>CM051521.1:65993503-67223098 GCA_028015205.1 Mytilisepta virgata
GTTCACTGGTTTCAAATGAGAAGATCAGTGAACTTTCCCATAAGGTCCTATGTTAAACTATGTTCGTCTCTGGTGGCTATCTTGGATGGTAGCCAGAGTCATCGGATACAATTCTAAAAGAGGACCATTGCTGCCAAGTTTTGTCCCAATTGGCCAAGTTGTTTCAGACAAGAGGACCATTAAGTAAATTTCCCATAGGGTCCTATGTTAAACTATGCTCGGCTCTGGCCACCATATTGGGTGGTGGGGAACCTCATCGGATACAATCCTCAAAGAAGACCATTGCTGCCAAATTTTGCTCCAATTCGCTTTGTGGTTTCAGACAAGAAGATCTTTAAGTAAATTTCCCATAAGGTCCTATGTTAAAGTATGTTCGGCTCTGGCACCCAACTTGGATGGTGAGCTGGGATGGATGGATGAATTATTGTTTAACATCCAGTGCAACCAGCTGCATATCAGGACAAGAACATGTTGACATGATAATGAGTAGGATCCCTGATTTGTACTAGACCGACACGCTAAGTCGGATTTTTAATGTGCTAGCTCACGAGGTAACTGTCCGCAGGAAGACATATCACCTTACTCTGACACATTATATCATGTATACCGACTCTGAGCTGACCTTTACATCTTTGCTCTTATTGCTAGATGAAGCGACTTGGCGGAGAAGCAGCAAATACCAATTTTAATGTCTTTGGTTTGACCTGGCTGGGGATGGAACCCGCGACTTTCTGCACTCGGTGCGAGCAGGCTACCACAAGACCACCGAGGCAGTTCGGTGGGCTGGGTCATGGGATAAAATTCTGAAAGAGGACCACACAAGGACCTTTGGTGCAAGTTTTTTTTAAACTGGCTTTGTGGTTTCAGACAAGATCTTTAAGTAAATTTCCCATAGTGTCATATAAACTATTTGACTAATTTGGCTATGATGGCCATCTCTGATGGTGGGTGGAGTCATCAGATAGAGACCTGAAAGAGGTCCACCTGAGGACCGTTGCTTTTTTTCCAAATGGCCAATTGGTTCAGAAAGAAGATCTTTAAGTAAATTTCCTATAGGGCCCTTTGTTAAACTATGTTCGGCTCTTATGGCCATCTTAAATGGCAGGATGGGTCATTGGATATACTTCTGAAAGAAGACCACCTAAGGATAATTGTTTTGTTCCAATTGGCCGAGTGTTTTGAAAAGTAGATCTTTTAAGTTTCCCATAGGATCCAATATTAAACTATGTTGGGCTATGGTGGCCATCTTTGATGGTGGGTGGGGTAATTGGATACATTTCTGAAAGAGGACCACCTTAAGGACCATTGCTGCCATATAATTGTATTTTCGTTTGTCAATACAAGACAAATTAAGTAAAATATGTTATCAGCCTCTGAACCATATACAGTGGAACCTGTGTAATCTGAAACTGTAGGGGACTTGAGAAAAATGTCCGATAATGCAGGGTGTCGCAATACTCAGGTTTCTGTTGAACGCATTAATCCTGAACAAATTTCACCTGTCAATGATTAAGATCAATTGTACTTTAGAAAGTATTTAAAACTAGAACAATCCATTTTATTACTGTACAAAACATTTAAATAATGCTCATAAATCATCGAAATTGTTCACTGGACAATGATTATCTTGATGTGACTCCATTGTCATCTTGTTAATCCACAATCAATATTTTACCCAATTGTACTGAAATTTTTTCCAATCAATTTTGTTTTTATAACTATTAGATTTTGGATTAAGAAGGTTAATCAATTTACATTTATTTATTTTGGGACTGCAAAAGAGTGTCGGATTACGGAAACGGCAGGTGCTGGAATACTCAGGTAATTTTTACATAGGTATATATGGACAAGTAAACGGGACCATAGAAACTGGTCGGATAAGATGTCAGAATACTCAGGTGCCAGATTAAGCAGGTTGCACTGTATATTTTTGTTCTTCATAATAATGTAAATTCAGAGAGCTACTTTATTAGTAGGGGTGGACTCTCATACCATATATTAGAGCCCAGTAATCAACTGTGAAATATCAACGTTTGGAACTATTGAATTTCAAACACTACAATTCAATTTTTGGTAAATATCCTGGCAGATATCATCATTGATATAGCAGCTGCTTTGAACAGTTCAGTGGCCATAAATTAGTTCCCACTTGGATGAATGGATGAATTATTGTTTAACGTCCAGTGGCAACCAGGTGCATATCAGGATGAGAAAATGTTGATATGATAATGAATATGACCCTGCTTTGTACTAGACTGCCACGCTGAGCCAGATTTTTAATCTGCTAGCTCACGAGGTAACTGTTGGCAGGATGACATGACATATCACCCCATTTGCACACATTATACTGATTCCTAGATGCCGCGTGCATGGCAGAGAAGCAGCAAATATCAATTTTAATGTCTTTGGTTTGACCCAGCAAGGGATCAAAACCCCCGACCTTCTGCACTCTGGGCGGGCACAGTACCATGAGCCCAACGAGGCAGTCTATTTCCCACTGGGAAATTTTCCTATATATTACATATCAATCCACAATTTTTCAAAATTTTGTCCTTAAGTTATCTTTTATTTGATTTTAGTGAATTTATATTGGTTTTCAGATAAATATCTATAATTTATACTGATAAAATCAAACTACATGTATTATAATATGTTACTGTTTTTTAAAATCCATGAATGCATACATTAATTTTTAACAACATTTCCCCCTTTAAACCTTTTTCATTTGGGGTTTTACGCCGTTTTCAGCACATTTAGCTTTTTCACTGCGGCCAGTTTTTATTGGTGGAGGAAGTCAGAGTACCCGGAGAGAACCACCGACCTTTGGTACGAAAATTGGCAATCCTTGACAATTAAGATCGGAGTCGATCACACCCTGCCACAGGTGAGATGCGAACTCACAACCTCTGCATTGACAGGCTATTGATCATTAGTAGTCATGACAAACTACCTGGACCACTCTGTCACCATGGCCCCCGACTTAACAGGTGGTATTGTAACTATCATATAGGTCAGTAACTGGAAATTGAAAAAAATCACATTAAACGCAACATTGGCTTTGCTTTGCAAAGCATGATATGACCAAAACATGTCAACAGGTGAACAGTTGCAGTAAGTGTGAACAATAACGTGTCGGATTTATCAATATACATTACACAGTCTTAGTGGACCAGTACCACCAAACCCAGAATAAAAAAAATTACATGTTTTCAATAAGGTTTGAAGGATTTCACATTTTTGCTGGACATACAAAACATGCCAATACCTGTATAGCTTCTGCAAAGAATGCACCACACCTTCCTTTTGGCAATGAGAACTGTATAGTGTCCTTCACTTGGTCAAAATAATTAATACCTGCTTGACACTGACCTTCTACACAGTTACATGGTCGACCAACAACCTAAAAAAGAGATTTATAATTCAAATACTGAGCTCAAATTTTCAGGGACAAATTTCTATCATTATCTTCTTAAATCAATTTAAATGAGCTGAAAATTCCTTCATTGTATGACAACAAAATATTTAAGTTGTTGTAAGAGTTTGAATCTAACTTGTGGCTCATGTTTGACTCTAATCTCAACTGTTAATTTTTACAAAGGCCTTTAATGTTTCCCCGCCTTCAATCATTAAAATTATAATATCCAATTTGAACTAAAAACAAAGGCACAAAACCCTTATAAACCAAACCAATTCTGTAGAACTAATAGGCAAATCTTGTTTTTAAAAGGGTTGAAATTTCTACAATACAGTCATAGGACAGACTTATTTTAGCATATCATCACTATAGCAAGAAAATTCTTTTTTTTTCTTCTAATACGTACCTAAAATACATTGCTACAAGATGATTTATGGAAAATCTACATAAATATGAGAGATCAATGCCAAACTTATCAATTGATATTGTTTGTTTGTTTAGTTGGGGTTCTATGCCATTTTCAGCACATTTGGCTATTTCGTGGCGGCCAGTTTTTATTGGTAGAGGAAGCCGGATTACCCGGAGAGAACCACCAACCTTCGGTAGGAAAATTGGCAATCCTTGTCAATTTAGATTGGAGTCGAACACCCTGCACAGGTGAGATTCGAACTCGCAACCCCAGTGTTGACAGCCTAGTGAACATTAGTAGTCATGACGAACTACCTGAGACCACTCGGCCACCGACGGCCCTCTTATCAATTGATAAATTTATTCACAACATTTCAATCAAAAATGATTTCAGATCCAGCATTATCTGCTGTATTTAAATATCAAGATATTAGAAAATATCAAAGATACCACATGGATAATAAACCCGTTATTTGCCTCATACCCAGTCAAAAAATATATACTTTAAATTTTAATACCAACAAAAGATCTTGAGACATGAACTTTTCTGTAAATCTTTTTTTCTTATCTAAATAACTTACACATGAAATATAGGTCAAAGTGCTCTAAATTTTAGTCTGCAGTGCATACATTTGTCCATGAGGCCACATCGAATTGATTTTTAGTTCTTTGGATTTTTTACGGCAAAAATAGATGCTAGCAAGCTAAATTTGTAAATTTTATTTCTTGAGAACTAGTTTTTTTTTCAAGCAAAGATCAAATTTACATGTGGCACAATTTTTCAACTAAAATATTACAATAAATGGAGTAAATCCACACTTATACAACATTTTATGTGCGGGCAAACACTTTTTAATTTCTTGAATAATGAAGAATTTGGGGCAAATTTTCAGCATTTTGCAAAATGATGCGACAAAAAAAAATTTTCTTAAAATTTACCAAGTCTGAAAATTGGAGTGGCGAAATGCAAAGAACCAAAAATCAATTTGGTGAGGCCTAATTGATGGTTTTTTGTTCTATCCTTCTCAGTCAGTCCTTAAATAACCAGAGGCCTGTATCGCTCACCTGATATATTAAAAACAAATTTTGTATAAGACTCTTAAATGAGGTTTCCAGCAAATTTTGTTTTTAAATGCTTAAGTGCTTCTGAGAAGGAAGAATTTTAAAACATTTTCCCCACATAGTCCAATGTTAAAGAATATTCTGTGGTGGTGGCCGTCTTGAATTTCAGATCAGCATAAAAAACTCAAAATTAGAAGATAACCACCCTAGTATTATTTGTGTACGATTTGGTCTAAATCGGTGGAATGGCTTCCAAGAAAAATCTGTTTGTATGTATTTCCCATATGGTTCTATGTTAATCTATGTTCTGCGGTGGTGGCCATCTTGGATTTCAGATTGGCACCAAAAACTCTAAATCAGGAGAGGACCAACCTAGTATCATTTGTGCCTGATTTGGTTTAAATGTGTGAAACAGTTTCTGAGAAGATTATTGGATACATGTACTTCACATTGGGTTCTATGTAAAAATATGTTTCAAAGTGGCGGCCATCTTAGATTTCAGATTGGCATCAAAAACTCCAAGGAACATTCCTACAATATTAAAATTCAATCTACCAAGCGGTTTCTGAGAAGATTTTTAAAATTTTAGCCAATCAGAACGCATTATTGCGCCCTGGCAGCCATGTTGAATCTGGTAAGCACCAAAAACTCAAAATTGGTAGAAGACCACTCTAGTACCATTTGCACATGATTTTGTTTAAATGCGCAAGTAAGTAAGTAATATCTTTATTTAAAGAGGGTAACACAGTTAGCATTAAAATACTTATTGTCCCTGAGGCCCTCAATTAAAATATAAATTAATAAAACACACACATTAAATTAATGGTGTGAGAGTTTCTGAGAAGAAGCTGATTGTATGTACTTCCCATAGGGTTCTGTGTTACTATGTTCCACGGCGGCGGCATCTTGGATTTCGGATTGGCACCAAAAACTCAAAACTTATAGGAAACCACCCCAGTATCATTCCTGCATGATCTGGTTTCTATGTGTGAGACGGTTTCTGAGAAGATGTTTGTATGTATTTTCCATAGGGTTCTATGTTAAACTATGTTCAACAGTGGCGGCCATCTTGGATTTCAGATGAGCACCAAAAACTCAAAATTAGTAAAGGACCACCCTAGGGTCATTTGTGCATGAAATGGTATGTTTGTGTGAGACGGTTTTTGAGAAGAAGCTATTTGTATGTATTCCCCATAGGGTTCTATGTTAAAAAAACTAAGTAACACGGTGGCTGCCATTTTGGATTTCAGATCAGCACCAAAAACTCAAAATTAGTAGAGGACTATCCTAGGATCATTTGTGCATCGTTTGGTATGTTTGTGTGAGACGGTTTTTGAGAAGAAGCTATTTGTATGTATTCCCCATAGGGTTCTATGTTAAACTATGTAACACGGTGGCTGACATTTTGGATTTCAGATCACCACCAAATACTCAAAATTAGTAGAGGACCATCCTAGTATCATTCGTGCATGGTTTGCTTTAAATTTATGAAACAGTTTCTGAGAAGAAGCTGTTTGTATGTTTTTCCCACAGGATTTTCTGTTAAACTATGTTCCATGGTGGCAGCCATCTTGGATTTCGGATCTGCACCAAAAACTCAAAATTAGTTCCAATTGGCAAAGTGGTTTCAGAGAAGAAGATTAAAATGTGAAAAGTTTACAGACAACAACGACAATGACGACTACGACGACAACGACGGATGCAAAATGATGACAATACCTCACATGACCCTTTGAGTCAGGTAAGCTAAAAATAGCTGTTTTCCATCTATCCACCCAAAATTGGTCTTATAAAACTATAAGGCAAAACATATCATTTTGATTTTGATTTTTACTTCAGTCACTATGAAAATACTTCTGTCAGAGAAGGGAGAAGAAATCTGTTGGATTTTCATGTATCAAGTATTAAAAGTATTGATCTTGTTAAACAGTTATGTTTAAATATGATATGTATGATAATGTTTTCTGCCCTGAATGCAGATGGTCCGGCAGTTCGTAATCCTTCCTGATATACTCCACTCCCTGATTGTACATAAAAAGAAGGACAGTCTGAATCTGGGTAAGTCTTTTGGGTTTCACAACTGTTATAATGTCGGGTACAACAATGGGGTACACATACTTTGTTTGTATACATTTTTGTCAGGTCTTCTGATTGTAGTGTACTAAAGAGGGCAAATATACCTAAGGAGCAATTTGGTAACATTGAAATCAGAAGATGCCTTGAAAACACCCAGATAAATCCATAATATTGAAAAAATTTTTAATGCTGTCTTCTCCTTTAGTGAAATCCTTACAAGCCCATTCAGCCTGCCAATGATGCACCCTTCTTCTTAAATAAAACTGTTATAAACAATAAAGAACCTTTTATTTTCTCTTTTTAACCATTCCAGGTCCATTTTTTGGCATGGTATCAATTCAAACTGGTCTGACAACAATGATGCAACTTTTTCATCTAGTGAAACTGGAATAAGCTACTAAATAGGTACTTATGTCAAATTTAAAGATTTACAAGCCAATTTTCAAGGTGCAGCGCATTTTAGATTACAACTTCAAATTTTAACTAGATGCTCCCAGGCACCTGTATCGCTCACCTGGACTATGTCCATCTTGACTGACAGTCTGGAACATTGCTGTCAAGTTACAATTTTCTCACTGCTTACAAACAAGAAGATCTTTCAGTGAACTTTCCCATTAGGTCCTATGTTAAACTAAGTTCCACTCTGGCAGCCATCTTGGATCTTGGACAGGGTCATGGGATATAATTCTGAAACAGGACCAACTAAGGACCATTGCTATCAAGTTTTGTTCCAATTGGCCAAGTGGTTTCAGACTAGAAGATCTTTAAATAAATTTCCCAATAGGGTCCTATGTTAAACTATGTTTGGCTCTGGTGGCCATCTTGGGTGATGGGCCGGGTCATAGGATATAATTCTTAAAGATGATCACCTATGGACCATTGCTGCCTAGTTTTGTTCCAATGAGCCAAGTGATTTGAGACTAGAAGATCTTTAAATAAATTTCCCATAGGGTCCTATGTTAAACTATGTTTGGCTCTGGTGGCCATCTTGGGTGATGGGCCAGGTCATAGGATATAATTCTTAAAGATGATCACCTATGGACCATTGCTGCCTAGTTTTGTTCCAATGGGCCAAGTGGTTTCAGACTAGAAGATCTTTAAATAAATTTCCCATAGGGTCCTATGTTAAACTATGTTTGGCTCTGGCGGCCATCTTGGATGATGGGCGGGTCATCGGATACAATTCTGAAAGAGGACCACCTAAGGACCATTGCTGCCAAGTTTTGTTCCAATTAGCCAAGTAGTTTCAGACAAGAAGATCTTTCAGTAAATTTCCCATAGAAGACCCCTAAGGACCATTGGTCCTAACTTTAGTTCCAATTGGCCCAGTGGTTTTAGAGGAGAAGATCTTTAAAGGGAAGTTTAAGACGACAACGAACGACGGACGCCAAACGCCAAGTGATGACAATAGCTCACATGGCCCTGTGGGCCGGGTGAGCTAATAAAATGGTCATAAAATGTATTTTCTACTAATGCTATAAATCTGACCTGTGATGGTGAATCTCTGCAATGTTGCCCACCCCATGGACCTCTATAAGGATCAGCATTCATTGTCTGTATGAAAATTTAAAAGAAAAGATATGTAGCAATTACAAATGACAGTTAATCCCCTCACTCAATTACCTTGTATCAGAGATGAATTAGTAAAATGTAGATCATGGTGACTTTAATAATTATGTACAACATGTATGGGTATGGTTTTACTAAAAAATGATCAGACTGAGTCTATTACAAAATGATGCATTCAATTCTTAATTAAAAATAATGTTTATATTTATTTGTGTCACATGCATGTTGTTATTTTGTGTCAAGAATTATTCCACCACATCTATACTTTCACATCCATTTTATTTGATGAACATTTCAGAATTTATAAGATAATTTCTTAACATTAATTCCACAGCATATTTTTTTCTATATGTAGAATATGTGTACATTGTCTTAGAATATGAAATTATTCGGACAAAGCTAAAAAATGCATCTGTTTCCTAACGAGTTCAAATAAATTTTATATTTAAAAGAGACAATGTACACATACTCTGTTTATCCTGCAACACAAAATCTGTCAAAAATTTCTTGAAAACAGTGAATTTTTGCATGAATCTAGTAAAGTCAAAAGACCGCAAAAACATTACATATCAAGACATCATAAATAACATTACAAGAACACAGTTAGCATTAAAATACTTATTGTCCCTGAGGCCCTCAATTAAAATATAAATTAATAAAACACACACATTAAATTAATGGTGTGAGATATATAATGACGTCAGTGACTGTTACAAGGTTATGTACAATGACGTCAGTGACTGTTACAAGGTTATGTAGTACAATGACATCAGTGACTGTTACAAGTACATATTATCATGTTTTCTGCAAACGTATATTGTAAAATATCAGCCGCGAGACACAATGTGAAGCTTTTTCGGCGAGTGAGCATAGCGAAGAGCTAAAAAGCTTCATATTGTGTCGAGTGGCTTATATTTTACAATATTTGTTTGAAGAAAACTTGATGATAAATTTATTGTATTGTTCACTAGCAATCTTAATGGAATTTCTTACTTTTCAATGGCCATCTGCCTATAACCGGATGTTTTCCTTATATATTCGGGTCAAAGTTGGGTCAAACATTATGACGTCGCTGAAATATTCGGGTCAGCTCATATTAGGGTCGGGTCAACTCTTTACGACGTCACAGTGCCGAAATACGGGAAATTGTGAAGGCCTCAGCAGGTCGATATAGGCATGGGGAAATACAATAAGGTTATGTACAATGACATCAGTGACTGTTACAAGTACATATTATCAGGTTTTCTGCAAACGTATATCGTAAAATATCAGCCGCGAGACACAATGTGAAGCTTTTTCGGCGAGTGAGCGTAGCGAACGAGCTAAAAAGCTTCATATTGTGTCGAGCGGCTTATATTTTACAATATTTGTTTGAAGAAAACTTGATAATAAATTTATCGTATTGTTAACTAGCAATCTTAATGGAATTTCTTACTTTTCAATGGCCATCTGCCTATTACCGGATGTTTTCCTGATATATTCGGGTCAAAGTTGGGTCAAACATTATGACGTCGCTGATATATTCGGGTCAGCTCATATTAGGGTCGAGTCAACTCTTTACGACGTCACAGTGCCGAAATACAGGAAATTGTGGTCGATATAGGCATGGGGCAATACGATAAGGTTATGTACAGTGACGTCAGTGACTATTACAAGGTTATGTACAGTGACGTCAGTGACCGTTACAAGGTTATGTACAATGACGTCAGTGACTGTATATCACTTTTAAATATATAGCAAATACATGTTGGCTGCTCATATAGAAGAGCTGCAGGATAATAGGATGTAACTGAATTGTATGCATAGACTAATTTTATATCTATAAAATTTACACACAAAAAAATCAAAATCATACCTGGTGTATGCCAAGTCCAGTAGGACTGTTGTATTTCCATGTTGACAGGGCTGTTAGACCCATAAGATATGGACTGGCACCATGGTAACTATTTCTATCAATGTACATGTAATATAAACTAGAATTTTGGGATCATGGATATTTCTTTTCATATTTATCAAAATGAATTTGATAAAAATATGATTTTAATCATAAACATACTTTTAGAACATTTAAAAAAATGAAACATAACCTGCATATGCCTATTTGTCAATACTATTCCATTCCTGTTTTCTTTTTATCATCCAGAATTTACAGAAATGTGAGTACTAATTCTTAACAATATATATATAATTATATTCCATAAAAATCTAAATGTATCTGGATATTTCTCTATCATACAATTTTTTTTTTTTTTAAACAGAGGCACCCAGGAGCTGTATCACTCACATGGACTTAAGCTGCCATTCAAACGTCATAAAAAAACAACCATTGAAAGCAAAGCTTCATCAGTGTTTTTCCTATTTTTTACAGTAGTTCTGACAATAATGGCCCATGGTCCAGAGTCCAGATAACATTTCGAAAGACCATTCAACCAAAGTTTAACCTAAAGTGGCACAGTAGTTTCAGAGGAGAAGATTGGTATATATAAATTTGCCCATATGTCAATTCTTAGTAATGATGGTCTTGTTGGTCCAAGGTTCAGACCCTTGGACACCAGTTTTACAGGACCCCTTCACAGAGTTCTGGACCATTCCTTCAAAGTTTGTCCTCAATTGCATACATGTACTAAGTAGTTTCAGAAGAAAGCTTTAATTTTTGCTGACTTATCTAGTTTTAGTAACAGGGGCCATAAAGGTCAGAGGTTAAGACCCATAACCAAATTTTAAAAGGGGACTACATAAGTATCATCCCATCAAACTTTCGTCTCAAATGCCAAAAACTTTCATTCAGAACTTCATCTAATGTTTCAATGTTTAAGACCAGAATTAAAGAAGTTAATATTAAACCACCAGAGTATTATAACGAGGGACCTCGACAATTAAGTATAATTCATTGCTGATTGAGGCACCAATGTAGCTCACTTAATGCCTTTCAAGAGTAAATTTACTTAATAAATAATTCAAGTTGTACAAGTGGTGCACCCTGCGAAGACGCTATACATTATTTACTAGAATGTCACCTATATAGAAATGAAAGACAATATACCTTATCAGAGCTCCACAATGTAGAAATAAATATCGAAACCCTACTCTTTGGAAATGACGAATATGACCATAACACAAATTCTATAATTTTTGAAAAAGTCTGTTTGTTTATTCTGTTATCCAGGAGTTTTGCCAGCAATCATTAATATACTAATTTGTTACTACATCTTATTTTTCTTTTTTTTTCTCTTTTTAATGTTTTTATGTGTCATATTTGTATGGAGAGGACTTAATTTAAGTTGGTATAACTTGTTGTCCAATCCAATTGCTTTCACTGCAATAAAATATTATTAAACTAAAAACTTTCAGAGTAGAAGTTTAAAAAAAATATTTTCCACAATTTTACAATCTAAAGCAAGACATAAGTCTTCCAGTTATCTAAGGAGTGATATAGCTACTGAAGACATCTTATCATTATTATTTTTGAATATGTGGTCAAGTTGTGACCATTCAGAAATTTTTTTACAATTTTCTGATAGACTTCTAAACATCTTGGATGATGGATCGGCTACAAAGTAACAACACTTGGTCAGCACCTCATAAGGAACATTCATGCCATGTTTTGTTACATTCCATTCAGTGGTTCTCTAAAAGAAGTCATTTGTATGCATTTCCCATAGGGTCCAATGTTAAACTTAGTCCCCCGCTGGCGGCCATCTTGGATGATGGATCGGCTACAAAGTAACAACGCTTGGTCAGCACTTCATAAGGAATATTCATACCATGTTTGGTTTCATTCCATTAAGTGGGTCACTAAAAGAAGTCATTTGTATGCATTTCCCATAGGGTTCTATGTTAAACTAAGTCCCCCGCTGGCGGCCATCTTGGATTATGGATCGGCTACAAAGTAACAACACTTGGTCAGCACCTCATAAGGAACATTCATGCCAGATTTAGTTTCATTCCATTCAGTGGTTCTCTAAAAGAAGTCATTTGTATGCATTTCCCATAGGGTCCTATGTTAAACTAAGTTCCCCGCTGGCGGCCATCTTGGATGATGGATCGGCTACAAAGTAACAACACTTGGTCAGCACTTCATAAGGAATATTCATGCCATGTTTGGTTTCATTCCATTAACATGATTAAGTGGGTCACTAAAAGAAGTCATTTGTATGCATTTCCCATAGGGTTCTATGTTAAACTAAGTCCCCCGCTGGCGGCCATCTTGGATTATGGATCGGCTACAAAGTAACAACACTTAATCAGCACCTCATAAGGAACATTCATGCCATGTTTGGTTTCATTCCATTAAGTGGTTCTCTAAAAGAAGTCATTTGTATGCAATTCCCATAGGGTCCAATGTTAAACTAAGTTCCCCGCTGGCGGCCATCTTGGATTATGGATCGGCTACAAAGTAACAACACTTGGTCAGCACTTCATAAGGAATATTCATGCCATGTTTGGTTTCATTCCATTAAGTGGGTCACTAAAAGAAGTCATTTGTATGCATTTCCCATAGGGTTCTATGTCCCCCGCTGGCGGCCATCTTGGATTATGGATCGGCTACAAAGTAACAACACTTGGTCAGCACCTTATAAGGGTTCATTCATGCCAGATTTAGTTTCATTCCATTCAGTGGTTCTCTAAAAGAAGTCATTTGTATGCATTTCCCATAGGGTCCAATGTTAAACTAAGTTCCCCGCTGGCGGCCATCTTGGATGATGGATCGGCTACAATGTAACAACACTTGGTCAGCACCTCATAAGGAACATTCATGCCATGTTTGGTTTCATTCCATTCAGTGGTTCTCTAGAAGAAGTTCAAAATGTAAAATGTTAACGACGACGACGGATGACGACGGACGACGCCGGACGCCAAGTGATGAGAAAAGCTCACTTGGCCCTTTGGGCCAGGTGAGCTAAAAATCAGTTCATTTGGCTTTATGGTTTCAGAGGAGAAGTTTTAAATTTCCACCAATCAGAACATGTAAATGCTCATGGCGGCCATCATGTGTCACGGACCGGGATGAGTTATGCAAACTTTGTAAAGGATCTTCCATAGATTCTTCATACCAAAAATCAGTTAATTTGGCTTTACGATTTCAGAGGAGAAGAAGTTTTAAATTTCGACCAATCAGAACATGTAAATGCTCATGGCCGCCATTTTGTTTCACGGACCGGGATGATTAATGCAAATGTTGTAAAGGACCTTCAATAGATGCTCCATACCAAAAATCAGTTCATTTGGCTTTATGGTTTCAGAGGAGGAGTTTTAAATTTGGACCAATCAGAACATGTAAATCCTAATGGCGGCCATTTTGTTTCACGGACAGGGATGATTTATGCAAACTTTGTAAAGGACCTTCCATAGAAGCTTCAGGCCAAGTTTCAGTTCAATAGGTCCAGGGGTTTCAGAGGAGAAGATGAAAATGTAAAAGTTTACAGACGGACGGACGACGGATGATGGATGCCAAGCGATGCTAAAAGCACACATGTCCTTTTCGGACAACTGAGCTAAAAAAAGAATAAAAAAAAATTTTACATATGAAGTTTGGGGGGTTGGGATCAGTTGGTAAAATATGTGAACCCCCCTCCCCCCCCCCCAAATTGTCCCATTCCAGAACTTTTTTTTTCTATTTATCCAAACAACTCTATTATAAAAAGTACTCAGGAAATGTTTGTAACTATTATCCATGTACCTCTGGCTATACATGGTACATTGTGTTGGTTGAAGATCCTTTGTTTTAAGAATGATCCATACTAGGTTATTATAGAAAATAATAACATTGTACACATATACAACAAAGAAAAGTGGTATTGCCCAGGTTTTTCTTTGATATAAAGACTTTGCTTTCTGAATAGACAAAACCCTCTATAGGTATATAAGGAACCATAAATATTGATTTTAATGGTGTAAAAAAATAGAAAATAGTAATTTTTGTCGAGCCTTCGACTTTTGTCGAAAAAGCGAGACATAGCGATCCTACATTCCGTCGGCGTCGTCGTCGTCGTCGGCGGCGTCCACAAATATTCACCCTGTGGTTAAAGTTTTTGAAATTTTAATAACTTTCTTAAACTATCCTGGATTTCTACCAAACTTGGACAGAGGCTTGTTTATGATCATAAGATAGTATCCAGAAGGAAATTTTGTAAAAAAAAAATTCCAGTTTTTCCGTATTTTACTTATAAATGGACTTAGTTTTTCTGCCAGGAAACATTACATTCACTCTGTGGTTAAAGTTTTTAAAATTTTAATAACTTTCTTAAAATATCCTGGATTTGTACCAAACTTGGACAGAAGCTTGTTTATGATCATAAGATAGTATCCAGAAGTAAATTTTGTAAAATAAAAATTCCAGTTTTTCTGTATATTACTTATAAATGGACTTAGTTTTTCTGCCAGGAAACATTACATTCATTCTGTGGTTAAAGTTTTCAAAATTTTAATAACTTTCTTAAACTATCCTGGATTTGTACCAAACTTGGACAGAAGGTTGTTTATGATCATAATATAGTATCCAGAAGTAAATTTAGTTAAAAAAAAAAAAAAATTTCCGTATTTTACTTATAAATGGACTTAGTTTTTCTGCCAGGAAACATTACATTCACTCTGTGGTTAAAGTTTTTAAAATTTTAATAACTTTCTTAAACTATCCAGGAATTTTACCAAATTTGGACAGAAGCTTGTTTATGATATAAAGATTGTATCCAGGAGAAAATTTTGTAAAATATTTATTTCTGTTTTCCAGTTTTTTACGTATAAATGGACTTAACATTGCATTCTATTATGTGCATTCACCTATCACACTGAAAATATAGACAACATCAAAAGTAGGCGAGACACTGGGTTCCGCGGAACCCTTACGAATTTTTCTTATATAAAGGGCTTCTTTAAGTAATTCTGGAAAACAAACCAGTATCATTGGATCCTACAAGGTGCAATTGCAGATCTTCTCATTTTTTGAAGCATTTTTCAACATATATTTGTAAATGAATACCGGGTAACTTGGAAATAGTGTTTGGAAAGCTTACTGGTCAAACAGAAATTAATTTGTGATGGTTCAAAGACTACTTCATGTACTTTATAAACCTGTAATAGCATTTTTAAACCCCTGTATCTAAAGAAATGTAACAGATAGTAAAAATTGTTACAAACAGATCTCGCAGTGTGGTTTTTGGAAAAAACATGATTTTACCATGCCACGCAAGTATTATCGTGGCCGTCCACGCTGACAATATCTTGGCTACATCGTGGCTACATCGTGGCAGCTATCAGGGCACGGAACATGGCAGCAGATGCATGTCCCAGTGTGATATTAATCTGTAACAACGGTTTTCTTTCCAAACACCTGTTATTCCAAATTACGGGGTTTTAATTGTCAGCTTACGATTAAAGCATAGTTTCAAAGAATGATTGGGTTAATTTCATATACCCCCGGTATACATCCATCGAATAAATAGTCATAGAAGGTCTACAGTGGATATTTTAAATATCAAAACATTGCCGATCAGAACTACAAATGGATAATTTCCAAAAACAAGCAATACAAGAACCTAAAAAATATGTTTTGTATTTTTCTTTACTTGCGTAGGTTTACAATATTTGCATATTTTTGTAAAAACATTATGATTTTTAAACACCAATAATTATTTGATAAATGCAATATACTTTGGATCATCAATGTATTAATTAATCCACCTGTTAATCTACTTTTCAACAAGTTGTTACGTAACTTAAAGGAGATTCCCTTGGATTATTATAAGGTCATTAATGGACAGATTAACTTTGACACCTGTGTTTATTATATATATTTACCTGACCAAAGTTTTTGTTATACAAGTATGATTATACCTACCTTTATTAGCTAGACGTCTGGGTTTATTGTATTGTAGAAGATAAAAAAAGTAAGTTAAGAAATAAATATACCAGAACATGTGAATCTTAAAAGAGGGAACTGAAAATTCTCAATTTCCATTGTTGTAATATAAAAATATGCGAAGTATGCAGTATTCTTATTTTAGAAATGTACACGATTTTATATTGAATAAAAAAAAAGTAAAACTAAGGTTAAAATGAGAGAATGAGGATGTGTCATAATAGTGATTTTAGCTACAACAATTAGATATATTTTTTGAAATATTTGTATGGTTCTTAATAAGACCCTTTTTGAAAATCATGTGTCATCAGTCTAATCAAGCAGGTGATCCATGGTCAATTCTGAATTATTAGGTTAAAAAAAACATTTCAATTATTATCTGAACCACTGCTTGTCGTAATATCAACAATCTTGCAGCACGGGTCTGTGGAGCAACCATTTAACTAAAGGGGTTGTTTTGATTGACTAAGTCTTATATTTATATCCAATAATAATATTTGTTGATCTTTTTTTAATTATTATTATTAGCTATACAACAATTTCGGAATGAATTTTGGCATCAAATTCCGTTTTTTCTGTAATTGGCAAAAACAAAATAACGTTTATTAATTATATAAAATGCTCCGCTCGGCGCAGCTTGATACGACCGCAGAGGTCGAACCCTGAACAGTTGGGGCAAGTATGAACACAACATTCAAGCTTGATACAGCACTGAATTTGGATTGTGAATAAATATTTGACACAGAATGAATGTGGTCTAAGAACTTAAAAATTTTAATTTACCTATTCAAACCATATCAGTATTATTTGCTTTTATACATAAAGTATAAATTTCTTGCTATTGCGCAATACTGTGCAATTGAAGATTTCTTGCTATTGCGCAATACTGTGCAACTGAAAATTTCTTGCTATTGCACAATACTTATTATAATAATTTACACATCCTGTTTGGTGTGTATCTCTTGCCTTATCATTATTATTTGCTTTTATATATAAATCAGAAATTTAATAATAAAGTTTTTGGCAAATTTCCAATATACATAATTTAAAAGCAGTTTAGGTGAGATAAACAAAAAAGCTTCATCAGCAACATTTTATATTGGCAAATTTCAAATGAAGTTCATTAAACTAAAGTTACTGGCAAATTTCCAATGGAATTTATATATAATAAAGTTTTTGGCAAATTTCCAATATAAATAATTTAAAAGCAGTTTAGGTGAGATATTCAAATATTCAAACCTTACACTGCCTTTTAAATTATGTTTTGTACTTAAGTAATTGTCCATTAACCTGGAAACCCTTTTCCCTCCTTTTTTGCACCTTATTCCTTAAGGGTTTGAGCCATAACTCCCACAGACAATTCTTACCATCCCTTTGTGGTATTCCAATATCCAAAATCTAAATACATGGTTAGATTCAGCATATCAAAGAACCCCAAGAATTCAATTTTTGATGAAATCAAATAAAGTTCAATTTTGGACCCTCTAAACCTCAATGTGGACCAATTTGATAACCGGGCCCAAATATCAAAAATCTAAAAACATGGTTAGATTCAGCACATCGAAGAACCCCATATATTCAATTTTTGTTGAAATCAAACAAAGTTTAATTTTGGACCCCGATTTGGACCAACTTGAAAACTGGGCCCATAATAAAAAAACTAAGTACATGTTTAGATTCAGCATATTGTGGTATTCCAATATCCAAAATCTAAATACACGGTTAGATTCGGCATATCAAAGAACCCCAATAGTTCAATTTTTGATGAAATCAAACAAAGTTTAATTTTGGACCCTTTTGGCCCCTAATTCCTAAACTGTTGGGACCAAAACTCCCAAAAACAATCCCAACCTTCCTTTTGTGGTCATAAACCTTGTGTTAAAATTTCATAGATTTCTATTTACTAATACTAGAGTTATTGTGCAAAAACCAAGAAAAATGCTTATTGGGCCCTTTTTTGGAACCTAATTCTTAAACTGTTGGGACCAAAACTCCCAAAATCAATCCCAACCTTCCTTTTGTGGTCATAAACCTTGTGTTAAAATTTCATAGATTTCTATTTACTTATACTAGAGTTATTGTGCAAAAACCAAGAAAAATGCTTATTGGGCCCTTTTTTGGAACATAATTCTTAAACTGTTGGGACCAAAACTCCCAAAATCAATCCCAACCTTCCTTTTGTGGTCATAAACCTTGTGTTTAAATTTAATAGATTTCTATTAACTTATACTAAAGTTATAGTGCGAAAACCAAATGTCTTCGGACGACGACTACGCCAACGTCATACCAATATACGACAGCAAAAATTTTGCGGTCATATAAAAATGGTGAAATTTGCCGAAAATTCTTCATTTTTCAAGAATTAAAAATAAAAAGTTATTAATGGCCCTGGCAGGCATGTTTTTGAAATTCAGATCCGCACCAAAAATATCAATTTTGTTAAGGACCATTATCTGATCATTCAGGCAAAATATTACCTCCATCTGTCAAACGGTTTCTGACAATGGTTTCCCCCTCCCCCAAAGTTTGGTTTTAATTGGCCATGAGGTTTTGGAGAAGAAGATTGAAATGTGAAAAGTTAACGGACGGAAGGACGACAGAAGAAGACAGACGCAAACTGAAGGCAATAGCCAGGTGAGCTAAAAAGCGTAATAGATAGAAGAAATTTGTGCATATACTTTTGGAATTACTGATCAAGATGAATTAAAAGGAAAAATTCCCATTAAAATTGAATGAGATATAACAATTTTAAAATGGCTAATTTTGGCTCCTTTAATCCCTTTATATCTGCAATGACAAAAGTAGCACAAAAATGCCATGAGTAACATTTATTGTATTTCTTATGAAGAACCATTTAAAAAAATCTTCAAAATCGAATAAGAAATTAAGGTGTGTCCCTTTTTTGGCCCATAATATCTCTAAAACAGTAAGAAATAGTGTAAAATTGATCATATACAATTTTTTTTTCATTTTTGTCAAGGAACATTATAAACAAACTAGAGGTTCCCTGGAGCCTGTATCACTCACCTGGACAATGTTCATCCTGACTGGCAGTCTGGAACATTGCTGTCAAGTCAACTGGCTCACTGGTTTCCAACAAGAAGATTTCACTGATTTTCCCATTAGGTCCTATGTTAAATTATGTTTCGTGGCCATCTTGGATGATGGGTGGGGTCATGGGATATAATTCTGCAAAAAGGACCAAACTAAGGACCATTGCTGCTAACTTTTGTTCAAAATGGCACAGTGGTTTTAAACAAGAAGATCTTTAAGTAAATTTCGCATAGGGTACTATGTTTAACAATATTCGGCTCAGGCGGCCACTTTGAATGGTGGGTGGGATCATCAGAAACACTTTTGAAAGAAAGTCAATTAAGGACCATTGCTGTCAAGTGTTGTTCTAATTGGCCAAGTGGTTTCAGACAAGAAGATCTTTCAGTAAATTCCCCGTATAGTCCTATGTTAAACCATGTTCGGCTCTGGTAGCCATCTTGGACAAATTTCTGAAAGAGGACCACCTATTTAAAGGACCACTCTGCTCAGTTTTGTTCCAATTGGCCAAGTGGTTTCAGACAAGAAGATATTTAAGTAAATTTTTCATAGCGTCCTATGTTAAACTACGTTCAGCTTCGGTGGCCATTTTGGATGGTGGACAGAGTCATCGGACATATTTCTGAAAGAGAACCACCTAAATCCATTGCTGCAAACTTTTGTTCCAATTGGCCAAGTGGTTTCGGACAAGAAGACCTTTAATTAAATTTCCCATAGGGTCCTATGTTAAACTATGTTCAGCTCTGACGGCAAGTTTGGATGATGGGCCATGTCAATGGATATATTTCTGAAAGAGCACCAACTAAGGACCATTGCTACCAAGTTTTATTCCAATTGGCTGAGTGGTTCTTTAATTAAATTCCCCATACGGTCCTAAGTTAAACTATGTTTGGCTCTGGAGGCCATCTTGGATGACAGGTGGGGTCGTTGGATTCAATTCTGAAAGAGAACCACCTAAGGACCGTTGCTGCCAGGTTTTTTTTCCAATTGGTCCAGTGATTTCAGAGGAAAAGATCTTTAAATGAAAGTTTACGACGACGATGATGGACAACGGATGCCAGAAAACGGATGCCAAGTGATGGCAATAGCTCACATGGCCTTTAAGCTCAGGTGAGCTAATAATCATAAAATCGGATACAAATTTAAAAAGTTACACCAATGGTTATATTTACCTTAACGAGATTGTTTCAAACACACCTGTGTGCAGTCTGGCCATCAAAAGGGCAAGGTCATTGGCCTCAGATCCACTGTTTGTAAAATAAACAACCTTCAAATGGAAATATATAATAAAAACGTAAATCATAAAATAATTTGAACAAAATGAATAATCACTTAATTTATGGATGTTTTGGTTGTTTTTTGTTTTCAGATCCTTGCTTTTAATTTATGTGATGGAAAACTTTTATTAGCTGGCCTAAAACCAGCTGGGCCTTCCATTTAGCAGTACATGCACCTTCTTACTATTAATTTCGAAGATACAAACATTTTTGAGGGGTATAATTTCATTCATCAGTAAACAGTTTGTGATTCTGTTTGTCTTTAAAACTTGTTTTTCTTGATGTTAGGTACTCCCAAGACCACTTGCCCCAGTTTTACCATAGTTACGGCCTTGATAATCCTGCTGTTAAAATTGTGACAGAAAATGAAGTGGAATAATCAACGTGTCAAAAAACTAGGACAATACCATCTTCCTATTGAACATTTTAATTAAGACTAACAATTTTTATTGTACTTCGGATTTTTTTACACTGTTTAATAAAAAGAATTATTATATGATGTCAGATGATATTTGTTCTTGATCCTGATTGGCCGAAAATAGCATTAGAGGTTGTGAGTACTTGATCGGCCGAAAATAGCATTAGAGGTTGTGAGTACTTGATTGGCCGAAATAGCATTAGAGGTTGCGAGTACCTGTCGTAGCAACCTAACATTCATGAAAAAATTCTGAATTCATGCTTATGATCTAAAAATAAAAGTGGTAGGTTACATGGAATTTGAAAGCAACATATGATCTAAAAATAGAATGGGGACTTC
Source organism: Mytilisepta virgata (assembly GCA_028015205.1). Classification (NCBI taxonomy): domain Eukaryota; kingdom Metazoa; phylum Mollusca; class Bivalvia; order Mytilida; family Mytilidae; genus Mytilisepta; species Mytilisepta virgata. The sequence goes on from CM051521.1 coordinate 66,014,977, forward strand.
ACTAAAATGGTAGGTTATGCGGAATTTGATAGCCACTTTGTATGATCTAAAAATTGAATGGGGACTTTACTAAACATGCTAAAAGTGGTTGGTTACGTGGAATTTGATAGCAACCTAATATAATCTCAAATCAGAATGGGGACTTTACTAAAATTTACATTTGTTGAACAAAGTACACTGTTGATTTTTTTTTTCTATGCCATAATCATGTAATAAAACACTTATTGACTTTGAACAAGGTTGCTATCAATTTATCAACCCGCAAAATGAATCACCTCGCCTACGACTCTGTGAATATTATCATTTTGTTGGGTTGATAAATTACGATAGCAACCTAGTCCAAAGTCAATAAATGTATAATGACAAACTTCTATTTTCTACTTCCTAAAATACATGTTGGGAGCACAAAAAGTTGTATGATTTCTTGTTCTATGTGAATCAATTTTGATTCTTGAGTACATAAATTAGTGGGCTCATTAATTATTAACTATCTTTTATTACAAAATACATGATTAAAACTTCACATCTAGATGTTCATCCACCATGACCAAGAAAAACTTGGGTGAGTTGGAGGACTTTATTTTTTATTATTGTTTTAGCCAGAAACATTTCAAATTTCATCAAGAAATACCTGTAACTGTATTTCTAGAATGGACCGGACAATGATCCAGAAATTGTAATTTACTGCATGAAAGTATACAATAGCCTCAATAGATAAATCAGCAAATGACCAGAGGCTCCCATGAGCCTGTATCGCTCACCTGATATGTCCATTTGTACATTGCTAAAGGACCTTGAGATTAACATCCATGCCATGCCATGTTTGGTTTCAATCCATCGAGTAATTTGCAAGAAGAAGCCACTTGTATGTAATTCCCATAGGGTCCTATGTTAAACTAAGTCTCCTGCTGATGGCCATCATTGATGACAGATTGGCACCAAAGTACCACAAAATCATAAGGAACATTCATGCCATGTTTGGTTTCAATCCATTCAGCGGTTCTTAAGAAGAAGATTTTTGTATGTATTACCCAAAGGGTCCTATGTTAAACTAAGTTCCCTGCTGGCAGCCATCTTGGAAGACAGATCAGCAACAAAGTAACAACACTCGGTCAGCACCTCATAATAACCATTCAGGCCATGTTTGGTTTCAATCCATTCAGAAGTTCTCTAGAAGATTTTTGTATGTATTTCACATAGGGTCCTATGTTAAACTAAGTTGGTGGCCATGTTGCATGACGGATCGGCAGTTGGTCAACACCTTGTAAGGAACATTTGTGCCATGTTTCGTTTCAATCCATTCAGTGGTTCTCTAGAAGAAGTTCAAAATGTGAAATGTTGATGGACGGACGAAAAAGTGATTGCAATATATAGCTCACATGACCCTTTGTGTCAGGTGAGCTAAAAAGGAATCGACTGGCACATAATGGTGTATATTTCACACTTCAATTGCAAGAAGAATAAGATAATAAACTAGAGGTTCTCACGAGCCTGTATCGCTCACCTGGATTTAACTTGTCCACCTTCAGCAGGACTGAAAATTTAAGTATAGCAGTTATCTTGGCCTTTAAGGCCAGGTGAGCTAAAAACCACAAAGTCCAATATCTCCTGTAAAAATCAATGAATCTGAATTCCTATAAATTTATATAATCAACTTCATATCATAAGCAACAATCCTGAAAACAAAAGGCTCAGAGGGCTGAGCCTGTATCGCTTATCTGTGAGTCACAAACTTTTGAATTGATTTGATGGACTAGATTGATTTCTGGAAACTTTGTAAATGACCTTCCACAGATGCTTCATACCAAGTATAAGTTCATTTGGCCAAACAGTTTCAGAGGAGAAGAATTTAAAAATTTGACCAATTAGAGAACATATAAGTTTGTAAAGGACCTTTCATAGATGCTCCATACCAAAATTTAGTTCATTTGGCTTTATGGTTTCATAGGAGAAGTTTTAAATTTCAACCAATCAGAAAATGTAAATGTTCATGCCGGCCATTTTGTTTCTGGGACCAAGATGATTTATGCAAACTTTGTAAAGGACCTTCCATAGATGCTCCATACCAAAAATCAGTTGAGTTGGCTTTACGGTTTCAGAGGAGAAGATGTTTTAAATTTGGACCAATCAGAACATGTAAATGCTGATGGCAGCCATTTTGTTTCACGGACCGGGATGATTTATGCAAACTTTGTAAAGTACCTTCCATAGAAGCTTCAGGCAAAGTTTCAGAGGAGAAGATGAAAATGTAAAAGTTAACAGATGGACCGACGACGGACGATGGATGACGGACGCCAAGTGATGGCAAAAGCTCACATGTCCTTTTAGGACAGGAGAGCTAAAAAATCTGATGAGTAGTTTCAAAGAAGTTGCGTCCACCAGGTATGAATATGATAAACAGTGATAATAAACTAAATCTCATAACTCCTATAAAAAACGATACATAGAATTGGTGGTATGGTATGATAATCTTCATATCATCAGGGCCTAATCTTGCCGGCGAAATGAAGATTTAAGTCGCCAAAGAATTTTCAAAATCGCTAAATCTCGCCGGCCTATTCATTTCTTGACGAAGTGAAGTCGCTATCGAAATATCAGTAAATGGGAGATAACTCGTGAAATTTTTAGCACAGGTAAATTTTTGAAACAAAATGGCGACCATCAAGAATCGGAATTTTGAAGTGGCCCACGACTTATATTGTCAATGTTTGATTGAAATAAATACAACGGCGACTTTAAACCTATTTGAATTTTATATTCAAAACTATTTAAGGGAAATCGAAATATCGTTTCATTCGTTTGTTATGAATTGAAGATGCATGGCGTCAGGACGATGTTGCGTAATCACAAAGTATGTGATCAGCTGATTGTTGTTTTGTTCTACAGTTAGGGTTACAAGGAAACACCTATGATGAAAGATAATTAGCCGTTTATAGGTTAGTTATGTGATTGAAAGTTGGCTTGGGTGACATTGAGTATTAGAATATCGAGTTACAATGACACAATGTTTTGACAACTTATCCTTTGATAATAAAATATATTGGTAAGCTGTGAAAATTAAATTACAGTTACTCAAAATTAGTAGATCAAAAGAAAATCAAACTGTATATAACTTTCCTAATTTTTTATAGTTTATCAAATTCAAAATTCTGTTAACACTGATAACATAATTAAATTAAACTGCTTTTGGCAATATTATGTCTTTTGGCTAACTGGTTAGGGGTTCAATCCCCAAAACAAAATCGGTCTCAATCACCAAAATCAAACTTAAAAAGATAAAATACAGATGAGACTGATCAAAATGTTAATTCAAAGAAGTTTTGTAAAGTTATGAGCCAAGATTGCTTTGACTGGTATAAGGAAGACCCAAAAGGTCTTTGGCACTGTGAAATTTGTCGTGCCGCTAATAAAATACATGATTTGAATCTACTTTTATTTATATATATGCCATTGAAAACAGACACACAGAAAAAGCGCAACCGATACGGTGAATTAAAGTCCACTTCTCCAGAAAAATGACCACTTCTCCCTAATCCATCCTGGAAGGAGAAGTCACTTCTCCATCTTCAAAATCCTAGATTAGGCCCTGATATCATAGGTAATAATCCTGCAAAATATAAACCAAGTCTGCCAAGTAGTTTCAGAGGTATGCATATGAAACTATGTCATAAAATACAACAAAATCCCACTAGTCCTGTAAAAATCGCTGAATCAAAATGGGGGTATACTGTGATCATCATCATGTCATAGGTAACATTCCTACAAAATACAAACCAATTCTGTCCAGTAGTTTCAGACCAATTGCGTCCCCAAAGTTATTGGATGAATTCAGACTATTACCAAGTCCCTCTGTCGCATTGCAGGAGCAGGACAATTTTATCGGGGCCAGGTGAGAATGAAAATCTATCATTTTATTTTAAATGGCATTATGTTTCATTTTACAGTACCTTAAGATTTCCAGGGAGTTTTGCAACAAGTTTTTCTGCATATTCATGTATAGGTGGATGTAAATATATATTTGTTGTATGCCAGAGTTTCTTCATCTGCTTCTCTGCTGCCTCTTTAACCTTCCTGAGCAAAATAAAAAATTTAAAACAGTAATGATTGTAACAGGATGCTGTTTCTCCCAAATGAACACCAATTGAATTCCCCCACCCCCAAAATAAACTAGAGGCTCCCAGGCCGTATCGCTCACCTGGACTATGTCCATCTTGACTGTCAGCCTGGAACATTGCTGTCAAGTTCCAATTGGCTCACTGTTTTCAAACAAAATCATTCAGTGAACTTTCCCATTAGGTCCTATGTTAAACTAAGTTACGCTATGGCAGCCATCTTGGATGGTGGACAGGATCATCGGATATAATTCTGAAACAGGACCAACTAAGGACCATTGCTGCCAACTTTTGTTCCAATTGGTCACGTTAGGTTTCAGACAAGAAAATCTTTAGGCAAATTTCACATAGAGTCCTATGTTAAACTATGGTCGAGTCATCGGATATATTTCTGAAAGTGAACCACCTAAGGCCCATTGCTGCCAAGTTTTGTTCCAAGGTTTGCTTTCAGACAAGAAGATCTTTAAGTAAATTTTCCATGGGGTCCTATGTTAAACTAAGATCGGCTTTGAGGGCCATCTTTGATGACAGGCCTGGTCATCAGATATAATTCCAAAAGTGGACCATCCATGGACCATTGCTGCCAAGTTTTGTTCCAATTACTTGAGTACTTTCAGATAAGAAGATCTTTAAGTAAATTTCCCATAGGGTCCTATGATAAACTAAGTACGGCTCTGCCGGCCATCTTGGATGACGGGCTGGGTCATTGCATAAAATTCTAAAAGAGAACCAACTAAGGACCATTGCTGACAAATTTTGTTCCAATTGGCCAAGTCATGTTTTGGAGAAGAAGATCTTTAAGTAAATTTCCCATAGGGTCTTATGTTAAACTATGTTCGGCTCCTGCAGCCATCTTGGAAAACGAGTGGGTCATCGGATATGATTATGAAAGAGGACCACCTAAGGACCATTTCTGCAAAATTTTGTTCCAACAGGCCAAGTGGTTTCAGACTATAATCTTTAAGTAAATTTCCCATTGGGTCCTATGTTAAACTATGTTCAGCTCTGGCAGTCATCTTGTATGATGAGCTGGGTCGTCGGACATAATTCTCAAAGAGGACCACCTAAGGACCATTGCTGCTAAATTTTGTTCCAATTGGCTAAGTGGTTTCAGACAAGACGATCTTTAAGTAAATTTCCCAATAGGTCCTATGTTAAACTATGTTCAGCTCTGGCGGTCATCTTGGATGACAGGCCCGGTCATCGGATATCATTCTGAAAGAGGACCACCTAAGGACCATTGCTGCCAAGTTTTGTTCTACTTGGCCCAGTGGTTTCAGAGGAAAAGATCTTTAAAGGAAAGTTTACGACGACGACGAATAGCTCACCTGGCCCTTTAGCTAATAAAAAAGGTATTGTTTTGGCAACAATGTTACATAAACTTTTTGTTTTGTTTGTAATAATTGAAGCCACTTGAGAAATCTACATATACATGTATATAGTCGGGAAATTTTCCATTTGATTTATTTTATTTGAAAACATTTAAAAAATACAGATCTATTTCACTGCAATAAAATGTGGCGACCTTGGGGATCTTCAACTATGAGGAGTCTTCACAGAGATTTAGCAATTAGTTATTATTATTTTTTTCTTCTTATTATTATTTTTTTCTTTCTTTACCCTGGAGTCTATTGTAATCTGGAAAATACAAGAAATTATTTTTTTGGCTCACATTTGCAAATAAATTCATATTGAATGAAAGTTTATTAAAATACGAAAATTTATAAAAAGGAAACAAATACCATATTTTTTTAATCTTTCAAGTAAAATACCTTGCTAAGAAAAAAATAATAAGAAGAAAAAAAATAATAAATAATAAGAAACAGGGTAAAAACAATAAGTCTCCCAAACTTTGTTTGGGCGACTTAATAAGAAACGCCATAAAAACAATAAGTCACCCAACCTACGGTTTGGGTGACTTAATAAAAATAACAAAGAAACGGAGGAATATAGATTCTCCTTCAGGTACGAGTGAGTTATGGAATTTCTCAACCCGAGACAGTTAAATTTTCGATATTAACACGCGAGCCTTTAGTGAGCGTGTTAAAATCTAAAATTTAACTATTGAGGGTGGAGAAATTCCATAACTCACGAGTAAATTGAAGGAGAATCTGTTTCTCCTATGATTTTCGACAAAAACCTCAAGAAAATGTTGTTGCTATGTAGTTTGTTTACACAGACGTCATTTCAGGACTTCTCTAGTTTATCGTTCTAATAACTGTAGAAAAAAGGGCGGTAATTCCCACGTAGAAATTAAATCGCTGGGAAGTGGTTAAAGATATTATGTATTTTTATCCCACCGATTAAACACGTCAGGAATAGGAGAAATAACAAAACGTCACCCAAAGGTGTTCCAGGTGACGTAATAATAACAAAGAAACAGAGGAATAACAATACGTCACCCGAAGGTGTTCCGGGTGACATAATAACTAGAATTGCCATTGCAAGCAATAGCAGACGTCACCAAGAACCCGGAACGTATGTAAAGATTTTGCACTGTTTCCATGGCAACCAGAATTTTATCTTTTGATGATACCATCACTCATGTTCCAAAACATTTATATAAAGTTTTGTAATATTTGTAATTATATGAAGTAATTTCAGTTTTTTGGATATTTTTGCATAATTACCATCATTACCATGGCAATCAGAATTCTATGCCATTGTTTAGAAGCTATGCATGGCACTTCATCTTTATATGATGTTTGAAGACTTATAGCATTACCATGTGCAAAAAAATTCAACATAAATGATTTTCAGTTTTTTTGGATATTTTTGCACCGTTTCCATGGCAACCAAATGATGGCATCATTACTTTTTGAGATTAACCTTCCTATGCAGTTTGGTGACTTTAAGGATCATTTCCAGTTTTTTTTTGGATATTTTTGAACTGTTTCCATGGCAACCAGAGTTCCATGGCATCTGTAAGAAACTATGCATAGTGCCTCACCTCTACATATGAGTTTGAAGACTTTATGCAATTCCATCTCTGAGAAATTCAATCTAGTTGACATTTTTACGAAGGTGTTCCAGGTGACGTAATAATAATAATAACAAAGAAATGGAGGAATAACAATATGTCACCCGAAGGTGTTCCGGGTGAGGTAATAATAAAAAGAAACATAGAACTAGAACTGTCATTGCGATCAATTGCAGATGTCGCTCCTGGGAGCTATTTCGATGGTTGCCCTTTAACTTGTAGAGAAACTTGTGCACATGTTAAAGGTCCTTACTCATGTTACTGTAAAGTTTCAAATAATTTTGGAGTAAAATTTTGAATTTTGACAATTTTTCCTTTTTTCGTTTCCATGACAATGGCAACTATTTTGGAAATTTTGAAACCTCAAAACATGGAGAGACACTTACACATCCATTTTATGCGGTTTGAAATACCTCTGAAGCAAAAAATCAAATTTTAACAAAATTCCACCCTATTTTGTTTCCATGGCAACAGTGAAAAAGTTTGTCCAACCGATTTCAATTTGTTTACAGAAATCAGTTTGACTTTATGCAAGGAATAATCCTTCAAAGTTTCAAAAAGATTGGCTGGGCAGATACTGAGAAAAATAAAATTCAGGTTTACCAAAAATTTTCATACTTTTTCCATTCTCATGGCTAGACTTGGTGATCATCATTACTGTGAAGTTTCATAAAGATTGTTCCAGCCATCTCTGAGAACACGTGCGAACAAAATTAGGTGGAAGAATAAAAAAGAACAAGAGGCTGTCGAATAACAGCAAACCGGATTTTCCTGCATGGAAATGATGTTTGCAAATCTGGATTCCCAAACAGGATGAAGTAAAGAAATATAAATGAATTTTTGTAGGGTTTTGTAGGGTTCAGAAATGGAAAGGCAAAAATCAATCTTGACCTCCTATTTATAATAAGTGACAAATATTGGAATTTTTGAGAGTATATAAGTACACACACATTGTTTAAGCAGGGGTTGGTAGGCAGAAATCATGAAGTCAATAATGAAAGAAATACGCCAATGAGATTATAACCTTATTTTATATGAATCCAAAGAATCTTGTGCTGAATATCTCATTTTCTGCTGTATGAAGGGCCACGAATATGCCACAAGAAAAGTAATAACTTGACAACAACAAATGACCTTTGCATGGAAACGACGACTTGAACTGCCTTTTTTCAATTTTTTAGAACCATAACTCCTGAACGGTGAAAGTGAAAATCGTCAATATCGGAACTTTGAAAGTGGAAATCGTCAATATCGAACTTGACCTCCATTTTGTCATCAGTAACAACATATTAAAATTTGAATAGCTTTGGTTGAACAGTTCATAAGTTATCACACGGACACCACTGGGAAAGCCATTTTTCAATCTTTCAAGAACCATAACTCCTGAACGGTGAAAGTGAAAATCGTCAATATCGAACTTGACCTCTATTTTGTCATCAGTAACAACATATTAAAATTTGAAAAGCTTTGGTTGAACAGTTCATAAGTTATCACACGGACACACGAATACCACTGGAAAAGCCATTTTTCAATCTTTCAAGAACCATAACTCTTGAACGGTGAAAGTGAAAATCGTCAATATCGAACTTGACCTCCATTTTGTCACCAGTAACAACATATTAAAATTTGAAAAGCTTTGGTTGAACAGTTCATAAGTTATCACACGGACACCACTGGGAAAGCCATTTTTCAATCTTTCAAGAACCATAACTCCTGAACGGTGAAAGTGAAAATCGTCAATATCGAACTTGACCTCCATTTTGTCATCAGTAACAACATATTAAAATTTGAAAAGCTTTGGTTGAACAGTTCATAAGTTATCACACGGACACCACTGGAAAAGCCATTTTTCAATCTTTCAAGAACCATAACTCTTGAACGGTGAAAGTGAAAATCGTCAATATCGAACATGACCTCCATTTTGTCATCAGTAACAATATATTAAAATTTGAAAAGCTTTGGTTGAACGGTTCATAAGTTATTGCACGGACACTGTTTGGCAGCCGCCCGCCCGCCGTACATCACCAAATTAATAACCGATATTTTCCTATGAAAATCCGGTTAAAAAGCAAAGAAATGGAACAATAACAATATGTCGGGGGGCCACATAAGAAACAGGGCAAAAACAAGAACAAAATCCTTCAACAGTTGAATGACTACACGCTTATACAATTATACAAGATATTTAGTCAAATTATGTGAATATTCAGGTCAAGCCAAACCATAATACCAAATATGAACTAAATCCACAAAAAAAGATGAACGCCAATAGTGGCATACACAAGATATTCAGCCAAAAGATATGAAAAGGACAATTACTCTAGCAAAAATCAATCAAGCATGAAATCGGTAGAATATGTACATCATTCAAAATACCAATGTAAAATAGACGGAAATTATATCGAAAATGTTCATTCACAAAAACTATTAAGTGTTGATATTGACGAAAATCTTAACAGGGATATTCAAGTTGATCGATTATTTAAAATTATTTCCTCAAAAGTTTCACTTTTACAAAAGACTAAAGATCACTTACCTATTCATGTAAGACAATTATGTTATAATTCATACATTTTGCCTTTTATTGATTATTGTAGCTCTGTTTGGGGTGATATTTCAAAGAAAGATGCGGACAGAATTACCAAACTTCAAAAAAGATCTGCACGCATCATTCTTGATTGTGATATTTTAACACGGTCTGATTTTATGTTTTCTGCCTTGAAATGGTTGCCATTTACAAAGAGAGTACAATTTCAAAAGTCTACTTTAATGTACATGGTTTAGTTCCGGAATACATGATTCTACAAACAGGAAATGGAGAACATGTTCAAAGATATAATTTGAGATCTGTTTCTGATAATAATTTATTTTTACCTAGACCTAATATTAATTTTCTAAAGAAATCGTTTCAGTTTTCTGCCCTCAAAATATGGAACGATTTACCTTATAGTCTTAAAAATTGTGCTAATTAAAATTTGTTTAAAACAAACTGTTTTGAACATTTTCTAAAGATATGATCATTTATTTATATAAGAACATTATTTGATAAATGTATTATACTTATTGTTTCTCTGAGGGCCTCAATGAAAAATAAGCCTTGCTCTAATTGAGTCACCCTGTTTAAATAAAGAATTTATTATTATTATTATATTATTATATATTCAAACCATGATACCAAATAAAAACAAAATCTGCCATCAGACGAATGACTAGTTGCGTACACAACATTTGCAAATGGACAAGGGTGTTCTGTGATTTAGGGTATAATAAAACCAGCACATACATGTTATAACAGAATTTGCTTTACTATTACTTTGAATATATTCTTAAATGATAAGCTTTTAAGGTTAAAATAAAGCTATGTAGTTTTATGCTTTTATATTTATATCTGAAGTAAAGTTGTATAGGAATACAACACATGTTGCAGTATCCAATTGCAGAGATCAATAATGATAAGGAAATTTGAAGCTTCCAAATCTATTTATAATCTTCTCTACACACCATTTACTTACGGATGACAATGTCCAACACTAACTGTTACTATGCCAGCAAACAAGTCAAGATATCTGGTACCATCTATATCCCACAACCACTGCATATGTCCCTGGTTAATCATCACAGGTTTCTTATAGAATGTCAGAAGTGCCGGCGTCAGATTTTCTTGTCTTATTTTCATAGCCTCATCATAACTCATTCCCTAAAATATGAATATTTCAGAATTATTTCCGTTTGATGATTTACTCAAGTTTCTGTAACAGTTATTTTCTGTTAGCCTATATTATTGAACAAGAGGCTCCCAAGAGCCTGAATTGCTCACCTGTTATTTTTGTGTAGATCTTACAACAATGATTATTTTTTCTATTCAATGTATACTGTTGCATTTTTTGCCTTAATATTGACTTGTACAGATAAAATATAAAATCCTTAACCCAAATATATATGGTTGCTAGGGACTTTTTCATTGGTTGCTATTGATTTTTCAATGGCATTGACTCTTGACTAACATTTTGACTTTTAAGGTCCTTTAATATGATTGCTAGGGACTTTTTCATCAGTTGCTATGATCATTATTTTTACTGATAATTACTGTTTACCTGTAAATAATTTTTCAAGAACAAAAACTCCAATAAGGGGTCAACTGGCAATTTTGGTCATGTTGACTTATTTGTAGATCTTACAGGTACTTTACTGAACTTTCTGCTGTTTACAGTTTGTCTTTATCTTTAATGATATTCAAGTTAATAACAGAAAACTATTCTATTTTTAGCCAGGGCAGCCATGTATCTCAATGGACAATAAAATAAAACACAAATTTTATTCTAGATACCCTAAGGATCCTTCAGACTAAGTATGGATGTAATTGGTTCAGAGGTTTCAGAGGAGAAGATCTTTGAAAAAGTTTACCACGGACGACGGAAGGACGACGGATGCCAAGTAATGGCAAAAGCTCACATCCTTTTAGGACATGTGAGCTAAAAAGGTGTATCATTTGCATCTGTCCTTCCATATGAGATTTCTGCCAAATTTGGTTATAGTCTGCCCATTAGTTCCTGAGCAAATGACAAAAAAGTCTTTTCCCATATGGATTCAATGGAAACTTTGAACAGCCACAGACTAATCTCAAACAAAAGTGGATCGTTTGTAGAGGGTACTGTTGACATCAATCCTGCAAAGTTTCAAAACAATTCATAACGTTGTTTCAGAGGAGAGAATTCCTATAAAATTGACGAATCAAAATCAAAGATGGCCTCTGACAGCCATGTTATTCATCCAACAGGAACCAAGGTAGAGAGTTGAAGAGGTCCTTCCATAAATCATTCCTATCAACTTTGGTTACAATCTGCCCACAGTCTTTTTCAATATAGATTCAAAGAAAACTTTAACAGCCGCAGGCATACTTGTTGAGCAGATGAATCTCAACAAAAAGTGGAACATTTGTAGAGGGTATAGTTGTAATCAATCCTGCAAAGTTTCAAAACATTTCATACTGTCGTTTCAGAGGAGAAGATTTTTAAAATTTGGCCAATCAAAATCAAAGATGGCATCTGGTGGCCATATTGTTCATTCAACCAGAACCAAAGGTTGAAATTTGGTAGAGGTCCTTCCATACATCATTGCTGTCAACATTGTTTACAAACTGCTTATTAGCTCCTGAGAAAATGATATAAATGTCCTTTCCCATATGGTTTCAATGGAAACATTGAACAGCCGCAGCAGTCGGTTGAGTGGATGAATCTCAACCATAAGTGGATCGTTTGTAGAGGGTATTGTTGTCATCAATCCTGCAAAGTTTCAAAACATTTCATAATGTCGTTTCAGAGGAAAAGATTTTTGAAAATTGTTAATAAAAAACAAAGATGGCCACTGACTGCCATGTTGTTCAATCAACCGGAACCAAAGGTTGAAAGTTGGTAGAGGTCCATCCTTATATCATTCCAGTCTACATTGGCTAAAATCTGCCAATTAGTTTCTCAGTAAATGACATAAGTCCTTTCCCATATGTTTTCAATGGAAACTTTAACCAGCCACAGCCATCGTTGAGCAGATCTCAACCAAAAGTAGATCGTTTGTAAAGGGTATTGTTGTCATCAATCCTGCAAAATTTCAAAACATTTCATGATGTAGTTTCAGAGGAGAAGATTTTTGAATATTGGCCAATAAAAATAAAAAATGTCCTCTGACAGGTGACCATGTTGTTCATTCAACCGGAACGAGTGGTGGATCGTTTGTAGAGGTCCTTCCATACATCTTTCCTACCAAGTCTGGTTACAATCCACTAAGTAGTTTCAGAGGAGAAGATTAAAATGTGAAAAGTTTATGTACAATGACAGACGATGGACGACAGAAGCAAAGTGATGACAATATTATAAGCTTGCATGGCGTATAGACCAGGTGAGCTAAAAATGGAGGGACTAATAAAATATATAAATCAATTCACTGCATTAAAAACTAGAGGCTCTCAAGAGCCTGTATTGCTCACCTGGATGTAACTTTTCACCTTGAACAGGACTAAAAATTTAAGTGTAGAAGTCAATTTGGCTGGTTTTTCTAGAGGGTTCTATGTTATACTAAGTTCGGCTGTGGCAGCCATCTTGGTTGACAGTCCAGGTCAATAGACACATTTCTAAAAGAGAACCATCTAAGGACCATTACTGCTAAGTCTTGTTCCAACTGGCTAAGACAAGACAAGAAGAGCCTTAAAGATAACTCCAATCAGAACGAATTATCTGCCCCTCGTATGATGTTGAATAACCAATCGGCAAAAAAAACATACTTTTGTACAGAACCATCCAACTAACATTCCTGCCACATTTGGTTCAATTTGGACTGGTGGTTTCAGAGAAGAAGATGAAAATGTGAAATGTGGACAGAGTCGACGGACGGACGACGGACGCAAAGTGATGGCAAAAGCTCACATGGCCTTTTAGGCCAAGTGAGCTAACAAGAACATTCTTCAAATGAAGGGGATGTGGATTACCCCAGAGACTAAACAAAGTAACTCAATGAATTAGTCTTATGATGAATAAGAACAATATATATGGATTAGAGTTAAAGATCTCATTAAAACATTTTTTAAAATGCACGTCTGGATTCACACCTGGGACATATAAAACATGTAATTGATCTTTTTATGAAAAAGTAAAACATATAAAGTTTAGATATCTGAACTTCTCTAATATTGAGAGAGTGGGGATTCAATATAATTGACCTCATTTGGACAAACAAGAACATGTATCGTTAGGGGTTCGTGCAATCCATAAAAGCATAGTCAAGTGTATTTCAACTAGAGGCTCCCAGGAGCGTATCGCTCACCTGAACTATGTCCATCTTAACTGGCCTGGAACATTGCTGTCAAATTCCAATTGGCTCACTGGTTTAAAAAAAGATCTTTCTGAGAACTTTCCAATTAGGTTCTATGTTAAACTATGTCCACTTTGACACTGGTGGACAGGTTCATCGGATACAATTCCGAAAGAGAACCTACTAAAGATCATATGTTGCCAAGTTTTGTCCCAATTGGCCCAGTGGTTTAAGACATGAAGATCTTTTAGTAAATTTCCCATCAAGTCCTATGTTATCTTGTGGCCATCTGGATCACAGGATATATTTCTTAAAGAGGACCACATAAGGACCTCATTGCTGCCAAGTTTTGTTCAAATTGGCCATGTGGTTTCAGACAAGAAGATCTTTAAGAAAATTTCCCATAAGATTCTATGTTAACTAACTTAAACTATGTTTGGCTCTTGGCTGGTTGGTGGGGTCATAAGATACAATTCTGAAAGAGGACCACTTAAAGACCATTGCTGCCAAGTTTTTTAACAATTCAGTCACAGTGGTTTCAGACAATAAGGTTTTTAAGTATATTTCCCATAGGATCCATGGTTAAACTTTGTTTGGCTCTGGTGGCCATCTTGGATGCCGAGCAGGGTCATTGGATACAATTCTGAAAGAGAACCACCTAAGGACCATTGCTTCCAAGTTTTTTTTCCAATTGGCCAAGTGGTTTCATAAAAGAAGATCTTTTAGTAAATTTCCCTAAGGTCCTATCTTAACTATGTTCGGCTCTGTTGGCCATCTTGGACGACGGGAGTGGTCATTGGATATCATTTCGAAAGTGGACCACCTAAGAACAGTTGCTGCCAACTTTTGTTCCAACTGGACCAGTGGTTTCAGAGGAGAAATCTTTAAAGAAAATTTACAACGACGACGGCGACTGACAAGGATAAACACTGGATGCCAAGTTATGGCAATAGCTGACATGGCTTTTTGGGTCAGGTGAGATAAAAACATATTTTTATAGTAGCAGTGACCTTCACCTTTAACCCAATAATCTCAAAATCAATAGGGTTCTTTCCCTACTCTTCATTATTCATCCAACTTCAGTTTCCATAAAACATATATCCTTCTAAAGTTATCACCCAGAAACAAAAGAACTCTATTTTTAGTATCAATGATTTTGACCTTTGACCTAATGACCCCAAAATCAATGGGCTTCTTCCCTTTCAATAGGGTTATACTTTACCCAACACTGGTTTCCATTGAACAAATAATTCTGATTAGTTATCATCTGCATGCAGTAAACCACTTGTTTCAGATGGACGGACACTGATCTCAAAATTAATAGTGCCCCTTCCTTTCCTAATAATATTCCATCTGTACAAGTTTCAGTGCAATCCATGAATGCATGTACTCAAGATATTATCCAGAATCTAAATTCTATTTTTAGTATAAATTGTCATATGTCACTCAAAAGTGGGCATATTTTTGTATATAATTTATTTTTCAAATTTAACACTTCCTTTAAATTTGGATTAAACTAAAGCTTCAGCTTTGGCATTTTTTATATGAGTAAATAATTTCATTAAGATTTGTAAATCTGTAATTTCAACATTCAAATTTTGTGGTTAATTTATGTAAACTTATGACCAGGAATAGTGTTATAAAAGCATTTAAATTGCCTAATTGTATTTATGCGATGGCATAAATAATTATCTAATTGCATTATTATTTATGCCATTTCATAATCTTTTTTATGCGATCAAAAAATTCTCTTAAAATTTTATGCAACTGCATAGTAGTTTTTGCATCTGCGGAATATAATTTTTTCTCAACAATGAAAATAGATGTAACATAGATTTTGTCTTCCATTGATTTTTTAAGGAAAATTACTAAGTATATACTTCTTGAAAGTATCCTGATACTTGTTTAAAGTACTAGTATCCCGATACATGTTGGAAGTATCGGAATACTTATTCAAAGTATCATGACAGATAAATATCCTAAAAGAAGTATCCTTATTATAACATGATACGCCACTCATAATCTATTGACCATACATGTATCATGCAGAAGTACATACATACAGATGGAATGTATTGCATACCCCCTCCTCCCTTTTACTAAAAAAAAACAAAAACAAAAGAGACTGGACATTTGTTTAGAAGAAGACGTATTGCATTCTAAGCTTAGAAAGTTGTTTCAAAAGTATTGTTTCACCTGAATTTAAGACATTCAAAGAAGATTTTGATTGGACAATGAAATCTTTTTTGTCATAGCATTAATGTAATTTTGCAATTGCATAAAAATTTTTGGGATTACATTAGTAAAAATGTGATCGCATAAATATAATTATGCAATTTCATAAATGATAAACCCAAATGCATTAATAATTATGCCATTGCATACCCAGTAAATACAATTATGCAATGGCTACATTAATTATGCGATGGCATTAAAATGCCATTATGACACTATAAACTCATTTGTGTTGGTGAAATTTACCAAACTGAAAATTAAAGACCATTTTTTAAAAATTTGATCCAGTATGCAAATTGACAGAATATTTTGTAGACATGATTACTAGTGGCATTAGTGTTGATATTCCTATAGTGTGCAGTCAATTATAGCCTGTACATGTTTGTATAAAGTGAAAGATCTATTATGTGTGTTCATTCTGTTAAAATTGGGAATCTTGATTGGATCAGTAACTGTGGACTTATGTAAGTAACATTTTCTTCATTAAATGATAAAATATGAAACTTTCCCAAAACTTTTGGGGATAAAAAAAATTAAATTAATTTTAAAACACAATCAGCAAGTTCTTTCCTAGATGCCACTTATTTGCAATTTGCAATGCCTATTTATCAAATAAAACTTTTGCAATTTAATATGCCAAGGTATAATCCTTACCAGATGTTAAGGAAAAGGCTAACAACATTTGTAAACAAAGTTAACCTGAAAATATTTCTGCACTGATTTTACAGCAAAGGGTGAAGACATGAGTTATCTATACATATTACCAACCTTCATTGTTTCCTAATTAAAATTCTAAAAAAAACTAAATTTGCACAAGCAAATTTTTCAGTCCACAAATCATTCAAGCTTACCGTGTATTTTTCAGGTTTAAAATCACATGGTGGCATTTTAGTACAGCTGCGAACAGATCCATTACATAATGCTCTGTCTGCAAAACAGAAAAACAACCTGATGTAATCAATGCACAATCAAAATATCATCCTGAAATAAAAATATTAGCATGGTAACTTTACATGCAGGGTTTATATGCTTAGAATGTTGATAAAATACACTGTCTTCAGTTCTGATTACTGTTACTAACTAGAGGCTCTCAAGAGCATGTATCGCTCACCTGGATTTAACTTTTCACCTTGAGCAGACCTAAAAATTTAAGTGTTGCAGTCAATTTGGCTGGTTTTTCTATAGGATTCTATGTTAAACTAATTTCAGCTGTGACAGTCATCTTGGTTGACAGTACAGGTCAACGGATATATTTCTAAAAGAAAGCCATCTAAGGACTATTCCTGCTAAGTCTTGTTCCAACTGGCTAAGCGGTTTCAGACAAGAAGATTTTTAAATGAATTTTCCTATAGGGTCCAATATTTAACAAAGTTCGGTGTGGCAGCCATCTTGGTTGACAATCCGGGTGGTCGGACACATTTCTGAAAGAGGACCTCCTAAGGACAAATGCTGCTAAGTCTGGCTCCAATATGTCAAGTGGTTTCAGACAAGAAAATTTGTCAATGAATTTTTCCATAGGGCCCTATGTTAAACTGAGTTCGGGTTTGGTGGCCATCTTGGTTGACAGTCTGGGTCATCGCACAAAATTCTGAAAGAGGACCATCTAAGGACCATTGCTACCAAGTCTAATTCTAATTGGCTTAGTGATTTCAGACAAGAAGATTTTTGAGTGAATTTCCCATAGGGTCCTATGTTAAACTAAGTTCTGCTGTGGTGGCCATCTTGGTTCACAGTACACAAAATCAGACACATTTCTGAAAAAGGACCTCCTATTAGAACCAATGCTGCCAAGTCCGGCTCTAATATGTCAAGTTGTTTCAGACAAGAAGATTTTTCAATTAATTTTCCTATAGGGCCCTATGTTAAACTAAGTTCGGTTGTGGCGGCCATCTTGGTTGACAGTCCAGGTCATTGGACACACCTCTGTAAGAGGACCATCTAAGGAACATTGTTGCCAAGTCTGGTTCCAACTGGTCAAGTGGTTTTAGACAAGAAGATTTTTCACTGAATTTTCCCATAGGGCCCTATGTTAAACTCAGTTCGGCTGTGGCGGCCATCTTGGTTAACAGTCCGGGTCATTGGACATATTTCTGAAAGAGAACTTCCTAAAAACCATTACTGCCAACTTTGGTTCCAAATGACCTTGTAGTTTCATATAAGAAGATTTTTTAAATTCCCCCCCCCCCCCCCCCGCCCCCTCCCCCCCCCCCCCCCCCCCGCCCTTTTCTATTTTTAGTAACAGCAGACATGTCGGTTGGAAGTCGGGGATGCCAGACATAATTTTGGAAGGGGGCAACCCAAGGACCATTCCACCAAAGTTTGGTCTCAATTGGCCCAGTGATTTGAGAGGAAAAGATCTTTAAAGGAAAGTTTACCCTGTATGCTGTCTTTAAAGGGCAAAAACTCCTATAAGGGGTCAATCATTGATTTTGGTCATGTTGACTAATTTGTAGATTTTACTTTTTTGAACATTTTTGCTGTTTACAATTTGTCTTAATCTATAATAATATTCAAGATAATAACCTAAAACTGCCAAATTTCCTTAAAATTAACAAGGAGCATTTGACCGATTTGTTTGAAAATTTCATGACAGGTAGATCTTGACCTGAGGAACATTTTTACCCCATCACTTTTGCTCTATTTGCTTTAGTATTTGAGATATAAGACAAAAACTGCAGTTTACCCCTATGTTCTATTTTTAGATACCCTAATGATGCTTGTGGCCAAGTTTGGTTCAATTTGGCCCAGTAGTTTCAGAGGAGAAGATTTTTGTAAAAGTTAACAGATGACAGACGACGGACGACGGACGCCAAGTGATGATAATAGCTCACTTGACCCCTTTGGGTTAGGTGAGCTAAAAAAGAAAGATCGGCAAAAGAATTATTTTATAAATCTACTCTAAATTTAGTTTGGCAATTGACCCTTTTCCAAAAACCAGATGACAGGGGCAGAATTTCCAAATTTACATGCAAAACTTCTTTTACCTACAATTAGACTTGCCACAAGTCTCTCTGTAAGTTTTGATCCCTTTAAAAATTATTTGCTATGAAAATGTACAAAGTACTATCAAATACTTGTTTACTATCCAGCATGTGTTTAATCTCAGATTTAAACACTTATACTTTTTATTGACATAGAAAAAAATTGTTTTGTCTATGCTTATGAGTTTTATTACGAATGAAAATTAGTTTAAAATAGAGAAAATAAAAAAAACTTAAACAAGAGGCTCCTAAGAGCATGAAGATCCTGAATCACTCATCTGTTAATTTTTGTGAATCAATGATTATTTTTGCTATTTAATGTATACCATCACATTTTTCGTCTGAATATTGACTTGTACAGCTAAAATATAGAATTCTGAACCCAAATATATATAGTTGCTATTGACTTTTTAATGGCCTTGACTCTTGACCTTCCATTTTGACTTGAACAGGTCAACTGTAGGTTCATGAACCTAAATATATATGGTTGCTAGGGACTTTTTCATGGGTTGCTATGGATTTTTTCAATGACCTTGAGCCTTGACCCTCCATTTTACTTGTACAGCTTCCATTTAATTTATTTAAAGTTATGCTCTAAACATCTGTGACAAGGGCAAGAACTCCTTAGGGGTCAAATGAAAATTTTGGTCATGTTGACTTATTTGAAGATCTAACTTTGCTAAACTTTTTTTATGTATACAGTTTGTCTTTATCTATTATAATATTCAAGTTAATAATCTAAAGCTGCAAAATTTCCTTAAAATTAATAGTTCAGGGCAATAACCCGAAAATCGGTTGAATGATTTGTTAAAAAATTTCATGGCAGGTTGATCTTGATTTTTACTTCTTGTCAGTTTTGCTCTAACTGCTTTAGTTTTTGAGATATAAGCCAAAAACTGCATTTTTCCCCTATGTTCTATTTTTAGCTATGGTGGCCATGTTTCTTGACAGACATGAAAATAACAACACAAACTTTATTCTAGATAGCCTAAGGATCATTCACACTAAGTATGGCTGTAATTCGTTCAATGGTAGCAGAGAAGAAGATCTTTGAAAAGGTTTACAATGTACGGATGACAGATGCAAAGTGATGAAAAAAGCTCAGGTGTCGAAAGCATATACTTGCTTGAAATATTTTGAGGATTTGCATTGAAAATTGAATATTTTATTGATCACAGCATTTTACGTTTCCAGAAATTGGCATTACTTTTATAGGGAAAAAAAATATTACATTTCCATAAAAAAAAAATTTACGTTTCCAGAAATTGGCATTACTTTTATACGAAAAAAAAATATTACATTTCCATAAAAAAAATATTATGTTTCCATAAAAAATATATATTATGTTTCCATAAAAAATAATTACGTTTCCGAAATCTAAATTTTTATTATCAAATTATAGCCTCTTTCGTAGTACAAGCATCAATAAGAAGATCCCACATTTTATTGTAACATTCCTCAGTCTTCAATGGAAGTAATCCAAAGACTAGGGGTATGTAGTTACCAATTTTGCACCCATGAATTCAGTAAAGTTGAAAGAAGAATTTTGGACAATATTTAAAAAGCATTTCAATTTGGTATTACATGAAAATATCACAATTCCTAACTCTGCATCATTAGCTAAAGTGAAGCTTTCAGTTTTATTGGTCTGCAAATTTAATCCTTCCAAAGCCTTATAAGGAAATTTAAGGAAACGTAAACTTTTGATTTATGGAAATGTAATATTTGAAATTTTAAAAATTTATGGAAACGTAATGCGCCCATTGATCAAATACCTTGCGACGTCATGTCAAAGCCCAGGTAAAATGTTTTTGTTTGTTTTTATAAATAAATTAACCATCTGTTTTATCGGTGTGTTCCCCGAACATCAACTTTTTAAAAATCATAATTGATACATGTTGTTGTTTTAGCAATTAAAGTGTTATCAATTGGGGTACATTAGGGTTGTATATAAATACATATATATATATGAGGACATTATTTAAAAAAAATTATAATTTGGAATAAAACAAAATTAAAGAAATAAGTATTTGAAGTAAATTTATAAGTTTGAATAAAATACTTTATATATTTTACTATCGAAATATTTAAAAAATGAACCACTACTGCTTAAAACTCAAGGAAATCAATAACTTAAAGAAAATAAATTTAAGAAATAGAACTATTTCGCATGCAAATATTAAATACAAATATTTTTTTTTTCAACTGAATTTTAATAACTTAATTAGATGTATTAGAAAAAAAATTATTTCATTTTATTACTCGTTTCACCTTTTAATTATTGTAAAATTAAGTAAATAATTAATTCCTTGATGCATATTTTATGTTCAGCTTCCAAGCTTAAGTTTTGCAAAGTGAACACATTTCAGATTTGACTCATGCCATAACCCAAGCCAATGTACACACCAAACTATGTTTAAGCGTATAACTGAATAAAATATTTTCACAGCAATATATGTAAAAAATAGTGTCCCATTTACTAACAATAAGAGGCTCACCAGATATACACTATCCACATAATCATCATGACATTTATGTGGGGTTTTTTGTTGAATTTCAGTGCTTTATTGTGTGCTTTTTTAAATGTTTTGATGGACATTTCAGTGGTTTGTTTCTGTGAATTTTATTGTATTTATTGTTCCATCAACTAATAATTTGTCATACAATATGTGTTTATAATATGAAAGCATTATTAATTATTCAAATGAAATAAACTATTAGTAATTTATATGTGTATCTTCCTTTTAATCCAATATCTAAATGGAAGCTACACCAACAAGGAACATATTAATTAATTTGATACATATATAATTAAGAGAAAATTATTGCAACACGATAAAACAAAACTCAGGTGATTTTTTTTTCCTGTAAAAGTAATTGTTTAACCCTTAAATGGACCCCTTAATCATGTTTAATGAAGGGGGAAAATGTTCTTTGATCTTTGAAAAGTTGACGTTCAGGGAATCAGCCGTTTTATCCAGTTGATTGGTGTTACAGTAAGTGTTTCACCTGAGTTTACCAAAGGGAAACATAATGACATTACCCAATCATGGACTGATAAATCTCAGCTGGAAATAAATAACTGGTTTTGCAATAATTTTGTTTATAACTTGAATATATTGACATCAACATGATCAAATAATAAATAAACATAGATTTAATAATGATAAAATTTAAGAAATAATAATAGTTCAAAGAAGGGTGTTATACTGGTTTTAAGTGGATTGTTTTTACAAAGCTTTTGGTGATTGATTTCTATTGTTTGTAATCTTGCAATGTTGTGATAATTTTATATGAAAATTTTAATTAAATTAGAACTATCATTAAGCTTCTGTAATAAATACCTGATTACCTGAGGATCAAAGAAAATTTATGTTTTGATAAACCAGATTAGTAAAACCACACCATATGGTGAACACTGTGTTATGGGGCTTCCCACGAGTATGATAGAAGTTATAGAATCCTAACAGGTTTATAACCAGTTTATTCCTGCTATTCCTACACTTTATAATCTGGTATATATAATGCTATAATCTGGTATGTATAATGTTATAATCTGGTATGTATAATGTTATAATCTGGTATGTAAAATGTTATAATCTGGTATGTATAATGTTATAATCTGGTACGTACATGTATAATGTTATAATCTGGTATGTATAATGTTATAATCTGGCACGTATAATGTTATAATCTGGTATGTATAATGTTATAATCTGGTACGTACATGTATAATGTTATAATCTGCTATAATCTGGTATGTAAAATGTTATAATCTGGTATGTATAATGTTATAATCTGGTATGTATAATGTTATAATCTGGTACGTATAATGTTATAATCTGGTATGTATAATGTTATAATCTGGTATGTAAAATGTTATAATCTGGTATGTATAATGTTATAATCTGGTATGTATAATGTTATAATCTGGTACGTATAATGTTATAATCTGGTATGTAAAATGTTATAATCTGGTATGTATAATGTTATAATCTGGTACGTACATGTATAATGTTATAATCTGGTACGTACATGTATAATGTTATAATCTGGTATGTATAATGTTATAATCTGGTATGTATAATGTTATAATCTGGTATGTATAATGTTATAATCTGGTATGTATAATGTTATAATCTGGTACGTACATGTATAATGTTATAATCTGGTATGTATAATGTTATAATCTGGTATGTATAATGTTATAATCTGGTATGTATAATGTTATAATCTGGTATGTATAATGTTATAATCTGGTATGTATGTTATAATCTGGTATGTATAATGTTATAATCCGGTATGTATAATGTTATAATCTGGTATGTAAAATGTTATAATCTGGTATGTAAAATGTTATAATCTGGTATGTAAAATGTTATATTCTGGTATGTATAATGTTATAATCTGGTACGTACACGTATAATGTTATAATCTGGTATGTAAAATGTTATAATCTGGTATGTATAATGTTATAATCTGGTATGTAAAATGTTATATTCTGGTATGTATAATGTTATAATCTGGTACGTACATGTATAATGTTATAATCTGGTATGTATAATGTTATAATCTGGTACGTACATGTATAATGTTATAATCTGGTATGTATAATGTTATAATCTGGTATGTATAATGTTATAATCTGGTACGTACATGTATAATGTTATAATCTGGTATGTATAATGTTATAATCTGGTATGTATAATGTTATAATCTGGTACGTACATGTATAATGTTATATTATCTGGTATGTATAATGTTATAATCTGGTATGTATAATGTTATAATCTGGTATGTATGTTATAATCTGGTATGTATAATGTTATAATCCGGTATGTATAATGTTATAATCTGGTATGTAAAATGTTATAATCTGGTATGTAAAATGTTATAATCTGGTATGTAAAATGTTATATTCTGGTATGTATAATGTTATAATCTGGTACGTACACGTATAATGTTATAATCTGGTATGTATAATGTTATAATCTGGTATGTAAAATGTTATAATCTGGTATGTATAATGTTATAATCTGGTATGTAAAATGTTATATTCTGGTATGTATAATGTTATAATCTGGTACGTACATGTATAATGTTATAATCTGGTATGTATAATGTTATAATCTGGTATGTATAATGTTATAATCTGGTATGTAAAATGTTATAATCTGGTATGTATAATGTTATAATCTGGTATGTATAATGTTATAATCTGGTATGTATAATGTTATAATCTGGTACGTACATGTATAATGTTATAATCTGGTATGTATAATGTTATAATCTGGTATGTATAATGTTATAATCTGGTATGTAAAATGTTATAATCTGGTACGTATAATGTTATAATCTGGTACGTATAATGTTATAATCTGGTATGTAAAATGTTATAATCTGGTACGTATAATGTTATAATCTGGTATGTAAAATGTTTTAATCTGGTACGTATAATGTTATAATCTGGTATGTAAAATGTAAGAAATCTATGTAAGAATAGCAGGAATAGGATTTAAGTTGTAAAAACATCAAACTAATAAACTACAGGTAAAATCTAATAAAATACTTTTTATGTGCAATTTTAAACACAATTTTCTTAAATCACATAAGAATATATGTTGTTATTTCATTGAAATTGTCAGAACTTATATTCTTTTCAATTCCTGTTGTGTTTGTTCCATCATTTTTTTGAGTGAAATTTTTTTTTTTTTATTGTGTGAATATATCTTTGAAAATTAAAACAACTGGTATTTCATGAATAATAAGATAAAACACTAAAGTAACCTGGCATTGTGTGAAACAAGGTTTACATTGAATCACAAAAAATAACATGAATAGCACAGTTTAAAATTGTCATTGTTAATTACATGTACAAAATCAGTCTATGTGAAGTATGTGTGATGCAGCTTTGACAGTGATCATGCTGTGAAGTGATCAAAAAAGCCTAATTGGATGAGCAGTGTTAGGTAAAGTAAATACTTTGGCTTGGTTATTTGTTTTAAATTGGCTTGGCCTAATCTACTTTAAGGTTTTGCAGAATTTATCTTAGCATAAAAGTAATATAATGAAAATAATCTTTTAATTTTTTGTGAATTCTACGAATTCTTTAATATTTAATATAAGTACATGTATTCTTAATAAAGAAATGATAAATACATGTATTTTTTAAAATTCCAATTGATAATAAAATTAACCTATTTCAACCTTAAAATGGTTTATATATCTTTCCTATTATTTTTTTTTATTTCAACACTTTGATTTGTTTTAATATACATTGTATTTCTTTAAAAAAATTCACAATTCTATCATTTATTTTGCATCTGTTTACCTGTACATCCCTGTATATTAATTAAAATTAAATTGCCAAAAACAACAAATTACCTTACACAAACACCTATTGTTCTTTGTTTATAGGAATAGAAGGAATATGTATTTTTAAAATGTAGGAATAGCAGGAAGACACCTTTAGTTGTGCTAGTGGAGTACTCCTTTAGCTCAGTTGGTAGAGCGGTTGACTACTGTAACCAAAGGTTTCTTGTTCAATCCCCGTTTTGTGTGGTAGGTTACATGTTGGGAGACAAATCATGCTCTACTGTTACATTGATACCCAGGATCACAGGATTTCTAAGATATGGAGCTATGGCAGTATGAATTTGATTTCTTTTATTATATGTTCTAATGAGAAGATTTAAAAAAAAATTCAAATGTAAGAAATATGAGGAAATGGACCTAAACATAAACCTTAAGCAAAGTCATTTGACAATGAAATGTAGGTCAATGTGACCCAAATATTGCTGAATAGCATAGTACTACACAAGAGGACTGTAGTGGTGAAAAATCATTAATATATTACCATAAGATTCTAATTAATTGATCCTAATGTAGTAAAATTAAACCAAAGTCACTAAAGCATGAAATGTGGTTCATAGTGACCCAAGTATTGCTGAACAGCATTGTACTATACAAGAGGACTGTAGTGGTGAAATATTATTGATATAAAATGCATTACTATAGGTTTGTAACGGGCTTCCCTTGATTAATACAGAAGTTATAGAACCGTAACAGGTTTATAACCACCCTCCATTAGCTGCGCTAGTGGAGTACTCCTTTAGCTCAGTTGGTAGAGCGGTGGACTACTGAACCAAAGGTTCCGGGTTCGATTCCCGGTTGGTGCGGTAGGTAATTTTGGGAGACAAATCATGCTCTACTGTTACAGGTTTCTGAGAAACGCAAAACTTAACCGAATCGGATGTACGTTCGGATGGACGGACAAGGGTAAATCTACAAAAATGTATATGCCCCAGCCACATTCTTTTACCATTTGCACCCATAGCAAATTAGGGTCAATTAATTATTAAGGACAAAGACATACATGTATGACTCTATTTTACAGACCTTAAAAACCAGATCTAAAAAATACGCATATTTATTAAAATTACTAAAATTCAGGGAAACAACAGAAATGAGCATATATAGGTGTTAGTTTGGAAAATAAGCTTTATACACAAGAAATAGAATTCGGTCATAGGAAGAAAACAAATAAGGATAATAAATTAGAAATATGTCAATTATGCAAAGTATAGTTAAGGCCACAGCAAATTGATTTTTAATTCTTTGGATTTTGCCTCTCCGATTTTCAGCCTTTGTAAATTTTAAGAAAAAACAATTTTGCTGCTTCATTTTAAAAAAAATCTGAAAATTCGCCCCAAGTTCTTCATTTTTCAAGAAATTAAGAATAAATAGTGTTCCCCCGCACCTATAATTTGGTAAAAAAAGGATTTTTTTTGATTTTTTTGCAATATTTTAGTTAAAATAAATTGCTTCGCTGAGTGCAGCTGGATACGACCACAGAGGTCAAACCCTGAACAGTTGGGGCAAAAATGGACACAATATTCACGCTTGATACAGGTCCGAATTTGGATTGTAATTAAATATTTGACACATAATAGGTTTCTGACACAGAATAACTGTAGTCAAAGAACTTAGAATTGGACATATGATTTGAATTTATATTCAATTTTTTGTTTTTTGTGCAATACAATATGCTGTTGCGAATTGACCCCCCCCCCCCCCAAAAAAATAAAATTTAACCCCTTTTTTGCTTTTTTGCAATACACTATGCTGTTGTGTACTGACCCCCCCCCCCCCAAAAAAAAAAAAAAATTTCATTGTACCCCCCCCCCCCCCCCCCCACCCTTTGTTTTGCAAAATAAAAATTTGAAGACATTTTCTTATTAATTTCTGAAATCTGGAATGAGAAAAAATTGCCCCCCCCCCCACAATTTCTTATTTACCCCCCCCCCCCCTTTTCCCTTTTTCCAAAAAAAAAATCTTTCCCTCAAGATATGGTCATAATCCCTATTCAAATTTCTCATGGAGTTTGCAAACATAATTACCCATTTAAATATATCATAAAAGTCTTAAAATAGAAAATGACATATGGACAAAATTAATATTAATTAATAGTAACTTCTAAAAATAAACTGACAGCTATAAATCACCCCAAGACAATCTACATTTCTTTATACATAATTTACAAGAAGTGTGAGGGAGGTAATTTAATCATACACAACATTTTACTTTAAATGTATTTGGATTACCTCCCTTACACCAAGATAATAACCAAACAAGAAAAATGCTTATTGGGCCCTTTTTTGGAACTTAATTCTTATTCTGAAACTGTTGGGACCAAAACTCCCAAAATCAATCCCAACCTTCCTTTTGTGGTCATAAACCTTGTGTGTAAATTTCATAGATTTCTATTAACTTATACAAAAGTTATAGTGCGAAAACCAAATGTCTTCGGACGACGACGCCAACGTTATATCAATATACGACCGCAAAAAATTTGCGGTCGTATAAAAATTTGTGCCACCCATAAATTTCATCTTTGCTTGAAAAAATCTGGTTCCCAAGAAAAAAATTATTAAAATTTCACTCACTAGCACCTATTTATGCCATAAAAAATACAAAGAACTAAAAATCAATTTGTTGTGGCCTAAGATAACACAGTGTGGGAATGGAACTGTACGTTTTTTGACAATTAGGTCACTCGGGAGACTGTCAAGCGATGGCTCGTCACTTGCTTGAATAACAAGTTGGAGAATGTAAGGTTTGATTTAGGCACACACTAATATGAAGCTTTTACTTCATGATTTTGTAATGAAAACATTCTACAATGTACATGTAACATGTGTAAAAATACACTAATCGAATTATGAAAACGACATAATATATATTAAAAAAGTTTCCTTTAAATCATGGAGCTCTGAGTAAATCGACCAAAACAGTCATACAACAACGATACAATTTGGCAAAAACATGCTAAAACAGATTGTAACAAGTAGAATATTTTTAACATCTAACACTTTGATGATATATAGTCCTACATTGTACCTCCATGAAAGTTTAATTGTCATTGTCCTTGTGGTTTTTAAATAAAGTCCACGTCTTTAAGTCTGAGCATTTTACTGACTGTACAATCTTACTGTACAATCACTTGGGCCTTTACTGTACAATGGCTTGGCCAAATTCTTAAAATTCATTGTATGTGCATTGTATTGATTCTTCCTTTTCTGCACTATTATAACAGCAGTAATCGTTATCATACACGTTTTCAAATAAATTTCATAATTCATACATGCTTATGCCTATACATTATCATCACATCATACATCTAGGATATTCATAACGTTTTTATATCAAGTACAGCAATCCGCGTTGTTTGTGAGTGAAATTATAAAGGTCAGCTCGATTGACTTGAAATAGAAAAGTAATTATTAAGAATAAACAATGTTGTGTAGACATTGTGTACCTGTTTAATGACAATGAAAAAAATCTGTGCTGATTTGTATTTCTTATTTGTATTTCTTAAGTGTATTGCGAATATATAAAAGAGTTAAATCGAGCTTCTTTAAGCACTCCAGCAAAATCCATGAGACTGCCCTCAAATGACATTACAGAAATGCTCCAAGTGATGATAGAGTCAAAAGTTCTTTACAGACAAGTGATTGTACATGTACAGTGCACAATATTTAGTATCATACATTTCTTAAGATTTAGCACTACTGGTAATGATATATATATATATCAATGACGTTAAATTTGATGTAAAACTATACACAAAGTCTTAATTATCATTAGGTTAACATTTTTGAAAAAAAAAAAGTCTTTCAAAGTCAAGATAAAAGCAAAATTAACATTACCATACAAATTGGGTCGGAGCTCTTTGTTTTATTTCAATATTTACATCGTTTTCATGCCTTAAGAATCTTTTATGCACCCCCTCAGTGTATTTTTAATGACAGGTATGCATGTTTATTCATTTGCATTTGAAGTAAGTCACAAGGCTTATTGAAATGGAAATGCTTACCCGTGCGGCTACTTTAAATTATCTCAAATGACGCAGCCCCGCTTGACAGCCTCCTGAATACCCAAAATATAACAAAACTGTACAGTTCCGTTCCCACACTGTGGATAAGATAACATTTTATTCAACAAATCAAGGACACACAAGGGGAATTATTAGCAGCATACATACATGTACAAAACATAACAAAAAATCCCCTTGAGCACTGTTGACAAACAAAAATACACATGTATAACTAAAATGATTTTTCTTTACCAGTATAAAATACTGTGGTATTCACTACCTGACCTAATCCCTTTTGGCCAAGTCAGAGCACAGAATCCCAAAAGGGATTATGTATATACCTGACCTTCACTAGAAGCTACACCAGATCTCAAACCGTCCAAATTGCCAGTTGGGTTTAACAATAATGAATGGAATTTATATGACGATAACACTATATACATTTAAGTTCAGTTATATCAACACATTTTATTACGCATATGATGATGTTACACAAATGTTTGAAGTTGACCAGTATAAAGTTAACGGACATGTGCCACTTAAATGCCTAGACGTAATTAAGCTGTATTTTAATTAAAATTTTTAACAATGCACTTTATTGAGGAAAAAATCAAACTTACTGCCAAGTTTTAGAAGTTTGTTAGTCATTTTTCTAGCAGCCATACTGCCCCAGATGCTTGACCCAGTTTCATTATTCATAAATACAAAACGTGCAAATAAATAAGCCACGCCCACCAGACAGAAATAAATTTACATTAAACTTGTAACGAAGTCTCTCATATCTCAATAAATTCTAATACATAATAGCCCTCGGCTCTTCGAGGGTATTATATAGCATATCATTTGCCGAGCGCGGTGAGGCATAACAAGATAACTCGATTCAAAGAAGTCAAAATAGTACCATATTTTGACTTGTGTGTCATGTGACTCATATGTACCATATATAAACACAGCACGCACCTGTGCAAATCATTGTCTTTTTCGAGTAGGTGAGGCATTGCTGCCATTTTCACATTCTAGGACGTTGTCCAGAATAATCCGACTTCTCAAACTGAGGACGCTGTTCCAGTTTTATATATATTTATCATTAAAATATATAAGAACCAAAGACGTTGTCTTGGTGTATTTTCAATCGTATTTACGATTTATTATTTACACATATAGCCGCACATTATCATGGCGGAAGACAATGAAGGCGTTCTGTCTTTAAATTCTGATAATGATGATAGTTTTAATGATGATGATCATGTACAAACACGGTCTGAATCTTTAACAGAAGGGCAAAAGAGGTCCAGAACTATTAAAGGTAGTTCGACAACAAAAAGAAAACTATCAGAGCAAGGTCAAGGTGATCCGAAACCGAAAGTACGTCGTACAGGTAAAAATACTCAGAAGTCAACACCGGTAGTTTTTGATACTTCTGCTACCAATGTGGAAAATTTAAAATCCCAATAAGGAATTGATGGCATTCTAAGTTCGATTTCTTCATTAACGAATATCACTCAGAATCAAATATTAAATAAAACTACGGAACGCAGTTCTGATCATATTGTTGACTCAAATGCTACTACTGAACGTACAGTTGAAAGCAATTTAGGACATCTTCCAGGCCCTACTAATATTGAACAAACATGTTAGGCCTTCTGCAACACTGACTAGGTCTCAGGGTGAATATTTACCTAGACCAGGACCCTTTATTAGTTTGGGTGATTCTTATGAGGAAGTTAATTTGGACTTAGATTCCCAATTTGATGTTGATAGTTATCTAAATGATAACTTTAATACTTCTGTACATAATCCTGGTGTGGATCCAATTCAAGCATTTGATAATGCGTTTCAAAATTCATCATCGGTTGATAATAATAGGGATGGGGCTTCTGACCCCCCAAACTATTCTGATAAAAATAATAATGAAGTTCAGTGGGACATACCCCAACTAAATACTAATGAAAAAAACAGGACCTAAAATTGACACAGGTCTGGCAAAAGCTGTAAATGCAGCTTTATCTGTAAAATCAGATAAAGAAAGTATGGACATAATTGCTAAAGAGCAACTGAGACCTGAAAATTGTGATTTTCTTTATGCCCCAAGGGTTAATAAAGAGATTTGGGAAGCTGTGGGCAGCCAGGCTCACAGTAATGACCTTAACTTGCAAGTAGTCCAAAAATTTATGGCTCTTGGAATGGTACCAATTGTTCAATTGGCTAATCAATTGTCTGTTTCAACAGATCCTATTGATCCTGTTAAAACAAGGAAAATGTTAGCAGAATCTGTTAGCCTCTTATGGCATAGTTTTTATAATTTGTCTCAAAAGAGACGTTATGAATTAAAAGCTCATATAGTGCCTAGATATAAATAGATCTGTAATTCAGATGTACCTATTACAAATAATCTTTTTTGGAGATAATTGTACGGCACGTATAAAGGAATTGGGGGATACAGCAAAATACCCAATTGGCTATACCAACAAAAACTCTTATGGTAGACCAGGCACAGCTTTAAACTCAAGGGGCCCTGTTGTAGACAGAGACAGGAACCAGCAGGGCCAACAACAGCAAGGTTACACCCCGAGAGAGAGGGGTCGCTCAGGGTACAGGTCCTCAAACAGAGGACAACCTGTCCAGCAAAGACTAGGCCAGAGAAAAACCTACCACAATTACAATTAGTTAATAAGGTAAGGAAACTAAATATAGAATATTGGAAAAAATTTACTAATGATGAATGGATTCTTGATACTATAAAGGGTTATCAAATTGAATTTTTCAGTACTCTTTCCAAAGCTCTGTTCCTAATGAAATTTCATTCTCAGAGACAGAAGCTGAACTTGTAGATATAGAAGTTAATACTCTTATTCAAAAGGGTGCTATTGAACAAGTATTTGAAAATTCAGGTGAATTCATTTCAAATTTGTTTTTAGTTCCTAAAAAAGATGGATCTTTAAGACCTGTTATTAATCTAAAAAGATTAAATGAATTTGTGATTTATAATCATTTTAAGCAAGAAAACTTAAATTTTGCATTGGAAATGATACAGAAAAATGACTACTCGGATCGTCAAAAATGATGATGAATTGTATTGTGGAGTATAACATTACATATAATATAAACAAAAAAGTCATTATTTACTTTCTTTATTACGATAACAACAATTAATGTAACAATATCAGTAATACTGATAGCAACAAGGCAAGCACTAAAAACCAGTTATCAGTGATGGATAATATATATGATAATATGAAGATGTCATAAAAAAGCATAAAGCGTGGCTGGCATTGTGGAAAATGATAGTTCAGCAAAAATCGGTGCATATATGATACCATAAGTAGCTTTGCCAAGCCATAATACAAGCTATCATCTCCTAATTGTG
This sequence comes from Mytilisepta virgata, assembly GCA_028015205.1. Classification (NCBI taxonomy): domain Eukaryota; kingdom Metazoa; phylum Mollusca; class Bivalvia; order Mytilida; family Mytilidae; genus Mytilisepta; species Mytilisepta virgata. The sequence continues at coordinate 66,047,828 of CM051521.1, forward strand.
TTTATATCATTATTCTTTGATCAGTAATGCTTCTTTGATCAGCCGATAGATTGTCTATAATGAGCTTGTTCTTCAACAAAAACAATGTTCTAACTACTGTCTTTCAAGTTGAATTAATTGGTAAGTAAACATGATTGACGCTTTTATTTATAATACTTTAAATGAAACATATTGTTGTTTTTACAATTTGGAGTTAACAAAAAGATATACTTCTAACCATGATATTGTAACTTTTCGCTGAGTCTGTTAGTGTTACGGTCCGAGTTGTCTTTTTCTGACGGTCCGAGTTGTCCTTACAAGTTAACTTTTAAATGAACCTAATATTGTTAGTGTTACGGTCCGAGTTGTTTTTTTTTTCTGGCGGTCCGAGTTTCTTTTTCTGACGGTCCGAGTTGTCTTTACGTCGGGCCGAGTGGTGCTGGGCCGAGTGGTCCGCGGGCCGATATGTCCCCTATTCTATATGACATCTATAGATATGAAAGATGCCTATTTTAGTACAAGTATTCATCCTAATTACAGGAAATTCTTGGCTTTCTATTGGAGAAATAAATTATACAGATTCAAAGTTCTCCCCTTTGGGTTAGCTTCAGCACCAAGAACTTTTACAAAAGTTCTAAGACCAATTTTTGCAGCCTTTAGAAGGAATGGAATTAAATGTTGCTATTATATTGATGATTCCTTAATAGCAAATAAAATATATGAGGTTTGCAGAGATGAAACCCAATGGATGGTTCAAGAGTTTGAACAACTTGGTTTTACTGTTAATGTTAAAAAATCTGTTTTGATCCCCACTAAGAAAATAGTTTTCTTTGGGTTGATTATTGACTCTGCTGAATTTAAAGTTTTCCTGACGGAGGAAAAAATTCAGAAAATTCTTGATCTTGGTGAAAAACTTTTAAATCAGAGTATTATAACTATTAGACAGTTAGCTTCATTTATTGGTCTTGTAGTTCATGCTTTTAATGCAATTTTATTAGGACATTTGAATTACAGAGCTTTGGAAAGAGATAAAATAAAAAATCTGGAATATTCAAAAAATTATGATAATTCTATGGTTCTTTCTTCTAATAGTAGAACTGAAATTAATTGGTGGCTTGTTAATGTAAAACATTTGAATGGGAAGCCCATAAGACAGAAACAAATTGATTTCTGGATAGAAACAGATGCCTCCTTAGCAGGCTGGGGCACTCGTTTTGGACAAAAATTTAGAGGTGGCTGGTGGTCAATAGTAGAATCCATTCACCATATAAATTATTTGGAATTATTGGCAATATTTTTATCCTTGAAGTCATTTTTTACGAATTCAAGGTTATGCCATGTAGGTATCAAGTGTGATAATTCCACTGCAGTTTCATACATAAATTGCATGGGTGGGATGACATCCAATGACTTAGACAGTTTATCATCTGAAATATGGAAGTGGTGTTCAGATAGAAATATTTTTCGGACAGCCCAGTATATTCCTGGTGCTCAGAATTTTCATGCAGATACTATGTCAAGGAACTTTTTTGATTCCAAAGAATGGAAACTAAAAACAGATATATTTCAAAGAATTTGTAGTCATTTCTTTTTGCCTGATATTGATCTGTTTGCTTTAAGACTGAACTATCAAATCGAAACATTTGTATCCTGGTCTTATGATCCAGAAGCTTTCAACGCTGATGCTTTCTCAATATCATGGTCTGAGTATCAGTTTTACATTTTTTCCTCCCTTTAGATTAATAGGGAGGATATTGAATAAAATTGCAGATGATGAAGTTGATAAAGGAATTATCATTGTTCCATTTTGGCCTTCTCAAAATTGGTTTCCTTTATTAATTTCAGCTTTAATTTCTACTCCTGTCAGATTACCAGGACACAAGGACCTACTGGTCATGCCGCATTCAGGAGAAATGCACCCATTAATAGAGAAATTGACATTAGTCGCCCGTGTTGTATCAGGAAATATTTGGAAAGTAAAGGACTTTCAACGCAGACAGCCAACATCATCACTTCTTCCTGGAGACCGTCAACAAATAAACAGTATGAACTGTGCTGGAAGAAATGGACACTTTGGTGTTGTCAACGGAAAGTTAATCAGTTTTGACCGTCTGAAACTGAAGTGTTAAATTTTATGTCATTTTTATGTGAACATAAATGTTCTTATTCAGTTTTGAACACATACAAGTCTATGTTAATTCAGACTTTGAAGTTTTTTGATGTTAGTTGGGTTTCAAACCCATCCTTTATAACTAGATTTTCGAAGGGTTATTATAATGTTAACCCCCCTATTCCAAAATGTAGATACACTTGGGATGTTGATAAAATCTTATTATTTTTAAGTAGTCTAATGCCAGTAGATGCATTATCTCTGAAAATGTTAACTTTTAAGCTGATTACTTTGGTGGCTCTTACAACTGCTTATAGAGCACAAACTTTATTAGCCTTAGATACAAGTTATATGGCTGTTTATGTGGATAAGGTAGTTTTTCAAATTCACACTGTTTTGAAAACTTCTAGACCTGGTATTCCTATCCCAAGGGTAGTTTTGTATAAGTACAATAAACCAGAATTGTGTGTTTTAGTTACTTTACTTGAATATTTAAAAAGAACGGCAGAATTACGTAAAGTTTCGAATCTATTTATTTCTTTCAAAAGTTTTGATAAAGTAACCACTTGCACTTTAGCCAGATGGTTGAAATGCGTTCTTGTTTTAGCTGATCCAAATTATTCAAAATTTACAGCTCATTCTTTTCTTGGCACTGCAGCATCAGTAGCCTTTTCAGCAGGTGTTTCTCTGCAGGAAATATTAAGCACAGCCAACTGGAATAATGCTAAAACATTTCATAAAGTTTATCACAAGAAGATTTCTTCAATGAATAATTTTGCAAATTCAGTTTTGAATAGTAAGAGTCAATGATTATATTATTACTGTAATATGACAGTTTAGTATTATATCAGTATGATAGAGTTATATTTGATGTGTTGGGACATTTATTAATGATCACTATTCTTGAGAGTTTTGCTATGTTTCTGTAATAAATATATATACAGATTTTATGTGTTTTAAGGCATAAACCACTGTAAACGTTTTCTGTTTGTGTCAACTCTTTGAATATGCTATATAATACCATCGAAGAGCCGAGGGCTATTATGTATTAGAATGTTCTCTCATCCAAGCATACCCCTAGGGATGTGAAGGATGAGAGTCATTCTTATAATAGAGCCAGAGGCTCAAGAGGGTATTATGTACCCTCCCAGTCCCAACCCAAGTTTTTTGTTGAACACAAACAGGCTTTTAAAAATGATTTGCACAGGTGCGTGCTGTGTTTATATATGGTACATATGAGTCACATGTATGAAAGGCCGTTTATGTCAAAAACGATATAAAATAACGCGTTAAAATTTTAACGCGATAAATACCCGTTTAACGCGATAAAACCACATTTAACGCGTTAAAAATAAGAACATTGAAAAGAAATTGAAAAATGCCGTAAATTTTATCGCGTCATTCACTAACGGCTTAAATAAATTTTATATCGTAAATTTTAAGTCGCAAATTCTGATGCAGACTAGCCATTGATGTCTTTAAGAAGAATATCAACGCGTTAAGACATATTTTTAACGCGTTAAAACACCTATTTATCGCGTTAAAAAATACATTTAACGCGTTAAAACACATATTTAACGCGTTAAAACGCCAATTTAACGCGTTAAAAAAAATTTAGTAAAATATAAACTTTTAGTCTAAAACATCAGAGATAATACTTAAATTGATTTCATTTGTCGTTTTTGAATGAGTTATTAGTTATTTAGAGACGTTTTAAAAGACTTATATGTAGTATTCAGTTTGGAAGTTATGAGATAATATACATATGACACTTGTTTATTTTATTATTGTTATAATTTTGAATTTCAGGTAGATTTGTTGAAGGGTAAACTAGATTATAAAACCGTTAGATCAAATTGATAGTTTACAGGAACAGTTATTCAGGGTTGAGAGAACTAAAATGTTTTGAACATACAAAGACAGCAACCTTATAACAACTTTTTTTATACTGCAAATTTTGCATATTATGTCGAGGCAGTTAAAAGAAAAGTTTTCCAGTTCTTGGTGTGTATATTCACGTATTTAAAAGGATGACGAGTGTATGGATATCCCGTTTTTCTGTATCGAAAAATAAACTCCAGGTGTTTTTAAACTTGTGGGTTTTTTCTCTTACTTCATACGAATGATATACGTGGAAGAGGAAGCGATCTGATATTCTGCCAGCAATGAAATTATTCAAATAAAATCCTGATGTAATAAACAAATAGCAATATGTAAGCAAGCAGACCACCGATTATCAGCGTTACGCGGTGTATCCCCCCCCCCCCCCCCACCCAATACAAACACACAACTTTATTACTTAATCAAATGGGGAAGAATAATTAACATTAATGTCATACTTTAATTACAAATGATTAAAATGATGCAATGTTTTATCGCGTATTTTAACGCGTTAAAAGATATTTTAACGCGATAAAAGGTGTTTTATCGCGTTAACATATATTTTAACGCGATAAAAGATGTTTTAACGCGATAAAAGGTATTTTAACGCGTTAAAAGTTATTTTTAAAAACATATATTAAAAGGTGTTTTATCGCGTTAAAAGATACTTTTAAAAACATATATATAGCTTTCAAACAATCTTTACATAATTTAAAAGCTCTGTCTTTCAATACGTGTTGTTTCATATACAAAGCCGTAAATTACGACTTGTTTAAAAGGCGGCAGTAAATAAGGCGGGACATGGAACATAGACATATACAATAATAATATTAATGGTATAAATGTTGAGGAAATAAAATAAATACAATATACAATATATGATACATGGATATATAAACGTGTTAGAATATATTCGATGATTAGTGAAGTAAGAGGGAAAATAGGATGGAAAAAGTGGGTGGTCAATTGAGAGAATCCATTTTATCATTTATCACTCTAATGAACTTGCACAGTTTTTTTTAGTTTGGATTGCTTTGTTGTATTCATAAGTTTATTTTTTGTAAATTTTTTAGCTCAAAACTTTTTTTTCTAGTCTAGAGTCCGTTAAAATGTGTTTTATCGCGTTAAAAGATATTTTAACGCGATAAAAAGTGTTTTATCGCGTTAAAATATATTTTAACGCGATAAAAGGTGTGTTATCGCGTTAAAATATATTTTATCGCGTTAAAATATATTTTAACGCGATAAAAGATGTTTTAACGCGTTAAAAGATATTTTAACGCGATAAAAGGTGTTTTATCGCGTTAAAATCAATTTTAACGCGATAAAAGATGTTTTAACGCGATAAAAGATATTTTAACGCGATAAAAGGTGTTTATCGCGTTAAAATCAATTTTAACGCGTTAAAATATATTTTAACGCGATAAAAGATGTTTTAACGCGTTAAAAGATATTTTTAAAAACATATATATAGCTTTCAAACAATCTTTACTTAATTTGAAAGCTCTGTCTATCAAGAGGTCATACGTGTTGTTTCATATACAGGGCCGTAAATTACCACTTGTTTAAAAGGAGGCAATAAATAAGGCGGGACATGGAACATAGACATATACAATAATAATATTAATGGTATAAATGTTGAGGAAATAAAATAAATACAATATACAATATACAATATACAATATATGATACATGGATATATAAACATGTTAGAATAAATGTGATGACTAGTGAAGTAAGAGGGAAAATATGATGGAAAAAGTGGGTGGTTAATTGAGAGAATCCATTTTATCATCCATAACTCTAATGAACTTGCACAGTTTTTTTTTAGTTTGGATTGCTTTGTTGTATTCATAAGTTCATTAAACTTTAAAATATTACAATTTTTTGTAATTTTTTTAGCTGAAAACTGGTTTTTTTCTAGTCTAGAGTCCGTCAAGGACACCAGAAGCTGAACAGATTTAAGTGCTTTATCCTGCCATTTCTTCCTTTTCCAGCTTAGTTTACTACGTTTCACAGTGATATCAAGGGATGCAAAAAATGGCTTATAACGATTTAAGAAATATTTTGTGTCAGCAAAAATGCATGTTAGTATTCATATTATGTACCTACAAAGTTCATATTAGATTTGTGGAAGTGCGATCAAAGTCGAGTTGACTACCCATCACATGAAAAGATTTATTCTAACACCCCTTCTGTGACTGGTTGGTCCAGAATATTTTAATTGTAAACATTTCCAAAAATTTACGATGAAAGACCGCCACCATGTTATCAAGAAATTTGAAGGACCCCTCTTTTCATGTGATAGATATCATAACTTCGATCGCTATTCAACAAATCAATCATTGGAATAGTTAGTTCCCTCACATCGAAACAAACAGAAAGTTGTGAGAGTTTTCATGCATTTTGATGCTCAAAGACCATGTAGAATTAAATAAATTATTATAAATTATCACTCGGTAATAACTAATATAATAAAAATCACCTTGCCATTCATGTCAAAGGTGAGTTCTTCATGTTTGACCCGGCCGGTAATTGTGTTATCTATACGTTTTTTAATAGTCTTAATACTTTTTTGCCAGTCCGCTGCAACAGGCAATAGATGGCAATTAATGGCCTACATGTTTCAATTTAAATAAATCTACAGCCCTATCATATACAACATAAATTCGACCCTTATTTTGGTCCACTCATTTTCTTGATTACTAACTTTCAAACAAAACAAAAATACATGTAAGGTAACCAATCAAACAATTTGCAAATGCAGTATGTCTCTGTTCTTTTATTGATAATTTTAAATTACACAAATGTATTTTAAAAGAAATAAATCATGACAGAAAGCATATTGGCAAGCTCCTCTCATTTGCTCAGACATCAAATATGATCCAATGACGTGACAGTTTACAATAGTACATGACAAACAGAAAATTTCAGAACATAAGCATTAAAAAAATAACAGTTCAAAGATACTTACTTATCTTAGTTATTGTAAATTTTTGGTATGCTATATACGTATTTCAAGGAGTTGCCTCTAAACGGTAAAAGGTGCACTCACAAAAAATTACGAAAGAGAAAACTAATTTTAACTAAGAAAATCTACTATATGTGCAATGCAAAGAATAAACCTCTCTGTTTCTATCGGGTTTGAATTTTCCTTAATACTGATAATTTCCGTAAATTGAGTCTTTTGGTGTCTAGTTTGTTAAAATCAGATATGTAACCACTTAATAATATTTTTTTTAATTTAACTTGTAATTCATATCTTGACTTTCATTTCGAAATTGACGACACAGAGATAATATTACAAACAAAAGCCTAAATTTACTTTTCATATATAATAATAATGTACAAGAAGGGGTCTAGACCTGGACAAAAAACTAAAACATGCACATAACAAATATTAACTGTATATTTAACGCGTTAAAAGTATATTTAACGCGATAAACGAATATTTAACGCGATAAAAGAATGTTTAACGCGTTAAAAGAATGTTTAACGCGATAAAAGAATATTTAACGCGATAAAAATATTTTACCTGATGTAAATTACTGGCTTCTGTATACTTTTTTTTTTATCGCGATAAACATTTCAATTGTGATATAAATGAATTTAAGTCTTAGATTTTAACGCGATAGCATATTTTGCTATCTAACGCGTTAAAATTTAACGCGTTAAAGACGGTTTTAACGCGTTAAAAAAGGGAATTTATTTATCGCGATAAAGTTATCGTTTTACGCGTTAAAACAGGATTTAACGCGTTAAAATGACATTTATCACGTTAAATGTTAACGCGTTAGTTTATACCGTTTCTGACATGAAAGGCCTTTCATACACATGACACACAGGTCAAAATATGGTACTATTTTGACTTCTTTGAATCAGTTATCTTGTTATGCCTCACCGCACTCGGCAAATGATATGCTATATAATACCCTCTTGAGCCTCTGGCTCTATTATAAGAATGACTCTCATCCTTCACATCCCTAGGGGTATGCTTGGATGAGAGAACATTATTTGTTTTTCAGAGACTGAAATTGGGAAATTGTTCCTATAAGGTTTATGCATACTTAATGGAGATGTTACTTGAATATCGTGATATGGGTATTTTTTGTGACCTGATTTTTACAGTCATACATTTTTGTACAATGTCCCATTTGATAAACTTTCGCTTGTCGACATGCTGCATTGACATAGATATTTCCCAATATTTCTGAACCGTTTACGAGAACTGATTTTATTGTATGGTGTTATAAAAGCAAGGACGTATATTCGTTATACGTCCTTGTAAAAGGCATTCGGTTTCATTAAATAAAAAAGATATAAAAAAAAGAAAGACTTCTTACCTGCGGTGATAAGTCCTCCCAGTATCAGGTCAGTCAGGGGTAGTTTGAATCATATTTATATAAAATGAACAATTGCAACACAAAAAGAATTTTTTTTTAATTTATGACTTAGCAAATGAAATAATATCTATTATTACATATTATGTCTGATACATTAATGTCTTCCTTGTATCAATATTGTATTAAATCTACAATATGATGTAAGGACAGAATATAAAATAATTAAAAGATAAAACACCACATTTATAATAAAAAGTATCTGAGTTGCATATTCACCCAATAAAATCAAATCTATCTATAAAGAAATACAACTCTTTTAAATTTTTTTTAAAACAAGAACACCTACAAAAAAGAAAAAAGACAACTGGACAGTCATGATCCCCGGCCAGGAGCAATACCCTGCAAAAATGAATTTAACTGGTTATAATAACAAAAATATACATGTTTTTACATTTAAATTTGAGATGGACGGGTTTACAGTTTTAGAAAAAATTACGCTATAACACACCCGCCGCGAAATCACAGAACGAAATCAGTGCCATCTTTTGATAGATATCATCCTGAAACAAATTTCCTCTCTTAGTAAGTGACCTTGTCGACTCTTTCATTTTCATTCCTTTGCGTAAGGGCGAGGCAAAATTCAATATACATATAAAAATTTAAGGAAATGGGGTAAGCATCAATGAACTTATAATGGCCCCTTTGACCCTTTTATTTTGGAAACGGTGAAAGATACAAAACAAATTCTGCAGTAACCGTTTTGTTGGGGTTTTCGTGAGGAATCATTAAACAAAATTCATCAAATCCGATGAGGAATTAAAAAGTTTCAAAAATTAGCGCGTCACCTTATATCTCAAAAACGATAACAGATATAAACAAAAACAGATCGAAAGTGATTTTTTTCTTTTCCAGCAAAGAACATATAAACAAGTCCCATAAAAATCAGACAAAAATCAAAAAAATTAGACCAATACAGTTAAGCATAAAATATTATTGGAGAATTTTTTTATGATATACATGTATTATCTTATGGGAATAGTAAATTATCCTTTCGCAGAATACCAATACCAACAGTTTCGAAACTATTTCGATACATCCAGTGTTTAAAGGGGTGGGACATGAACCCTGAGGATATCCAAGCTTTTCACAAAGAATAAAAAATGTTTATAATTAAGGGCCAAGGATCTCAATGTCTTTTGTTGATTTTTTACGAGGCAATACCCCCATTCCCCGGGCAATGTGTAAAATCATTTATTGTACTTCCCTGCGTCTATATCACCCTGCTCAGCTGCTCTGTAATCTCTGTATTAGGAGACATTATCCGCGACAGCAAGACTTATAAGCGACGTCACAATATGAGAGCAGTACTTATTAGCGACGTCACAATGTGAGAGCAGACGTTATCGAGCTTACCTCCAGGAGGATAAACTATAGGCTCAGTGCATGGACTGAGCCTGTATCGCTCGCCTGACAAAATGCTTCTGCAAACTTCCATTAATTCTTTGGTTGAATTTGCTTCAAAAGTTTCAGAGCGGATGATCAAAATATATTTTTCTCATAGGGTCCAAAGTTAAAAGTATTTCCCCTCTGGCGGCCATGTTTTTCTCAGATTTGAACATAATGAGCCAACTTTGTAAAGGACCTTCCACACATCATTCCAGTACAGTTTTATTCAATTTGCTATTATAGTTTTAGAGTAGATGATCAAGCATAAGCATGTATGTTAAACTATGTTCTCCTGTCAGCCATGATGTTTGTCGCATTCGAACGAAATGAGCAATCCCTCTAAAGGACCTTCCATACATCATTCCAGAACAGTTTGGTTAAATTTGCTCAAGTAGTTTCAGAGGAGATGAACTTTAACATGTTTTCCCATAGGGTCCAATGTTAAACTATGCATGTCCTGCGCCGGTAGAAATCGGAAAAATATCAACAATCTCAGCATAACCTTCTATACATCATTCCTGTAAAGTTTGGTTAAATTTGCTCAAGTAGTTTCAGAGGAGATGAATTTTAACATGTTTTCCCATAGGGTCCAATGTTAAACTATGTCCTGCTCTGGCAGCCATGGTTTTTGGCGGATCGGAAAAATTTCGGCAGTCTTAGAAAAGGACCTTCCATACATCATTCCTGTAAAGTTTGGTTAAATTTACACAAGTAGTTTCAGAGGAGATGAACCTTAACATGTTTTCCCCCAGGGTCCAATGTTAAACTATGTCCTGCTCTGGCAGCCATGTTTTTTGGCGGATCGGAAAAATTTTGGCAATCTTAGTAAAGGACCTTCCATACATCATTCCTGTAAAGTTTGGTTAAATTTGCTCAAGTAGTTTCAGAGGAGATGAACTTTAACATGTTTTCCCATAGGGTCCAATGTTAAACTATGTCCTGCTCTGGCAGCCATGGTTTTTGGCGGATCGGAAAAATTTCGGCAGTCTTAGTAAAGGACATTCCATATATCATTACTGTAAAGTTTGGTTAAATTTGCTCAAGTAGTTTCAGAGGAGATGAATTTTAACATGTTTTCCCATAGGGTCCAATGTTAAACTATGTCCTGCTCTGGCAGCCATGTTTTTTGGCGGATCGGAAAAATTTCGGCAGTCTTAGAAAAGGACCTTCCATACATCATTCCTGTAAAGTTTGGTTAAATTTACAGAAGTAGTTTCAGAGGAGATTAACCTTAACATGTTTTCCCATAGGGTCCAATGTTAAACTATGTCCCGCTCTGGCAGCCATGTTTTTTGGTGGATCGGAAAAAATTCGGCAGTCTTAGTAAAGGACCTTCCATACATCATTACTGTAAAGTTTGGTTAAATTTGCTCAAGTAGTTTCAGAAAATATGAACTTTAACATGTTTGGCCAGGTGAGCTAAAAAGGGTCAAAAATGTCTTACAGGAGTGACTAAAATGTACAGAATTTGTACGATAAACAGATTATCGGGTTTTCTGAGTAAATATATTGTAAGATATCAGCCGCTCGACACAATGTGAATCTTTTAGGCTCGTTCGCTGCGCTCACTCGCCAAAAATCTTACTGTGGCTCGCGGCTGATATTTTACGATATCAATATGCAGAAAATCCGATAATCTATCCTTATTGCGTCTCCTTCTAGGCAATTAGAAATATATGTGGTTACGGGGTATGGAGTTAAATGGTTTATGAGATTTGAACATTGCGTATTAAAACGTGTTAAGGGATAAATATTTTTACGGAATTTTGAAATAATTAAAAATTATTGATTTGAGGGGCGAGGATGACCTCCGCTCCCCATTTAGGATTTTATCAATCTGTTTGTCTAATCATGGGAAAAAAGAAAATATATGATTTTGGGGCAGACATTTCAATGCGTTAAGAGATTATTAAAGACTAATGATTCAAGGGGTAATTATGAGATAATTGAACATTGTTGGTTTGATGGGAGTGGTAACCCCCTGTGGAAGCGAGGTATGTGTCATTTGGTGCGTCTTACCATGAGGAATAAGAAAATATATGGTTTAGGAATGGGGATTTTAACGGTTTATGAGATAATTGAACATTATTGATTTGATGGGAGTTGTGATAACCCCGAGGAAGCGAGGTACATGTTTGTATATGTCATTTGGTGCGACTAACCATGGGAAATAAGAAAATATATGGTTAAGGGGTGGGGATTTTAACGTTTTATGAGATAATTGAACATTATTGATTTGATGGGAGTGGTGATAACCCCCCGGGAAAGCGAGGTATGTGTCATTTGGTGCGTCTTACCATGGGGAATAAGAAAATATATGGTTTAGGGGTGAAGATTTTAACGGTTTATGAGATATTGAACATCATTGATTTGCTGGGAGTGGTGATAACTTCATGGGGAAGCGAGGTATGTGTCATTTGGTGCGTCTTACCATAGGGAATAAGAAAATATATGGTTTAGAGGTGGGGATTTTTACGGTTTATGAGATAACTGGACATTATTGATTTGATGGGATTGGGGATCACCCTACTGAAAGAATGAGGTACGTCGTGTTACGGAGAATAATAAAATATATGATTTAAAGCTATGGATTTTAATTGCATATGAATTTTTTTTTAAATTATTGACTTGAGGGGTGGGGATGACCACCCTATAGGAACAAGGTATATGCCATTTAATAGGTGTGGTCACGGTGTATAATAAAATATATGATATGAGATGGTTATTGGTTACTCTCGTAGAGTTTTTCGATGAACAAAAAATTTCCCCATAGGGTCCTATAGTAAACCCCTAGCCTCTTTGAATTCCTCTTTATACGTCTCAGTGATCCCCATCAAAAAATGAATAGTATTAGGCACATCTAGAAACATTGATCTTTCATCATGGAAAATCTCAGAGCCGTATCTCTGACTGTTATTGAGAACGCGAACAAACAAAATCGGAGAGGAAGGAATAAATGTTCGATAGAAATCGCAAATCAAAATCTTTAAGTCTCCCACTTCGATTGGGCAATTTAATAACTCAAAACTGAAATTTCTAATCCTCTGCAGAAGCATTCTCGTAAAATCCATAAGCCCAGAGATCCAACTGATTGTAACAATTATAGATATATAAGCATCTGTAGTTCTCTTGGAAAATTATTCACAAGAATGTTTCAAACAAGACTAAATGACTTTCTCGAAAGTAATCGCTGCTGAGTTTAAATCGGACAGGCTTTAGATCAGAACACAGAACTACAGATAATGTCTTTATGAAAACACTTATTAATAAATATACCAGCAAAACTTGTGGTAAACTTTTTGCTTGCTTTAAAGATTTCAAGAAGCTTTTGACAGCATTTGGAGACAGGCTTTACTTTTCAAAATACTACACAAAGGCATTGGTGGTAAATTCTACTCCATTATTAAAAATATGTATTGTAACACAAAATATTCTTGTAAAGAATCTACCATATATACTGAAGCATTTATAGCAAACACAGGAGTAAAGCGGGGGGACAACTTTTTAACGTCTTTATAGGCGACATAGAGTCATACTTTGATAAACTCAACTCGGATCCTGTTCTTTTACATAACCTAACAATTAACCATTTGCTTTATTCTGATGATTTGGTTTTAATATCAAAATCTGCCACAGGCCTCCAATGCTGTCTAGATGCTGTTCAAACATATTGCAATGATTGTGATTGGAACTGAACCCAATCAAAACCAAAATAATGGTATTTTAAAAAAAGTAATTGATCCAAATACCATGGATTTTTATTTTGGCCATAACAGAATTGTGAATGAATACAAATATCTTTTAATTTTATTCAAGAATAATGGCTTATTGAAAAAATACTGGTGAAAATTTGACAAATAGACCACGAAAAGCGTTTTACTCTCTTAAATCAAAACTCCCACACTGTGATAACTTTTCACCAAACACATGGCTCAAACTATATGAAAGTACCATCTTACCAATTTTTATATATGGTTCTGAAGTGTGGATGACTGACTTCAGCATGAATATAGAGAATTTAGAGAGGGTTCAAATTATGATACTTAAAATATATTAGGGGTCCATGGGAAAGCTTCCAACATTGCTGTTCATACAGAATTAGGTGTTTACTCTGTATGTTTTAAATCTTATTCATTGATGTTTAAACATTATATAAGACTCTGCAAGATGGAATGTAAAACCGAAATGTAAGAATTCTTTACTAAGATCAGCATTCATTGAAGATAAATCGTTTAAAAAATCTATTATTACACTTCAAAAGAAGTTCAACTTGCCAACGCTAGAAATATATGAAACTCCATTTATGACAGATATTAAAGAATATACAGAAATAAATTAACAAACTGTTTAAAGAAGATTGAACTAAACAAAACTGGTAAACTATATTTTTATAGTACAATTTTTTGGGAAATTTTAACTCCAAAAGTACCTTGAATTTCCTTTAGCAAAAGGATCAGTGCTCATTCCCTCGCAATAGAAACAGGTCGCTACAATAACACTACTAAAAAACAAAGTCTTTGCAAGCACAGTCCAACATCTGTGGAAAATGAATCTCATTTCATATTATATTGTTCTAAGTTTGGCAACTTGCGACTTATTATCGATTATACATGTTATAAAGAAATAACCTCGAACTTTAAAATGTGAAAATTTAACTATCGAGATTTGAGAAATTATCGTAATAAACGGGAAACAATGTTAGAGACTATATTTCTCTAATTCTTGTTCAATTTTCACACTTCTCAACCCGTGTGAGAAAAAATCGATAATCAACGTGTGGATCGCTTTGTTCTCAGTCGCTGATTGGTCAATTACGTAATTGCCGGAACTACTTTTTCTATTTTCGTAAGTCTTTGGAATTTTCGATGCTCATCTTAGCAACGTTTAAAAAATGTAAACAAATCGCGATCGCGTCGTCTGCTTTATGAAATATTAAAAAATGTCAGATATCCTTGAAGAGCCGGTTCTGGGGCAAAAAATACACCTTGCTGGAGGTGGATGTGGTGTAATTAAGTCAAAAATTATGAACTTCGCAGTTCCACTATGGGAAATAACATTGGAAAACGGGAAAACTGTCACTGAGGCCCGATACAGATTTGATTTAGTGCCAAGCTTAAACCCCCCACAATCTGTCCAAATTCAACCTTCTCCACAATCTGCCAATGAACATATATCGATTTCTGATGATGATGATAATGATCTGGCAATTCTATACGACTGTGTCATGTCACAAAAAAGTGAAACTGAAGTTGTCTCTCTGATCCAGGACCCCCCTGCTGAAGTTATTCAAAAAATCATTAATACAAGTTCAGAGCAAAAATCAAGCAAAAGGCAGTTTCTCCCAGTCACAGAGGAAAGCGTTGATTCATTTGTTATTGAGCAGGAAAATAAGGGCACTGCCAGAAAGACATTATCAGATATGAGAACACTGACACAGTTCTTTGAAACAAAACAAGAACAAAGAAATATTTATAAAATCCCCCCAAATGAGTTATCTGCCTTGTTATCACAATTTTTTGTAAGTGTCAGGAAGGCTGATGGTGAGGACTATGAGCCCTCCTCCTTGCGCGGCATGATGTGCAGTTTTGACAGAGTTCTGAGACGTCATAACTATGGCCTCCAAATATCTAAGGACAGCGAATTTGGTAAAGTTAGGGATGTCTTATCCGCAAAACAAACTCAGCTTAAAAAGGATGGCAAGGGCAACACACCAAACCAATCTGAACCACTGTTGGATAGTGATATAAATAGAATGTATGAGAATGGGCAACTTGGTTTGAACAACCCAACAGCTCTTTTACATACCATTTGGTTTTTTAACACCATTTTTTTTGGCATGAGAGGAGTAACGGAACATTACGACATGAAATGGGGGGACATAAAATTGTGTACTGACAACAACAACCTGAAATATCTGGAAATGAATGAGCGCAATACCAAAACACGCACAGGAAGGAACCCAAGGGACAAACGGTCGATCCCACAAAGAGCCTTTGAAAATATTGAACAACCAGAAAAGTGTCCAGTTCAGGCTTATATTCTGTATAAATCAAAATGACCAATCAATTTCTCAAAACCAGATGATCCATTTTATATTCAGGAGAACACAAATCTACAAAAATCTCCAAAATGGTTCAAATCACAAAGAGTTGGAATAAACAAGCTAGGAGCATTTATGAAAATGATGGCTTTTGGAGCAGGTGATTTCTTCATATGCTATAATATAATTAAATGTTTACCCTCTCTTTCAGTCGGGGCCTGGGTGGCCGAGAGGTCTAGGTAGTTGGTCGCATCTACCTTATAGATCACTGTAGCCTATCACCAATACGGTGCGAGTTCCATCCCCGCTTTGGGCAATTACAAAAAAGGGTGCACTTGACTCACATCCGCATGTGATAAAGTTAACCAGTTGCTTACCCAAGGTCGGTAGTTTTCTCCGGCTTCCTCCACCACTAAAACTAGTCGCCACGATATAACTGAAAAATTGTTGAAAGTGGCGTAAAAACCCTAATCAATCAATCAATCAATCAATCTCTTTCAGTCTTTGTGTAATATGCACATTTTGTAAATTTATTTTTTTTAGTGATGCTCAGACCAAAATATTTGGAAATCCAACAGTGGTGTACTGAAGAAAAAATACACACACACACGATGATAAAGACAACAGAAATACATGAAATATGCAAACAAACAACGCTGAAAAATATTCAAAATAGTATAACTAAATCCTGCTAGCAATATAATAATCAGAAAAGAATTATATAGATGATCAAGATGCAATGTCTATTTTCAAATTAAAATTAATCTGTTACAATTATACAATAAACATACACTGTCAGAAAATTGCACATATTGTTTTTATCCCGCAATGATCATGATGATAAAATGAATCATTTATTGAGAAAAAACAATGAAAATGGAAGATTTGTATCCAATTTAAAAAGGTGATTTTTTTTGTACGTATTATCTTACATTTATGAGTTATTATCTCATAATTATGAGTTACTCTCATAAATATGAGTTAATATCTCATAAATTAAAATATGAGTTACTATCTCATAATTATGAGATAACTTATAATAACGAGATAACAACTCATAATTATGAGATAATTTTATTTTCAATTCTGGCAGCAATATGCTTCCGTAATTAACCTTTTAAAATGAGGAAAAAAACATTGCCAACTGAAAAAGGAGAATTTAACAGCACCACTACATTTAGTTGAAATTTACATTCAAGAATGTGAGATCAAATTAAAATTAAATTTATTGAATACATACCTTTTAAAATGTTGCCACATACATTTGTATCCCTTTAATTATCACATACATGTGTAAAATGTATTTGGTTTATAATGCTGTCTTGTAGAGTTGAATCCAGATGATGAGGAGGAGAACGACAGCATAGATGGTAAACCTTCCACTAAACGTAGACTAACAAATCATTCAGCCCGCAGATTTATGTTACAAAAACTAGATGACAAAGGTGTAGAGCACAATCACATTAAACAGGTTACTATGATTTTCTCTTCATACCTCTACGTCAATACATCTGTTTGAAGTTTACATGTATTGGCAATATTCAAAATCATGGTGTCACACTTACATTTGTCACTATTAATCCAATGAATCGAAGCTGCATGTAGATGTATGCCTATTGACAATTTGGTGTTAAATAATTAAACTCTTCAGTAGTAAATAAAGGCTCTCAAGAAACACATCACTAGTATTGGTGATTTTTTTTACACACACAACACTAAATGACATGGCAGTTGAAAACCTTGAGGTAAAACCATGTAATGACGATGACGGAATCTTTTCTTCAGAAATGTACGGTCTGAAATGGAAAAGAAAAAATTATAAGAAATAGAACAACAATTAATCAATTGTGTATGGACCACACATACAGGGTTCTCAAAACCTACCGGCGACCGGCGATTTCGCCGTCTACTTCACTGCATCGCCAGCAGAAATTTGAAATTTTTTGGTTGAATATATCACAGATTTGCCGCCTACTTCAAATCTTTTTGAGAACCCTGCACATATCACAAAAAAACATGCTATGGTTCCGCAGGTTGCATTTTACATGATAAAATGTATGATTTTTTTTTAAACCTAGGAGTACTGTCAAGAAAATACTGGTCCGGGGACCAATTATCGCCAGTTTTTTTGGTAATATTTCTTGCAAATTTTTCCCAATAATGGAATAATTTTGCATTAATTAAGGTTACCTTAAGATTTAGTGAAAATCATGTTTTCGATTTCCCAGCCTATCTCTTACAACAAATTTTCTGCCTTCAAAAATGGTAAATTTTTACCTCTGTTTTTCGTACCTTGAGAACCAATTATTGCAACCTTTTTTTACACCCCTGTTTATAATATAAGGAAGAAAAATTTCAATGTTTTTTTGGGGTTTAACAGTAAAAGTGACAACTGGATTAGAATTTCCAACAAATTACAAAAAATGGCTACAATTTTGGCCAATTCGGAATCTGAAAATGGCGGGAATTTTGGCCAAAATAGTTGCAGTTTTTATATGTCGATATAATTTTGATCGAAAATGAAAACGCAAACTATTTTTCATAAAAACCCTCCCTTCAGTGTTCATTTTAAACAAAATAAATAATAAGTTTAACCAATTTTGATTTTACCAGTCATACGGCACATGTTGGCAGTAATTGGTACTCGGCGATAATTGGTCCCTGACCAGTATGTGAAATTCTGAGCAAAACTTTTATGAGGGTGGTAATGGCGTTTACCGTCAAGCGTCAAATGGCCTTTTTCTGCTAACGTTAGCGTCATTTTGATCAAAATTTTAGCGTGGATCGTCATAGATTTCTTATCGTGATTGTCAAATAGCCACAAACTTTATCGTTAGCGTTATTTTTGTACAATTTTATCGTAAATCGTCGAAGTCTGGGTGCTGTCATAAGTAGTTATGTAATTTACCGTCATGTACTTTAATTTAGCGTTAAAGTCGTTTTACTAGAAATTTTACTGTGACTCGTCATGACTGTACCCGCATTATGACCCTCTTTTATAGGCTTAGCCCTTTTCATGCGAAAATAATGAAATACATGTACAAATGCGGCAATTGTCCCTTTTAGCTTTTTTTGTAAAAAATCATCAGTTTTATTTGTGCGTTAATTTGTAAATTCATTTTATGGCTATCTTTTAATCTTTTTTGTTATTTTGTAGATCAGTGGACATAAGAACATTCAAAGTGTGGCAAATTATTCTAAACTGAATTCGAAGAAACACAAAGAAATCACCGCTACTTTGTTAAACACTGATGATAATGATGAACCTCTGGATGTACCCGTTCCATTGCCACCTCTAGCAGAATACAGAATACCTCAAGCGCACTCTGTACCATTGCCAAATAGACAACTTCAAACACACTCTCAAACTCAAGCACACACGATGCAGATCACTCGTACGAAAACAGAAATGTGTCAAAGATCCGTCTCCCGCGAAAGTGGGTCATTTTTATTTGGCGGTCCAATCTATGGAGGGACATTTAATGTGACAATTAACAAAAATTTACATGTGAAAAGGAGACGTACGATGGTGATTGACAGTGATTCTGAATCCGACGACTGAGTACAATTTCGCTGACATGTTGTTCCTTCGACTTTGACAACTTCATTCATACGACCGGATAACAACCGGATACGCATATCTATCGGTGCGCGACAAATGTCTTTACATAAACATACTTTTGTTTGACATTCAAAGGAAATTCATGTTTTCTTGTGACATATGTTTACAATGTTAATCAAAATATTAAATAATTACTTGAGTGTGTTGCATAAATGAGCCCTTAGATCATCGGCGTAGTAATTTCGTTATGAAATCCATGTCAATTACAACAAGATGGAGGCACATTTGGGAAAAGGGCACCTTGGGGATCACTTGCAAATATTTTTTAGTGGTTCATTAGAGAAACAATCTCTAACATTGTTTCCCGATTATTACGATAATTTCTCAAATCTCGATAGTTAAATTTTCACATTTTAAAGTTCTCGGTAAACCTCGAACTTTAAAATGTGAAAATTTAACTATCTCGATTTGAGAAATTATCGTAATAAACGGGAAACAATGTTAGAGACTATATATTTTCCACTTCAAGGGCTGATGCGGATCTGATTAAGGACATTCTAAATCCAAGTAATATCAATAACGTTAAACTCATCTGCAGATTCTTAAAAGAAGCAAATGTTTTCGCAATGAAGATATATAAATATAGCTTAATAATTTTTATTTTCATATATATGTTTTGTACAAATTTATACAGTGAAGTTTGGTACATTTATATGGATGAATATAGACCATATTATAATGCAACTATTAGAGCTAGCAAAAGTAAAGTGAATAATTAAGTTTCATCGTAGAAACTTGCTTTGAAAAGGTACACAACAAATTTTGTAAATATACACTCGTCTGGGTCTTATGAAAAACGTTAGTAATTTTGGGTCTAGATCAGAATTGGGTAGATATCCAGTCGATTGTTTCATTGAAACCCAATTATTACATTATGACGATCGACTTCGCTGCGATGATATATCAGATTTACTGAAAGAATTTTACTCCTTATCAACGTCGCCTCATAGCAAGGCTTATTTGCATGCTATATACTTATGTTAATCATTTGAGAAAAGACAGTAATATCAATAATAGATGTGAAAATATGGATATAAATAAACCTAGAAAACAAATAAAATCTTTATATAAATGCTGTCTTGAAGACACCAGGTCCTATCGAAAATTTCAAATATAGATACTAATAGTAAACTTGAAATCTTTAAAACTATAAAGAAATCTGAATTCAAGTCGGAGTATTATTTGAACTTCCCTGATTCCATATATATTTATATGTAAATTTAGGACTAGTGATCATTCTCTAGCTATAGAAACTGGTAGATACAAAAATATTCCTAGAAATCTAAGATTATGCAACATTTGTAATATCATCGATGTTGAAATCCATTTCTTTCTTAAATGTAAAATAAATGACAATATTCGTTCGAAATTTCTGGAAACTTTTCACTTAGAAAATTATGATGCGTCCAATAACAAACTTATATATTTCATTAATGTATTAATTGAATCCGAATTCGATTCAACAAGTGAAATATTTAAGCTCCTTCATTAAACAGTCGTTATAGAACTGAGGCCAAGGGCAGCCTGATTGTTGTTCGTCTTATGTTAATTTTATGTTTGAACATTGTATTTGGTATATATTTTGTTATCATGTTGTAGCCTTTGACCCCGTGAGGGCGTAACTTATGCTAATCAAATATTGGATATGGGATTGAATAAACCCCCTAGTTAATCATCTTATTTACAGTTTCGTTGACGGTTTAGCATGACTATTTCTTATGTATAAAATCGAAGAAAAATAAACTTATTTATAGTCTATCTCAATGCTACTAATTATACCGAAGATGAATTAAGTTATTAATAAACTACTATAACTTCTAATTATTGAAAGATGTTTGAGACTCCCTTCAAATTTTATTAAAAATGTCAGAAAAGCAATGACAAAGGCGAGAATACTTACAGGCACCTATACTTTACAGAGCCAGCCACCAATCGAAATTTACTGTTTATATATTTTATTGTTTGTGTTTGTTGTCAAGTGCCTTCAATTCCTCGGGGTATAAATGTGCATTTGATTAATAAAGAATTTAATCAAGCAGAAGTAGATCCAGCTGTCCTATATGTAAACTTGATATATTATATGAAGACTTGATACACAACATAACTAACTGATATAAAGGAAAACTCACTACTATCAAATTAAAGAATATGTTATAAGAAAATAGGAAATGAGAAGTGGAAAAAATGTTTCAGTAACAAACAAATTATTACACAGTTTATAACGGACTGCCAATATCTCGACAGGAAAAATATTCTTCCAGATGATACTGAGGAATTTAGTTAGGACAATTGAATCTATGTCTAAAGACTATTGACATTTGATACATATGAAGAGGCTGTACATTGCCAGTATGCTGAGGACAATCTGTGTGTGATCAGTCGATCATTAAAACTGAACAATTTTATATTTTAATTGTAGCATTTTTCATGGACATTTTATAATTTTTACTAAACGCTATTTATTAAGTCTCCCAGACGAAGTGGGAGACTTATAGATTTTGATTTGCGAGTTTTATCGAACATTTTTTTTCTTCCCCTCCGATTTTGTTTGTTCGAGTTCTCAATAACCGTCAGAGATATGGATATGAGATTTTCCAAGATGAAAGATCAATGTTTCTAGATGTGCCTAATAATATTCATTTTTTTATGGGGGTCACTAAGACGTATAATGAGGAATTCAAAGAGGCTAGGGGTTTACTATAGGACCCTATGGAGAATTTTATTTTTATCGGAAACTCTACGAGCGTGACCAATAACTATCTCATATCATATATCTTATTATACACAGTGGCAACACCTATTAAATAACATATACGTCGTTCCCCTAAGGGGGTCATCCCCATCACCCAAAGTTGATAATTTTGAAAAAACTCATATGCAATTATAATCCATAGCTTTAAATCATATATTTTATTATTCTCCGTAACAAGACTCATTAAATGACATGTACCTCATTCTTTCAGTAGGACTGTCCTCACCCCCATAAATCAACAATGTCCAATTATCTCATAGACAGTTAAAATCTCCACCCCTAAACCATATATTTTCTTGTTCCACCAAATGACACATACCTCGCTTCCACAGGGGGTTATCACTACTCCCATCAAATCAATAATGTTCTGCTAGTCATGCAAGAAAAGATATTTACCAGATGGGATTGAAAGCTGTTTATTAAGTAAAATCTAGTATAAAAACTGACTTGCATATTTTTACCATACTATCAAACCTGTGGGGTGATATGTCTATTAAGAACAATAACCACGAGTATAAAATTTTACAAACATAAGATAAATTTGACTGCCAAAATTAAATATAAAGTTTTGTAAATTTATATTGGGGGTTGATAAAAATGCTTCAAACCAAGCCGTTTTGGGAGAACTAGGGAGATATCCTATGTCTATAGACATTATTATGAATTTATTGAAATATTTTAAGAGTAAACGATATGGAAGAGGATAGCCTTCTGAAACAAGCATTGCTTGGGAGCAAGATCTCATATCAATCTGGTAATACATCTTGGTATGCAAATTTAAAAATTATTTTCACAAAACTAGAAATTAATGAAAATGATATAAATTTATCTGACATCAAAAATAAATTAAGGTCATTCTTTGTTTACTTTTGGAGATGTAAAATACAAAAAAGCTCTAAAAGAGTACCTTAGATATTTGGAATAAAGTTGACGATTCTATACAGTCAGCTATGGATTATGTAAGTTTTGATAATATTATCGTAACAGGTGATTTTAACGACAATCAATATGTTTTAAATTCAAAATCGAAAAACATTTGTACTAAATATAGTCTACATCAACATGTTGAAGATCCAACAAATTTCACTGAGCATTCATCATCCTCAGTTGATTTAATCATTACTGATAACCCTACTTTTGTGCAATATGTTAGTGTTGGTCCCCCTCTTCTTGACCAGATACGTTATCACTGCCCTATGGTTTCATTAACTCTCCAAAACCTGCACGCAATTTTTTTAAGCGAAAAATTTGGATTTACGATCAGGGAGACTATGATAGATATAGAAGTGTATTGGCAGATATTGACTGGGGTGACATTTTACTTCAGATAACATTGATTCCATTGTTCACCGTATAACAACTTCTATTCTTCATATAGATATAGCTATTCCACATAGAATATATAGTAACAATAAGAAAATCCGATCCACAATGGTTGACCAATGACATTAGAAAATTGATATAAAGCCAAACGCTCGGGTAGTCCCGCTGATTGGAGTAAATTTAGAAAAGTAAGAAATTTAGTGACGTCAAAAGTAAGATCGGCCCGTGACAAATATCAAGCAGATCTTGTTAAAAAGTTAGCTAATATTAATAGGTCATCTCGATCTTGGTGGAAGATTTATAATCAGATATCTGATATTAACCCATCGTGCCCTGGAATTTTTTTTATTAATCAATGGAAATTTGGTATTAAACGATCTCGATAAGGCGAACGAGTTTAATAAGTTCTTTTCCTTACAGACTGAACTGAATACGTCATTGGCATATCTCCCACCATTAACTGAGCCTAAGCAACAAATCAATAATATTGTCTTAGACGAAAGTGAAGTGGAAGATATTCTAAAAATCTTGAATATTAATAAAGCCTCAAGGTCCTGATTTGATAAACCCGCGCCTCCTCAAGGAAGCGGCATGTCAGTTGAAGTCCCCCCTATGTAAATCGTTTAACTTATCATTATTGTTGTCTGTCTTTCCATCTGAGTGGAAGAAGGCAAATTTAACTCCAGTTTTCAAGAGTAATAACATTAGTGAAGTGAAAAACTATCGACCTATATAACTTCTTTGCATTCTTTCTAAATGCAAGGAGAGATGCATTCATAAGCATGTCAATAATTTTCTGTTATTAAATAAGATTATTACTTCTAGTCAGTCCGGTTTTACAAAGGGCGATTCGGCTGTAAATCAGCTTGAAAGTATTGCTGATGATATTGAAAAAGCTTTAGACAGTGGTAAAGAAACAAGAGTAGTATTTTGTGACACCAGAAAGGCCTTTGATCGTATATGGCATACGTGCCTCTTATTCAAACTAAAGAAATACGGTATTTCTGGTAAACTTTTGAACTTTTAATGCGGGAGTCCCACAAGGGTCCATTCTGGAACCTAGAGATCCTTTTCATTTTATTTATAAATGATATTGTATCTGATATTGAAGCCAGTATCAAGCTTTTTGCAGATGACACAAGTATTTACATAACTGTAGATACTCCTGAGAATGCTGCAGGAATCTTGAACAGGGGTCTTGAAAAGATACATAATTGATCCAACTTGTGGCTGGTGAAATTTAATCCACAGAAGACTGAATCTATGGTAATTTCCAGAAAGTCAATGAAACCAATACACCCTCCTTTAGAAATGAACGGTCCGGATCTTCAAGAAGTTAATTCTCATAAACACCTTGGTATTTACTTTTCTTCTAACGGTACATGGCATGACCACATTGCATATATAGTCAAAAAGGCATATGAAAGAATCAATATTTTACGTAAGATGAGATTCATTTCAGATAGATTCACATTAGAGAGAATGTGTGTATTATTCATTCATACGACCGATTCTATAGTACGGGGATGTTGTATGGCATAACCATACTCAATTACTGATTGGTAAGATAGAAAATGTTCAGATTCACCGTGTGAAGTGTTCCAAATTAGTATATGTAGGGACGAGAATTGGTCAAATTCTACATTGTAGATTACGTATGAACAGTAGTTCAGTAAACGAACATCTGTATAATCGTAACTTGGTTGTTTCACCCAACTGTGCTTGTGGTTATGTCGAGTCAACTTCCCATTTTTATACACCC
The DNA here is from genome assembly GCA_028015205.1 of Mytilisepta virgata. NCBI lineage: Eukaryota > Metazoa > Mollusca > Bivalvia > Mytilida > Mytilidae > Mytilisepta > Mytilisepta virgata. Next base: position 66,073,086 of record CM051521.1, read on the forward strand.
GTCAAAATTTTGACGGGACGTATTATGGTATACAAATGTCCGGCGTCCGTCTATCCGTCTGTCCGTCGTAAACATGTCGCGCCCTAACTTGAGAACGACTCATCCAAATTTCACGAAACTTAACATAGTTGTTTCTTATGATGGTTAAACGATCTGTATGCTTTTTGGTGAAAATAAGATTAAAACGTTTTGAGTTACGGGACTTTGTAACTAAAACAGAATCAAAAACGATTTATGATTATTGCTTAAAACTTTACACACTTCTTAGTTATATTAATTTAAAGATCTGTATAATTTTTGGTGATGATTCAAAATTTTATTTTGGAGTTTTGGAGTTTTTTGTAAAAAAAAAGGGGGGGTTTCACATGTCACGCCGTATCTCAAAAACCATTTATGATTATTGCTTAAAACTTTACACACTTCTTAGTTATATTAATCTAAAGATCTGTATACTTTTTGGTGATGATTCAAAATTTTATTTTAGAGTTTTTGAGTTTTTTGTAAAAAAAAAAAGGGGGGGGGGGTCACTTGTCGCGCTGTTTCTCAAAAACGATTTATGATTATTGCTTAAAACTTTACACACTTCTTAGTTATATTAATCTGAAGATCTGTATACTTTTTCGTCATGATTCTTTATTTTATTTTTGAGTTATAGAATTTTTATTGAGCTTTTTGGTAAAAAAGCGCTGTTTCTCAAAAACGATTTAAGATTATTGCTTAAAACTTTACACACTTCTTAGTTATATTAATCTGAAGATCTGTATACTTTTTCGTGATGATTCTTTATTTTATTTTTGAGTTATTGAATTTTTATTGAGCTTTTTGGTGTCTTTTTTTGGTCACATTTCGCGCCGTATCTCTATTGCTTAAAAGTTTACACGTTTATGTTTTGCCGGGTTTCCATATACATCCCACCACCAGCTCCACTAAATAAAGGAGGATTCCAAAAACATTTATTATGTTTTTTCACAAGACGACGGGCGTATCATGCGCTCGTGGCGCAGCTGTTTATTCGATTTGGACTGGTTTACGGAATATTTTGTAATCTTTCGCTTAAGTAAAGTGAAACCTGCAAGTTCTAGAAACAGTTGAGAAATTTGATTGAATCAATGAGCACATGAAGTCGCCCCAGTTTTTTTCGGGATCCGTGTTTCTCATTTGTTTTTAATTTTCAGTGTTGACTGTCTATTGTTTGTCGTCGTGTGTCTTATCCGTTCCCGAGTTTGTCTTTTGTCCTTTGATTGCCCCTGTGTTTGACTAACGCATCGGGGTTTCTACTCATCCTTTCATCAACTGGTCAATTCAATTGTTATTGTAACAACGGGTATTTGAAAAACTGACAGCAGGGCCCAGTTGTTCAAAAGTTAATCACTTTTTTCACTTTTAATTATTTCAATTGTTAAGTAATATTCCTTTGCTGAATTTTGCATGGACACACAAAGTCATGGGATTAACCCATCAGAAAATTTTCAGTCCTCCGGCATAATCGAGGTAGCGAAAATTTTGAAATTGAAAATTGTGGTTAACTTTTGAACAACTGGGCCCTAGTATTCATAACATTAAAGGATATCTGACAACAAACTTTTAAAAGTGATAACTTTTTTTAATTTCTCAACCAATTTTAATGATACTGGGCTTGTTTTTTGATGAACAGTAAATATCACATTTCTATAAAAGTTTTTTTTACAATAACAGTTGGATTGATCAGTTGATAAAAAATATGTACATGACGGCTGGATTATGACTGTAAAAGGATGATTTTTGAAATACAAAAGGTGCTGTTGAATACAATGGAGAAAGACAATCTTAAACCATGCTATAAAAATATCGATTCTTGTACTGTAGAAATTTAGTCTAATATGTACAGAATCGACTTGTGAAAATTGTCCAAGCTAGCTCAACCAGTGAGAATTCAAAATCTGAAAAATCTGGTGTTCCAAATAAATGGTGATACAAGACTCATCTAGATGAGGTACAAGGATATCAGAGATGCATTTCAGATATGTCCAGATTCATTTTTCTTATAAAAATGAAGAACTGAATCAATATGTATCTTCAATGAATGACTGAAATTGAAAGCAAAATAATTACAAAATTAGACAACGTATAAAATTGTATATACAAATGTGCACATACTGTAAAGACATATTATAAAGCCAACTTCAGGAGTACTATCAATGTCAGAATACTTGCTAAAAAAAAATTTAAATGCCTACCTACCATACCTAAATTTTTGGGAAATGTTACCCGACTTCACGATGACCAATCCTCATTACGGTTAGTTTCAATGAATCCAATAACGTGCAAACGGAAATTTTTGTTTATCTTATAATTTAAAACTTGAGTTATTATGATATAATACTGATGACCCACATTTGCTGACACCAACAGTACAAGCCTGTTATGTGACGTCATGTCATTTTCTATACTACAGAGGGGAATTTACTGGAACTTGAAGTACTCATGTCATTATAAATTATATAAATTCGTCTTTTATATAAATAAGATTAATGGTTTTTTTTCAGTGTCCTGTAGCTAATTAATTCAACATCCAGAAACAACTAACGGTATGTTATTGTATATTAAGTCTAGGTTGAGTTTGTTTGTTTTTTTACACTAAGGTAAGACAACATTTCCTGCATAACAAGCCCACATAAGTAAGATATAAGAAAAATAACAGTTGTTTAAATTCGATTCTTAATAAGGAAACGTTAACATGGTTAATCACTTTTGATTGCAACTAAATACAACTGTGATATACAAAAAGTTTTTCTTTAAATGACATTTAAATAAGTAAGTATTTTATGATAACGGTAACAAGAGGCTTCATTTATTTCGCTTTTTTCACATTAAATATGAGTACAGGCCATGATATTATAAGTTTATTATATGGCCCGTTTTTTTGGCCTACAAATACAAACATTTGATTAATGGATTCAGAATTAGCCTATAGTTGGTAAAATATATGCTTAAAAATAACTCAATTCGGCCTGAAAATAAAAAGTTGTTTCTTCCATGCGCAGGCAATTTCCCATTGCAAACAATCAAATTTGAGATTCTTATGAAATTGCGTCATTTTGGTGATGGTTTATTGACATATTAATGATAGAAACATGGTACTTTTCTTTATTTTTGGCAAATTAGGTACTTTAACGTTATTTTTACAAACATACCCTTTTGTTTGGTTGCTTGCTTGGGGTTTTATTTTTGGCCAAATATGGACCAGAACGCCCCTTGTCCTTTGGACGGCGAACAAAATTGTTGTACGGTAAGGAGCTAGGTTTCAGAATTGTACCCAATAACATGGACCATTAAAGTATATGGCCGCCAAACAGTTTAACAAAGTTAAACAGGGGTTTTGGACGTCCCTGCTATAATAAATGTTCTGCAGAATAGCTTCACAGTATCAGTCCAATAAAACACAAATAAAGTAAATTCAATGTTATACTGTAAATCCACATTCAACAAATATATGTACATGTAATATATAAATTCAACACGGAGAGTCCATGCAAAGATAAAAATACAGTATCCGTAAAGAGTCCTTAGTTTTACTTATCTGCGCAACCAGTGTGGCGTCCACACACTTCGCCTGGTATCCCAGAACTGTCCCTTACAATGTAGAAACGTTTTTCGAATTGATTCTAATTACTTATCCAGAACATGACAATTTAAAATAGCTTAAGTAACAATACAACAAATTAACAGACATTTCTAACGAGATCCTTATCGAACGTGTACAATCAAGAAAATTAACATTTTAACCCTTATATCTACACGACAATAAAACGGAAATCAATGTGATCCTTAAGATGTTTGAACTACATAATTTGGCGATTAAATTTTTTGTAACGAATATTAATAATTGCTGTATAAAGTCTTATAAAATTGTAAGTGTGAATTATAAACGAGCTGACTGAAAATAAAATGAAAAATCACAAGACAATTAATGAATTTAAAGTCCAAATACACCCTTCAGAAATCACAGGTGCTTGAGGACAGGACCCACCCTGCCTTGGGCTCCTCATAGCCCCCGCCCCCCCCCAAACCAAATATAAGCGATATTGAAGTACAAAAAAACGAGGTGACTCTAGTAAGAATCGTCGAAAAATCGTCATTAGCGAACTTAACCTAGATATTCATGAGATACACAAACCCCGGGATGGGGGGGACACTTTCTATATTAAGGGTGCTAGGTATGTTCTGACAAAAGGGGGCGTTTTTTTCACAAAACGACTGTAAAGGGGTATACTTTTTTTCTCTTTTCTACAAAGGGGTAATAACCCTTCAACAGGGTTGACCATTTTGGATATCTCCCTCCTCAGAGGGTCGTAATTGTATATTATTACATCTCGAAATTCCTATCTGGAATAGCATTATATGTCAAGAACATCTGGAAAGGAGTTATAATTTGAAGGAAACATAGAATTTCAGTCACAATCACATTTAAAACAGAAAGTTATATGGGGAAAACAAACATGAGATAAATAGTCGAAGCAAAATCTGGATGTCAATGTGCTACATTTGTATTGCTGGTTAAAAAGGGGTATTATTTTAGACACTGGTTGTCTGTAATGGGGTATGTAACATGGTCAATTTTTTTCTGGAAAGGGGTCGGGGTTAAGATGTGCTGGAAGAACCAACCTGGCAATTTTGACAAGGTGCCCCCCGGGACACAAAGCAACCAAACCTACTTTCACCTGACTATTTGTTCACAAATTACCTGGAAACCAAACTTTTAGCAATTTTGAGGTACAAAAGTGGAATAACTCTTGTAAGAATTGTCGAAAACTCGTCCGTCATTATCGAATTTGACCTAGATATTTATAAGATACACTCACATACTATGCCTAGTTTCAATCTGACTTTTCATTCACAAATTATCACTGTCTGGAAACAAATTTGGGACACACGGACGGACGGACGGAGAGACAGACGGACACACATTTCTATATTCCACTTCGGCAAAGCGTAGAGGTCAGTTTGGTTGCAAATTGATTAAGCGGTTGCAAATTGATTAAGCGGTTTCGAAAAAGAAGATCTTTAAGTGAAATTTCCAATGGAGTACTTTGTGACAGTGAATTGTTTTTTGAAAACTATTTAATATGCTTTAGGACAGGACCCTGTCTTGGGCCCCTCATAGCCCCCGCACTTATTAGCATATAAAATATATCTATAATACTAAATTTACGAATTAGCCGAATAGGCGGCACAACGCGTGGTTCAAAATAAACGAAGTATGGTTCAGATTATAAAGGTTATTATCGGATTTGACAATCTGCATTTATAAATTTAAACTGCAGTTTTGTTTATGTGGAATTTGTATGCACTTATCCGATATGAATTCTCCCAACATATCCCTTAGAAGCTTCTCGAATGCATTATTTTAACACATTGATTTAAATAAACAAGTATGCACATATTTTAAATGTATTTTTGTTTGAAATTACGGAAGAAGAATAAAACAAATTAAAAACATTCTCCTTCGAGTGGGATGTTTCCGCTTCATGTATTCAGGATTGTTTTTCTACAATAACGCAATTTCTCCTAACTGTAAAGGTTATGAACTTTGAAGATTATGAAGAAGAAAGGTAAAGTTCAGAGAAATTCCTAACTTAGTTGTTTTTTGGATTGCTCGGATGTTTACCTTCCACAAAGTGATAATACCAACCATTATCTATTTTTACATTATTTGTCATGTGACCTGACCTGCCTAAATATATCTCTACCATACAATTCCCTAGATAAAAATATTTTTAACAAATGGTCATCTTTAGCATTAATGACGAAATTTATCTCGGACATCTTTATAAACGTGGACAGCACACGCAGCCACACACTAAAAATGCTTTTATAGTCTGATTATTGGATATATTTGTGAAATTAATCCTCGCTTGCCCTGTCCATGACGACAATGAAACAATTTGAACAATTATTTTCCAAAAATATGCTCTACCTTACTCACGGCATCTTTTGAAAAATTCATCCGTCTCTAAGGAAATGTTTACATCTACAATTTCATTTTCATATTTATTCTGAAGGAAAAAGGTAATGCATTATGAAATGTGTATTTAATGAAAGCTTTTCATCAAGTTCCAGTTCAGAATTAATTGTAACAATAAAAATATTGACAATTTATGTGGTTGTGTTTTCGTCATAGATTTTGACTTTGAGGGAACCTTAAGGTTCATTTTGGTAATTCTACGTGGCACACAGTCTACTTCATCAGTGGATACATCTTCGGTAGTAACGAACAGCCATATGACAATTGGGTCACGTTGACCTAAATTTCACGCTTCATTGACTTTGGTTAAAGTTTGCATTAACATCCATTGCTGGAATACTACAGTATATATAGACATGAAACTATCAATTGATACCTGCTACTTGACAGGAAAGTTTATAGGAAGCCTGCCACAACATCCATATTGAGTTCCTGTTCCATGAATGACATGGCCGTAATAACTTTTTAAAGTCAATATGGCCACCAAAAAAAAATGCTTATTTTCCCGCGCTCGCGCGGGTTCAATGTCTAGTGTTTTCTAATGTTTAACATTTATTTGTACCTATGTATACTAATATTAGTAGGTTTGTGCATCTCATGGTCTAGTTCGATAATGACGATTTTCCGACGATTCTTACTAAAGTTACCTCGCTTTTTGTACTTCAGAATCGCTAATTTTTTGGTTTCCGGATGATAACTTGTGAAAAAAAGGTCAGATAGAAAAAGGTTTGGGATGTAAATGTATCTAATGAAAATCTAGGTCATGTTCGATAATGACGTTTTTTTATAATTCTTACGAGAGTTACGCTCCTTTTTAGCTCACCTGAGCCACCACTTGGCGTCCGTTAACTTTTACAAAAATCTTCTCCTCTGAAACTACTGAGCCAAATGGAACCAAACTTGACCACAAGCAACATTAGGGTATCTATGACCTCGCCTGCCAACCAACATCGCCGACATGGCTAAAAATAGAACATAGGGGTAAACCGCGTTTTTCGTCTTGTATTTCAAAACCTAAAGCATTAAGAGCAAACCTGACAGGGGTAAAAATGTTTATCAAGTCAAGATCTACCTACCATGAAATTTTCAGACGAATCGGTCAACCCTGTGTTGGGTTATTGCCCCTGAATTGTAAAATTTTAAGGAAATTTTGCAGTTTTAGGTTATTATCTTGAATATTATTATAGGTAAAGATACACTGTAAACAGCAAAAATGTTCATCAAAGTAAAATCTACAAATAAGTCAACATGACCAAAATAATTGATTGATCCCTTATAGGAATCTTTGCCCTTTAATGACGGTGTCCGGCGTAAACTTTCCGTTAAAGATCTTCTCCTATGAAACCACAGGGCCAATTGGGACAAAACTTTGATGGAATGGTCCTTAGTAAGTAAGTAAATTCTTTATTTATCGAGGGTTACTCAATTAGACTTAATCTAATTTTCATTGAGGCCCTCCGAACATCCATTAACAAAATCATACACATTCATACAATACACATTCACATAATAATAATAATTAGGTGACCCCCTTCCAAAAACTAAAAATAGAAAAAGGGGGGGATGAATTTAAAAAATCTTCTTTCACTAAATTACAACGCCAATTGAAACCAAACATGGCAGTAATGGTCCTTATGAGGTTCTCTTTCAGAAGTAGATCCGATGACCCGGACTGTTAACCAAGATGGCTGCCACAGCCAAACTTAGTTTATAGGGCCCTAAGGGAAAATCCATTGAAAAACCGTCTTGTCTGAAACCACTTGACCGCTTGGAACCAGACTTGGCAGCAATGGTCCTGAGATTGTCCTGAGATAGTCCTGAGATGGTCCTCTTTCAGAAATATGTCTGATGACCGGGACTGTCAACCAATATGGCCGCCACAGATGAACTTAGTTTTACATAGGACCCTACCTGCAATTCACTCAAAAATGTTCTGGTCTGAAACCTGACTTACCCAATTAGAACTAGACATGGTAGCAATGGTCCTTCGATAGTCCTCTTTCAGAATTATGTCCGATGACCTGGACTGTCAACTAAGATGTTAATTAGTTTAACATAGGGCCCTATGGGAAATTCACTCAAAAATCTTCTCGTCTGAAACTACTCAGCCAATTGGACCTAAAGTTGGCAGCATGGGTCCTTAGATGCTCCCCTTTCAGAAATGTGTCCGATCATCTGGATTGTCAACCAAGATGGCCACCACAGCCGAACTTAGTTTAATATAGGACCCTATAGGAAAATTCATTTAAAAATCTTCTTGTCTGAAACCACTTAGCCAGTTGGAACAAGACTTAGCAATAACTGTCCTTAGATGGTTCTCATTTAGAAATGTGTCCTTTGACCTGCACTGTCAACCAAGATGGCTGCCACAGCCGAACTTGGTTTAACATAGAACCCCATAGAAAAAACCAGCCAAATTGACAGCAACACTTCAATGTTTAGTCCTGCTCAAGGTGAACTGTTAAATCCAGGTGAGCGATACAGGCTCTACAGAGGCTCTATTTGTACTTCAAAATGGTTTTTTTTTATTTTTTTTATTTTTTATTTTTTTTTTTTTTTTTTTGGTTTCCAGATGAAAACTTGTGAACAAAGAGTCACTTTGTACTTCAAAATTGCAATTTTTTTGTAACTGAAGATAATAATGACAAATATTTCATAGAGTTAAGGCCATTTTGGCTTCCAAAAATTCAGTACAATATAGGATAAATTGACTCGTTATTTGGCATGAATAGAACTATCAAGCAGCAAAAGGGGGGAGACACATGTTTAGTTTACTATAATAACATACTCCTTGTTGACAGTAGTTTATTATTAAAACTTACCATAGAATAGAATTTCTTTATTTGTCAATTAGAGACGCCCTAGTAAGGCAGAGCAAATCAAATACAATTACAATATTTACAAATGATTACAATGATTATATTGACTAGCATTTTTGACAAGTACAGTGACCTCAATTCCTAATACTCATGTTATCATAAGAATATTAATGTAGGTCCATATGAATATATATACAATACATTCATATATATATATCACCATGGTAATAAAACTGACAATATTAGTAAACACAATGCATCATATTTTTATATATGTTATAAAACAAAATGTTTTTCTTTTCAGCAACAACACTATATCTAATGTCATAGTGCAAATTGAAAAACCACCATATAACCTTGGCGTCGTGGGACCAGTGTCCAACCGCCTTTTATTAAATTAGCCCTCATTCAATATATTTTTACCAGGAGCGACAACCAAAATGGTCGCCATAGCGATACATTAGTTTAACATACAGCGGGTTGAGAATATTCATTTAAAGATCTTCTGAGAACCCACACAGCCAGTTGGAATCGCACTTGGTAGCCATAGTCTTTAAATGGTCCTTTTCCAGAAGTATATCTGATGACCAGATGGTCGCAATAGTCAAATTAAGCTTAACATGGGGCCCTATAGGAACATTCACCTACAGATCTTTTCTGAAACCACGCAGCTAATTGGAACAAACCTATCAGGTCTTAGGCTGTCCTTTTTCATTATATCCGATGAACAGGACCGACTGAGTACTACGATGGCCACCAAACCAAACCAAACGGCCCCGTGGTGTTGTGGTTAGCGCAACTTATTGGGTTGTTCGAACCTTACTTAAACGTCTTGAAGCCAAAGGTCCCTGGTTCAATTCCCGTTCGAGATGAAAATTTCAGGAATCGACACCATTTGCGAGCATGGTCTCGATAAACGATGCTTGTCCGTCGGATGGGTACGAAAAATGGCTCTCCCGTGTTAAGGGAAAGCAACACCCTTAGCACGTTAAAGACTCCTCTGCAGATGTCAAAAAGAGTAGGCTAAAATGCCGCTACAGGGACCGCTCTCTCACCAGCCAAGTGGAGAGGGATCAGTATAAGTTGGTATTACTTGTTTCCCAATCCACTATAAATAAATAAGTTTAAACTAAACCAAACATAAACATCTTCTTGTCTGACACCACTGAATTAGTTGTAACCAAACTTTACAGCAATGGTTCTTAGGTAGTCCTCTTTAGAATTGTATCCGATGGCCCAGAACACCAACTAACAATTTTACCATAATCAAACTAAGTTTAACATAGAACCCTGTGATAAAATACACTTCGAAATCTTCTTGTCTGAAACTACTGGGATAATTGGAACCAAACAAGGATCTTTAGGTGGTCCTTTTACAGAAAGGTATTAGTTTTTTCCCTGACCCCACCCCACATCATAACTTAATTTGGGAAAAATTGATTGACCAATATGGGCATATGCTTTGAGAGTATACTTTTTGTATCATGGGTCCTGTTTTTCCTCAAAAATGTATGTTTGTTCTGTATATTGACTTGGACATAACTTTAATCCGTATTTTTCAATCTGAAAATCGATGTCGGATAACAAAACTTGCAGCGATTTTTACACCCCCACCCCAAACTATTTGAATTAAGTTTTTTATCCTAGATAAACTTTTGATCTCGTCCCTTACACGGTTCGGATCCGAAATCAAGATGTCCATTTTCAGAAATGTATCGGTTAACACCATCCAATACGAAGATGACTGACACTGTCAAACATTTTTTTGCAAATGAAATCCAGGTGAGCGATAAAAGATCGCGGGAGCCTCTTGTTGTAGGTTTGGAATTTGGAGTCGATAACATTTTTATTGTTTTTAAAAAACATAGATGTATGGATGAAAAAGCCCTTAATGAGTCTTTGATAATTTCAGATATACATTTTGATACATAATAGGGAATATTTACAGTTATTATCAATATGAATTATCTTTTTCAGACGTAAATCAATTAGATTTGATTAGCAGAAGAAAGTGCAAATTGAATAAATCTGTTGGATCCTGCTTATACAATATAAACAGCTATGAAACTTAAAACTTTAGCAGCACAACAGATACTTATATTTTTAACCTTTTCTGTCAATGGTGGTGTTATCATTAAAAATGAAGTAATAACGGAAGTGAATATATCTCCCGAAATCAATTCCCAAAGTATTAGTTCTCTGCACAGTTTGACAAAAACAATATACAAATCGCACATTCCATTATCATGGCGACATCTGTGTATAACGACAAATGTTTCTGAAAATCAGTTAAATGTGACGATGAGAAAAATAAGTTGTACAGTTCATGTCAATGACACACTGGATTTTGCCACATTTCGTCGTTTTACTTCTGAAATTAAGACTCCTGTGCTATATTCTTTATCTATTAATTGTAAAGGTGGTATGATTTCTATGCCAAAGTATGCTCGTGCAAAATGGTTACATTCCATTTCTGTTGACGGGTGTATGATAAAGAATTACAATGCTGAAGCAACCAACAATTCTATTGATAATATTCCAGACAATATGTCATATTACGCGATGAAAAATTCCATACTTTATTTGACAAATAGTGGTTTTTTCGATTTTATGCAGTCGAAAAGTTTCTCAAAAACATTTCAATGTGGACCAACAAATGCAGAAATGATTATTGAACGAAATTTATCGACAAAATTTATAGAGGAGGACCCGATTTCATTTTCAGAAAATGTTATTGGTAATATAGTAAATAATTTTTACCGTCAACACAGAAAAGTTTCTACTAAATGTCATTACAAAAATTTGTTATATTTTGAAAAAAGCTACACCCGTCAGATGTCCAGGTTGAGTCTTAAGGATTTACTAAAAGACGAAAGTTATCCAAATATTGAGGTATTTAACTTATCTTCTGTTGGTTTGGTTGATATTCCATCTGATTTCAAGGAATGGAGGCTTTCCTTCCGAAATCTTAACTACGTGGATTTAACGCGAAATAAAATAACAGAAATTGGCGACATTAGAAATCATGCTACAAAAACTGAGAATTCAAAAATTGGAATTCTTGATTTAAGATACAATAATATAAGTGTGATTTCAATTAGACATTTGGCTCCTTTAATGAGTGAAGATTTGTTGAAAGTAGATATAAAAAATAATCCTTTCAGTTGTATTTGCGAGATGAAAGACTTCATACAGTTTATTAAAATGAACTTTACCGAGTTACCCCGTAGGTACAAATACCTTTCGGAATTACAGTGCTATACACCTTTTCATTTGCGTGGGAGAACAATATCACATTTAACTCTTCAACAGATTGGCTGTGAAATCATACAAACGTCTGTATTGAAAGCACCTGTTATTGTTTTGTGTTCCTTGTTAATACTGTTGAGTATTAGTACTATTCTAATGATACGATATAGGAAAGAAATAATCATTTTAACGTACACACGATTAAACATTGTGTTACCATGCCAACAAAGGGACTCTGATGAAAATAAAGAATATGATGCTTTTGTTGCTTATAGCGAAGCGGATACTTATTGGGTTGTTCGAACCTTACTTAAACGTCTTGAAAACCCGGAGAATCCCCAAGTATTTCGTCTTTGTCTCCACCATCGGGACTTTATAGTTGGAGCAGCAATATCAGACAACATAATAAACAGCGTAGAAAACAGTCGCCATACTGTTATAGTTGTATCAAAAAAATTTCTAAAAAGTGAATGGTGCCGCCTAGAATTTCGAACAGCTTTACACCAAAGTCTTCTGGAGAAAAAAAGGCATTTAATTATAGTCTTATTAGAAGACATTTCATCAAGCGAATTTGAACCAGAATTGAAAAGATGTATACAAACGCTTACTTATGTCAAAGTTGACGATAGGTGGTTCTGGGATAAACTGATCTATGCATTATCTGATGGGTCAAAAAAGCCGCGACGGAAAAGGTCAACTGATAACGTACATAAAATACCAAAAACGGGAAACAACGTTAAGGCCAAAACTCAAAACAGTACAGGACAAATAACGTTGAAAAATAAATGCTTTGAAAAATCATAAAATATTTTTAGATAAATATAACCCTGGTGGTTATTCTTGATAGAACAAATAAATCATTTAATAAGACAAAAAAAAACAGTTTATGAGAGGATTATATGCCATTGTACTCTCTTTCGGAGATATGAAATGTAAAGTGGACTTACAAATAATTACGAGTTCTTCACCATGATTTCAAATATATTTAAACAAATTGAGATATTAAAATTTTACATATCGACAGTAAATATAGAGGGGATATTCACAAGAAATAAAAGACTGACAGAAATCTACTGCACTGTGGATTGGGAAGATATTTTTATGATAGACATACACAAAATTTAATTGGAGAAGAAAAAGAAGGACCATATTCATTATGTACAAATGCTGAAGTGACAATAACTATGAGCAATGTTTCCTTTGGAAAAGAGAAAAAGATCCAGGGAAAAAAGCAAATTTGTTGTCTGTTCAAAACCTAAAATCTCAGATGCCGTAATTAAATGCATTGCCTTAGTAGAAGAAATTCACTGAAGACACTTAGTCTAATAATACACAGAAGGCCATGTTCAAACTGTTCATGTTTTTGTTCAAAAGACTCTTTGTTTACACATTTGTAATAAAGTCAAGTCATATGTTGTTAATGCATTCTATTCTTTACATAAGTGTATTAGGAAGTTTAAACGAGGTGAGTGGGTTCGTGTAGAATGTTTCTTCACAAAAGGTACATTACTCCTTACATGGGTATACAGTGACTCATCCAAAAAATGATTAACCCTAAACTGACTCAGACTCGACTTTGTTATACCCTTATCTGTCTGTCCGTCCGTCAGTCAGACGTCCACATGGAGGATACAGTTTTCAAACTAGGAAATTATGCATGAAAAATGATTGCACACATATTGAAAAAAGAGGCTCAAGAGAATAGAGCCTGTATAGCTCACCTGACAGTCCCACAATCAATCCATTTAATTTCATATCAAGTGTAAATTGTAATGGACCTTCCATAGATGTTTCATACCAAATATCGGTTAATTTGGCTATATGGTTTCAGTAGAGACGTTTTTACAAAATTAACCAATCAGAAATAATAATTCATCATTTTCCGCCATATTAGCTGTCCGACCAGGACGAAATATCCAAGCTCTGTAAAGGTCCTTCCCTAGATTCTTCATGCCAATTTTCAGATAATTTAGTTAAATCGTTTCAGAGGACAATACTTTTAAAATTTGTCTAATCAGAAATAAGAATTCATCATGGCGGTCATATTAGTTGTCCAACCGAAACGAAATATGCAAACTTTATAAAGGTCTTTCCACAGATGCTTCCCACCAAGTTACAGTTTATTTGGCTTTGTGGTTTCAGAGGAGATAATTTTTAGAATGTTGACCAACCAGAACTAAGAATTCATCATGGCGGCCATATTAGCGGTCCAACCGGGACGAAATATGCAAGCTTTATAAAGGTCCTTCTATAAATGCTTCATACCAAGTTTCAGTTCTTTTGGGTGAGGGGTTTCAAAGGAGAAGATCAAAATGTAAAAGTTTACAGAGGGACGGTGACGGACGGAAGACGGACCCTAAGTGATGACAGAAGCTCACATGGCCCTTTGGTGCAGGGGAGATATAAATGAATATTATCAAAATTGTTTTTCTCGTATTTTTTCACAAAAGGATGGACTGTTTAACTTAATCGTTTTATCAGTCAAAAGGGCATTTGGTGTATACATGATTTGACCAGATAAGTCTTCCTTCAGTTTTCAAGGAATTCAGCTTTTATTTACAAATACTGAAGCTATGCATATTATCATAGATTTTATTTAAAAGTAACGGGTTGTTTTATTTACTATATTTTGTTTTGCTTACACTTATCCAGTTTTTGTCAGCTTTTGTTCAGGTATTATAAAGTACAAGTATAAATGATCATCCATGTTCAAATAGAGCCCAATAAATGGGAGATCTCACGCGGCATCATTTGTGCCTTACAATGAAAGGCAAAAATTCGCCATATGCAGCTATATCGGTCATAATTATGTTAGGTAACTCTGTTTAGACTTATTAACTGGTTACCCTATATCGGGAATCTACTGGTCCCGTTCATGCCAGGCATTCATCGTACTTCGATAACTCTGTATTGATTATAGCACGTTCTCCACGTCTTCACTTTAAAAAACTTTTTATTTGAAATATGTAGTAACATTTCACACGGATTATAATTTCAATATATGAAATTGTGACAATAATTAATAATATGAAATTTATCACCAATTTATACAAACTGTCAAAAGTACATAATTAGTGATAAAGGGTAATGGTGCAAGTTTTTTTTTAATTTTCTAAGCCGCGAGAAAAGCGATTTTTTTTTTTGGTAAAATTTATTTGAGTTTTATCTGAAGAAATTTATTATGCGCAATTAACATGCTGTGTGTTTCACGATTATAATTATAATAATTAACGATTTGACATGTATATTGTACCTTGACTGTCCGGATGTTTATTGTTCAAACCGTTAATTAAGGTACACAGGTACATTGTATGTATACAGGTAAACCGTTTGCTGACCAAAAACAGCGTGATTTCATTTTTAATGCAACATTTTAATAAAGAGGTGTGTGTGTGTTTAAGGGGGGATCACAAAGAATGCAGTGATGAAATATAATTTCAAATGTCAGATAAGTAACATTTTAATTTATTTTAAATTAATAATTTATCTTTTTTGTATTTATATATTTAACATTTGACATATTATATGAGTAATTCTATTTAAATATATATATATATACTTTGTTATGACAAGGTAGAAGCTGATTAGGATGGGCGCCACCTTGAATAATAATAGTCAAAAATAACACATTTCAAAATAGCTAATTTTCAAATCAATTTGGAAGGGACATTATCAAAAGTTATGAAGGTTTTACTCAAACATATGATATATGAAGACCAAAGAATATACTTTATTAGTAACATCCGAGACATAAAACAATATGTCTCTAGTAATATATCAGTATCTATAGTATGCATATCCCCCCTTTTTATTATAACTTCATCACACAAACATTATATAATAAAATCCTCGATTGAAAAGAAATGATGTCTGTATGAAATGATCCATCATCTGTGTTAGTTTTCATTAATACTGGCAAAGGTGCGATTTTTTTCATAATCTATATCGCCCTTGGCGAGGATAAGTTAATATGCAGTGAAATTGGAAACTATACACTTATTAATAAGTTATGTCAGCTATTTATATATATATATATATATACTTTATATTTCAAACATAAGCGTTTGTTTCGATGCAAATATGAAATTGAAAATCATTAAATGTTTGTATTTTCGCGCCTAGTGCCATTTCCGGTCATCGTCACCATCTTGAAAAATAATAACAGATTTTCCGAAAATAGCTAATTTTCAAATCAATTTGGAAGGGATATAATAAAAAATTAAACTATTGCATTTACGATATTTCAAAAATTTATAAATGTATTAATTAGCACATAGCACCAAAATTTTTTCATCAGTTTTGGTTAAATCGCAATTTTATGTTAAAAACGACAAAAAAGCCAATTTATCGGAGTTAGATGATTTAACAATATGGACTTAACGGGAAAATAAGACAAAATTTTCAAAAAGCATTTGGAAGGGATAAGACAAAAATTTAAACGTTTCCAAATAGCATAAATATATTTCTAAATATATGAGGAAGTACTACATAGCACCAAAATTTTTTCAGCACGAACTAAAAGTAGTTTATTTTATCGATTCCTGATCGCCCAAGTGCATTTCTATACAATTTACTTGAGCATGGTATAGGTGATGTGTGACGTCATCAAAGTCACGTGATGACTTCTTTAGTTGGATATGATTAAAAATCACTGTTTCTCCTATTCATACGTGTACAAAAGCTATTTAAAAGTGAGGGGCATATTTCAGTATGGTTTCTTAGAATATATCGACAAAAAAATACCTAAGTGACAAACATGGGGAAAAGTCGAAAATTCGAAATCCAAGGAAAATACAAAGTAGTGAGAATAGAACACAACGAACAAACGCCACAATAATACATGTATATTAACTAAAGGAATAAAAAAAAAATTAATAAAGTAAACGACGCTACGTTACGAGTTATCGTTCCTGACGTTATTGGGGACGTGTTCAATATCGTAGCTGCTACGTAGGGCTACGTAGATTTTTACTATTGAACGCCTAGCTAGTCTAGCTGCTACGTAGGGCTAGGTAGCCCAAAAAATTCATGCTAGCTAATAAATCTATTATGACGTAAAAGAAATCCAAATGACGTCATATTTATCTAAATTAATAAAAACATATAACAAATTTTATAGCGAGCGCAGCGAACTCTATGGGAGCAGATTGGTCATTTAGAAAAGTCTTTGTTTAATGGAGACAGCCATTATGCAATCAGAAGTGAATTTATTTGTTAAAGCGAATATGGCTATATTGTGCTACATACTAAGGCAAGAAAAAGCTTCGTTCGACGGAAACGGAAGTAAGTAAAGTAAGGGAAATAACTTGCTTCAAATTATAATTTTAGAGTTAGAATTGTGATACCGGAAATGAGTTTCTGGAAAGGGCTATTGCTGTGCTCGCATCATTGGCCACGCCAATAGCATATTATATGATTTGTACAAAATCTGTCGCGATGTTCTAGCAGTAACAGGAGTATTTCCATACAACTAACGATTTTTTTTCTCGATATTTTATTGACATCGACACCAATCTGCTAGCCTAGCTACGTCGCATATCGTTCAATATAGATAGATATGTACATATTATCAGGTTTTCTGCAAACGTATATCGTAAAATATCAGCCGCGAGACACAATGTGAAGCTTTTTCGGCGAGTGAGCGTAGCGAACGAGCCAAAAAGCTTCATATTGTATCGAGCGGCTTATATTTCACAATATTTGTTTGAAGAAAACTTGATGATAAATGTATCGTATTGTTAACTAGCAATCTTAATGGAATTTCTTACTTTTCATTGGCCATCCGCCTATAACCGGATGTTTTCCTGATATATTCGGGTCAACGTTAGGTCAAACATTATGACGTCGCTAATATATTCGGGTCAGCTCATATTAGGGTCGGGTCAACTCTTTACGACGTCACAGTGCCGAAATACGGGAAATTCTGAAGGCCTCAGCAGATCGATATAGCCATAGGGAAATACGATAATTAGGGCATAGCAGCTAGGCTAGCTGCTACAATATTGAACGCAGTTCTGGTAACGTATTGAACTCACGACTTTTTACATTTCATTGCTTCTATGTCATTTACCGTCCGTTGATATTCATATTAAAAAATAAGAATAAAAAATGATAATTCTTTTGTTTTCTTTATTGATTATTTACGGGGTCGAGAATTCATAGACGGAAATCTTGAAATTATGCTTTCAAAAAAGAAATTGTCAAACTAATTGTGATTAATTTTGATGATTTGCATGATTGTTTGATTTCTGCCTCTGTCAATGGCTCAGCAAAATCGACTGAATTATCCCGAAAATTGAGAATATTCCTGATTTGTAACTAGAACTGACCGGTTTCTTTTCTGTGGGCCCTATGGTAAAAATATTTGCACCCATTTGAAATCGCGAATATTTTTTTCAAAATGGGGCTGTATGCAATGCAGCCTTTCTATGTTCA
This sequence comes from Mytilisepta virgata, assembly GCA_028015205.1. NCBI lineage: Eukaryota > Metazoa > Mollusca > Bivalvia > Mytilida > Mytilidae > Mytilisepta > Mytilisepta virgata. Next base: position 66,091,593 of record CM051521.1, read on the forward strand.
AATAAAAATATGCTTATTCTGTAAATTCCTGTGAGGTTGAATTTTTTTATGAGAAAAATCAAAGCTGCAAAGATAAATTGAGTTATAAGGTGCATAGGACATGCATGCTTGTTTTTTTTTTAAGTAATTCAGTTCAAATATATATGAAATAATAATGTCTTTATTCTATAATTCTGAACAATTATTTTTTTCTGTAATCAGTATTTTTTTGTTAAAATTCTTTATATTGTGGAACATCATTATTCTGTATCCATTATTTTTTTGTCATTATTCTCTATTCATTAATTCATTAGACCATTACTCTGTATTCTATAAACCTCATCTACACTCTCATACGTAGGAGGATTTTACCGATTTTACACAAGATAACGACCAGAATGCGACACGAAACGAATGCTTTATTTCTGAATTCTAAAGTAAAGTATTGCGTATTTATTAACATCTATTTCACTCGGACCCCGAAACGACCATTTTCTTCTGGTTGGTTTGTTTTTTAAGTTTTCAGTACAAAAAGGTTTCTGATATGAAAATACCACCATACAACAGCACTTTTGCTTCTATATATATATATATATATATATATATATATATATATATATATATCATTGTGTATTAGGTTTAAAGTTGAATTTGAATTCTTACAATTGTTTCTTTAATGTTGCGTACATATCCAGAAATGTACCAATAATCAGCAAAATCATATTCAAATGAAGAAACCACCTAGATACATTTAGCATTCTTAGTTTCTGCCTCCTATTCTTGCTGTTTTACATAGTGCTTTTCTTAATTTCGGCTTCAGGTGTATTTTTGACATAATTTTTAAATTCAATTCAATCTTTTATTGTCATATAAAAACATTTTGTAACAAATAAACAAAAGGAAAAAAGACTGTTTATAAACTAAATCATACATTTACAGGTTAGTATTAGTATTAAAAGTCTAGTCCCCAGTCCTCCGTTCTTATGACTATTTTAAAAAGAAATAGTTATTTTAACAAGACCATAAGAAGTTTTCATAGTATAATATTTAATTTTGTTTATATCACCCAGATCATGTATCAATTCAAACAGACTGATAAGTTGGACAAATTCATTTATAAGACTTACATTTAGATTATTTTGAATGTATAGAATAGAGTATAGAAACGGGGAATGTGTCAAAGAGACAACAACCCGGCCACGAGCAGAAATCAGCTCAAGGCTACTAATGGGTCTTCAACGCACACATGGTCCCTAAACAATAATGTATACTAGCTCAGCAAAATGGACGCCACATTAAACTCTCGTAACTATATCCCGACTTAACAACATTATCGTATCTATATCCCGACTTAACAACAGTATCGTAACTATATCCCTTGTGGATAAGTCTGTTTAAAGGTTTGATTAGCTTTTCAGGTGGATGACGAAATTTTTGTGCTTTATATAGAATATTACCATAAAAGATGGGGTGTGAAATACCTGAACATATAAGATGTTTGCACGTTGATTTATATTTACGAATGAGATCCTTGTACCGATGATAAAATTTAGTAAAAGTTTTGACAAGTTTGTGATAACGAAATCCCTGGCGTAATAATTTTTCAGTAATACAGAGATTTCTTTCGTTAAAATCAAATGCCTTGTTACATACACAAGCGAATCGAATAAGTTGAGATATATAAACACCATACGATGGTGCCCAGGGAACGTCCCCATCTAAAAACGGATAATTAACAATAGGAAATGAAAAATCTCTTCTCTTATCGTAAATTTTAGTATTAAGCTTCCCGTTAGAGATATAGATATCAAAATCGAGCCTAGGAAAGGGTAGTGTTCATTATTAGTCTTTTATACAATAAAGAGTATTGAAAATTCAAAAAATCTTTTCCCCTCCCAACTGACAAGCAATATACACTGATCCGAATTTTTTTGTAATTAAGATTACGACACTCTGGTTTATCATAGCAAATTAGGTAAAAATCCCTGCCTGTATTAATTTTGATATTTTTGTAAAGAAATATTTTATTACTGTCACTCAGATCCTTAATTTGGCTTTCTACCAAGTATTTCTTACAACAATCATTTGACAGTCCTGTATATATATATTTTTTGTTTTGTTGCCCTTTTTATGGAGATTTGAATTTAAATTAAGTAAATTGATATTAATATCAAGCTCTTTCACTATATCATTCAAATATGTATACCGGTTATATACTCAGTCTGAGTGTAGCTGCATGCTTAAATAATTCAAAAGCTTCTTTAAATAAAGGGTAATTATCTTCCCTTTGTATACGACAAACATATAGTAATAAATAAAGTAAGTATTTTTTCACGTTCGTGATCAAGGCCATATTGGTCGAAACGTTGGGTAATTTTTACTTTTAACTTTGGTTGTTTTCTATGCCTTTGTATTTGGTTTTGATCCACTTGTGCATTTTGTAAATTTTAAGTCAATGTATGCCCCTTTTATCAGCTCACCATTTCCATTTATTTTCCTCGTAAACATATTACAAATGATTGAGAGTATATACATTCATAAACAACAGGTAGTCTACCAAAAGTACAATTACAGTGCATAGGCTTTTATTTTCATTTCATAAAACGTGTAAATGGTGTCATAAATTTTGTTAACAACAGTGACAAGATGACAGAAGTCATTTAATGAAGAATAAGATTAACTAGTAACAAAAGGTATATAAAGATTGCAGGTGTACGTAAAATAAGTTCATAGAACTTCCGTTTAGATTACCCTCTGTTACATTATAATGACAGAATAAATCAAAATATTAACCTTGATATCCTATATGTAGAAAAATCTTATACTTTCAAATTGTTTAATACCTGTACCAACGTCTTCTAAGTAAAATATACATTAAACTTGACAAAATAACCTAAGAAAAAAATCAAATTGGTATTATATTTCAACAAATATGTTTCATTATCATTACTCAAGGACACAAATTACACGAAAATACTCTACAATTTCCAATTATCTTAAATTAAAACTGGTTATCTGTTATCGTCAAAAAGAATACTTTTTCTTAAATTCTTGAAATGTCTGAAAAATTAATGTAAAATACCTTAAAGACACAAACATAGAGACAAAATACCCGAAAATAAACCTTTCTGTATTGTATTCCCTTGAAAGAATCCATTAGAAATTCGAAATTGTATCTCTTATTGACAGCTTGTGATTTTAGGTATTTGGAAGCTTTGGCCAAATGATTAACCGAAATCAAAAAGATAATCATCACAAATACTGATATGGCTCAAAGAATTATAATATTAAAAAGATTTGTTATAAGAGCAGAGGAAGAGGCTGTAATCAGAACTTGTCACTATTCTTAAATGCATTTTAGTGTGCTTGAGTTTCCTCTTTTTCGAAATAAGTCCACTTTTAATTTATGACAGTTCAACAAATACACAATTACAAACGGGATTCTACACACGTTATCACAACACTATAAAAGCCTGCTAAAAATGTTACTTTGGAACAAAAACTGTTATTAAAAGACTTCTTTGTTTCATTATTAAGTATGCATTTTGTCTTATTCTCTGATGTTTTAAGTATGTCGTATATGAATATACGGTTTTGTTCATTCGATTTTAAAACTGCAATTTCATAAAAAAGTTTGATATTCTGTACATATATAAAAGTAAATCGTATCTTCTTTTTTTATAATAGTTTTCTAGGTAAATTTTGAATCAATTTTTCTGAAACGTCTACTCTTCCTCGTCATAAAATAAAATGCTAATGCAACAGAGACCATCACACTAAAGCCAACTACCAAGATACAACCAAACTTCATAAATGGTGAAAAATCAGTCCAGAAGGCTGTCACTCCTGCAATAACAATATTATATCTCTTATAACCAGCGATATGTAGAGCTTGTTATCTTTGTGTATCACATACCAGTGCCCTCGAGCAGTTCAATAGTTTCCTACATCGTTAAACCCTCCCATATTCTATATGTACCGAATGCAAGGACTCTGGATTTTATCTCGTTACTTATATGAAATATCGAGTTTATTTATATTTTTAGTTACTTTTGTTGAATCTTTAACACCTTTGTTTTAGATTTGTGCTTGTCTTGTTGAGTGCACGACTTCTGCGAATTGTTAAAGATCACATTATGCCTGTTGCATATCATAACTAGTCTACTCTGTGATGTTGTCTTTTTAATGGCAATAAAATTGAATCATTCCGGAAAGCTCTGTTTTTTTTACAAAATTTTAACTAAAAACAGGGACAATGAACTGCAAACAGGAGGGGTGGAGCTTAAAATTTTTCAGTATTTTCAGTTTAGTATTGTATATTAATGATAACAGCACCAACGATGTATGATCCATTAAGGTGCTGTTTTTATTCCTTAATGGTCTTTGCTTGTCATATCATTGCCGTTTTTGTGGGAGTTAACATTGCAAATGGTTTAGTTTTTGTTCTGATTCTATCTGGTTTGCGGTGTGTTTTTCTTTACTGTTTTGGTTTTGTCTTTGTAGTATTTGTTTGCTATGTTATTGTTCTCCCGACTTCATCTTGTCTTTGTCTTTTGGTCTGGTTGAGTTTGTCCACAACCATATTACTTCGGTATTATTTTTCCAGTATGCTAGCTTTAGAAAAATCCTTGTATTTATCTTCGGTTATTTGAAGTAATTCAAGCCTCTTTTTCTTTTATGGCAAAAAGACGCAAATTCGTTTCATACTTGAAAAATAAATGAGTATTTCAATTCATAAATCTCTACTGAGGAGTTGTTTTTCTTCAGGGACGTACAACAGCTTTATCTCTTCGGATGGATGAATTATTGTTTAAGTCCAGTGGCAACGAGGTGCATATCAGGACGAGAACATGTTAATATGATATGAATATGGTCCCTGCTTCGTACTAGACCCGGATTTTTAACGTGCTAGCTCACGAGGTAAATATCCGCAGGAAGACACATCACCCCACTCACACATTATACTGACTCCGAGCCGGCCAGTCCTTTGCTCTTTCTCCTATATGCCGCGTGCTTGGCGAAGAAGAAGCAAATACCAATTTTAATGTCTTTGGTTTGACCCGACCAAGACGACCATGCTACCACGAGACCACCAAGGCGGTTTTATCTCTCCGGGGAAGGTAAGGTGAACTAAGATACCCAAATGCTTTTCTCATGATTAAACGAAGCTTTGATAAGACGGCCTGGATTAAGATTTGCTAGAGCGAGTAGAAGCCGTGATTTTACCATATTTTCAAATTTACCATCGGAATATTTTATTACATATATAAAAATATTACTTGAAAGCCTACCAAGCTATACAAAACATTTATTCTATAAGTGATCGGCATTGTCTTTTAAATGGAGTCTTGCATACTTTTGATTTTATTATGTCAGCTCTCTATCCCTTCAAAACTAATAATGTGAAAATATAAGGATATGAGGTAACCTTCAGTGAGACAACATCCCACAGAAATGAACACTGGAAAAAATTGTGCTCTCTTCAACAAGGAGCAACACCACTCCCCCCAACCATAACCACTTAACCACAAGACAAGCATTAAATGAAAATAAAGGTGTTAAATAAAAAAAATATTAACCACACACTCTCAATGAATACAACATTCATTCGATAAACATACAAACGTACTTAACGTTAACAATTTATGATAAGTTATAATATTTCGAAATGTGCACCAAACTGTGTAAAAAGTCTTAGCAACAACACCCCTATATGTTAAAGGTTCAGTATAGAAAATGGACTACCGTTTTTATTGCTGTTCATCACCTTAAAGTCACAATGAGTCCTACAACAATAATAATCTTAAACCTCATTGCAAGGCTAGCAGGGTCCATAAGGACAATGAAGGGAAGAGATAAAAATCTAAAATTAAATTAAAACTCAATAAAAATCTAAACAAATCTACATAATTCTAAGAATTTGTCTAATAATTTTACAACGAAAATCACACTGATCATCAAGAGTAAATGGCATCTTTCATTTCTTATTTTCTGTTTAATTTATTGTCTGACTTCTATTAGTCAGACATTAGACTTGATTAAACATCTTTTTTTTTATTTCAATTGCCATTGTATTGGAATCTGGGTAATTCAAGGACAGGTCAGCCCTTGCTAGTCAGATTATCCTGTCCGGACCAAACCAAATTATTTAGGTTTACCGGAATGCGAGGAAATATTTTGGTAAAATGTAGAACATATTGAGAAGTCGGAACATTCAGTTCAAAATAAGCTATTGTCGGTTTTTGTTACGTTGAGAAGGTTATTTAATTGCTAAAAAACGAGGTAGTCCGTTATACGATTTGTCTGTTGTTCTCGGACGAAGCGTATTGTTAGTGAGATTCGACTACATTCTTAAACAAGGAATGAATATGTTGTTGACAGGTTTGATGACTGATGTCATTTTATATAAACAAACACAAACAGATCAAAAGAACGTTGAATTCAGACAAGTGATTTTTAAAAAGCTAAAACCTTTCTTGCTTGTATCTATAAAGATAATAACTATCCCTATAAATGTAACAATCCAAACCTTGACAATGCGCAAATCTTGCAGATTCATCCCGTTGTGAAATACAGTTGTAGAATCCATCACAAGCTAATGACTTTTTTATGCAATATCCATCACCACATCGGAACATAGACTTATCACATTTTACTTTGTCGTCATCTGTAAACAGCATGAACAAAAACAGGGAAATTTTAAACCATATACTTAAAATTAGGTAGCGTCTTTAGATTGTGTTTCGTTTTAGGGTTTTTTGTTGTTTTTTTTTTTTAATTTTGTTTTTTTTTTTTTTTTTGATTTTTTTTTTTGGCTATTTGGCTATATTGCATTGGCTTGAGCAGTTTTTCGGATTAAGGTTTCAGCTTTACACATTTCCGGCCTCAATAATGACGAAATTTATATTTTTTGGAAATTTTTTTGCATATATATTGCATCAATATTTGGCAGTATCTCGGTTGGGTCCTGTGGATGTCTTTATATGTGTCTTATTTTCTTGCTTAATAACTTTACCACTTGTTTATGTTTTGCTTACTGATACATTCCGGCGTATCCCAAGAAAAAGAAACGGTGAACATGTAGTGATAAACAGTATAAGTTTGATGACTGGTCATGAGAGGAACAGTCAATTTATTACCCTGAGGTACAAACTATTACCCAAGGCAACGGCGATGGAAATAGTTTGTATCGAGGGGTAATGAATTTACTGTTCCCCAAATGACCAGTCAATAAATGTATTATTATACTGAATAAACAAAAACCAAACAAAAAAGTTTGATTAAAACCCATTCAATAGAACGCAAATTTGTGCATTCAGAGTGACTGGTGAAATAGAAAAAACAAGGACATTTGGATGAACTCCCCCCCCCCCCCCACCCCACCCCACCCCCGGAAATACATTACTGTTCCCCCTGATGACCGATAGCCAATGAGATTAAGGGGGGGGGGGGGGCGCGAAATATGAATACAGAACTTTCCCCCGGTGAACAATACATGAACCTGATGGCCGGTGAAATAGAACAAACAAGGAATTGAATCAGTTGAAATGTTACACTTGATTTACTATAGAAAAAAAATACTGAAGTATAATACAAGTTATCATGCTTAACTCGACGCAAGGAGCTGTACTGATCTTCCTATAAACTTTACGTTTTTGCTAGTTTTTGAAGACATCGAATTAAAAATTGAGAACTACAATAAAAGACCTATTCACTTTTTTGCTTTTTGTATAATATTCAAGTATCGCATTGGTTAGCTTCTCTTGTAAATTAAACGTCATTAATATGTTATACTTCATTATTATATTGAACGAAACATGCGATACGGGATTAGCCATCTGATACTGGGTATGCGATATGGGTTTTGTGGCATAGGTACCCTTTATATAATATTCAAAATCACTGTATATCATAACATATATTCTTATGAAACAGTAATTGTTTAATATCTTTTTAGACATACCTTGTAATGCAGTAATAATGGCTTGAAATCCCGTGCCAATACTCATGTAACCACTTCTGAATTTTAGAGTTACCTCAGACCCGGATGATAGTAATTGTTTTGGAACAGTTATTCCACACAGACCTCTTGATGGTGTTATTTCATCTGCCTCTTCACCCTCCCCTACAGCGAAATTGCAATCACATAAACTTCTTTATCACGGTTGATAATCCTAGTATTTCACTGATCTAAAATACCATATTAGAAACATGATAAATGAGTTTTTATATATTATGTACCGGTTTCAATTTTTCATCCACTTGAACACTATTATAATGAGCCCGATATCGTAAACGGAGAAGGAAATTATGATAAGCATTGTCTTTTTCATTTTGGTATCGTTATTTATATTGTCCATAAATTGAAAAGGTAATCGTAAATCAGCCGTATTTTGTAATTCAATAATTTGGATTCTATTTATTTTATAGTATCTTCACCAGACATAGACCTGCCCTTGAATCCATCACAAGCTAATGACTTTTTTATGCAATATCCATCACCACATCGGAACATAGACTTATCACATTTTACTTTGTCGTCATCTGTAAACAGCATGAACAAAAACAGGGAAATTTTAAACCATATACTTAAAATTGGCTTTACTGCGTGTCTTTCATTAATTGTAATATTTTTTGTAAACAATATTTAATGTTTGATATTGTTAGATGTACATGATTGTCTGAAATACGTTACTTTCTTTCAAACTTCACTGGATTAGAGGTAATATTTTATAATTATCTCAATTTCTGACTTTACTTTAAACGATGGGTGAAAAATATGCGTATTTGCAGTCATTGCAAGGTGACCTTAACCTAAATTTCATGCTTCGCTAATTTAGGTCAAGTTTTTGTGTTTTAAGTACTTAACAAGGTAGATCTATTGAAACGTTGACCAAAATAAAAATTTAATTAGTGTAAAACTACTTTTCATTCAAAAAAATTATCACTAAGCAACCATAGTTCAGGAAAGACCTTGTTATAAATTAATATATATTTACTAAATAACTAAACCTCAAGAACTTAGCAGGTGAAAGGCGAGAAATGCCTACCCTTTTCAGATCACTTGAAGTCACACCCGGATTTTTCCGCGAGTCCACATTACTAGTGCTTTAATTTTTGTAATGTCTTGCTCTGATTCTGTTTTGGTTTGCTGTGTGTTTTTTTGGGCGTGTCTTTGTAGTATTTGTTTGCTATGTTAAATCTCTCACAGATTATCCTTTTCTAAGGATTTTTCAGAATTTGATGACCATAAACCGTTTGAATTGTCTTATCGCTTGGCTAACAGATGCATTGGCTTATTCGTAACTAAAACTATTGAACTTACCTGATATTGTTCAATCATGTCTTCCAGAGAAATAAAAACATTTTGCCTATGAAATTTTTGATATGTAAATGTGAGACAACTCCTCCTATGACATTTTATTAAATTAAGAATTAAATCCCTGAGTGGCGTCAAATATAAAGTGAAATTATTAAAAATAATCATTTTACAAACTTCACGATATGTTTCCTTGGACGACCCAACAAGGTTAAATTACCAGCAAAAAATCGTCGCATAACTCTAACATTTTGACGTTCAAAATGCCAAAAAGCTATTCCACGAACTGAGGTTTCTATACAGTAGATATTGTTACTTTACTTTAGGGATAACCTCCAGAACTCATTGGTAAGAATGCATATTTTTTTAATGTGATATTTTTACGTTATACATACCATCATAAACATGTAAGCTATCGTCACAGAAAACCATGTGTGCTTGCCCAACGTCAAATCTCGTGAACAGTATAGAAATTACATGATTTTTTGGAACTTTTAATGTGATTGTACATCGATATCCATGATCGTAAAATGTTGACTTTATCAAAGACAGTAGTATTGGGTCATCTGATGTAGTGATCTGGTATTTGCAAAAATCTTCCATATAATCTGCAATTTTTATCGAAGAAACGTCACGGGTGATTAACAGAGGATGAAAATCTCATTGTTTTAGAATAAAGATGTTGCTATTATAGTTTATGGAAAGTTTTACTAACTTGATTTGTGATAATAACTGAATATTTTTACTTTTAGATAGACCGTTTTGACAGAAGGGAATAAAATTGAAGTAGGCCTAAATAATATCGACACGACCCCAAAATAACGAGATAACTAACTGTATAGAGAAAATCTGTTATGTCATACTATCAGATAAATTTTGTTGGAAGCGCCCATTATGGCAACCCGTTTTACTATTTAGTCTAACTTCAAGATATCTAATAAACTTTATAAGATATCTCACATAGTTTATAAGATATCTCATATAATTTTCTTTATAAGATATCTTATAAATTATATGAGCTCTCTTATAAATTATATGAGATATCTTATAAACTATATAAGATATGTTATAAAATATATGAACAATATTTATAAGATATCTTATAAAAACTAGATTATATAAGATATCTTATTTATTATATGAGATATCTTGGAGTTAGAATAAATAGTAAAACGGCTTGCCATATCCAATCCCAACAGCTATCCGCTCGAGACGTTTGACCTTTTACGTGTTATATAAGATATTCAATTAAAGACAGACATCGTACAAACGTATATATAGAAGATTCGTGATTCGCCAAACTTGGAGAATCTTAACACGACAAAATTGATGCAGTGTAACATTTTCCCTATATTACACTTCAAGACACTTTCTTTTACAGTTTCTGAGACAGAATTATAACAAAGTAGGTAAGACGTCAAGTGTGATGTTGATTTTTGAGCTTGAATTCACCTTCCATTGTTTTAACATGTGCAAAGTTGCCACGACTAATCGTCTTTAAGTTTTGATCATTTGCGTTTTCCTTAATATATTCAGGTGACAATAATTCCTTTAGGAAGTCGCCATGTACTGAGACTGCGTCTTTAGAAGTGAAACGTTTTCACATAAATATTTCTTAAGCCATCTTTTATTGTTTCTGATTTATTTCGAGCGTAACCTTGATCTTGACATCTAGATATTCTTTAAGGTCATCGCCACAACAAATCTTTAAAAAGAGTCTCAATTGTCTATAACCTAATGACCCTTCATTAAAGTGTTCCGTCTAATATTCAAGATTATATAACTTTAATTAGTAGACCAGACTCAAGCTAGCAGCAACTTTCTAGCAGCCATTCGCTAGCAGCCACTTTTTTGAAATGTCTAAAAACCAAAAAAATATATAAGAATATAACGTTTTCAAATGCCAGCACAGCCACTTTTGAGATACATGCAAAAACCTATAAATAAAGACTCACACAACCCTAAACGACAAAATGAAAATATTTAGCAATATGAAAACTGTTAAGAACATATTTAGTAATATGAAAACTGTTAAGAACATATTTGTTCAGAAATATGAAAACTATAGTCCAGTCCTGGCCTCATTGACTAGTTTTTTGGATTTTTTTGTCTGATGATACTGACGGCAGAAAAAAAAAATTCTATAAAAAAAAAACAAGTCGCTGAGGCCAGGGCTGCACTAAAACAATTGTGTATCTTGTGTATTAGTGCATTATCATCAAAGGCGATATTTTTATTAATTTCCGTCAAACACTTTTATTTTTATTTCCAATTAAACTTCTAGATAATATATTATATATAATTCATACCTCATCAAAAATTTGTTTTGCAAAAAAATAACCAAAGATTACGAGAAACCACCTTGAAGACGTAACAGAAAATACGAAAATGATAATATGAATTTCGTGATGTGACGGAAGTGACGTTAGTCATGTGCTTAGACCCGTATGTGTCTTCTGCGCATGCTTGCCCGGAATTCGGATTGGATTATCTTTCTTTTCCCCACGCTTTTCATTCTCGGTCGTCTCTGGGTCTGTCGTCTTTCTGTATATGGTTAGGGTCTCGCATTGATTTTTAGGGACTAATACTCTCAATGTTTAAGTCCAAGCGTATAATCAGTACAATGGGCTCCTTCCTTTCTCTATGCTGCTCTTTGCTGCTCATCGCTACTCATGACTATACTCACGTGCTCATTTCAGTTTTTGTGGTGCTACTTGTCGCTGTTTTTGCTGTTGCTATTGCTTGTTGCTGTTCGTCATTGCTGCTCTTCTCTTGCTCATCGCTGTTTTTCTGTTGCTCCGTGTTGCTCTTCGCTGCCCTTCTTTTTTCCGTGCTGCTCATCGCTGCTCTGCACTGTACTCATTTTGCTCTTCTATTGCTCCATGCTACTCATCGCCGCTCAGCACCATGCTCTCTTGCTCATTTTGGTTTTTTGCTGCTGCTGCTAGTGGTGGTTGATTGGATCTGTGCGAGAGCATCCTTACATCCAGATCATTTGAAAGTCCACTATGCATTTATCCAAGCTTGTGACTGGTTATCATAAGATAGGCTGCATAAGCCCTCCCCTATTTGTTTAAGGCTTGTGACTGGCTATATATTTATAATTTTAATTTTTTAAATTTTTGATTTTTTTAAATTTTTTTTTCTGTTTTTCTTTGTAATATGTTGATGTTAGTTCCAATTCCTCCGTCACATAGAGTCATTGCTGTCTTCAGCTGGTGGTGGGCCGCAGTCACTGCTCATAGCTGCTCATGACTATACTCACGTGCTCATTTCGGTTTTTTGTTGCTGCTGCTGCAGCTTGTCGCTGTTTTTTGGTGCTGCTGTTGCTGCTGCTCTTCTCTTCCTCCGTGTTATTTTACATTACTCATCGCTGGTCTGCACTGTACTCATTTTCCTCTTCTATTGCTCCATGCTGCTCACCGCTGCTCAGCACCATGCTGTCATGCACATTTCGGTTTTTTACTGTTGCACTTCTCTTCCTCCAGCCTGCTCTGTGCGGCTCTTCTCTTCCTCCAGACTGCTCTGTGCTGCTCTTCTCTTGCTCAGTGCTGTTTTTTCCTGCTAATTGCTGCTCGGCACCATGCTCTCGGTTTTTTGCAGTTGTGGGGAGGAGGTGTAGTTGGAATTCTTACTGATTTGTTATAAATCATCTCTTGGTTTCGTTTGTGTTATGATATGTTGTGGCATGCGCATAAACCACTTCTGGTCACTTACGTTTCCAGTCACGTGACTTCCTGTGACTTCATTTCCGGTTCCGGTAACATCATATCCAGCTCCAACACCACCACATCCTAATTAAGAACCATATATATACTACTTATACACCATAGCATTTATTTCAACCAGTGATTAGGTGATTTAACGCCGCTAAGGCCCAAACTAGATTTTCAAAGTTGAGTGGGGGGAGGGTCCGTACATATAATTTCACAATGTTTTAAAAGTATGAAGTCCGGCAAAGTTTTTAACTGCTTGTGGTTTAAATTAAAGATATACAATATAGTTTTTATTTCAACCAGGGGTTAGGTGGGTTGACACCCAAACGGCCCAAACTAAATTTTCAAAGTTGAGTGGGGGAGGGTCCGGACATTTAATTTCACAATATTTTAAAAGTATGAAGTCCGGCAAAGTTTTAACTGCTTGTGGTTTAAATTAAAGATATACATCATAGCTTTTATTTCAACCAGGGGTTAAGTGGGTTAACGCCCCTAAGGCCCAAACTAGATTTTCAAAGTTGAGTAGGGGGAGGGTCCGGACATATAATTTCACAATGTTTTAAAAGTATGAAGTCCGGCAAAGTTTTTAAGTGCTTGTGGTTTCGATTAAAGATATACACCATAGCTTTTATTTCAACCAGGAATTAGGTGGGTTAACGCCCCTAAGGCCCAAACTAGATTTCTTAACAGTTTTCATATTGCAAAATATGTTCTTAACAGTTTTCATATTGCTAAATATGTTTTAACATGTTTCATATTGCTAAATATGTTCATTTTGTCTTTCAGGGTTGTGTGAGTCTGCCGTTATTTATAGGTTTTTGCATGTATCTCAAAAGTGGCTGCTAGCTAAATGGCTGCTGGAATTTCAAAACGTTATATTTTTATATCAATTTTTTGTTTTTAGACATTTCATTTAGTGAATGACTGCTAGAAAGTGGTGGCAAGCATTTTTTTGACAAAGATTTTACACTCGTTGTAGTATCTGTTCATTGGGAGATCAACACTATCATTCAAATACGTTGCCAAAATATTCCTGATTTCGAAAGTGGGGGAATGAATAAGAACTAGGTGGACGAAGTCGAAAAAGTCATCTATGTGGGCACTCACCGCATGTTGCATCCCTGGTATATCAAAAACTGCAGCACTTCTCAATCATATGTTTGATTTTTAAAATAAAAATTCTAAACATGTATTGCGTATCTACATAATGTATATGATAATACTGTATAGAAATAAAATACATCAAGAAGGGCTTAGGTCACAGGCTTAAATTCTCAATTTCAATGTGGCGCTGAAGTTTTGAAAATCAAAATTCTGAAACCTTATTGCGTATCTACTTATATAGTGTATAACAATATGGTATAGAAGTAAAATGCCTAAATTGACAAACATAATGGTTTTAATTTTCTGATTGTGAAACTTCCCCTTTCATACCATTGGACATACATTTAACAGTGGATTCGTAACTGCCGTGTTTGTGATATATACGACGACTTTCTCGGCAGGGCGAGATTGCTGTAAAATAAACTTCTAAGACATGGTTATGTTCAGTCTTTGTTAATTTCTTCACTCCAAATACATGTATTTAACGGTCGTCATCACGAGTTGATTGGATGATAGAAGTTTCTAATATGAAACTAGATATCTTCAGTTAGATTTCATGTTCTTCTGAAACTGACATATCACCAGACTGGATTTTACTCAATGTCAATATGACAGGTGCCGTTAACGACACAGAACGGGCTTACACGTTATATCACTCCCTGTTTTTAGTGGGGGTTAATATAACTTTGCTAGCCTAGTACTTTAATTTCTGTACTGGTTTGTTCTATTTTTGTTTAGTTTATTATATGTCTTTTATTTGTTTTTTATTTAGTTATACAAGTATGCTTGTGGCGTTTGTTTGTTGTGTTCCATTCTCATGACTTTGTCTTTTCCCACTGTTTTATCGCTTTGGTATTCTTTTGTCGATATTTATCACCGATAAATTATGTTTTGCTGTTCAGCGAACTAAACTTAACTTCACAACTCCACTCCACAAAAAAGCAATGGAGCAACAAATCAAGAATTGTAATTCAACTGAATACAAACTCGCTGATGTTGTATCGGATATTGCTTCTCACAGATTATTCAAACCAGTTCGCATCCATAACGACGAATCTCACCAACGGTCGTTCTTTAAAGCTCCTATTCGACATCTCCATTCAATTATAGTCCTGTGGGTCATATTATCATTGGGGATCTCAATCTAGTTGATAATCAAAGCTAAAAAAAAATATGCTAGCTAAAGGTCCCAAATACCGAGAACCTCAGCCAATTAATTGGAAATATAATTTCAAATTACTAATGAATTCTGTTGAGGACTATGCCAGAAAATGGACTTCAAAGGAACAGGAACCTGCTGACACACTTTCGGAGTGGGTGAAGGCTATCAGGTCAATGATACAAATCCGAATTAAAAACCTCCAAGGGTCTATGAGCACTAAAGCTAAATCCATCTTTAAAGACCCTAAGGTTGTTGAAAACTTGACTTGCCTCTATGCCAAATATGTAGTTGTCCCAGCTGACAACGCCCCCCCCCCCCCCCCCGAAAGACTCAAAGACTAGTTTATTTGTGATTTCTACTTAGCAATCATATATATTTAAAACCACCATGCTAACAACAATAGTTTGGATCGCATGGATTTCAAACATATGTGATTCCAATTTCGGTATATTTCCTAAAAGTATCTAAGACAATAATTTTTGGAATTTTAATTAGCAACTATAGATTTTGTGGGATCATATTAGCTTTAAGATTAATCTAGATCAGTTGAATTTCAAAATGGGTGATTCCCATTTTGGTAAATTTCATGAAAGACTATTTTATGTGTGATTTCTACTTAGCAACCATATATATTTGGGATCACTATAACAACAGCACTAGATTAGATTGTATGGATTTCAAAAACACAAGAGTAACGCGGGGATATGCAGCGAGGCTGCTTCGACTCGTGAAAAATGAAACAGACAGGGGTGATACCAATACCCCCGAAATTTCTTCGATAGTGTTGGGGGGGTATTGACTACAACAAACAATAAGATCTTCGGTTTCTTGGAGCGAAATGTCTTATCTAGTAAATAGAAACAGCAAAAAGACTCATTTTTAATAGTACTTACACTTTCGGTATGGTTTATTACCAAACACATGTGAGAAAACTATAAGTAGAAGTAAAACGTTAACCATTTCCATCTGAAAAGTGTAGTCTGATCACACTTTGCAAAGATAAGATAACACTCCTCAGAGGAGATATCTATATTTATCGTTTATATGATAACATAATTGTCATTTCATGTTTGTATATTTCTGAACCAAGAGGTATACGTAAAATTTCGCCCTTAAGCTCCCTTTGTAGCCCGGCCCCCAGGAGCGCTATTCCGAAACCTTTGGCACAGTCCTCACATAAAGTGCAATCAATGACACAAGTTTCATCTTTCTATATCCAGTGGTTATCAATGGAATTATTAACAAATAATTAATGGAATTATTTTTCAAAAAAGAATCAACGGTAGATCTCATACATTTCGTTTATTTCTTTAAGAAATTTTATTCAGCCACTGTAGATCACCATTGTAGGTCTCAGTAGTATCATAAAAAATATTCAGCATTGCTCAGTTGAGATTCCTGTCACTATAGTATTTACCTCATTATGCGAATTGAATGATATCTTTATTTTACGTAAGGACTCAGTCTTGCTCTAGGTTTCTAAGAATCAACATCTTTTGATTTTTTTACATGCTCGCGATCAAGGTCATATTAGTCGAAACGTTGGGCAATTTTTACTTTTAACTTTTGTTGTTTTTTTATGATTTTATATTTGTTTTTGTCTTTTTTTTTCGAAACGTATTTTGTACATTGAAGTCGTTTTATGCCCCTTTTAACAGCTCACCATTTTCATTTATTTTCCTCGTATTCTATAGTCGTATGAGCTGGTTCGCAAATACTTACTTATTTATATTTTAAAAAAAACTGTTTCCAGTTTAGTATTGAATTTTGCCATTATGACTAAACGAAAGTGAAGTAAAACTCTTGTTTTCTTTGGCACACAGCTTTAGTTTTTATTGTCTTTGTACCGATTTATTTTCAGATCCCGAGATGTATAGACAAACCAAGGAAACGCCGATAGTGTTCCAAGAGGAGCTGGTTTTAACTGTTTAAAGAAAAAAGTTTGAATTCAAAAAGACAAAGTATATATATATAGTAAAAATAAATTTATAAATATGTATTATATTCATTTCTAACTGAACTCATTGTCCTGTTTCAGTTTATGAATTTTAACAATTAAGAACGGTTATATTATAAACCAATACAAACAGACCTGGATAGTCATTTAAAATTCATCACTAGTAATAAACTATGGATTGAAGAAAGAGATGTTATACACCTCTACATCATTAAGTTAAAAACTTTCTATCGACTGTGGTCAATACTTGTGTTTTATATAGCATTCTTTATTTAAATGTGCCACAGTCCGGGTTACAAGTCTTTCATAGTTATAAAAGCCATTAAACTTTCTATCGTCAAATAATTTTATACAGATTAGAAAAGGGTTCTATCGGCGCTTTTTTTCCTTTTTTTAAATTTTCTGTATTTTATTTCAAGAATTTTTCTTTTGATTTTCAACACACAAATGTGGTTAGTTTTAATTATTTTAGTTGCACGAATTTTAGTTAAACTCATTTTTAAACATTTATTTATCCTCCTCTTTGATACCTCTGTATATGTAACATATTTGAAGCGCAGGAGATTTTGTTCATACTTACCTTATATACAAAGTTGTCATAGACAAAATGATGTAGGTTTAATTGCATCATGGGAACTGTTTTCAAAAATGGTTGTCTCTATGGAGCTATCTTTATAAGACTAGACGTCGAAGTCTTGTTTTCCTATTAATATTTCGTAAAGTTCGAAATATTTTCCAATATTATAAAAAATGATAAAGTACTTTTTGAATTTTACTAAATTTTATATGGAATTCAAAGGAATATGTGCTATTTTATTGGCTATTTTGCTTCTACCAAGTCTTTCAATAGCAGGAAACAGTCGACGTAAGTTTTCTATTTGTATTTAACAGTAGTCTGTATCTAGTAATTTTAAAAATTCTGTAAAACATTTTACTGTATATTATTAACAATGTATAGTTTAAAGGTAACCCCTTTTTTCTTTTCTTTTTTTTTTTTTTTGTAGATGATCCTCCCCTCTTTCTAGATGTCTCATTTACCTTTATTGTTCTATCTTCTCAAAACTTATTATCTTAACAATTAAATTATTTTTCAAAAGAGAATCAACGGTAGATCTCACTAATATTTTGTTTATTTCTTTAAGAAATTTTATTCAGCCACTGTAGATCACCATTGTAGGTCTCAGTAGTATCATAAAAATTATTCAGCATTGCTCAGTTGAGATTCCTGTCACTATAGTGTTCAATTCATTGTGAGAATGGAATGATACTTCTTTATCATTTTACACCTTTATTATTATTTCTCACACCTTAAATAAACTTAAATAATCTAATGAGCCAATGACCTAATGTCAAAGATCAACTGTATTCCCTCGTGTTGAGAGAGTTTTTTCAGATATTTTCTTCAAACATGAACCCGGTTTATTGGTTTAGCTTTTTGGGGATTTTTTCTAAACCGATTGATTATTTGGTTTAAGAAATCTTTAACCGGGAACGATAGCACGTTTTAGCATATATCTCGTTCCTTTGACGCCACTGACCTGGTTTACCTTCCTGTTTTTTTTTATTGTCTGGAACTTTGTTTAAGGTTATAGCTTCCCTAGGTAATTGGTTTATTAAAACATGTTTGAAGAACAAAAAACACGCCTTTTCTTATAAGCTATTAGTGGATCGATAACAATACAGTAACAATCTTTAATTAGATATCTTGAATTTATTGCATAATTTAAATTCCCATTATTTAATTTATTTAATCTGACAGTTTTATACACAATTATAATTTACATATATGTTCATGTAATAACACTCTCACTGTCTGCAGGATTGGGTACCCATAAAACCAGTTTAACTGCATTACTGTTCAGTGTTTGTACCAAGTCAGACTATTCTGTCTCTGTTATGTTTATATGTTTTGTGCTCTCTTATGTTGGTATGTCATTGTTGACCTTTCCTGTTATTATTTTTTTTTTTTTGGTTTATAACAGATGTGCTTACTTGAGCATTAGTAACTTGACAGAGAAAGAATCTTGTCGATATCAAGTTCTTAAGAAGGTTCAAATATTGTCCTAAAAATGATGTATTATTAACTGTGGGTGGTTGGGGGGGGGGATATAAAGAAAATAGTTTCCAGTATTATCCATTTTTTTATTCTTTAACATATTTTTCTAGATTTTGTGACCGAGAACTGTGGACATGTTGTGGGACCAGATTACGGTGCTTATCTAGAATTTGACAGAGAAGTAAATATGGTAAAAGGAGACGTTAATGTAGCCTATAGTTTGAGAGGTCAAGAATTTGAGTGCATCATCGTCGTTAGAGGCATGCCATCAACTGGCGAAAAACGCTTTATGTCCATACACATGAGACAGTTTCATCTGAAAGATCAGGCTATACAAAGACCACAAAACGAAGTAGCTAAATGTGGGAAAGCGTACATGATAATTTATAACGGAATGGATAGAACTGCGCCAGAAAAATACGTATTTTGCGGTGCCGACGCCATTGTTCAAAATCTAGAATGGGAAGGAGAATACATGACGTTTTATTTTTATATTGATTATCGAAATCCTGATTTTTCTACACCAGACCCTCTTGTTTCGGTGGTGCCACCTTCGGGAGATGCCAATATAACGACTTTACCCCCACAGACGACAACACCAGATCCATTTCCATACCCAACAGTTTACTTCAAAATGGATATAACATCATATGATTACGGTTGGTGTATTTATTTGTTTTCCAAGATAGCCAAATTAGTTAAAGATGTTAAGGGCATGTGGATTTACAAAAAAATACTCTAAATGTAATACTTACCCTAAATGTAAAACCTATTGGTTATAAATGTAAAAACCAACTTGTGATAAATGTAAAATTTTACGGTAAATGTAAAAAACATTTTTTTTTTACCAAAAATGCAGAAAAATAAAACGCTAAATGTAAAAACCTTTTATGAAGATGTATTGATTTTATGAGGATCGTATTTTTTTTGTTATGCGCATCTCCATTATATTGTTCCCCACGAGATTACTGTGGTATATGGACTTGGTGTATAACATAGTGCAGGAAACTGAAAATTGATATTTCTCTAAGTCATCTATGCCTGTATAATATGAAACAGGTGTGACCTGGAAATCGAGCGAAGCGTAAGGTTTGCTATGTCGGTGTTTAGTGAAACCTTCGTAATGGCAGGAAAATGTGACCCATGCGTCTGCATCTTTTTTTTTCCAAACTCCGAAACAGTGGCGACGTCTCTGCGCTAAACTTTAAGTAGGCGTAGCGTAGCAGAGTAAACGTTACCACTGTTTCGGAGTTTGCTTTTTTTCTTGTCAAATTTTGATATATCAAATTTGATTCCAGGTAGATTCTTTCGTATTTATTATTAATTTGATGACACTTAATGTTTATTTTTAAATATTTTATTGACTTAAAACTTTAAAAAAAAAATAAAGAATGTTCGAAATCACGCGTTTTCTCACAGGAAGTAGTTAGATTTTGAAAGCCGTCAGAAAAAAATAGAAGGATGAAACTAGAACAACGATATCTAATAGCTTTGTTCGCATATTAACATAAGAATCAGTTACTATAGTTATTCAATGAAAATGTCAAATAATATTTTTTTTTCTCCCTGCATTTCCAGTCAAATATATATAATACTTTCCCTTCGTATTTTGTCATTATTGATTCAGTTACATACCTGAGGGGGGGGAGGGGGGGGCTTCGGCGCCCGAGTGGTCTAGGTAGTTCGTCATGACTACTAATGGTCACTAGCCTGTCAACACTGCGGTTGTGAGTTCGAATCTCACCTGTGGCGGGGTGTGTTCGACTCCCACCTTAATTGACAAGGATTGCCAATTTTCCTACTGAAGGTCGGTGGTTCTCTGCGGGTACTCCGGCTTCCTCGACCAATAAAACTGGTCGCCGCGAAATAGCCAAATGTGCTGAAAACGGCGTTAAACCCCAACTAAACAAACAAACAAACATACCTGGGGAAGTCTCAGTGTTATTTTATTAAAATGCTTGGACTTTGTCATTTGTTTACATGTTTCGAAATCGCAGAAAAAATAAGGCGCTATTATTCAAATATTTACGCAAAAAATAATAATATAGTTGCATGTAAAAGTGTAGAATGCGGGTACTCGGGGTGTTAATTTTTCGATTTAAACTTGCGTCAATGCTGTACTCATGTGAAACAACTGGTGAAAATATAGGCCAAAATCGCCATTGACATTACATAAACCTTAATATATCGTACAATTACTCGGATTTAAGGTAGAATATTTTCATGAAATTTCAGTACATTTTTTTTTTGGGGGGGGGGGGGGTGAAGGTCGTTTATTTTTGTTTTTTGGCGATTTAAAAAATTGTCATTCAAGAGTTAATTGACCTCGATTTCGTACATGTATATGGATTTTGAGTACAATTGTAAGTCAGTTGACACTGAACTTGTGGTCGATCTAAAATTCAAATATATACAGGTGTATTTACATGAATTTTCTGATTTCTCTTTTAAATTAGTAGTTCATAATTATTTTATTGGTGAAAACAGTGCAATTGTTTTATAAATCCAACCTATTTAGTTGTCTTTTACTTTTATCGAAGTAAATTCTTTTTCTGATCTTAAGGTTCATGCAAAGTCAATGTCGATTTTCACCTATATTTTCACCTGGTGCTTCACATGAGTAGAGCATTAACGCAATTTTTAAATGAAAAACCAATACTTCGAGTACCCGCATTTTGCACTTTTACATACAGATATATTTCCATTTTCCTCGCAACCATCCAAAAAAAATGCCTCATATATTCTACGATTTCAGAATATGTAACCAAATGACAAGTCCAAGCAGTTTAATGATCTTACACTGAGATTTTCCCACATATCGTCATGACCATGGTATGAAAAAACTGGATAGGTAGGTATGTAAATGAATCAATAATGATAAAATACGTAGGGAAGGTTTCAGAGTTTTATTTTTATTTTTAATTTTGTTGACACATTTAAAATCGTAGAAAAAATGCAGCAGATTTATACGGCATTAAATGAAAATCAAAGGCCCATAAATGCATCTAAAATCATACAATGCAGGTATTCGAAGTATTGATTTTTCGATAAAAACTTGGGTTAATGCTTTACTCAGTTGAAGCAACAGGTCAAAATACTGACTTTACATGAACCTTAAAAGTGATTTTTCGATAAAAACTTGGGTTAATGCTGTACTCCTGTGAAGCAACAGGTCATAATATTGACTTTACATGGACCTTAAAAGTGAAAATATTTTGAGGGTTTTTTTACAATATTTTGAATAAAACATGTTTACTTTTTATATATGCTTTACTTGACATTGGTCAATTATCGTACCATACTCATACCGTGAATATCACCTCAGCAGATCAATGTCAACTTTGACCTCAAATTCTCATGCTGCATTCCGTATTCGATGCGCATTATATTAATGACATTAATACTCATCAGTAATTTCTAAACTCAAAACCTGTCTTTAAGTTGAAATCACGCATAATATGAATCAAATGCGCATTAGAATCGTTTCCGACACGTATTGCGCATTGTACGCACGTCTGAACGCAGCATCAAACTCGACATCGCTCCTAACGATAAACATATATATATATATAAATGCTCCCCCTATTTAGATGCAAATATGCAATATTTCAGTTACTCAGTTCAGTGACTCCTTATAGAAATGTCTGCCTTTGGACAAACCTCGTCTTTTGGCACTGAATACATCCAACTAAAATCAAAGCTTAAAAGGGATGACAGTTGTGATCTCCTCAATTTCACGACATGCGCCGATCAAATGCGTGTGATAATGGTCCTTGGATGGTCCCCTTTCAGAATTATATCAAATGACCACACCCGCCAACCAACATGGCTGCCATTACTGAAAATAGAACTTCATGCAAACATAGGCTTGTGAAAAATCAAATTACTCGAAATAACAAATACTGAAGAGGCGTGATGTCATTTGTTCATTTTGGCATTGTGTTAGCGATATTTTTCTCAAAATGGCTGCCGTTTCTAACGATAGAACTATATGCAAACATAGGATTGTGACATATCATTAGACTCAAAATTTAAAGTGGTGTTAAGGCATGATGTTAGTTGTTCATTATAGCATCCAGTTAACAGATTTTCCAATAAAATAACTGTTATTACGAACAAAGGATTCTAATGTAAACATAAGTCTTATGACAAATGAGGAATTAGAAATGGGAAGTGCTGTTGAGGCATGATGTCAGTAAATTGTTTTAGAATCCAGACAACAATCAAAATTACCTTATTTTCAGCCAGAATGGGCTCAAATTGAACAGAATATGCACACTGCATTCAGCTTACAGACAGTCTTAAATGGGCTTACAATGTATTTCATTCAGGTAAGCGATACAGGCTCACCTAAGCCTTTAGTTTTCTTTACGATTATTGACGATGTAGTATTAAATCATGGGACGTGCTGTATTTGATGACATCTTGTTTTGAGAGGCTTGATCTTTTATCATAGGTAGTCGCACCATTGGCTTGCTTTCAGAAACTGCGAGCCTTCATTGAGAAGTATCTCCTGTTTTAAAATGTTATTTTGTTCATTATATATATTGATGTTCAGGTATTCTCTAGGTCGATTGGGTTTATTCTTGTATGATTGCGTTACCAAATGGCCACCAAAGCCATACCTTCTTGTCTGAAACTACTGGCTCAGTTGGAGCCAAACTTTGATTGAATGGTCATTGGATGGACGCCTATATGAAGTGTATACTGCCTTCTCCTCTTTCCGGTGTATACCTGATTCCGGTGTAATGTTATCATGTGGGTTTTCGTTGACCTAAATGCGCGCGCAAGGGTCAGAGGTTACACGTTACAGACAACTGGTTCATCGCTGTATGTCAACAAATGTAAATACGTCAAACAGTCTTCACTGCAGGTAAAAATATATTTATTAGCTCATGATAGTGTATTTTCCACCATTCCAAAATCACTGATATGCCATAAAATTTCAAGCCATCTAAAAATATTGAATAATTATCCAGAATCAATCTATTGATATTGATTTATCGTCTGCCATCTATAAGGCGTCCCAAACAACAGTCACGTGATGATAAAGCCTCCCTATGACTCTGAAAAATCTATGGAAAGCCTAATTAACAAAAATGAACACTTTTACACTTTATTTTAGAAAGTGACTAATCTTTTTTTATGTTTTTGAAAACTATTTATGTTTATTGAATTTAATAAGAATGAATAAAAATGAATATGAAGAACAGATTACTGTGATTAAAGGACAAAATGCTTGCAAAATGATTATAAAAAAATGTGCTTTAATAAATAAGATAATTGCAGCTTTATATTAGAGAAAAAAAAATTGATAATATTTTTTTCAGAGCATAATTTAGATTTTACTGATAATTTTAAAATGTTTATGAGTGTTCTTTTTTTTACAGATATCTTCACAATGAAGAAAAAGCAATACGACCCAAATGCTTTGAAATATGCCTATGATGCTGTCCAAAATGGAATGTCTGTTTATCAAGCTGCAAAAAACTATGGTATTCCAGAAAGCACTCTTAGAGATAGGACACTTGGTTTGGTTTCTGTGAATGGGAGATTCTCCAATTACCTGTTTGATGAGGGTACAGAAAAAAAAATGGTGGATCACATTGCACATATGGCCAGTATTGGTTATGGTTATTCCAGAATAGATGTAATTTATCTAGCAACTGATTTAGCCGTGTTTATGGGCAAAAGAAAACCCCAGGAGGATTTATTAAGTAATAAATGGTACTACTCCTTTATGAAAAGATGGCCAAATTTAACTATCAGTAAACCACAGAAATTGTCCATGCAGAGAGCTAGATGTGCATCAAAGGAGACACTTGCCAATTATTACAAAGAGCTGGGAACTATTATGACCAAAAACAACCTGCATGAACAGCCACACAAAATATTCAATATGGATGAGAGTGCTCTGCAAACTGAACACACCCCAGGGAAAATAGTTCACGACATTGTTGTTAAGCCCCAGTCTGTCACATCTCCAAGGTCTTCAAATGTAACTATAATTGGTGCTGGCAATGCAATTGGTAATGCTGTTCCACCCTATTACATATTTCCTGGTGTTAAATTTGACAGGGCTCTTCTTCTTGATGGTACACCGCCTGCTTCTGATGGCCAATGCTCTAAGTCTGGATGGTCAAACAGTGACATATTCAAAACTTACCTTGAAAAGCACTTCCTCAAGTATGTATCGCATGATATCTCTGGCACTCCTCTACTTATATTGTTTGATGGCCACCGCTCCCATGTGAGTTTAACTTTACAAGATTGGGCTAAATCGAAGAATATCATCCTTTTCATACTTCCACCACACTGTAGCCACATTTTACAGCCACTAGATATAGGGTGTTTTGGACCATTAAAGGCTTGTTACAACAGAGAGGCACAGTTGTTCATGCGTAGACACCCTGGATGTAAAATTACAAGATTTAATATTGGACAGATGTCATGTTCACCCTACCAGAAAGGTCTATCAGCACAGAACCTGACATCATCTTTCAGGAAAAGTGGGATATATCCTTTTAACCCAAAAGCTGTTGACACTAGTGAACTTGCTCCGGCCACAATTTACCCAACAGCTACATCAGATGAAGCAACTGAATCTGCAATGAATAATACCCATATTTCCCATGATGATGGAAACACTTCCTCTCTGCAATTTAGCAAAGCTGCCACTCTGACAATACAACAATTCGAAGTTTCATCATCAGCTCAAAAGGAACATGACATCTCATCGGATCATGATGAATCAAATAGTCAACCTTTGCTTAGCCTAGTTCCTTCTGAAAACAGGTACTCTGATAACATCCAAATATATACTGCAGAACCTATAATTGAATTGAACACATCAAACAACTCTTCAAACATAAACACATGTACAGTAAACAGTTCTCCATCCGGATTCCTGCTAAAAAGGTCTGTTGTCTCAGTTGAAAAGACAGAAAAGAAAAGGAAGCACTTTACAATCACAGGACATTTAGGAAAAAAGAAAAACATGGATCATCTGAATCAGTCAAAAAAGAAAGGAACATTTAAACCACCCTATAAAAAATCAGAGCCTAAGGCAGTTGAAAATGTAACTAAACACCAAAACAAAGCAGGAAAAGATATATGTACTAAAAAGAGGGCACCTGTAAAAAGAAAAAGTTCAATTGGGATGGAAAAAACTGAAAAAAAAGATGAAATTATCAGAGGATGATGTTAATGCAGGTCTTGGTACATCTGGTTTAAACAAGGATAAAGGAGGACCAATATGTCTTGATATTTCATTAAGTGACAGTGATCTAACCGATGATGACGACGGTGAAACTTGCTGTGTTTGTAACAATAAATCTCCCTCAGAGATCAGACAACTAGCAGGAATTGTGTTTGTCAAATGGGCACAGTGTGACAATGATAACTGCCGTCACTGGACACATCTCCAATTCTGTAGTGCTGTTAGAGTCTTGCGGAGAGGGGATACTTTCTTTTGTCCACACTGTAAAGAACAGTAAACTGTCCAGTACACAGAACACTATTCCAAGAACTGTTATTCTGATTCATATACAAAAACAATAGATTTAGAACTGTTTAATATTAATATAATTTTTCTATTTATTCAGTAAAAGTAATTTTTCAAAAAGTGAAAATTTATGAAATATTTTTTTCCACTATTGACATCAAAATAAAATTATTTAAAATGATTTCCATAAAAAGTAGTAAAAACATTTTTTTTAATAAGATAAAACAATTTTTTTACATCTTTAAAAAAAATCTTGCATATTTGACTTTTTCAACACTTTTCATCTTGTCAAATATAAATTATGAATTTGTCCTAAATAAAATAATATTTTGCTGATCTGTACTTCTTTGTTAGAATATTAGCGTTATTTGATGCACAAAATAAGGTGCATTAGTGTTCCTAGTTGTCCTCCATATTATATTTTACCTTTGCACCGGAAAGAGGTTAATAAGAAAAACAATGGCGGATGGTGATCACCGATTTTCAATCATTTATTGAACTGATAAAACTAGACAAACGGGTAACATATTATGCATCATTGAAGAGCTAAATATCTGATTTTTATTTATCTCAATCATATTTATTCCATGTAGTTCGACCGGCACTTTGGTATAATGATTATCATTTTGACCACCGGAATGGGGTTAACCCAGTATATATGATGATCCTGCTTATAAACTAAATTCGGCCATCGGGTTTGTTACACATCAGAAGACTTGAAATTTAGGGCTGGTTTTCTTTGTAGATTACTTTAAAATGTCAATGTAATCGACCCATACCTGTTTATGAGTTAATATTAGAATATTGCAAAAATAGTGTAAATGCAAAGAAGCGTTGATTTTCTCAATATGCTTAGTATGCATGTATATATATATATATATGAACATTTTATGTTAAGTAAAATATAGGTCATGCACAGTATCTAGTATCAGATTTAAATAAGCATCTGATACAGCATGTCTCACAAATGTTCAAAAATGGCCAACAAAATGTAATGACAAATTGATTCAAGATATCAAGGGATATATTTGATACAGTTCAAGTCCGATGACTGTCCTTATGATTCATAATTAGTTCAGACATGTAGAGTAAAAAATATAATGGAGATACGCATAACCAAAAATACTATCCTCACAAAATCAATACAACTTTATAAAAAGTTTTTTACATTTACCATTTTTTTTACATTTGTGGTAAAAAAATGTTTTTCGTTTACCGTAAAATTTTATGCCATTTATCACAAATTGATTTTTACATTTATAACCAAGAGTTTTTACTTTTAGAGTAATTTTTACATTTAGATTAAATATATTTTACATTTAGAACATTTTTACATTTGAGTGTCCTACAGCCCGCAACATTTCCATACGGCTTATCCAAGTTAGGAATATTTGTCAGTGTTTATATGTTTCCAAGTTTTAATTGTGTATTTTGTAAACAGTGTTTTCTTACGCATTTTTGACACATTCCTTGTGTTGAGGGCTGTACGGCACAAGGGCGGGTAAATGATTTTAGGTTAGAGGGGTGCAACATTATAATATTTTTGCCCTCTTATTGTA
Source organism: Mytilisepta virgata (assembly GCA_028015205.1). Lineage (NCBI taxonomy): Eukaryota > Metazoa > Mollusca > Bivalvia > Mytilida > Mytilidae > Mytilisepta > Mytilisepta virgata. Next base: position 66,119,949 of record CM051521.1, read on the forward strand.
TTCAAAATACCGTAAGCGACGGAAATTATACCTTTTAAGAAACAGTTGTGCTCGAGAAACTTGACCATATAATACTAATAATCTATTATGGACTTCTCTCTCATATAGTGTTGTCTGGTGAGGAATAGTGCCCGAACCGTCAACGTTTTCCTATAGTGGTGTCAGGTGAGGTATAGTGCTATAGGAAAACTGTTCCTGAGGGGGAAGTCCATAATACATTTAGTACTTAATATTATAAATAAACACATTCATTTTAACATTAGCTGTTATTAACAAAAGAAAACTGTGAACATCTTGAAATCAATAATCACAAAATCTGCCCTAGGCAGCTCAGCAATTTTGTGGCAAACGATATCTAATTGTTACGCCGTCTATGAAAGTGGAATAATCGTAACTAAAAAACTTTTTGAAAATCGAGGGAAAATAAGTATAGTCCCGTGGTTAGGTATAGTACTGCTCCTGTAGTCAAGATAAACAAAAGACTTTTCAAAAATAGTGCATGCTCATAGTCCAATCAAATAGACGGATTTTTACGTATTTTTTTACTAAAGCACGATAAACCAGAGCTCCCAGGAGCCCGTATCGCTCACCTGATATTTCCATTTGTTTATTGCTAAAGGACTTTGAGATTAACATCCCAAGTTTGCTTTCAATCCATTCAGTATTTTTCAAGAAGAACGGAAGCCGAGTGTATGTAATTCCTATAGGGTCCTTTATTAAACTAAGTCTTCCGCTAACGGCAAACATGGATGACAGAAAGTAACAATTCTTGGTCAGAACATCATAAGGAACATTCATGACATGTTTGGTTTCAATCCATTCAGCGGTTCTTTATAAGAAGATTTCTGTATATATTTCACATTGGGTACTATCTAAAAATAAGTCCCCCGCTGGCAGCCATCTTGGACGACAAACCAGCACCAAAGAAACAACACTTGGTCACCACCTTAAAACGAACAGTCATACCGTGTTTGGTTTTGATCCATTCAACGGTTCTCTAAAAGACGATGTTTATACGTATTTCCCATAGCGTCCTATGTTAATTTTAGACCCTCCCTGGCGGCCACCTTATATGATAAATAGACACCAAAGAAAGAGAATTGAATATCAAAAAATGATTTTACACATAGTTTTCAATCTAAATATAAAGTCAAAATAATACTTCTAAAGAGTAAACTGACAAAGACTAACCATAAGGAAAATTTCTTCAAAGTGAACAAAAGTAATAACACTATTGATGGTTACTTGAGAGATATATCTATATTATGTTTGATTTCAATCCATTTAGTGTTTATCAAGAAGAAGTAGTTTTTATGCATTTCCCATAGGGTCCCGCTGGTGGCCATCTTGGATAATGGATCGGCATCGAAGTTAAAACATTTGGTCAGCACCTTCACAGCAACATAACTGTAAAGTTAATCTTCAATCAGTTAAGCCGTTCTTGAGAAGAAGTTCATTTTTTAAAAATCCAAGCAATTAGAAATTAGAAAACGTCCTAGCGGCCATGGTTTTCGACAAATTAAAACTAAAGTAACTTGGAAAGGATCATAAAGGGAACATTTCTGCCTAATTTGGGTTTCATTGTGTTCAGTGGTTCTCAAGAAGAAGATCAATATGTGAAAAGTTAACGCCGACGCCGGACGATGGACCACGGACGATGGATAACAGACGACAGACGACGGACGCGAAGTGATGGCAAAAGATCACATGACCCTTTTGGTTAGGTGAGGTAAAAATCTTGTAAACGGCGTTTTTTCCCTGAATGTGACAGATAAGTAAAGTTTTTCAAACATTTTTTGTTCCTTCGTCAATATCTTGATTGTTTTAAAAGATATCTTATAAAGTAAATAAGATATCTTATATATTTTTTAAGATATCTTATAAACTATACAAGATATCTTATAAACTATACAAGATATCTTATAAACTATACAAGATATCTTATAAACTACACAAGATATCTTATAAAGTAAATAAAATATCTTATATACTTTTAAAGATATGTAAAGTCAAGAAATACCAAAGGGATATTCAAAGGAGAGAAAAATCGTAACAACTGACAAACTCTGGAGAACAACGAAGACAAGACCAAAACAATACATACACTACAATTCAAAACTAAAAACATATGAGCAACAAACTATACAAGATATTTCAAAAAGTATTTGTTTAAAAGATATCTTTAAAACGATATAAGATATCTTATAAACTAAATGAGATTTATTTAATATATAAGATATCTCAATTATTTTATAAGATTATTTATTTAATTTATAAGATATCTTATATATTTTAAAAGATATATTTTAAAAAATACTTCATTTCTTTAAATTCTTTAAAAAATGCATCATTTCTTTAAAAAAATTTTTAATGTATTCATTCATAATATATAATCTTTTGAGTATGAGAAAATTAACTATGATTTTTTTTTTTTTTTTTTTTGTAGGATACGGATTTATATAAGCCAAAAACTTGTTTCCGAATCCTTTGTTGATTATTCAATTGTATTGTATATTACTTGCATTTAATTATTGTATGTATTATTGAATTAATTAATAAAAATATGTTTACACTAAAAAAATGCATTTTGAGATATCTTGTATAGTTTATAATATATCTTTAAAAGTTTATAAGATATCTTTTAAAACAATCAAGATATCTTTATAAACAGTTCAATAAGATATCTTATATTAGTATCTTTGGATTGTTATTTTGAAACTCCTGGGATGATGCCTCTGCTGGTGGACCCTAGGTTTATTTGCAAACCCAGTCGTCAGACTTGTCTGACATGATTATTCATTGATTTGTTACAGAAATTACCAGTATTTAGCAAAATTCAAAAATAATAGAAATACTAGGGTTCACTCTTTGTATTGCACATGGTAGATCTTCTTAGCTGAAATTTGGCTTCCTATTTCGGTATTTTTGGTTGAGTACTTCTTGTTTAATATAAGTTTGGTTTTTGGTCTTCCAAATGTTTGGGTTTTAATGCTGCTGATGAGAGGTAACTCCTTGAAATGCGTCGTATACAGCATAGTATAAATTTAATATATCTAATATTAGTATCTTTGGATTGTTATTATTTAATACATTAGACATCTTATTTAATTTATAAGATATCTCATTTAGTTTATTAGATATCTTATTAAACTTTATTTATTGAGTTTCAAGATATCTTATAAGTATATAAGATACCTTATAATTTTTATGAGATATCTTATTTAATTTGGAGTTAATAAGATATTTTATTTAGTACATAAGATATCTTAATTAATTAATGAGATATCTTAAATAGTTTATGAGATATCTCATTTAGCTTAAAAGATATCTTATATCTTTTTAAAGATGTCTTTTAAGCAAATACTTTATGAAATATCTTCTATAGTTTATAAAATATCTTTATAAGTATATGATATTTTATTTATATGTACTTTATAAGATATCTTTTAAAACAATCAATAAATCGTTTTAACTAAATAAGATAACTTAAAACCTAAATAAAATACCTTATATATTAAATAAGATATCTGTATAAACAGTTTAATAAGATATCTTATTTAATATATAAGATATCTTAATTAGTTTATAAGATATCTCATTTAGGTTATAAGATATCTTATAAAACCTTATAAAGATATCTTCAAAGTGGAATAAATATAAAAACGGATTGCCATAGTCAATTAACGTCATCTAATCGACAGATCTTCAGAAGAAAACAACACAAAAGAGCACAGACACGAACATAAAATCAACATACACTCAGGACAGTCTGTCTCGGTACAGACACTTAGCGGTAGTCGCGTTAAACATATTTTATGGGTACCAAGGTGATCCTAGGCAGAAAGATGAAATTTGTTAGACGGTAAATGATTTAGATTTAGAGTCTAAATGTACTCGTTTTCACTTTCGTCTCATTTTTAATTGACCATTTCAGAATGTAACGATACAATACCAAATGTTGTGTTAAAGTGTAACGACAGCAAACGATGTCTGGATGATTCTCTAAAATGTGATTTCTGGTTTTCTCGGAACTGTCCATCCGACGTATATCCACGTGACAATACTGACGTCAGCAGACAACCACCTGCCAGTTGCTTCAGTAAGTGATTTTTTTAGCGACGATTTAATTTTGATGAAAAGCGTATAAGTGGGCGAGTACTAGCTTTTCTTAAAACCTAGGATTCTGATAAGAAGTTTTATGTGTATAAACTTTGATATTATTGTTGAGAAGTAGAAATGGCCCCAAAGAAATAAATTAGCCTGTTTGAATTTTTTAGTGGCATAGATTTTCTTGTGTACAAAACGTACGCATTTATTTTCATTTTACGTCTTTACATTACTATTCAACTTGTAAATCGATAAATGCAAGTTATACGTGTTTTTTTTTTTATATATTCTTCATTCATCATGAAATGACAGTCGTCAATTTTCCCTTCGCCTGTGCATATATCCCATACCTGAGTCTCCTTTAAGTTTCCAGAATTTATTTTAAAAGGCACTCGCTGTATATATGAACACAAGAGGCAGGTGGCGATTCTGTTTGGACAAGGATATGTGAAATTAAAAACCATTATTTCTCTTTTTGTTAATCTGTTTCTTTATTATTTTAAAATATCTCTTTGGTGACATAATTTATCATATATTGAGAAATAAACATGGGTTTTCTGTACATTAGATATAATTGGAAGGTTTAGTCCGCATCGATATACCGTAATGGTATCTCTATCATTACGGCTTGTATATAACACCCATTGATCTTGGACTTAAGATATGTGTCCAGCAAAACTTATCAATCGCATATATAGTCTTCATAGGTAATAAATTCTATGACGCCAATTTTGATACACAAATTTCGTCGATTTACGACCCGTCAGTTGTGTTCAAGGCCTAAAATGCTGAAAACCAAAAACAACAACCTAAAACATTGAAGAGCAACCAAAAATGACCAAAAGAGTAAATCCTAATGACTGAGTTATGTCCGAGAGAGATACTGCACTCCTTAGTTTTCACAAATTTTAACATTTTTGTCACAGTAAATTAAAGTATCAATTTCTTGCTAATATCGAAAAACTATCAACTAAGGGACATGGAGTCCCCAAGCGTGAGAGGTATCGACCCCGTGTTAATTAAAATGGTAAACAGAGAATTATTTTTTTTGCATTCCTTTGATTTAAATATATGTTGAATAGAATATGATTTTGGATTTTTCATATCTCATCCCATATCAACCCTCGACTCTTATCAAAATTTAAATTCCACATCTGTTTAATTTTGTGGAAGACTTTTTTTTTATCTTTTCCTTATCGGGAAATATGTCTACAAACCATATTATATTTAAACTAGAAATACTGTGAGCAAAGCTCACTAATTGATACCCCCGCACCCCCTATCACAAGGAATGGCAAAGTCCATGTTTTGCTATGGAAAACATAAAAAGTTGGTCAGATCAAAATCTAAAATAGGAGGTGCACTATGGCATCATGTGATAAAGATTCTCTGAAAGTCTCATGGAATTCCCTTTAGTGGTTTAGGAGGAGTTGCAGATGGCATCCTGGTACCCCCTATCACAATGAATGGCAAAGTCCATGTGTTGGTATGGAAAACCCCAAATGTTGGTCAGATCAAAATCTAAAATAGGAGGTGCACTACAGCATCATGTAATAAAGATCCTCTGAAAGTTTCATCAAATCCCATTCAGTGGTTTAGGAGGAGTTGCGGATGGCATCATGGTACCCCTATCACAATGAATGTCAAAGTCCATGTTTTGGTATGGGTAACCCCAAATATTCATCGGATCAAAATCTAAAATAGGAGGTGCACTATGGCATCATGTAATAACGATCCTCTGAAAGTTTCATCAAATTCCATTCAGTGGTTTAGGAGGAGTTGCGGGTGGCATCATGGTACCCCTATCACAATGAATGTCAAAGTCCATGTTTTGGTATGGGTAACCCAAAATATTCATCAGATCAAAATCTAAAATAGGAGGTGCACTATGGCATCATTTAATAAAGATCCTCTGAAAGTTTCATCAAATTCCATACAGTGGTTTAGGAGGAGTTGTGGATGGCATTATGGTACCCCTATCACAATGAATGTCAAAGTCCATGTTTTGGTATGGGTAACCCCAAAAATTGGTCCGATCAAATTCTAAAATAGGAGGTGCACAATGCCATCATGGGATGAAGATTCTCTGAAAGTTTCATCAAATTCCATTCAGTAGTTTAGGAGGAGTTGCGGATACAAAGGTCGGACGGACGGACGGACACAACGAATACTATAATAAGACATCAACTGAATACTGAGCATTCTTAGGAATCAATTTAATGTGTATTTAATACGCATTAAGATCTGACGTGTAGATTTATTTTCTATAATGTTTACATTCTAGAGAAAATTTAGTCCTTGTTACTTTAAAAACCTTTCGATTGGGTCCACGACAAAGCTGAAAATACATCTAAAAAGGTCATTAAATGGCGCTAATCAATTGATTTTATTTCAGGTAAACCAACTACGACGACAACAACGACAACAATACCACCGCCGCCATTCAGACCAGACCTAACACCCTTGTATGCTGGTGTTGGTGGACTTATAGGTTTACTACTCCTATTGTGGTGTTGCTGGAAACCAGCTTATCTCCCCTGGCGTCTGGCTAGATGTCGTAACTTTCCGTGTTGGGTGAAGTGTGGAAACTTGTGTCCATGTTTAAAATGCCGAGCTTGTTATCCAGGTAAATCTTTGAAAACATCATTGGCGTTAAAATTATACCTCTTTTTGAATTAAATGTCCGATCTTACCCCTAACGAAGATGCTAGTTTATGGACATATAATTCTCCTTTTTACGTATTAATTCAAGTGGATTTAGGTACACCACAGGGATACACATGTCGCAGTCATAGCAATATCATGAATCTGAGGGATCTGTATTTGAGAAACTTGCCCATGGCATACTCGAATATATTTTTTTTAAAAGTGAACAGCGGTTTTATTGCTGTTGCTCATCTTGAAGCATCAATAGGTGCACTTGACAATCAAGCAGTTTTCTGTTGTATGATAAAGAAGCTAAACTATGGGATAAGACAATGCAGATCACAAGTATTTTACAATGAACTTTAAAAATGAGCCGATGCTTTTTCTAGTTTTATCAAAGTTTGAAAAACCATAGAAACTACATGTATATAGATGGCATATGAACTTTGCAGTATGAATGCTGTACGATTTGTTCTTAGTAATACTTCCGAGATGTCGCTTTAAAATGTTCATTCTACTAATTTAGGTCCTTCGTCTATGAGCCCGACGGGAGCTGCTGCATGGCGAGAAGCAAAACTACAGCGTGGTTCTCTTATATCTCAGGACCCATCAGATTTGTCTCCCCTGGGACCGGGACCATACTCAATCTCTGGATATCCTGACAGTCTTCATGGTGAGCATAATGTAAGAGTACAGGGAATGCATCGGTCCCTGAACGGAGGCCCTGTCAAGCCTAGCAACAAGAGCTTAAAGGCTGAGATATGCCCGTGTATGTTGGATACAACAGCAATAGAAGGTGAACTTGCAGTTTCCAATCCGACAAAATGTCATTTCTTATAATTTTTTCTTGTCCATATCAAATTATATTAAACAAATTCAAGTAGTCAGTATAAGGTGATCTCTAATCTTAAATGAGTTCTTAGTGTTTGGAGGCAGTAAGAAAATGTTTCAACCTGTAAAGGTCTTTCGAAAGGTATACGATTCGCATATATAACAGTTTTCTACCCCCACCAATGGGCTTTCAGATTTCTGTCTGGCAGACTTAAATTTAAAAGTATTTTGTGATTCATAAATACAAATTTAAACAACATGGTAGCAATTTTACTGTTTACCTTGTGTTGCCGGTTTATGTAACACCATTTTCTCACATTCTGGCAACTGTTTATCCATCCAGGGCACATTGGTTTACTCCTATTTTTGTGGTAATTTGTGTTTAAGTGTTTTCTTAAGTTTTACGTCTTTCCATGGCTCTCCAGGTATTCATATCCATTTTATAACTTTCATAGACTATAAGATTATTCCTTTAAACCATGTACTGAAAACAGCAGATGGGGCAATCTATATTTTCTAACGAGCACAAAATATGTTATTACCGGTAGTAGAAAAAAGGAAACAAGAAATTAACAAAAAACTAAGTATGTTGCGAAACAGCTCGTGCGACAATAGATAACAAGAAAAATAAATGGAAATGGTGAGGTGTCAAAAGGGGCATAAAACGACTGAAATGTATGAAATACACAAGTCGAACTTTTGTGTATTTTATATATTTCAGTCGTTTTATGCCCCTTTTGACAGCTCACCATTTCCATTTGTTTTTTTTTTTTTTTTTGTTGTTATCTAAACAAGAAATTGTCCCCTTGTGTCAAACAACGGGTAATACATTTTGAATTTTATCTTCAAGACAAGAAAAGACAAGACAAGACAAGACTTTATTGAACAACCTCAGACACAGAGGTGTACAAGAGGTGTATAACAGTTCATACAAATAGACTTTACATACACGTGTACATATATTTAACAAATGCAAATGACACAGCTCATAATCACAGCAAGAGAAAAAGTCAGATACTGTTTCATAAATATCTTTGTAGTAGCCGTAAATATTTGATAGATTTTTATAAAGTTCCGTGTGACAGATTTTCAACATATTGATTAATTTATATTCACAAGGATCAGGGGTATAATAAATAGGGATATATCTTTCTCTCAGAGTTTTTATCTCTTGTTTATTGGCATGTGAAAAAGTGGTGAAATTCATTTCCAATTGCACTCCCGCAAAGATGGCACATTCGTTCATTTATAGGAACCCCCGACCATCTTCCAGTTTCTATGGGAATTTTTAAATTCGAGCATCTTAATTTTGATAAACATGACCTATCTCGCTGATTTAATTTAACTACATAATTTTCTAAACAAAAAATTGTTTAAAGTGGAACTAAAACGCTCATAGAAAGTTATTTTCATTTTATAGTAGTAAAAAAACGTATAAAAACGCAAAAAACCCGATGAAATTCGGTAACTTAGTTTTCGAGGTATTCGCAAAATACTGGCCGATCGTCATTTCCACACCTGAACGATTTGTTAAAAAACTTGAATATTACTAGTCGCCGGAAGTGACGTACTGTGCGGTTCAGATCTTGTACATAAATAGGTACAGGTCATTTGCAAAGTGAAAGCAGATTCAGTTGATTGTTTATACGTTATTGGTGACAACTATCGATTGACAGTGCTTCTTCTATATTCACCGACACTTGTTTGATGAAACATTGTACTTAATTTAAATCTACAATTATAACTATATTGTACCTTTACATCATACATAGGGTGTATTTAAGGGTATTTTTAGAGTTGTTGTGTTTGATTTACACCCCTTCTTTTCAAACCACCACAGTTACCAAGATCCTGAACATAGGGCTAAAAATATTATTAATGGAGTAAGTAGAAGGTACATGTAAGGCCGCTTATATCAAATGCAGAGCCTTGACAGGCATGACTTTGAAACGATGTAGCCAACAAGCTAACATAAGTTGTAGTACAATAAGAGGCTATTATAGCCAAATGTGTAGCTCCATAAAAAAGTTATTCTGGTCCCATGTCCCTCTGAATTTTTTTCTCTTTCTATGAGCATAAAAGTTATACATTTGTAACCATAATAATTTCAAATATTAAGAGTCTGCTGACTATGGTAAAATAATACAATATAGAACAATACATGTACTTCCATGATATAACTACCTCTCTAAAAAAAAATATATAACATGTTCATGATCATAATCCTGATAATGCAGAAAATAATTTGGGTAAAAATGTAGCTTTTTTTTTTAAAGACATTCTATTTCATTAGCAATGTAAAGCTAAAGCAAAGTTTGAATGTCTAATTATTTATTAAAAGGATATGTATTTATTTATTCATTATTTATAAAAAAATATATATATATATGACACTTCCAATCGTGCAAGAAATTTTAATTTCCCCCTAAATAGTATTAAACACCTGTGAAAATTAAAACTAGTTCATGATATAAAACAAATTAGTAAACATGTGGATGGATATTTATCACCTTTAATCCTGGTAATTAAAACAGTTAAAGTTTTAGCACCTATTAATTAACATCCTGTTATCTAGTAATAAAGATCAAACAAAAGTTTTAATCCCTCCAATCAGGTAAATAACAACTTGGCCATGCACCTACCACCTGTGGAGTAAATCAATATACCGGTAACAAAGTCATTAGAAAGTTGTTATGAAAACCAGTTTTGACTGGTATTATAATTCAAATTACACAAAGAGCGTAAAGTCCCATAACAAATATTAACCAAATTATAACTCTACAAATGTGGGAATTATTTTATAAGTTGAATAATTTTTTTTTATTAAAATCCATCAAAATCTTTTATTAAAGTTTTAGGTGTACAGTGCAGTTTCTGCAATGATTCTTTACATATTTTTACTATTACAACAAGGATTGTAAGAAATTACTTATCCCTCTCTACATATATGTCTCTGATTAAACTAAGAAATTTATTATATTTTTATAAGAAAATTCTGAAATTTTATGAATCTGTCAATTCAATTAAAAAAAACCACATTACAATTCTACATCAAAATCTATATTACTATTCAGTAACTTATATCACTATTTGTAAAACATCTGTTTTAAAACTATCAATTAATATTGTGTCTTATATTTGCTTGTTTAAAAAAATAGTGTTTGTTTTTTATTCCTATAAGATGGTCTTCCATTTGTATTTATGTTATACACACCTTTCAAAATATCTTTCACTTTCATTCTTTTTATATATATGTATATGGGGGCATTTATTGAAATTTATTGGCTATACTATTATAAATCACTACCATTGCTGTCTTCATCCATAATATATTCCTTCTGGTCAATGTAAACAAATTCAAGGGTAGCCCGCACTGTACGTCATTTCCGGTCAATCGGGGTCACTCAGCGAGGAAACCCTGTTTCCGGAAATAACACTGATTGGATTTCCCACAGGTAAAAATAATCCAACTTCACTCGCTATTTTCTCCGTTATTACTTGACCAAATTTCATCGGGTTTTTTGCGTTTTTATACGTTTATTTAGTACTATAAAATGAAAATAACTTGCTATAAGCGTTTAAGTTCCACTTTAAAACTGAGTAAAGGAATCGCTTGATGAATTGTTCATTTGAGAAAAACAATGTTGGATAAACTGATCTTGAAGTTGTATCGAACTAAGTGTTTTCAGGGCTGTTTCTCAATCGGTATTTGATCTTGCCATATGAAACTTAATCCACAGTAATGGATTTATTGATTTGACAAAAGATATCCATCTGAATTTGGACGGATATCTAGAGTGCAAATTCAACATTATTTGATACATAATCGAAGGATTTGTCTAGTTGCAGATCATTCCAGACATTACAATCATTCGTTTGATAATAAATTCTATAGAAAAACGTCCTACTCCCCATATATCATGTAATTTGGTGTAATATTACGCACTTTCAAAACGCTCTTACAAAAATGAAGATGCAGTCCTCTGTCCCTTCCTTATTTTCAAATCACCATACTTCTGACGCGTATAATAATACAGAGCTTACCAAAGAGTCAAATAATTTTAGTTGCAAATCGACAGGAAGGCATATGTTCTTGATTTTTCTATAGCATACGCAGATTTTTGTGCTTGTTCGAATAATTTTTTCTTAGCTGTTTTGAAACTACCATTATCTTCACATAAAATGGTAGGACGATTACCCTAAGATATATTTTATTTCTGATTACTGGATACCATTGTTTTGATGTAGACCAAATTTGAAATAATAAAATCCCATCATGCTATATATTTGTAAAACCTTGAGGGAATCTATCACACATAGATCAGTGTTTTAATGAATTTCGTTTAGTTTAAAGAAATTCAACCTTCCAAAAAAGTTGTTTTTGGAGAGCTTGAAAAGTTTTTTTTAATATCTGATGAATTTACCTAAATTTCAACGTTTTGCAACATCAAATATTTTATTATATCAAAAATTTGATGTTTATTTTAATAATTATCTATTCCCATAGGAACACCAAGAAAATCCATAAAGTCTGGACAGGTTGCACCTTTTCCAAATGCACGAGGCAGCATTCCAAATGGTGGACCTCACACACCTGGGCCATTTGAACAACGTTTTGCTGGACCATTTGATCGCTATCCTCGAACCGCAAGGAATGTTGGCAATATACCTTCCAATCCTCAAGCGGATCTCGATGCCGTTTCCCTTGCCAATAACTGGATGAAGATGTTATCCGGAGATGGGGCTCATTTACGGGAGCAGAGATAAACAATAGTTTACTTACAGAATATAAATCGATATGTATTTAAATAATGTAACATTACCGGTTAAGGCTAAGGGACTGCCTTATATAAATTGGTTGACGATTAACTTATTATATATCCAATACACCCTTACTACGAGTTTGATGTTTTTAAAATAGTGACGCACCCTAAACTTTAACTGATGAAGCAGGGTGCATATAAATCAATGTTGTCCTTCATGCGCGAGTATTCAAAATGTGTGTATGTCTTTGTCTAAGATCTTCTAATGTTAGAAGTGAGACCTATTTATGATTGGTGTAGTGTTGTTTCAACTGATTTATATATAAAGTTAGTTATTTTTTTCGAGGCATTTTGGCCTTGCCACATGGTTAGGGGTTTCCAGTTCACTGAAGATCACGTGGTTACCACTACACCACACGAACCTCAATGACTAGACTGGTGACTAAATTTATATTTTTGGCTTGTATATTCGAAGATGGCATATTGCCTTTTTGGCATACTCAGTAAACCTTCTTTCTCATAGTACCAACTTCGCGTGTGCGTCATGTATGACATAAGTCTTATAACTTGTATATATGAGCGGATGACTGGTTATACTTTTTTTCAGAACTGTTTACTGGTGCTGTCAATTTCTGAAGAACATTATTAATTTAAATACAATTAAGAGTTAGTTAGCGAATGTTTATTTCAGTTTTAACGTAATTGTTACTTAATAAATATCATATGTCCTCATTTATGTTACTAAATAACATATTTCTTCATTTATAATTTCTATCTTCACATATTTTACAAAATATATTTATTTTAATTAGTAAAGACTAAATGTGTTAAATGTGAATTATGGACTTTTAAGAATATTATTCTTACGATGTGGTGTTTTAAAATATAATAAGGATTACATACTCACTATACAATCAGAAAATTCAAGACCGTAAAAAGAAAACCTCACATGTTAAATCGTTATTTGGGAATCTCTAATTTCTTGCGTTATTCAGAGTTAGAAAATAATTCACCAAAATGGTTATTATCTTGAATATTATTATTGATAAAAACAAACTGTAAACAGCAAAAATGTTCAACAAAGTAAGATCTACAAATAAGTCAACATGACCAAAATCATTGACCCCTTATAGGAGTTTTTGCCCTTTATTAAAGACAGCGTCCGGCGTAAACTTTCCTTTAAAGATCTTCTCCTCTGAAAACCACTTGGCCAATTGGGACCATACTTTGGTGGAATGGTCCTTGGGCGACCCCCTTCCAAAATTATGTCCGGCATCCCCGACTTCCAACCAACATGGCTGTTGTGACTAAAAAAAGAAAATAAGGAGGATGAATTTCAAAAATCTTTTTCTATGTAACTACATGGGCAATTGGAACCAGACTTGGCACTAGGTCTTAAGACGGTCCTCTTTCAATATTGTCCAGTGACCCAGACGATCAACCAAGATGGCCGCCACAGCCAAACTTAGTTTAACATAGGACCCTATGGGAAATTCATTTAAAAATCGTCTGGTCTGAAACAACTGAGCCAATTGGAACAAGACTTGGCAACAATGGTCCTTAGATGGTCCTCTTTCGGAAATGTGTCCGATGACCGGGATTGTCAACCAAGATGGCCACCACAGCCTAACTTAGTTTAACATGGGACCCTATGGGAAAATTCATTAAAAAATCTTCTTGTCTGAAACCACTTGGCCAATTGGAACCAATATGACAGAAATGGTTCGTAGGTGGTCCTCTTTCAGAAGTATATCCGATTACCCGGAATGTGAACAAAGATGGCCGCCACAGCTGAACTAAGTTTAACATAGGACCCTTTGGGAAAATTCATTAAATAATCTTCTTGTCTTAAACAACTGAGCCAATTGGAACAAGACTTGGCAGCAATGGTCCTTAGATGGTTCTCTTTCAGAATTATGTCGGCTAACATGTACTGTCAACCAAGATGGCCGATACAGCCGAACATAATTTAACATAGGTCACAATGGGAAAATTCATTAAATAATCTTCTTGTCTGAAACCCCTTCGACAATTGGAACCAGACTTGGCAGTAATGGACTTTAGATGGTCCTCTTTCAGAAGTGTGTCCGATGACCAGGAATGTCAATCAAAATGGCTGCCACATGACGCTATGGGAAAATTCATTTAAAAATCTTATCTGAGGGCATTTGGCCAATTGGGAGCAGACTTGGCAGCAATGGTCATTAGAGGGTCTCCTTTCAGAATTGTAGCCGCTGATCATACTAACCTGGCCTGTCAATCAGGTGAACTTAGTTCAACATAGGACCCTATGGGAAAATTTAATTTGCATATCATCATACCTTAAACTTGGGCATTTGGAACAAGAATGTTGACAACAATGGTCCTCTTTCAGAATTGTGTTTAATAGCCACCACACTCTAACTTTGTTTAACATTGTACATATGGGAAAACCAGCCACGATAACTGCTACACTTAAATTTTCAGTACTGTTGAAGTTTTGACAAGTTAAATCGAGGTAAGCGATACAGGCTCTTAATCAAAAGAATCATCTGTTGATAAAAGCTGGTAATTTTCAGGTTATTAATGAATGTCTCCCACAAAGGGTGGATTATCAAATCATAAGCGGCTAATTAACTTTAAATTTCAAAATTTTGTTTATGAAGTCAGTGAACCATGAAAATGAGGTCAGGGTCACAAGACAAGATTACTGCGGCAAACCTTGTACGATAAGCTATTTGTGGACCATAAATCTTAATTGTAGGTATTGCATGTGCAAAGTTATTAAATTTTAAAAAAAGTTTATGCCGCCGTCGCCGCCGAAAGAACATATATCTCGCCTTCGCGATTTTTCATCGCAGGCGAGACAAAAATGATATATTTGCTAAAACAGTATGTCTTTCCCTTTGAGGTTTTTGTCAGAGTTGCATAACTATTATAATTGAAGTATAAAAAGTATAACTATTTGTTCATAAAACTTGGAAACTATTATATATTCTTATATTGACATGTTATTGAATGAATCTTAGCAAGAATACGATTGATGGAGGAAAATAAAGTTACGGTGAAATAAAACCACTAGAACACACCAAAAAAGAAACAAGTATATAGTTTAAACTTATTTATTTATAGTGGATTGGGAAACAAGTTATATCAACTTAAACTAATCCCCCTCCACTTGGCGAGTGCGGCCCCTTTAGCGGCATTTTAAATTAGCCTAGCTACCCTTTTTCGACATCTACAGAGAAGTCTTTAACGTGCTAAGGGGGTTTCTCACCCTTAACACTGGACAGCCATTTTTCGTCCCTATCCGATGGACTAGCATCTTTTACCAAGACCATCCTCGCAAATGGTGTCGATGGGGCGTCGCAAATTTGATCCCTGAAATTTTCATCCCAAACGGGAATCGAACCAAGGACCTTTGGCTTCGTAGTCTGATGCTCTAACCACTACACCACAAGTATATATGTGTCCAATGGACACTACATGCCCCGCCAGTGATGTAAGTATTTAGTAAATAGAATTACATTTGTATATTGTTGACTTTGAAGTCTCTGACGATAGGGTAGATGAAATACTATCTCTCAGTACTTCATGAAAAACTACCTTCAACCTGAACCTTAACCAGGATTCTAATATTGGATTCTAAAAAGAAATTCAAAGTCGATGACCCACAACCTTAAGGTCACAGCATCCTTTTCGCACCCAAAATGCTGCTGTTCATATAACAAGCTATCCATGTAAAAAGTTCCATGATGATACCATAACTCCTTCATGAAAAAAGAACCTTAATCCTGAACCTTAACCTGGATTCTAATATTGAAATCCCATAAAGTCGATGACAAATAGACCTCAAGGTCACAGCATCCGTTTCTGATCAAAATGATCTGTTCATATCATAAGCTATCCATGTACAAATTTTCATGATGATACCATAACTCCTTCATGAAAAAAAAATACCTTAAACCTGAACTGGATTCTAATACTGAAATTCTATTAAGAAATTCGAAATCGATGACCCATGATCTCAAGGTCACAGCATCCGTTTCTGATCAAAATGCTTTGTTCATATCACATGCTATCCATGAACAACGTTTCAGGATGATACCGTAACTCCTTCATGAAAAACTACCTTAAATCTGAACCTTAACTTCGGACGGACAGACGGATGGACGCGCAGACCGAAGAACTATATACCCGGACTGCCTTCCAGACGGGGCATAAAAAATAGAACGAGGCCACCGAGGCGTTTCAGTATGAATGAAGATAAATTCATTAATTTACAGTAGCTTTTTATTTTCAAGTTAATACGTTTCGCCAGCGAAACACTTTTGTTCATAAATTACATACAAATTGCATAAAATTAACTGTTAATTTACATGATTAAAAACATAAAACCTCTAATGTATATAAACATATACAAAGGGATATCTTATGCATTGGTACTACCTGTTATCTTTTTTGCTCATTAATGTGAACAAATAAATTGTATATCTTCATGATAATAAATTTTCATTAGTATCCAATAGCTTTAGGCAGTTCTTTTTCCATTAAAATAGTTTTTGACTTTTCTGCTTCACCAGCAGCTTTTGTCCCAATATATATTTATTGTAATGAATTAATTATGGAAAAAAATGAATCAAAATTAGTTTGGTTCAATATTTTCAGCGAAGTAGTGGTACTATACTGGAGTTGAAAAATCACCAGTCTGATGCCCGGGACTATAGTGTTTTTGTCAGCGGACACTCATACTTAATGATAATTTAAAGCAGGACTACTGATTCTTGTCTTGGGCATATCAATTATAGATTTTGGTACTTTCCTTGTATTAAAAAAACGCCCATAAAACTAGACCAATGAAAATCGATTAAGAGATCGCCATTTTTGGACGGCTAATAGTCTGTGCTCAGGATGGTGTCAATAACGAGGTCCGAGTCACTGAACAGTTAGACGGTAAAGGAAATGTGTTTTTTATAGAGTGGGGTTAAGATAAATTAATTTTTAAGATTTGGGGTCTTACAGAAATCAAAATTTTCATGTTTCATGGAAAATGAATCATGCTAATTGTTATACTATCAATAAACAGTCTAGTCTTACAGTTCAGTTTGTTGATACAATGTAGTTGGCCTACAGAAATTTATCACATCACTGCATCCATAGACTTAAAAGCCATTTATAGCAACGAGTCTGATCTTGGGCTGGCAAATTTCCGTTTTTTTTCGTTTTCTATAATGCAACAAATTAAAACTCCGGTCATAAAATCTTATAGTTTTTTTAAATGGCCCCAATGCATGACAAAACCACTTTACGGTCCCATTAAAATAAAAATTTCCCGCCCAGTTTCATCCCAGAATGAGCTGAACCTATATTTTACCTTAGGTAACATTATGTTCAAGGATGAATATGATATACAACTAACCATAAAACCATATCAACGAATGTTTCTTTCACTTTTAACGCTTGTTTAAAAAACTGTACAAACTATATAACTATTATGCTGTAGAATGGTTTACATTTGGAAGCTTTAATATTCCTTTGTAAGACCCATCTGAATTGGGAGAAGTCGGTCTTTCCTTCTGGGATGATGATTCTAACTCAGAATTTTCCATTCGTCTGTAACCATGATCAAACGATTTGTAGTATTTCTTTGTCAAAGGATAAGTATTCTGGTTATCCCACTGCTGAATGACCGGAAGTGGATCCTTAAGAAACAGCTTCCATCTGTACTGCCGATACACATAAATACCAATTAATACCGCAATAACTACAAATGATCCTAAACCGATACATATTCCTGCGATTAATGCAGAGCTGTCTGTGGAAGACTGGTCTGCTAAATCCTCAGCTGTGAAGTAAATAAGGAAAAACTTATAACAATTGATGTTTACATCCAATCGATTTATCGGGGAACTTTAATCTCATTGTTTTCGGTATTTTTTGTTATGAGTACTTCTTGTTTAAAATAAGCTTGGTTTTTGGTCTTTCAAACGTTTCGTTTTTAATGTAGCTGATGAGAGGTAACTCCTTGAAATGCGTCGTATACAGCATACTATATCTAATATTAGTATCTTTGGATTGTTATTATAAAACATCATTAGTATCTTCTAGTGAACAAAACCAGAAGTTCCAATGAGAATGTATCATTAAACTGCACTACATCTGCACATTAACCATTTAATTTCTAGAAGTGAATTTTCTATAGGCTCCCATGTTTAATATGTGGCACCCATCTTGGTTGGGTGTCTGAGTAATCAATTGCTGTCAAGTTTGGTTCCAATTTGGGAGTAATACGACCTTTCAGGGAATTTTTGCAGGGTACTTTTGTTTGGATGTGGTAACCATCCAAGTTATACGATAGAATTCTGAAAAAGGATCATCTTTGAACCATTGCTGCCAATTTTGTTTCAAACTGACTCTTTAGTTTCAGACAAAAAGATATCCAAGTGACAGGTATGAAAAAACCGTTTCCCAAATGAAAATGGACAATTAAGTTCCATTAATATTATCCCTTCCTCATACCATATTTGACATGGGCAGCATGGCGGGTGTCCTGCAAAAAGCAGAGACTGCTTCCTCTTCCGGAGCACCGGAGTCTACCCCCGGTTTTTTTTTGGTGGGGTCCATTTTGTTCATATGTTTTTAGTTTTTAATTGTAGTACATGTATTGTTTTGGTCTTGTCTTTGTTGTTCTCCTCTTTCAGAGAGATATCCGATGATTTTGACTACCAACAAGATGGCTGCCACACACAAACTTAGTTTAACATTGGACCCGATATAAAAAACACTTAGAGATCTTCTTGTCTCAAAACAAGCAACCGATTTTAACCAAACATTACAGCAATGGTCCTTAAGTTGTCCTCTTTCAGAATTATATCCGATGACCCAGTCAGCCGAACACAAGTTAACATTGGGCCCCACGGAAAGAGGACAACTTAAGGACCATTGCTGTAATGTTTGATTAAAATCGGTTGCTTGTTTTGAGACAAGAAGAACTCTAAGTGTTTTTTATATCGGGTCCAATGTTTAAGAGAAGATGATGGAAATTTTATTTATGGTTAAAAACTTTTTATTTTACAACTACATGTGTACAGTAAACATAAGCTAAAGATTAACAGAGATAGTAATATAATGTCCCTATATTCTGTTTATAGCAAC
The DNA here is from genome assembly GCA_028015205.1 of Mytilisepta virgata. Classification (NCBI taxonomy): domain Eukaryota; kingdom Metazoa; phylum Mollusca; class Bivalvia; order Mytilida; family Mytilidae; genus Mytilisepta; species Mytilisepta virgata. The sequence goes on from CM051521.1 coordinate 66,139,430, forward strand.
GACGACCATGTAGGTTGATCGGCGGCATCCACGGGTACAATTTTGAAACTAGATACCCTTAGGATGATTGTAAGTCTGGTTTCAACGTTAACTAAGCCAGTGGTTTCAGGGAAGGAGATCTTTGTAAAAGTTTATAAACTATGTTAATGCCAGGTGATGGCAATACTATGCAATGAAATAGTCAAATAATATGCCATAATCACATTCAAAGTTCTCAAGACAACATGAGGATATCAAACAATACTTTGTATGATTGTTCATCACTATCAGAAGGTGTGTCATGAATTAGTTTAAATTGTACCTAAAACGTCAAGGTATAATCTTCATTTAACTTTGCAGATCCTATGTTCATTGCTACAAATCGTATCCGCTCTGTATTTTCAATACTGCTGCTCAGGGTAAAATGTGTTCTCGACTATAAGAATGTGTGTTGCGAAGAAGGTTGAAATGCCTTCTGCTGAAGGTTAGGGTCACTTTAGCTATATATGTTCACAAACATGTCTGCTCTCCATATTTAATACTGCTTGGTGTTGAAAAATTACAATTTCGTGATTGTTCTCCACCACTTATACAGATTTGTCATGAATTGCAGTAGCGTAATCGCATCGAGTGCGAAAGCTCGTGGATTTGTTCCCCGGCCAGGTCAAACCAAAGACATTAAAATTGGTATTTGCTGATTCTCTACCAAACACGCAGCGTCTAGGAGTAAGATCAAGTATCGACTGGTCGGCTCGGAGTCAGTATAATGTGTATGGGTGGGGTGATAGGTCTCCCTGTGGACAGTTACCTAGTGAACTAGCATGTTAAAAATCTGGTTCAGCGTGTCGGTCTAGTACAGAGCTGGACGTTAAACAATAATTCATTCATCCAACATTCTAACTCGAAGGTCAAGGTTACAATCGTAGTATAACAATGTCCAAAAATAGTGTCTGCTCTCTGCCTTCAGTACAGCTTATATTTGAATGATGAAAATTTGTATGTTTGTAGTCTACCATTAGAATGTGTGTCCCAAATAAGACTGAAATGATAATCATGAAGGTCAAGGTCACAAACTTTGTTTTACAAACATAACCGGGGTTTTATCAGGGATCAGTTGATGTCATCACTTAGGAAATTTTCAGTCATCATCACGAATTGATTGACCATTACAGTGTTCCAATATCTAAGATGATGTTGGACCTGTTCCCACTGTCATAACTTTTCATATACCTCCACGGATTTGTGACTTCCCCCGGATTGACTTTGTTGAACTTCACGACGGGTGCCGTATACGGAACAGGAACCGCTTACCCTTCCGGAGCACCTGGGTTCACTCCTGGTTTTTATAGGAGTTCGTGTTGTTCATTGTTTTTTAGTTTTCTGTGTTTATTTGTTGTGCTTGTAGTTGTTCATTTGTCTTCCCGGGTTTGTCTGTCCAATGGATTACGTTTGTTTTATTGCTCCTTAGGTATTTTTGTCCTTTTTATGTTGCTCTCTACCTCCAGTACAGCATGGAATTGCAGGTAAGTGTCGATTACCATAAATAGCCTGTTATGTATCAACACGACAAGATTTGATTACCTTCCACTGAAATACTTTAAAATGTGAATGGGTTATTCTGGTAGCTTTTCATTTGGGCAGAAAAAATCTTTCAATTGGGTGGAAAGTGGTATTTCATTTGGGTGGAAATTTATTGTATTTGGTATTTAAAACGAACATGAAAGTATTAATTCATTATAATTACATGTCTTTTAAGAATATTATACCAGATACAATGCTAAAAAGTCTGCTTTCGACTAAAAAGAAAGTAGTGTCACAATTCAGGCAAAATCATAAAAATATAATTGCATGTCTGTTCTAAGTGACTACATGTATCGTGGACTATGTTCAGAAAGTAATAAAAAATAGATTTGAGTTCAGAACTACCGTTATCGAAAAGATTGTTTTATTGTATTTTTATTTGTTTTAATTTTTAATTAATTTTTTATTTCTAACAATATACATGTATTACTAGGAATTCTTTGATCATTTTAGAGGCACATTTATAAATTTACCTGTAAAATAACTCCGCCTAATTGAAATATGAAAATCTGCCAAAATGAAATGCGTCTGGTATACTGTATAGCAGTCGAACTAGCAATAGTAACAAGCACATGTTAATACAAACATGTTATAGTGAACGCCAATCCCAATGACTTCAGCGCGTGCATTGACCTTTTGGATAATAACTCTTAATTTTGTCCTGTACAGAGAAAGTCTGACGCAAATGACATTGAAATTTCAAAACTTGAAGATCAAGGACACAAACTTGTTTTTTTCTCTTCAAACAATAGGTTAACTCACAAATTATTTAGCCTCTCTAGATCTTTAATATTACTTAAAGTTAAAATGACAACTTGTATACTAGAGACGACTAGAAACTGTTACACAAAATTGTGTTAAAATCTCTCTTGAAAGTGAAGGGCAAAACCTTAGACCATAGGTCAATGTTAATAAACTATATCAATAATATGTGCCGAGTTAAATGGTACTTTCAGGCGTATCACTTATCTCCTTGAAGGTCAAGGTCATAGGAAACTGGGTAATGTATTTACTCTGTTGCTCCCTTTTTCCTTTGTATCGCCCGTTTTTCTCTACTACACAATGTCAAAAATATTTTTATTTTTCTTCATTTTATGAAAGAAATAAACGCAATACCACAAAATATTAAAACAAAAATCAAGTTTCCAAATTTTGTCGACTGACAGTATGAGAGCTCAGCTCCTTGTGGAATCCCATCCTAAATCTTTTCACATGAAAATACCAGGTATATTCATTCAACGTTGCACGAGTTTTCATTGCAGAAATACATTCAGAACATATCGTACTCAATGCATTTGGCATCTGAAGAAGCTGGACGATAGCTGTTGAAAATAGTTTATGGGTTTTTGTATATAAACCCTACATGACCAACTTCTATTACCATTTCTCGCTTTAGAATTCAATCTGTCGTGGAAGCGAGACATGGCGATCCTACATTCCGTCGTCGGCAGCGCCAACATTAACATTCAGCCTGTGGTTAAAGTTTTTTAAACATTAATACCTTTCTTAAACCATTCTGGATTTTTACCAAACTTGGACAGCAGCTTGTTCGTGATCAAAAGATAAAATCCAGAGGAAAGGTTCGTAAAAAAAACTTCCCATCTTTCCATTTTTACATGTATTTATAAATGGACTTAGTTTTTCTCCCTGTTAACATTACATACAGTCTGCAGTTAAAGTTTTTAAAACATTAATTACTTTCTTAAACCATCCTGGATTTTAGCAAACTTTGACAGAAGCTTCTTCATGATCAATAAACAACATGTGGAGGAAAATTATGCACATTCCACTATAAAGCTGAAAACATAGACTAACAGCGAAAGCAGGCAAGACACTGGGTTCGGTGGAATCCGTATGATTTTTTTTAAAATAATGTACCTTAATCATCAAGTGATAACAGCTAGTAGTGACGTACTTGTGCCTATTCTAACTTAAAACGGATGCTGGGCGGTTAGTTGATGCTATAGATTTACCTGTACACGAGGTCTCGTCACTTTCGTCTCCACACTGATCATAATGGTCACATTCCAAGGCAGATGATATACACAGATTGTTGGAACAAGCAAACTGGCCTGCTGCACAAGAGCCTAAAAACATAAGTTATCTACTATTACAGAGTTCACTTCATTTCCGATTGACTCCCAAAAATGACATGCAAGCAATGTAGTCAAACTTGTTTGAATGCATAACGAGGTGTAGCGACAATACTGTTTTTGCAATGTGGTATTTGAAAAGCAGCCATAAAAAATGATTTTAAAGTCTGTAGTGTGCAAAAGGTATGAAAAAAAATCCTAATTGTTTATCAATAATGTTATCTATAAATTCTCAACTATTTTATTATCGAGAATTGACATAAAATTAATTATAGATTAATATTATTTTTCATATTGCCCTTGTTATCATCCCCAGACCTTGATATCGGCCCCCAGGGCTCTAGACCGAGGGACGATATCAGTCGAGGGCTGATCACACGGGCAATTTGAAAAAGACCATGTATTAATCTATTTATCACACATTTTGCCACTACCAAGAAATAATTTTACTGTTGAATTAGATTTTCCAGTCTTCATGCAAGTTTGTCAGGTGTTTGATACCCCTGAATATAAGGTGCACATTCACAATGCTACAGCTATTAAACAGTGTTATTTCTTTCACTTGGAGTATAAATTCAAACAATGAATGCAACTCCAGTTCCTGTGCTTTTCCCCGAGATCTACAAATAGATTTTATAAGCCCCTACTTGAAACTGCTTAGTACGTTCATGAACGGTTAATTCGCCACAAATAATGATCAGACGATTATTTACAGCTTGGCAGAAGTGAAGTCGGTGAGGCTCATGAGAGGGCAGATAACGTATCATACGAGGACAAATGACATGCATCAAATTATGCTTTTATTACATATGCAAAATCAGCATTATTTCAATCAAGCGGACAAATATACATAAGGCAGGTAAGGAGCAATCCAAAAAACATAATCCAATGGACAGACAAAACCCGGGAAGACAAATGAACAACCACAAGCACAAAAAATAAACACTGAAAACTAAAAAACATTGAACAACACAAACTCATATAAAAAACAGGAGTGAACTCAGGTGCTCCAGAAGGGTAAGCAGTTCCTGCTCCGTATACGGCACTGGTCATGAAGTTCAACAAAGTCAATCCAGTGGTAGTCGCAAATCGGTGGAGATACATGAAATGTTACGACAGCGGGAACAGGTCCAACATCATCTTAGATATTGGAACACTGTAACAGGCAATCAATTCGTGATGACGATCGTAAAATTTCCTAAGTGATGAAATCAACTTATCCCTGATAAAACCGTCGTTAAGAAGCTTTTGTGACAGCAGTAATCATCTTTGTCGAAAGTCATGGTAACTCACGCATGCCCTTGAATATCGGATAAGCTGAGAAACGTAGATGCCATATGCAGGCTATGCTGGTATATTGCTACCCAAGAAGGGAAAGTTAACAATAGGAAAGTTGAAGTCATCACGTTTGCCATAAAGTTTTGTCTTCAGATGTCCCTCATAGTCTATTTCGAGAAACAAATTCAAATATGAAGCAGACTTTGATGTATCTGTAGTATCCTTAATTTCAAGTTAATAAAATGTGTAAAAAGTGACATTTAACAAAAAAACAAGAGGCCCTCAAGAGCCTGAATCGTTCACCTGTTATTTTTTGTGTAGGTCTTGCATCAATGATTATATCTTTATTATCTAATGTATACCGTCACATTTTTCACCTTTATATTGACTTGTACAGCTAAAATATAGAATTCTGAACCCAAATATATATATGGTTGCTATGGACTTTTTCAATGGCCTTGACTATTGGTCTTCCATTTTGACTTGAACAGGTAAATTGTAGGGTCCTGAACCCAAATATATCTGGTTGCTAGGGACTTTTCCATCGGTAGCTATGGATTTTTTTCAATGACCTTGACCCTTGACCCTCCATTTTACTTCCGTTTGACATATTTCAAGTTATGCTCTAAACATCTGTGACAATAAGTCAGACATTATTTTTACTGATAAATACTGTTTACATGTAAATAATCTGTCAAGGACAAAAACTCCTATTATGGGTCAATTGACAATTGTTGTCATGTTGACTTATTTTTAGATCTTACTTTGCTGAACATTTTTGCTGTTCACATTTAACATTTTACTTCTGTCAGTTTTGCTCTTACTGCTTTAGTATTTGTGTTATGAGTCAAAAAGTGCATTTTTCACCTATGTTCTTTTTTTAGCCATGGCAGCCATGTTTCTAGATGGACAAAAAAATAAAACATAAAATTTATAATAGATACCCTAAGGATGTTTCTGCCTAAGTTTGGCTGAAATTGATTCTGTAGTTTCAGAGGAGAAGATTTTGAAAGTTTACAAAGATGACGAAGAAAATGTGAAAAAAAAATATCTTTAAAGGACAAAAACTCCTGTAAGGGGGCAATTAACGATTTTAATCATTTTCGCTTATTTGTATTTGCTCTTTACAGTTTGTCTTTATCTATAATAATATTCAAGATAATAACTGCAAAATTTCCTTAAAATTAACAATTCAGGGGCAATAATAACCAACAAACGGTTGACAGATTTGTATGAAAATTTCATGGCAGGTAGATCTGGGCCTGATGACCATGTTTACCCCCATATCAGTTTTGCCCTTTATGCTTTAGTTTTTAAGATATAACCCAAAAACTGCAGTTTACCCCTTATTTTCTATTTTTAGCCATGGTGGCCATGTTTCAAACGTTTAACAAAATATAACATATATTTCATACAAGATACCCCAAGGATCATTCTACTCAAGTTTGGCTGAAAATGAATCAGTAAATTCAGAGGAGAAGATCTTAGAAAAACTGATGGACAGACGAACGACGGTCGCCAAGTGATAGCAAAAGCTCAAATGTCCTTTTAGGACAGGTGAGCAAATAATAACAAATTTGTTCATTAAAATATCAGTATTTGTATCAACTAAAGAGAAACATGTATCTCTCATCTGGATCTCATTTGAAGATTTTAAGCATGATTAATTGTTCAATAATCTGGGTGATGGGTACAATTCTGAAAGAGAACACCTACATGTAAGTACTGGAGATTTCAAGCATGACTAATTGTTCAATAATCTGGGTGATGGGTACAATTCTGAAAGAGAACACCTACATGTAAGTACTATTATTAGCAAGTTTGTTCCCATTGGCTCAGTGGTTTCAGACAACAAAATCTGCAAGTAAATTTTCCCATAGGATACTGTTAAACTAGGGATGCCTGTGAGACCATCTAGGATGGCCGACCAGCTCATTGGATGCAATTCTATAAGAAGACCACCTAAATTGGCTAAGAGGTTTCAGAGAAAAACATCTTTAAGGGAATATTCCAATAGGGTCCTATGTTAAACACTATTTGTCTGTGTCAGCCATATTGGATGGCGGTCTGGGTAAAAAGATATATTTCTGAAAGAGGAAATTGAAACAAGGGGAGGTAGAATAACCTCCTCAACTTTGTAAAACCGAACTTAAAATGACAAGACATGTGCAAGATTGTCCTATCACCAGAGAAGGTGCAACTATAAATTAAATCACACATGAGGTCTATCATATCATTGGATCATGTGCATAGAACTGTTGGGTCTAAGTAATTTTGATAAACCACGCACTGATTGTCTCGTGTAGTTTCCTGCTAAAGTCACTGTTTATGACAATTATCCACTCTCAATTGTAAATTTTTGAAAATATCGTAATCAACGATAACACAACAGAAAATCTCCTCTTTCAAGAGGTATAACCAAGATGAAAAAAAAAATTAACTAATTTTGTAAGAAACTTAACTAAGATCCTTACAACATATAAAAGTTCTTATTTTACATGTAATATGCATGAATTCAAGTTAAATGAGGTAAAATTACGTTAAAAAATTTAATTTGAAGTGACTACTAGCCTTGGTTTTCTAACATTTCTGCTTATTTGAATTTCGATTAATATTTCTTACCATTTGTACAAGCGGACATCATGAGATCAAATCCCCTAAAGACCCCGGATGTATCAGTTACCATTTTGACGGTCAGGGATGTTCCTGTGGATGTAACAGCTGTTGGTGTGTTGGATCCACAGTAGGGTGAGGTATTATATGGAGTCGATGATGGTGAAGATCCGTCATAAAAATTTACATAATCAACACAATTGCCATTTATTTTATCCTCAATTTCAAACCGTCTAAAAATATATAAAGCATATTAAATTATTTATATTTGAAGTATAAAAAATTGTGTATTTGGATATAATTACTCTATATTAGATATAAAGGGAGACATATTGTGTGTTAATAGCATCTCTTTGTTATACATATACCATACAAAAATATTTGACAAAAGAACAGAAAGCATCTTAAAATTTTAAAGTCTTTCATGTTGCCCCAGTAATCACTGTTATATATAATATAACAATGATTACTGGGGCAACATTTTAAGGATGAAGAAGCAAGTAAGCTGTTTATATTAGAAACAGAAAACAAAGTATATCTTATCCTTAAATTTCTAATTCACAATATATGACATTTTTACATTTTTTATTATTACTATTATTTTACAGGTGAAAAAAAATCATACAGCATAGTTCTTTGAAACCTGTAGTCACCATTGAACAATCCTCAAATCATTGATTTATTTAGATTGCACTATAACTACAACAAATTAAACAAGAGGTTCTCAAGAGCCTGTATCGCTCACCTGGATTTAACTTTTCACCTTGAGCAGGACTAAAAATTTAAGTGTTGCAGTCAATTTGGCTGATTTTTCTATAGGGTTTTATGTTAAACTAAGTTCAGCTATGGCAGTCATCTTGGTTTACAGTCCAGGTCAATGGAAACATTTCTAAAAGAGAACCATCTAAGGACCATTACTGCTAAGTTTTGTTCCAACTGGCTAAGTGGTTTCAGACAAGAAGATTTTTAAATGAACTTTCCCATTATTTAACTAAGTTCGGCCATGGCAGCCATCTTGCTGATCGGAAACAATTCTGAAAGAGGACCATCTAAGGACCAATGCTACCAAGTCTAGTTCTAATTGGCTTGGTGGTTTCAGACAAGAAGATTTTTGAGTGAATTTCCCATAGGGTCCTATGTTAAACTAAGTTCGGCTGTGACAGCCATCTTGGTTCAGTCCACGAAATCGGACATATTTCTGAAAGAGGACCTCCTAAGGACCATTGCAACCAAGTCTGATACCAATATGTCAAGTGGTTTCAGACAAGAGGATTTTTCAATGAATTTTCCCATAGGGCCTTATGTTAAACTAAATAAGGCTGTGGCCGCCACCTTGGTTGACAGTCCGGGTCGTGGACAAAATTCTGAAAGGGGACCATCTAAAGACCATTGCTACCAAGTCTAGTTCTAATTGGCTTAGTGATTTCAGACAAGAAGACTTTTGAATGAATTTCCCATAGTGTCCTATCTTAAACTAAGTTCAGCTGTGGCGGCCATCTTGGTTCACAGTCCACAAAATCGGACACATATCTGAAAGAGGATCTCCTAAGGACCATTGCTGCCTAGTGTGGTTCCAATTGGTCAAGTAGTTTCAGACAAGAAGATTTTTCAATGAATTTTCCCATAGGGCCCTACGTTAAACTAAGTTCAGCTGTGGTGGCCATCTTGGTTAACAGTTCGGGTCATCAGACATACTTCTGAAACAGAACCTCCTAAAGACCATTACTGCCAAGTTTGGTTCTAATTGGCCTTGTAGTTTCATAGAAGAAGATTTTTTAAATTCACCCCCCTTTTTAGTAACAGCAGCCATGTCGGTTAGAAGTCCGGGATTTTGGAGGGGGGCCACAAAAGGACTATTCCACCAAAGTTTGGTCCCAATTGGTCCACTGGTTTCAGAAGAAAAGATCTTCAAAGGAGAGTTTATGTAAGGATGCCGTCTTTAAAGGGCAAAAAAAACTCCTATAAGTGGTCAATCAATGATTTTGGTCATGATTTATGTGTCAATCTTACTTTGTTGAACATTTTTTCTGTTTACAGTTCGTCTTTATCTATAATAATATTCAAGATAATAACCAAAAACTGCAAAATTTCCTTAAAATACCCCAACAAAAGGTTGACCGATTCATCAGAAAATTTCATGGCAGGTAGATCTTGACCTGATGAACATTTTAACCCCGTCAGTTTTAATGTAAATGATACAAGACACAAACTGCAGTTCACCCCTATGATCTATTTTTAGCAATGGCAGCCATGTTTGATTATGGATCAAAACCTTGGATATAATTTGTAAACTAGAAACCCTAGGGAACATTCGCTTAAAGTTTTGAAGTATTTGGCCCAGTGGTTTCTGAGGAGAAAATCCTTGAAATAGTTAACAACGACAGACGAACAGGACGCCAAGTGATGGCATAAGCTAACACGGCCCTTCGGGCCAGGTGAGCTAAAAATTCAGTGTCTAGCCTGCTTTCGCCCTTGTCCATGCTTTCAGTGTAATATAGTTGAATGTACATAATTTTTCTCCACGTTTATTGATCATGAAGAAGCTTCTGTCAAAGTTTTGCTAAAATCCAGGATGGTTTAAGAAAGTAATTAATGTTTTAAAAACTTAAACTGCAGACTATATTAAAATATTATTACCATTTTTCCCCTGCAAACTATCTTTTGATCATGAACAAGCTTCTGTCCAAGTTTGGATAGAATCCAGGATGGTTTAAAAGAAAGTAATTAATGTTTTAAAAACTTTAACTGCAGACTGCATGTAATGTTAACTGACGAGAAAAACTAAGTCCATTTATACGTAAAATACGGAAAAATAGAGAAAAAAATTATTTCAAAATTTTCCTCTGGATACTATCTTTTGATCATGAACAAGCTTCTGTCCAAGTTTGGTTAAAATCCAGGATGGTTTAAGAAAGTTATTAATGTTTAAAAAACTTTAACCACAGCGTGAATGTAAATTACATGTGTAAATGTGGACGCCGCTGACGACGGCGGTGGAATGTAGGGTTGCTATGTTTCGCTTTCACGACAAAAGTCGCAGGTTCGACAAAAAAGAATATATATAGTGATAACATATCACTTATATATGTCTACCTGAAAACGGCAACAACCTGGAAACCAGTTGGCACAGTGACAGAATAATAACAGTCCATGGAGTTTGAATATGTAAGAGCTGTGCTTGACTGTAGACTGATACCAGTGGTAAATGTAGCACTCATGTCACATGATGTTGTCAGGTAGGCTAAAATTAAGTAAAAGGACATTTACAGTGTTTATGTAAAAGGACAGTTACAGTGTTTATGTTAAAGAACAAGAGGCTCCCAAGAGTGGGAAATCGCTCACCTGTTATCTTTTGTGTACCAGTAGATTTTGCATCAATGATTATTTTTGCTATTAATATATACCATCACTATTTTCCCCTTAATATTTACCTGTACAGCTAAAATATAGAATCCTGAACCCAAATCGATATGTCCTTAACCTAAATATGCTAGGCATTTTTCATCGGTTGCTATGGACTTTTTAAAAGGCATTGACTCTTGATCTTCCATTTTGACTTGAACAAGTAAATTGCAGCAATCTAATTAAAAACCGATCTCTCATCGCTCCCGTTTTCTGATATGTCGCGTGGGAGATCTAACGAAACCCGCTTTGAGGTCACATGTGAGTGACCTCATAGGTGTGTCCTGTTCGGCCAATGAAATTGCGGCTTCGGCGATTTTGGAAGTTGATCGTGTGGTAAAGGGATGTAACTCATTTTATTAACGAAGAAATCGTCAGTCCCCAGAATTCATTCGGATATTCTTTAACGATTAGATCTAAAGGAAAACTTTTTTGATTGGCTTATTGATAGGAGGTCAACTCATTTGCATATCATTATAAATTCATAAGTTCCAGTTCACTCACATGTGACCTCAAAGCGGGTTTCGTTAGATCTTCCACGCGACATATCAGAAAACGGGAGCGATGAGAGATCGGTTTTTAATTAGATTGAAATTGCAGGGTCCTGAACTCAAATATATATGGTTGCTAGGGACTTTTTCATCGGTTACTAAGGACTTTTTCAATGACCTTGATGCTCCATTTTACTTGTACTGCTACTATTTAATTTATTTCAAGTAATGCCCTAAAAATCTGTGACAATGTCAGACCATTATTTTCTACTTACATGTAAATAATCTTTCAAGGGCAAAAACTCCTATAAGGGATCAATTGACGATTTTGGTCATGGTGACTTATTTGTAGATCTTAATTTGCTGAACATTTTTGTTATTTACAGTTGGTCTTTATCTATTATTATATTCAAGATAACAACCTAAAACTGCAAAATTTCCTTAAAATTAACAATTCAGGGGCAATAACCCAACAAAGGGTTGTCCGATTCATCTGAAAATTTCATGGCTGGTAGATCTTGACCTGTTGTTGAACATTTTTACCCCGTCAGGTTTGCTCTAAATGCTTTGGTTTTTGAGATATAAGCCAAAAACTGCATTTGACCCCTATGTTCTAATTTTAGCAACAGCGGCTATGTTTGTTGATAGATCAGTTAATGTTTGAAGGTATTTTGCCCAGTAGTTTCAGAGGAGAGGATTCTTGAAATAGTTTCCGACCACGACACCGACAGAAGACCCCAAGTGATGGCAAAAGCTCACATGGCCCTTTGGGCCAGGTAAGCTAAAAATATGGAATTACTCTTTTGTATTATACATATTATAATAATACGTATTTAGATGCACCAGATATGCATATTTCGTCGATTTACGATTTATCAAATGTGTGCAAGGACGAAAATTTTAAAAACCTAATGAAAAAAACTAACCCTGAACAGTGTTAAAGAGCGAATGTCGAAAGGATGATAAGAGTAAAGCCAAAACCATGTAAGGCCACAGCAATACACGTTGAACAATGACGATATCCTTAGTTTTCAAATTTAACATTTTTATAACTGTTACAGTAAATCTATAAGGGCTTGATTTCTTTGGGCCGTCATCACGTAACAACTGCAATAGACATATTCAAATCAGAATTTGAATGAATGGGGATGAATGTGTTGTCTGAAAATTTCACACATTTAGGTCGATACGTTATTTAAATGCTGGAATTATCGATAAGTTCACTTGAATCGAACCAATCACACATGTTTCCATGTTTTTTTTTCATTTGTGGCCACTTCCGTTCTAAGAATAATTGTTCAGCTATAAGGTGACCAGAGGTAACGGGACATACTACCAATATGTGCACTAATTATACCACAGATGATACTATCAATAAAGTACTTTCACCTGTAAATATTGAGAGAGCGGGTATTTTGGCATGTTTTATATAAGCAATGGGAAGGTAAGACAATGACAATGAGATTATGTACTGAATATTTTTACATAATACGGACTAATAATGGAACAATGAATTTAAGAAAACTTTCACACTTATAAACATAACAAGAGAACGTAGGGCAAACCTGTTTCGAAAAACAATATAATGTTTTTCATCTATTGCTTTACAAGAAAATAAATACCCCCCTTTCCGAAAATGGCGGAGTGCTCTGTCCAAGGGGTTAGACAAGCTATTCCACCTTTTTATGATACCTGTACTTGCACAGCTAGTTAACTAGTATATCAAAACTAAAATGTTACTGTCGCAATCGACAGTTATCACTGCACCGCTGTAGTATAATATATCCCAGAAACCTATATTTTCTGTTTATAGATATTTGATTTTTGAAAGTTTGAAAGCGTCATTCTTTTTTTTTTTTTAATTTTGGACACCCAAAAATTAACTTACTGTTATTTTAAATCATAAAATGCATAAATTGCCAAATGAGAGGAGTTTACGCCACAAGCTCAAAATTACAATTTTCCATATTAAACCCCTGTGGTCCCAAGTTTTCAAAAATTGAAAAATTCTAAAACCCTTACTATGCATCTACTTATATACAATGCATAACAATACGTACTGTACACAAATAAAATGCAATAACTGAAAAATGAAAGAGGAGTATATGTCATAATCTTAAATTGAGTGCTAAAGATGAACTTTTTTCTATATTTGTTTGGAAAATGGGTAAAACTGTTAATAAAAATAAAACTAAAGTTATGATATTTCATGGCGGAAATAACTTGTGTCAAGCAAAGTTTCTCTATCAGAACTCAACTCTGACAGAAGTACAAGAATATACCTTTCTAGGCAATACTATTGACAGAAAGGGTAGATTTAAAAGATCTATACAAGAACTTACAAAGAAAGGGCTAAAGGCCTTCTTTTCTTTGAAAAAATATATGTGTAATTTCCAACATGTTCCAGTTGAACTTATCTTGTAAGCTTTTTGATTCTTTAATTAGACCTATAATTCTTTATAATAGTGAAATCTGGTATATGGAAGAATATTTTCCTATATATAAAGCAAAAAACAGAGCTAGAACCAATGAAAATAGATGTGACACTTTATCATTGACTGACAGATCTAGTATGGAAAAACTTCATCATAAGTTTTGTAAATCTGTTCTTGGAATCAAGAAAACATCCAGCAATATTGCAGCAAAATCAGAGTTGGGTAGACTTCCCCTTGACTCATTTATCAAAGCACAAGTTTTACTATATTATACTCGCATTAACTGTAAAGAAATTAATCCATTGGTTAAAGATGCACTTCTAGTGAACAAGACATTGTCACAAGAAGGCATTTATTCTTGGTATACTTTTGCTAAAGAAGTACTTGATGAATTTGACCTTAATGAAGAGGATCTTATGGAAGAAGACAGGCCCTTTAATCTTATTAAAAATCCAATTAAAAAATCTGTAAAATTGATTGTAAAACAACAATATGATAAAATTATAATAGAAAAACTTAACAAAATAGATGAACATTCTAAACTTTTTATCTATAGTAAAATTAAAAATGAAATAAAGATGGAGGATTATTTAACAAATTTAAAAAATTTCAATAGCCGCAAAGTGCTTACTAAATTTCGCATTAGTGACCATAATTTAGAAATAGAAGTAGGTCGCTATAAAAAAGTTCCCAGAGAAGAAAGAGTTTGTAAAATTTGTAAAACACTAGATGATGAACATCACTTTTTCTTTACCTGTAAAACAAGTAATGAGATACGAAATATTTTGTTACGTAAAATCGAAAGGTTTTATCCCAATTTTAACCAGCTTAGTTCAATAGAGAGACTTAAAATCGTTCTTGACCCTATATCAGATATCTTGCCCAGCGTTGTCGACTATATAAAGCAATCAATTGAATTGCGAAAATAAGGTCCACACTGGTCACTAATATCTAATTTAATTATATATAATTCATTTACATGTTGAATCATTTTGTTCTTATATGTTTTATGTTTGTCATTTTTCATTTGTATTTGCTGAACCCGTCAGGGTTTTATGTTTTGCAAATAAATAAATGTAAATGGTAAAACTGTGCCTACATGATTGATGATGAATTATTGTTTAACATCCAGTGACAATTATTTAATGCCTATCAGGACAATAACATGCTGATGATATGAATATGAACTCTGGTTTTTACTAGACCGATGCGCTGAGCCGCATTTTTAATGTGCTAGCTCACGATGTAACAGTATGCAGGGAGACATACATGTATCACCCCTTGTAGCCTTAAGTACTGATAGAAATTCGATACTGCTATTTTAATTTTTTTATACAAAGTTAATTGACAATCAATTAAATGTATAACTCCTGATTCAATGAACAGATAAAGGGTTTTGAATTTACATTTATATATTATTTTAAAGTTGTTATATGATTTTACTATTCCTTGATTGACAGTTTTTAAAGTTAAATAAATTTAATTCATAATATATTTTAAAAAGTGCAGTCACTCAGTAAAATCTGTATACTAACAGTCAGTTAATATGTTTTATTTATTATGAAGAATCTGAAACTCTCTTTCCAGATCTTCATACTTAATTTCAGAATTGTAAACAATCTTATGAAGATTTTGAAAACCCGGATGATAACAAAAGAATTAATATCTTTAAACAGACCAATATCTGATAATTCCATTTAATTTACATATGATAAAATACAAGAATTTCATTGGTCGGAAGGGCAAAATCATAAAAGTTTATACATCAATAAACCTATATTTGGCAAGTTTGTTTGTTTAGTTGGGGTTTAACGCCGTTTTCAGCAAATTTGGCTATTTCGCGGTTGCCAATTTTTATTGGTGGAGGAAGCTGGAGTACCCGGAGAGAACCGCCGACCTTCGGTAGGAAAATTGGCAATTCTTGTCAATTAAGATCAGAGACGAACACACCCCACCTCAGGTGAGATTCGAACTCACAACCCTAGCATTGACAGTCTAGTGATCATTAGAAGTCATGACGAACTACCTAGATCACTCAGCCAACAAGGTCCCTATTTGGCAAGTATATGCATTCGCTTTCTTGATTATTTAAATTTTCAAATGAGACATTTTATAGCATTCTTCACATTTAATGTGTCATTTGAAACTTTAGATTATCGAGAAAGCGCATGAATGTACTTGCCAAATATGGGTTTATCGATGTATAAACTTTTACGATTTTGCCATTCCGACCAATGAAATTCTTTTATTTTGTCATATGCAAATAAAAATGGAATTATACATCGTTAAACTCATACAAAATCGTATTTAATCCTATAATGCACTAAGTTGGTCTCTTTATTAAAAAGTCTTGGTTACTGAGGAAAGCGGACTACGAAGCTGCATAAGATGATTATGTCTAGTTTAGTTTGTCTGTTTACTATGTTTTTCCCCCTATTTTGTCAGTATTATTTGTACATTTTCTGTTTTGTTTAAACGCCTTCAACCCGTTATCTATGTTTTCGTTAATAAACTAAATATAAATCAAACATCTTCTTACCTCTGTAATCTAAGACGGAAAGCGTTGTTTGAAAGTAAATTGACAAAACGAACATACAAAAACAAAACATTTTATTCTGTCATTTAAGACATTGTTTACAAATGGCGTCGCTGCTTGGCAATAGTGCATTATACCAGGGGATAACACAGGGAAGGGGAGGAAAAGTTATTAAATTAAGCTTATAAGATCAATTCGGAAAATCTCTTGACAGTTCCACCCAGACAGATGAAAACTCACAATTATATCCGCGAAAAACATGTGATCCAAGTTATATCATTGGTTCCGAGGGTATTCGCCAACCCAGAAGGGAGTTATTCCATCAACTAACATGATTATTCATTGATTTGTTATAGAAATTACCAGTATTTTGCAAAATTCTAAAATAATAAATAATTCCTTAGCTGAAATTTGGCTTCCTATTTCTGTATTTTTGGTTTAGACGTTCTATCAATAATAATAAAATATAAGGCAATGGGAAGAAAATAGTGTCAATGTATATAAAAAAAGACACTTTATATACATTGACACTATTTTCTTCCCATTGCCCATATTTTATTATTATTGATAGAACGTCTAGTGCCTGTGGTTATGAGTGCTTCTTGTTTAAAATAAGTTTGGTTTTTGGTCTTCGGATTTAATGCTGCTGATGAGAGGTGACTCCTTGAAATGCGTCGTATACAGCATAGTATAAATTTACTATATCTAATATTAGTATCTTTGGATTGTTATTTTAAAATTGATATGATGTCAATAAACAATTGTAAATTTATGCATATAAACTTTGATTTGCATATTTATCAGGGCAACTTCTAATGTTTACATTCTGAGTATGAATATTGTAAATAGTTCTTGGTTTATTCAAAGTTAATAACTTCCCATTATTGACAATGATTTCCATTATGATGTTTAAACATTCAAAATTTGTAAATTGATAGTTCATTTTATTGTATTTGTTTACCTTTAAATAAGATACATCCCCTTTGACTAATTATTACCTAGAGATAATAAAATATTTGCAACATAAATGTAGACTATAACATGATATTTTATGAACAGATTTGAAATATATAAATTACATCCACAACTTCTGCTGGAAATGATGGATTGTAAAATTATCCAAGAAAGAACTTTCAGAAAAACATGAAATTTGTATACTTTGAATAATCACTTATTGACAGATTTGAATTGTGAAACAGTGACATTAATTAAAGGGGTAGGAGCGATAGGGCTCGTTTTTTTGGCCTAAAAATATTAACATTTGTGGAATGGATTCTAAATTCGCCTGAATTTGTTAAAATATATTATATGCTAGAAAAATAACTTAATTCAGCCTAATATCAAGCATTGTCACCGTAGACGTCAAAATGATGTCATAATATTACTTCATCGACCAAATATCTGAAAATAGCTGTTTTTAGCAGTTTTCCTTACACATTTTGCTTAGAAAACATTATGTGCATTCAAGAAACAAAAAGATATTTTTAAAGAAGATGCATACTATTAGAATACATACTGAGGTTAAATATAAAGTTGTTTCTTGCATGCGTAAGCAATTTCCAATTGCAAGGTTTATGTGAAAAGATGCCAAAATCATCAGAAACTTAAGATTTTTTATTAAATTGCTTCATTTTGGTGATGGTTTTATAATTGACATATTTAATGTAAGAATGTGGTACTATTCTTTATTTTTGGCAAAGTATGTACTTTTAGAAATATATCTCTTTACTTGGTTGGGGTTTTATTGTTAGCCAAATACAGGCCTGTCCTTTGTTTGAATATTATATAAACATACTTTACCAACTAATTTTGCAAACTTTAGACTAATTTATTTCCCCCAAAAGACACAATAGGGTTATATTGAGATCCATTCACCATTTAAGTGGGAGGTTGCATGTTTTTGATATTTTTGTGTATTATTTTGTATACTTTGATGTATTACATGTATTCTGTTTAATTCAAATGGATATGTGTAATTTGGAACTTGATAAAATTACCATTTAGCCACAAATTGAAATATTGACTATTTGTAAATGCTTGTTTAATTAACTGTACCATTTTCTTCATTTTGAAACTTATTCTTAATATATTTTTCATATGATTAAGGTCATTATCCTTCAGATAAATGTTAGTTGATGGAATAACTCCCTTCTTAATAAATAAT
The DNA here is from genome assembly GCA_028015205.1 of Mytilisepta virgata. Taxonomy (NCBI): domain Eukaryota; kingdom Metazoa; phylum Mollusca; class Bivalvia; order Mytilida; family Mytilidae; genus Mytilisepta; species Mytilisepta virgata. The sequence continues at coordinate 66,158,002 of CM051521.1, forward strand.
ATAGGTTTATAATGTTCTCCAAAAAGTTAAAAATTAGTAAAAAGTATAAAGTTCTTTTATGTAATGTATTTTATTTATCTGGCAGTTGTCACAAATGTTGCTGAAATATTCTGGTGTCTATTCCATCAAATGCCCATGATCAATTGCATAAATGATTTTTTTCATCATAAATTATTTTCATTTGGATGAGCGAATCTCTCTTGCATGTATGTTTTAAGTCACTTGGGATTGTGTGTCAGTAACTGAAAATTTCCCCAGAATTTTTTTTTTTTTTTTTTTTTTTTTTGTATTCATCTACCAAAAATTTATGAAAAAAGCTAATTAAAGGATATTAATTGCTAATCCGGGACCTGTCAATCCTATTTTTGTAAGAGTATCTTGAACCAAATCAAATTTGATGAGAGAAATAGATAATCATCAATATCAATGTTTTAAATTATTTTCCTGTCTTCATTTAAGTATTTCCATCACTTGTTTGCTTTCGTTCTACGAATTGAGAAGTATTGGTAAAACTTAGGTCATAAAGCAGGTACTAAATGTGACATAAACTATTAATGTTAAACCATTCCTGCCAAATTTTCTCAAATTGCTAAATGTTTCCTAGCAACTGGATTTAAAGCACACATTTCCAAAAAAGGTTTCTAATGTATGTTAAACAAAATCCAGTTGTTGTAGTCATATTCAATAGTGGGTTATAATTGCAATTATATAGCTCACTATAGCTCTTTTTGTCATTTGAACTAAAAATTGTTAAATTTCTTATAAAATTTGAGGCTCCCAGAAGCATGTATTGCTCACCAGTGCAATATTGTGTGTAAAAAATAATAAAGGGGAATTCAAAACATCATTAAAAACAAAGCCTGAAAACTGTGCTTTCAGCTTTTTGTTTCAACAACAGTGACAACATTGCCCTATGATTCATTAAGAAATCAGAAAACCACCTATGGACCATGAAACAAAATTTGGCCTGTATATCAGCTTATTGGTTTCACAAGAGATTTGTAACATGCACAAGTTTATTGATAACCATAACAGATGCCAAGTAATGGCAATATCCCATATGGATCTTTGGTCCAGGACTGAGCTAAAAAGACATTGACAGCTGTGCACTTTAATCAAAAGTTAATTTTACTAGCATTGCTTATGACAGGGACATCCACACGCTGCCCTTTATAGACAATGTTTTGTTATAGAAATTTATTGTCTAGTAATGGTAGATAAAAGAGATCATAAATGTTTAATTTTCATTTTCTTTATATATTATATAATTTTGTAACAGTCCATATTTTACAAAAACAATGTTAACTTAAACTTCACAAAGGCAAACAAAAAAAAACTTAATTCAATTTAAAATCTGAAATAAGACCGCACATGTATACATATGCATGTTTTTTTTTTTTTTTTTTTTTTGGTAAATTTGCTAATCCTCTCTGTTCAGTGCCCTAGCTCGTCTTCTCTTGTAACACTTTTATCTATTAATTAAGTTGTTTGCTTCAGTCTTTACTTAACCTTGTCTGCAAAAAAGAAACCAACAAAATGTTTATTTCCAAATACATAGAAGTGATAAATCATGTGCTCCACCAAAATGTATATTATTATCGTGTAAACTAAATTGTATTGTTACCAGTTAACTATTAGGATGCACTTCAATGAATTGATTATCAGAATATTTCATTATGTAGAATATTTATATCTAATGCATTATGATGGCCCACAACCCTTAAATTAAACCAAACCTGACACTTAATCCAATAATACTAAAAATCCTACATGTGTGTATGTCTAGGGATTGTGGTAAGACTGAGATTATTTTTTGCTCTTGTTTTGGGTCAATGTTATAAATATATTCCAAACATTTTCTTGTAAAAACCCTTTTACTTGGTCAAAAATATTTTTAATATTTCAAAATAAAAATGAGCACTTCTTCCCAGCACTACTTACATGTGTATTTTCAGAAAATTAGCCTCAACTCACATTTGCAGTTAATTGGTGTCTTTTTTCAGGCAAACTATGATTCCAACCCATACCATAACAAAAATGATATCTACTTAAAATGCTTCATGAAATGAGATGTGTTCATTATAATTAAGTAAAAACCACCATCATTATGAGGCAAAATAAAAGAATTTATGTGCAATTATGGTTTCAAGCTAAGGTATTTCATGTACTTTTTAATCTACATTGTCCCCATGGGATGATTTTTGGTTTTATGTGCTACCTGTACAAAAATGTCCATAATAAAACATACTGACCCGTGCAAGCAGCAGTAAGAACTGCAACAAAGGGACAGTTCCTCTGCCTAGATTGTTGGTTACAGGCCAAGGGATTTGGTGAGCCATATCCTTTACTTCACATAACTTTTATTAGGGAGCAACCATTTAGTTTTTACGGGGGCTAGGATGAAATGTTTGATCCTGCCTATTTTTTTCTGAAATTTTTGTCCTAGATTTTTTTTTTCAGCTGCAATTGTGGGCTAAATTTTTATTTCATTTGAACCAAAATATATGGCAAGCCGAAGTTGACAGAAATGAGGTAGTTTCTAATATTAGAAAATGAATTTGTAATATCAGAAATTCATTTTCTAATATTACGTAATCATTTCTAATATTATTAATTTATTTATGAATATTAGAAATTCTTGATTTTCTAATAATAGAAAGTAGCCCAGAATTTATAGTATTAGAAAATGATTTTGTAATATTACAAATTCAATTTCTAATATTACTAATTGATTTTCTAATATTAGAAATTCATTTTGTAATATGCTTAACGATTTTCTAATATTAGAAAATGAATAAGTAATATTAGAAATTATGCACCATTTTCTAATATTACAAATAATTTATTAATATAACTAATACAATTTCTAATATTACTAATACAATTTCTAATATTACTTATTCATTTTCTAATATCGAGGAATTTCTAATATTAGAAAATGAATTTCTAATATAACAAATCATTTTATAATATTACAAAACCCACCAAATATGTAATATTAGAAATTGAATTAGTAATATTAGAAATTGAATTAGCAATATTAAAAATTCAATTGGTAATATTAGAAATTCAATTGGTAATATTAGAAATTCAATTAGTAATATTAGAAATTGGATAAGTGTTACGGCCATAAATCACCTTTGAATTGTAGCCAACAAAAGACACAAATCAATAATAAAATTTAACCAGATTTGTTATACACAAGTTTACAAGAAATATTATACAAAATGAAATGTCAACTTAACTGTTTAAAATATATATGTCCGATCCTTTGTATTTCTTTATCCGGAATTCTTCTCGTCACTCTTGCGGGAATCAAAACAGAATATTATGCCCAATCAGTCACAATCTAGTATGATGTGTGTAACGTAAATAAAAGTGTCAATCCAACATCTGAGAACACAAGAATGTTAATGTCTAATCTAGTCTGAAAGTCTAACTTTCGTTTCCGTATATATAGTTATCACGGAAATCTATAGAAGACTGTAGAAGGGAAACTTCTAGAATACGGTAGAAGTTTGAATTACACATCGTATATTATAATCATTCCAGAATTATTACGTAAATCAAATAGAAAGTTCTAATAATTCCATCAGTATCTATTATTGTTCCAGTGATTTCTAAACTACACAGTTATAACATTATTTGGTAAACAACTATAAATATTATGTAAGCATATTTATACATGTTATAAGGCCAAACAAAACAAATTAGGCCCAAGATATATAAATATAATAATTACAATATTATAACATCAGTAATATTAGAAACTGAATATCTGATATTACAAATTCATTTTCTAATATTAGAAAATATTAGAAAATACCCTTGTTTGTCCACTTTGGCTTGCCATAAAAATATTATCTGATTGACACAGGTCCTGCATTTTATTCATACCTGATCCTGTCTTTTTACTTTGCCAAAATCCTGGTCCTGCCTTTTTACTTAAAGTTTGATCATAGTCCCCCATAAAAATCAAATGGTTGCTTCCTTATTTAAATTCTTATTTTGTAAAATACTAAAGTGTTGTCAACATCACAGTTAAATGTACATTTAATGAATTGATTCCTGACAAAAACCTATGCATGAGTATCCGGAGTGATTCTTTTCTGGATAGAACAAAACAGCTGGCAAAACTTGAAGCTTTACTGGAACGAACTGACTAGTCAAAAAGAGCTGTATGATCAGATATTAAAAGGTTTAATTCATCATTAGCTATTACATTTTCATTTAGCCAGTTTTAACTTAAACTTTATAACCCACTTCATTTTTACCTTTATAACTACTTCAAACATTTAGCAATTTTTTAACAAAATGTGTACAATCAATTTTGTTACAATTTTGCAAGAGTTAACTCATCAGGACTTTTTAAATGATTAACACATACTAGAACTGTTCAAACAGTCTAAATAATTCTTTAATTTAAATAGTTAATTCATTTTACTTTGGTCAGTTCATTTTATAATAAATTCAAGGTCAACTGGTGAATAAGTTCAACCTTTTATATGTTATATGAAGTGATACTATAACTTATTAAAAGAACTTTTTTCCTAGCTAAAATATACCAAAGCCAGAAGATTAAGATTCATTCTTTTCTTCGTCTTACAAAAAAATATTATACCCCAAACATTTCGAGGGCCTAATTTTCACCAAATATTTCAGCCATGCATCTTTTTTCAAAATCAGTCTGTAACCATTCAACCTTCTAATAATTATGGTTATCTAATGCATTATGATGGCCCACAACCCTTAAATTAAACCATGAGTAACTTCAAACTTGGTCTACTGCAATATATAACAATTTTTCTATTTTATTTTGTAATTTAATTGTTTTAAAATACAAAGTGTGAAATACAATATTTTTACTGATTTTATTATTTAGTATATGTTCAATATTGATTTATCATTAAGCTATTAAAAAAATGAAATTAAAAGATTGAATTTTCATTTTAATTTGATGAATACAAATATGAATACTTTATTTACCCAATCATCGGATCTTAGAGAGCATTGTAACAAAAGTTGATTTTAATTTGCAAATGAATATAAATTCAACAAATATATAAATAAGTCAAATAACAACAATTACACAGTTATAAACACAGTTCCTGTTTTTACTTAATTCAAAACATTTAATTTTACAACAATACATAGTTCGATATACTTCTTCATTTTTGCAAGAAAGAACCATTATAAATTTCTATTCTTTTGTCTTAATCTATGTTTTTGTATTATGACCCTGCTCAATAGCCAATAGCTACATTGGATAATGTGTTATTAACCCCAGGTGTATCTTTGTAAAATTTCAAACATAAATTTTCACAAGGAAATTTGCTATTGCTTTTGCTCCGTTCAAATGAATTACTACCTTTAGATTTAAAATGACATAATGCATGTATATTTAATGATGTGATAAGAATAAATCAAATATGAAGAAAACTGATTTTACATATTTATATGCTATGATATCAATCACTAAAATTACAGGTATTTGACTATCTGAACCTTCACTGTTACACTTGTATGAGTATATATAACTAATAATTCACTTTTCAAAACTTCCTATGCTAACAGTTCAAAGCTTTCAAAATGTGTACAGTTACCTTCTGTAGTAACGTACAGAAAAACTGTACAACCTGAAAATTAAAACAAATACCGGTATAACATGTTAATTTATTCTTTTGTCTTGATATCAATACACAAATTCATATTACTAATTCAAAATTTATATTATAAATAAAAATGCTTTTATAATTATTTATATGGATATTTTTGAAAAATATTATGTAAAGTTATTAGATAATGCATGTATACAAATATATACATATAGATATGAAATCAAGTCATTGAGTAAACAAAATTTGAATAGGAATTAAATAAATACCAAATTTTATAGACAATCACACTATTTAGACACTCAGGATAGTATTCAGTTGGGAGGTGATTTATATTAGACCAAATTGAAAATTGCTTTACTACATATGTAATGTGAATTACAATTGTGGACTTTTTCACAAATATTAGAGCTGGGGATCATTTTAATAGCTCCCAGGCCGGATTTTTGGCAAGTCATGCTAGTGTAAAGGTGCAGAACACAACATGATTAAAACATATCATATAATAATTCATAATATTTTATGTTTAGTTTTATGCTTAAAAAAGTTCAGTATTCCAGGCATAGAACTGCATGAACACCATAAACATGATAAAACAGGAGTTATATACAGAGTTGACTCACACTCGTTTGAATTTCAATAATCTAATATGAGAAAGGAGTAAAAAAAATATACTCAAAATTGAAAGAAAATCACCAAAAGATAAATCCATTCTTATCGCAGGCACTATACTGTTACTAATGATATTCATGAGGCGTGATAAAAGAAGTAACATGCCCTGGTTATTTATAACATATGAATGGACCACAACTGAATCTGAAAAAACCTTTAAAAAATGACACGATTGACATATTCTGTAACCCAAAAGTCTGTAAATCATTTTAACATGTATATTCTGACAAATTAATACAAAAATATTATACATATAGGCATTATCAACAAAGATATTTGATTTTTCGCGAATTTAAAATATGTACAATAAGATGTTGTCTGATTTCGTTGGCATATCATCTATCTATGTTGTAAAAATTCAAATTTATTGAGTAAGAACAACGTCCCTATCGAAATATCCAAAACTTGTAGTCAGAATCACAAGACGATCACCACACACTGGAAAAGAAACCCTGAGGTCAAATTTTGAGATGCACTTGGATCCACCATATTGTTTTATCACTGCGCCGAATCGGAAGTTACTCGTACCTGATTATACCTGTACACTCCAAGTAAAAGGAGAAAATGTCGGACAATACGTATTTACGATTTATGCGATGACCAGTCCTTTATACAGGAAGACCGACAGGTCAAACTTTCGTAAAATAAGTGACAAGAGAAATCACATTGTAAAATACAGTTGTTCGAAAAGGAAGACGCTTAGTGAATTTATTAGAAAATGATGTTACATTTTGCATCCATTTTCACTTCAGATTGTCCTAGTGAAACGCCAAGGTTACAAAATTTGCTTTCAGCAGGAATTGCTTAAACAATATTTTATTCAGTATAAGCTGAATGGGATTGGGCAACAGGCAAAGCCTATGTAAGCCCTCTCCCTACTTCAAGATACAAATATGTTACATTCAGAAAAAAAACCATTATATTCACTACAGAACAAACAAATAATTATATTTATCAAAGTTGTACATACATCGATACAAGTGTTTATGGTATTTATAGATAGGTCTGTTTGATTGGATATCAAGGTTAAATTAATACGAGTAAAATTTCATGCACGAGTAGTAGGTTAGTAGTTTAAGTCATTCGAGTTATTGCAGTCAAGGGTGCTAGAGGCGTTTTGAATTCTTACGTTGGTATATTAAATCTAGCATGGAAAATTCTGAAAGTGAAGAGACTATTTCAAATAACCGTAGAGAACCTGGAGTAGTTCGTGAAGAGCAACAAACAGCCAAAGAGGTTGTTGAATCCACCTTAAAATTAGGCCTTTTTAATGAATATTTTGATAGCAGAATAGGAACTTTAAAGCGTCAGTTGAAAGAAGAAGCGGCAAGCAAATCTGATAAAGTTTTAAAGAAGCTTAAAGCAGAACATTCACATAAATTTAAGTTTACCGGGAACGAAGTTCAGTTTCAATTTAATTCTGACATTGACCACGAGATATCTAGAATCAAACGCGCTGAGCAGAGTCTAGGGATTATCATAAAATCAAAGACATCTGTTATGACCTCAAAGAGAAAATCCACAAGCGAAACAAATGTATCAAGATTGCAGACAAATCCCCAGCCGGGTGGGGCACAGTCAACTAGTATCTTTCGAACGATCTCGCATCAGATACCGACGATGAGAAAAGAAAGCTGTGCTATCAAAGCGAAGAAGAACCGAGAACAAGATAGGGTAAAACGTAAATTTGGCAACAGTTATGGGCCTTAAATGCCTGAGGTTTCCAGCACAGTACCTTCTGCCACTGTTACTAGTTCTCCTGACCGTAATTTTCGTGCCTACGAAAAAATCAACACTGGACCTAAATCCACAGACATCTGTTTTGGTTGCCAGACCATGGGTCACTGGAGAAGAAACTGCCCAAAATTTAACAAGCCAGCCGGTTCAAGATAAAGACATTAATGATAAGTATTATTTTGATTTTGTTGACAATGATACATGCGATTTAAAGGAACAGTTAAATACTTTACAACTGGATTCGTATCAATATGAACAATCAACTAGTGTACAATCTGTAAAAGGTAGAATGAAAAAACATTTTGATTATTGGAAAAAGATAGAAGCAAATTCTTATGTATTAGACATTAATGAAAACGGCTATGCATGCTATCCCTTTTATTACAACACCGAATTCAGTATTTAGTAAAAATAAATCTGCTATTGATAATTCGGAATTTGTATCACAAGCTATTGCTGATCTTTTGGTTAATGATTGTATTGAAGAAGTTAAAACCAGACCTCATGTTGTAAATCCGTTAACAGTTTCGACACAAAAATCGGGGGAGAAGAGATTAATTTTAGATTTACGCGAAGTTAATAAACATATTTCGAAAAACAAAATAAAATTTGAAGATTGGAGGGTAGCCTTACAATATTTTGAGAAAAATAACTTCAATTTTAAATTTGATTTGAGGTCTGGTTACTATCATTTTGATATGGCTAAATCCAGTCAGACTTACTTAGGTTTTTCATGGGAACATAAATTCTACATTTTTACAGTATTACCTTTTGGTTTGTCTTCTAGTCCATATGGGTTCACAAAATGTGTAAGACCGTTAGTAAAGTTTTGGAGGAAAAATGGCATCCGTATTGTTTTATATTTAGATGATGGTTGGGGTACTAATTCTGATTTTGATTCTGCCTATTTAGATTCTGTTTTTGTGTCGCAGACTTTATCTAATGCTGGTTTTGTAGTAAACATAGAAAAATCTTTATGGAAACCTTGTCAGGAGCTTGTTTGGTTAGGTTTAATTTAGAATTCGTTGAATCACAGTATTCAAGTTCCTTCTCAGAGAGTAGTTGATCTTATTACTTGTATTAATCAATTGATGGATTCTTTGCTTTTTGTCAGTGCACGCATTTTAGCCAGGTTCACCGGTAGAGTGATTTCCATGTCACCTGTTATAGGTAATGTGACCAGATTAATGACTAGACATTTATATAGATTGATTGAGTCACGTGTTTCGTGGGATTATAGTTTCATCTTAAGGGATCAAGAGGTCATAGGCAAGTTACAGTTTTGAAAACATCAAATTTCTGTTTTAAATTTGAAATGCTTTTCAGAGTACAAGGTTCAATCTACAATTGTGTATTCGGACAATAGCAGTTTTGCTTGTGGAGCCTATTCGTGTCAATTAGACAATAAGATTTTTTCATAAAATGTGGACTGGAGGAGAGAAAGAATTAAGTTCCACATGGAGGGAATTAAAGGCTATGGAATCGTGTATAGATACTTTTCAAGGTCAGTTAACAGGAAAAGTGTTAAAGTGGTTTATGGACAGTCAGGACTGTGTAGGTATAGTTCTATATATGTATGGACCTCATTCAGTTGATAGATTCGCTGACAGCAATAACAACAAAATTGCTATATTTAACTCTAGATTTTATACACCAGGTTCATCAGGTGTAGATGCTTTTTCCTTTGACTGGAAGGAGGACAATAATTGGTTAGTCCCCCCCCTATACATTTAGTATGTAGAGTTATTAAAATAACAATCCAAAGATACTAATATTAGATTAAACATTTTATTGCGTGTAAGGCTTCAGGTACTCTTATTGTACCAAAATGGCAGTCTGCGCCATTTTGGCCTTTGTTATTTAACCCCTTCACTGCCAGACCAAAATCGATGAAATTTACGTTCAGTGCCGTGGCTTGTTTTCGACGTCGTTGTGAGGGTCCGGAGGAGTTCTATGACGTCAACAATCAGATAGACTTGAATGAAATGCATGTACACCGACGTCTTACATATATTTTTTTTTTCAAAACGTTATTGTGAAGCCATTTCCTGGCCGATTTTGATGATTTTTTTTTCACATACTGAGAAACATTTGAAATACATGTACATGTATACTTATTATTTCGGATCAAGTTATCCGTTCCGTAGATTTAGAATAAATGCAGTATAAAGACAAAAAACAAAAATAATTATCCATGGTTTCAGTCCATATATTGTATTCAGTTACATTGCAATTAAATTTTTCCAATTGATAAAATCATTATGATTGCAAATAAAAATTAGAATTTTTGCCCATTGCTTTGTCTTAGATTTTTAAAATTCTATAATGGCCACTATAATCAATCCCGGGGGAATTGCGTAACACATGCATCTCTGACTAATTAGCTGGTGTATTAGTTTCCCAAAAGTTATGTGACAGACAGACGGACGAAAGCGGACCATTATTTTTTTTTTTTGCAACGGACAATTATTTCAAGATATTTATTTATTTATTTATCATTGATTATTATATTAGTTTTTGCTTTACATAAGCCTTATTACCTTATTGAGAATATAATTTTTTTTTAAAATAGGCCTAATTAATACGACCGACGCTTTATATATATATATATATATACGTGTAAAATAGTTCGTGAAAAGCCTTTCGTGTTTTTGTTTCAATCATTTTCTTTCTGTCTTTCTACTGACGTCATCATCATGACGTAATAATTACGTCATTGTCGCTCTATGTCCCAAAATGTCCGACTCGGAGGCAGAGTCCGAAATTTCGGATATTGATAGTGATTCAGACCGAGATGATGATTTGGCACAAGAATTCACTGACTCAGAGGAGAGCGACGACGATAATGGTGGCTATGTTAATAATGCAAATCTTCCTTGGTTTAGAATTCGGCCTCCCGAGATGGAAGACCCAGGAATAATCTTTGCCGAAAACGCAGGACCACGCGGCCATGTACCGCCCAGAAATTCCAGGCCGATTGAATATTTCTTCCTCTTCATGACTATCGACTTCTTAAGGCAAATAATCACTGAAACAAACAGGTAGGTCTATTTATTCATATTTTAATAGAGTCTACTGTACATCATATTTTGGACGATATTTACGAAAACTTTCACACCGTAAAATGTTATATTTTTTTTCTAATACATGTATATCGATGTTCTTACGCTGATATTATTTCTTAAAAGTAACTAGTACACGACGCCCATATTTTTTTTCTGTTTCTTAAGTATCAATATACTCTCAGAATGCGGACATAAAGGAGATTATTATATATGCATGTTTATGTGACAAAAATCCGTTCGTTCGTCCGTCCTTTTGTCTCTTTTTCAAATTTCTTGGGAACAAGTCGGATCTCTGTGAAATAAATGTTGTACACTCCTTTATTATATCAAGGACTAAACATTAAGCTACTGTGTAATATCAACTTTGTTGGTCTGAATTTTGCCAATTTTAGAAATACATAGAGTCTAGATTTAAATATCTTGTTACAGATACGCAAGCCAGTTCATTGAAAGTCGAGAAAGGATTAGACGCTTCTCTAGATTACATGAATGGTATAAGATTGGTGTAGTTACATTAACAGAGTTGAAAGCCTTCTTTGCTGTCATTTTAAATATGGGAATTATAAGGAAACCAGTAATTTCTGAGTATTGGAACACTAAGTGCGCTAGTCAGTCTACCAAGTGGTTTCGAGACATGTTCAGCAGAAATCGTTTTCAAATAATATTGAAGTTTTTCCATTTGGTTGATAATACCACAATTCCAAACCGTGACAACCCGCAATATTCGCCTACTGGAAAGTTCCAGTGTCTAGTTGATCTGTTCAATGAGAAGTCAAAACAATATTATATACCGAGTCAGTCTCTGAGTATAGATGAAAGTTTGGTTGGTACACGCGGACGATCTTGTATTATTCAATACATTCCTACAAAAGCCGCTAAATTTGGCGTGAAACTATGGGTTCTTGCAGAGTCAGTTACTGGATTTATTTGCCACCTACGCGTTTACAAGGGAAAGCGATTCGACCCAACACCGGCTGGTACCTTACAAGGAAGTTACGTTGTTAACATGCTATTAGAAGCAGGTCAGTTCTTCAATAAAGGCTATCATGTAGTAACGGACAGTTTTTTTACTTCAATAGACTTGGCAAAGGAGTTGCTAAGAAAAGGTACATTTCTAACCGGAACTTTACGGAAAAATCGTCAGATGCCCAGTACAATAAAAAATCCTACATTAACTGAGAATGAATCAATATTTCTAAGACAGGGGAATATTTTGCTGTGTGCCTACAAAGAGGGTAGACGAAGAAAACCAGTTCGTCTTCTGTCTACATTGTGCCGAGCGGAATTGACGGTAAACGGCAAGCCGAAAGTAATTGAAACTTATAACTCGAAAATGGGAGGCGTTGATCTTGCCGATCAACTAAAGAGTGCATATGTGGATGATCGAAAAACGATGAAAGTATGGAAAAAAGTAGTATTTAATATTCTACAAAGAATGGTTATAAATGCCTACATTTTATACAAACAAAACACGAATGCCCCTCACATGTCAAGATTGGCTTTCTTACAATCTATTATCGAGGATCTGTCACAAGAACACCTTTTCGCTCGGCAACAGAGACCACAACGCCCTAATCGCGGACAAGTAAGAATCCGACTGAGGAAGATACCTGATGGGAAAGAGAAGGACTGTTGTGCATGTTCTGAAAGACACGGGTGGAATGGCAGAAAAAGAACCAGAACGATTTGTGTTATATGCGGTAAAGGCCTCCATAAAATGTGCAGACAAAATCATGTGTGTGTGTCCGAAGATTGATTACTGAATGAATAAAGAAAACTAGAGGCTCTCAAGAGCCTGTATCGCTCACCTGGATTTAACTTTTCACCTTGAGAAGACCTAAAAATTTAAGTGTTGCAGTGTTTCTAAAAGGATTCTATGTTAAACTAATTTCAGCTGTGGCAGTCATCTTGGTTTAGTCCAGGTCAACGGATACATTTCTAAAAGAGAACCATCTAAGGACCATTTCTGCTAAGTCTTATTCCAACTGGCTAAGCGGTTTCAGACTAGAAAAATTTTAAATGAATTTTCCTATAGGGTCCAATATTTAACAAAGCTCGGTGTGACAGCAATCTTGGTTGACAATCCGGGGATCGGACAAATTTCTGAAAGAGGACCTCCTAAGGACCAATGCTGCTAAGTCTGGCTCCAATATGTCAAGTGGTTTCAGACAAGAAGATTTTTCAATGAATTTTTCCATAGGGCCCTATGTTAAACTAAGTGGCGGATCATCACACAAAATTCTGAAAGAAGACCATCTAAGGACCATTGCTACCAAGTCTAATTCTAATTGGCTTAGTGGTTTCAGACGAGAAGAATTTTGAGTGATTTTCCCATAGGGTCCTATGTTAAACTAAGTTCTGCTGTGGCGGCCATCTTGGTTCACAGTCCACGAAATCAGACACATTTCTGAAAAAAGACCTCCTAAGGACCAATGCAGCCAAGTCTGGCTCCAATATGTCAAGTGGTTTCAGACAAGAAGATTTTTCAATGAATTTTCCTATAGGGCCCTATGTTAAATTAAGTTCAGTTGTGGCGGCAATCTTGGTTGACACTCCAGGTCATCAGACACACCTCTGTAAGAGGACCATCTAAGGACCATTGCTGCTAAGTCTGGTTCCAAATGGTCAAGTGGTTGAAGACAAAAAAAATTTTCAATGAATTTTCCCATACAGCCCTAAATTAAGTTCGGCTGTGGCGGCCATCTTGGTAAACAGTCCGGGTCATTGGACATATTTCTGAAAGAGAACTTCCTAAGAACTATTACTGCCAACTTTGGTTGCAACTGGACTTGTAGTTTTCATATAAGAAGATTTTTGAAAGTCATCCCCCCTTTTTTTTCTATTTTTAGTAACAGCAGCCATCTCGGTTGGAAGTTGGGGATGCCAGACATAATTTTGGAAGGGGGCCACCCAAGGACCATTCCACCAAAGTTTGGTCTCATTTGGCCCAGTGGTTTGAGAGGAAAAGATCTTTAAAGGAAAGTTTACGCTGGATGTCGTCTTTAAAGGGCAAAAACTCCTATAAGGGGTCAATCAACGATTTTGGTCATGTTGACCTATTTGTAGATCTTACTTTGCTGAACATTTTTGCTGTTTACAATTGGTCTTTATCTATAATAATATTCAAGATAATAACCTAAAACTGCAAAATTTCCTTAAAATTAACAATTCAGGGGCAATAACCCAACAAAGGGTTGACCGATTCGTCTGAAAATTTCATAACAGGTAGATCTTGACCTGATGAACATTTTTACCACGTGTCAGTTTTGCTCTAATTGCTTTTGTTTTTGAGATATAAGACAAAAACTGCAGTTTACCCCTATGTTCTATTTTTAGCCATGTCGGCCATGTTGGTTGGCAGGCGGAGTCATCGGACACATTTTTTAAACTAGATACCCTAATGATGCTTGTGGCCAAGTTTGGTTCAATTTGGCCCAGTAGTTTCAGAGGAGAAGATTTTTGTAAAAGTTAACGGACGACGGACGACGGACGACGACGGACGACGACGGACGACGGACAACGACGGACGACGGACGCCAAGTGATGAGAAAAGCTCACTTGACCCTTTGGGTCAGGTGAGCTAAAAATGAGATGGTGACAAATAAAGAATTACTTTGATTTTAATTACTGATAACGGGACGAACATTTGATTCTGAAGGGGGGCTGGCAGAATTTGGAAATAAATATTCTGATCTGGGTTGGGCTGAAAATAAATATTTTGATCCTAGAGATTCTATTAATAAACAGTATATACACAGTATTAATAAAATAAATTTTCGGCAGGAAATAAATAATCTGGCCGCAAAGCGGCCGAAAACAATTTTACGATACCTAAAATCTGCCACCCCACTCAGAATCAAATGGTCGTCCCCTAATCAGGTCCCATATAAAAATGCTCTATGATTTTCACATTGTCTGCCCGTCTGTTCTTCACAATGCCGTGTGAATATTAAAACTCAAAAACCATGAAAAAAAAAGAAATCTGAATTTTAGACGGTGATGAAAGATTTATAATGAAAATCCTTGAAACATCTGGAATAATTTGGAAATATTTTCTATTTTTTATACCCCGCCAACTTTGTTGCGGGGTATATAGGTTTTTTTTTTTATCTGTTTGTTCGTCCGTTCGATGCTTAAATATCCCGGTTATGCACAATTATAGAACTTGTACATTTGTAAACCATTGCATTAACACATAGTTTCATACATCTCCCGAACAAATAGAACAAATACATTAAAACAAAAACTTGAAGAGTAACAAATTTGATTATTTTCAAGTAAAAACAAGATTTGTACGGAATGTGATGTTCACTCATAATAGAAAACTGTACATTTAGTGTAGAAAAATACCAAATATTAAATTGTAAATTGATATAAAAACATTGATGCGAGAACGTTACCCGCAATACTTATATATTCGTCCAAACTCACAAATTTTATTTCAGATAGTTAGCCATTGTTCACTAAATCCGTGTGTAAAATTTCTCTAGGATCCGACAAATGGTTCCGGAGAATTCTGCGAAAAACCAAAGGTACGTTCCATTGCTTCAGAACGTCTTCCATTCATAGTTTGCAGGTGCGAAGGTGGCGGGATTTCGACGTCACAGTGCTCTATTTTGACGGCGTTAACAACACCGTCAAAATAACATCGGCCCAAAATCGGCCCTCTGGCACTGAACGTAGTATGAACAAATCGGCCCAAAATCGGCCCTCTGGCATAGGAAGGGTTAAGAATAATTTGTTATGCCAACCTTATGTGGCCGAGATGCTTGAATTTAAGGATACCAAAGACATTTATATTCATGGTTCTAATAAAAATTCATTGTTTGGTTCAAAGGATTTTAAAGGTTGTTCGCATTGTGACTTAATATTGAAACAATTTATTGAATTTTGAAAAATAATAAAAATGCAGTATAAACAATTCTTTTTTATTTTAATTAGTTGGTTATATTGAGGTATTTACTATGTGATTAACGTAAAACATGAAACACTGTTAAACACATAAAAAAAATACAATTTTTATTGGTAATTTCATGTAATTAACCCTTTCACTGCCACAGCCATAACAGTGAGTGCCGCTCCTAAAACGCCATGCTTGTTTTTCATGTCCACATGAACGTATGTTTTCATACTGTGACGTTAACAATAGCAAGACGTCATAAGAAGACTTAGAAAAACGCGGGAAACGAAAAAAATAACGTATCTTTATTTCTTTGTATCTTTTTTACGTTTAAAAAAAGAGAACACATCAAATACATAAACAAAAACGTAAAAGGGTAAGAGACACAACCAATTTGCCAGTTTTGTACGACTCATTTCTTATTAAGGTAAAATGAGAATGGGATTCAATAGGTTTATCCCTGCTTTTTGTTCATCCTTGGCGTATGGTAGCAACCATTGATATTTTTTTTTTCAGAAAAAGTGATCCTTAGATAAAAAAAAATTGTTTTGTTTTACCGTCAGCTGCTACCATTTATATGATGCAAAAATCGAAAAAAAATAAATTTCCAACATGTCACAAAAGAAATAAATTATTGTTGTTTCGCTGAAGTTTGTCGCCAAAAAATCCAAAGCACCCCCTGGAAAATCAAATGGTTGCTGCCTAAAAGTATTGAAACATTCAATTGGAAATATAAATAATGTGGGGTAAATTTGCTCCAAAACCAAAGTCCGAATGCAATACTGGATCAAGTGATAATCCATATTTTTTATTGGCGCTGGCTAGAATTACCAGGAATCGGTAACAATAACGATTCTTTGTTACTAGTCAGAAAATTAGATGCATGTATATGAAACCATGAACTTATTTTATTGGTGACTTTTCTAGGTTAAAATATGATAAATGTACCAGTTAAATACTTCTATAGTTACCCGACAACATTACGTTTTCGTATATAATGTATCATACCCGGAAATTAGTCCGGGAAACAATAAGAATTTGTCCTTTCCAAGGAAAAAAATCCAAACATATATTGTAAGAAGTGTTTGGCAAATTGGGTTACTCATCCATTGGATCTTGCTCGATTTAAAACGAAGGACGGCAATAAATGCGTTGTTCAATTTTTTTTATAATGTATAAATAATTGAAACAGTTTTCTATTGTACCATGCACATTTAGCCAATACTCCTTTATTTTCATCTTCATTTCGTTTATGCTATAATATTGTATGTGTTTGTGTTTTTTGTTTATATATTTAACAACACTGTATTGAAAGATTAATACTATATTGAAAAGATTAATATAATAGTTTAATTTTACACTTATTATAATTATAACTAAATTGAAAGTTTATTGCTCACGAACAGTGATGTTTTTTAGCACAAAGAGGATGAAGTCCATCTCGACAAGCAGGGCACCCATATAAAGTCCTCTTACGGATTCCCCGACGACGGTTTGAGCAAACCTTGCAGTCTTTAGGCTTATCCAGTTTGATTGCAAACGATCTTGCTTGTGTCGTTGTTCTGGCAATATTCCGATGTGCAAGGTGCTCCTCCGCAAGACTATCAATTACACTTTCCGTAAATCGGAGTCTTGTCATTGGCTGGTTATTTGTGTTTTTGGTGTACAAAATGTATGCGTTAATTAGAAATCGTTGAATTATGTTGAACACTACTTTTTTCCACATTTTAATAGTTTTTCGATTATCCCCATAGAAGCTGGTCATCATATCATTTAAGTCCACACCCCCCCCCCCCTCCCCCCCATATACTTATTATATTTGTGAATCATCTTGGGTTTGGTTTGTCGGAGTTTTGCTTTGTGGAATGTACTTATTAGTCTTACTGGCTTTTTATTGCCCTCTTAATAAGCCACTGTTAGTAATTTTCCTTTCCTCATGAAAACTGACTGGTTAGGTTGAAGCTGGGGGTGAACGTGATCAATGCAGGCATGGGTCTGTTTTGTCTAAGAGTTCCTGTCATATAAGTGCGATGGTTAAGCAAATGTTTAGCAAGCGGGATAGATGAGAAAAAGCTATCGCAATAAATATGATAATACTTATTTAATAAAGAAGACTCGGACATTAATTTATGCACCACTTCGGTTCCCTGTTTGATTCCAAACTTTGAATGCTTAGTTGGAATGTACTGAGTCATTTGTGAACGTGCTTTAGTGGCAAATAAGGACTCGTCTACTGACAACTTTTGATTTGGAACGTATGTATACTGTGAGCGTATATTGAAATGATCTATTACTGGTTGAAATTTAGCTGCTGGGCTATAACTAACATGTCCGGGTGGATTTATCCTCCTGTTATCAACTAAATGAAGAAATTTCAGTATAAGGTGGAATCTATTTCTTGTAAACATAGTTCGAAACCATGGAGTGCTCTGACTTTTGATTTTGTCTCTCCAATACTGCTCAATAGTAGGTTTTTTTTTTTTTATCAAACCCATATTTAAAATGACCGCTAAAAACCCCTTAAACTCGCGCACAGTAAGGGACCCTTCTTTTATCCATAGATGAAGTCTAGATTGTGGTCCAATTCTTCCAAGTTTACTTCTGATGAGCTGTGATGCATATCTGAAACAGAAACGTATAATTTTTCTTATAGTTTTGCAAGGATAACAAATTTTCATGGAGAAAGCAAGGCGTTGCCACTTATAATGTATGAATATGTCATCGGAATTAATATCGAGTATTTCAAAATTTTCATAAATTTATTGTTCTTTGTAATGTTTAATTTTGACACGGTGATGATGTTATTTCTTAAAAATAATAGGAAAATGGCAGTTTTACCGTGAAATATAGCGATTTTCAGGTTTTTGGAGACAAGTCTATTTGAAGAAGATCCAGAACAGAAACCATGTTTTTCGCTGAATATGTATAAACATTGGTTTTCTTTATTTTGGTTCCGAAGGTCCTATATCACGAATTTTAATTAAAACCACCAATGTTAAAATTGCATTCAAACGGCAGTTTCAGATGCTGAAATGGCTTTTTAAAAGGTATGTACAATTACCAAGATCGATCAGGTAATGATAGTTTACATAGACGAAAGCCCATTGGGCTTATTTTATTAGGTAAGTTAAAAAAATAAAACTTTCGCGAAACTTCGCTTCGCGTAATAACGTGAATAAACGTGAAACAAAAATGTACAAAATACGCGATAAAATGGCCATACTCCTTTGGATTTTCTTCTGAATCAAGCGAATATATTTGATTTTCTACCATTACAGTGTTTATAATGTATGTTATAATGTATGTAAAATTGTGACAATATCAACGAATTTTATGACTTTGTAGCATTTTGACATAAATGTTTTAAAAGTATGACAATGTTGATGTAAACTAAAGAGATATATAGTAGTAATTGATTTTTTGTTTTGTTTTTGTTTTGTTTTGTTTTTGTTTTGTTTTTGTTTTTGGTTTTGCTACAAACCGAACCGACAGACTTGCTTTTTATGTTTTAGTAAATATTGTTAAATGCCATATTGGAGTTAGCCTGGTTGACTTCTTTGATTTCGGTATGAGTCTATTGTCGGCGGTTGTATCATCTACATTTACATTTCTTCTATGTTTATAAAAAATTAAAATCTCAAGACACTTTCAGGGTGTCAATTGATCCTATATTCCTATATTTTTCCTATATTTCCAGGCAATTCCTATATCTCCAATATTTCACTGAAAATTCCTATATTGTCACCCTTTTTCCTATATTTTGAAAAAAGTTGGACAAAAATATAAGAAAAAGTATTAATAGTGGAATGATTCACATTATTTATGTAGGCTGTATTTGGTTTTAGTGCTTATACTTATTGATCATAGTATTAAGCTAACCTTATGCAGCAAAATTATTTGTTGTTTTTATTAATGTAGCATTTTTTATGTAATTAATTAATATTTTGCATTTCAGTGAATCTCTCATAGAACACAGGTTACTTGACTGCGGAAAATTTGTACTATTTTTAAATTGTTTTTAAATACAGAACTTTTTAATAACATTATTAAATGTTTTCCAATTTTGTTTTGTATTTCAACTGACCCTGACTGAGCACTGCTGATGATTATTTGTTAGATGAAATATGCATGAACCATACATCCAAATTGTAATCTTAAGATTGTTTCTAACTAGGCTCAAAATGTAAATGAAATCTTAAATAGTAAACTATACACAGATTTATTTTTTCCCTTTTTTACCTTGAAATTACTAAAAATAGCAATATTGGCACGAGTGCTCTGCAGTTGAGGCTGATGGGAGGTATAATATATTGTAATTGAATTCCTTGTTTCGGATTGATTTGAATTATTGAACAAGTTTAAATGCCAAAATCGAAAACTTAAGTTTCAACAAAAGTGGTTTCATTTACAATTTAGTTTGTAACATTTAGTTTAGAACATTTTTATCAAAATTGTGTTATTAACTTTTATCTTAAGTAAAAAGGAGGTGAGATATGGCTGTAGGGGAGGAGGATGCCATAAATTAAGAGTGAAATTTTAGGTAGCAATTGTCCTATATTTACCCTACATTTTCAACTTGAAAAATCCTATTTTCCTATAACGTTTTGGTCCAAAATGGCTTGACACCCTGCACTTTTACCCTGGATTTATTTTAAATAATTTTTTTTTGCTTTTTTGTTTGTTTGTTTTTTTTTGCGTATGAATTTTCGACATTTTCGAAACGGTACATGAAATAATAACCGCGCATATAGCGTTGGTCGACATCTTGCAACTCGTTCCGCTCAAACGGCAGGGTTTTTGAAAAGATTTTTGCATTCATGTCAGACATTCGGACTCTATATGTTTGTCAGTCCAAGTAACTTTTTTTCAGCCCCTTAAATTACTTATACATTAAAATCAAAATTTTGTGTCAGACTTCGGAATAACAGGAAGCAAATGATGTCAGTCAGGCACGATTTTTGTCAGCAAAAACCTTCGGACAGACACTTTTAAAGAACTCTGAAACGGGTACTAGGAATTGTCTTAAGCTCGTTATGAAGTAATAGTGCTTGCTCATTGTTGAAAGCCTCATTTTGACTTCAAGATACAGAACGACAATAAAAGCGTCTCGTTCAGTTGCGATTGTTACCATGTATTTTTGTTGTCTCATGTACATCAACCCTATATGGTCAACACTCTCAATTCAAACAAAAAGTACATACAATTGTATAAGTGATATCTACGTGCAGGGCAAGAAAAACACTGAAATATTTATTTTGACGGGAAAATTTTTAATTTGTTCAAAGGAAACATCAGTTGTCTTGGTACTTGTTGTTTCGGTTGCCAGATACCGGATTTGGTAGTGATTAATTTAACATTTTCATATTTTTTTGTTGTAACTTCGATGGTTTTTTTTATAGCTCCGAAACTGTCTAAATATTTCATTCTGTTTTGTTTTTTCTCACCTGTTTGTCTCAATAACGAATTTCTTTACTAAATTCAACGTAAACATCAGGAAAAAATACACAATTGGTTTTGCGTCAGGTGGCGGCGTATTTTTTGGCCCTGGATTCCCAACCAAATGTGGTACATCTCTTTATTCTGGCGGAAAAACCCGAAACCAGACGTCAGCCATTGTGAACGCTCTGTGAACGTTGGTAAAAGTACATTTCCGTGACGTCACTATTATATGACGTCATAAAACCACATGTCATAATGACAATGTTGTTTTCTTGAGACGGCCAATAAATTGGCCCTTTGGCAACGGGAAACCAGAATAGCTGGGCCATTTTTTTTGGCCTTGTGGCAGAGAAATGGTTAAAATACATAGTGATTGATCGATCGATTTTCAAGATATTTGTCGTTTTATCAATGAAGGTGGTCATGATATATACTTATAAGTATATATTTATTGATGTTTTCAGTTGATCAGATTGGTTTATCGAATTATCAAAATTAAAAACACTTCATGAGGCTGGGTTGAAGAACATTTCTACTTGTACTAGAGGCCGCTTGGCTAGAAAAACAATATAGATATGCCGTTTGGCTGGTACTATAACTTGAATATGCCGCTTGGCTAAAATAATAACTCAAATATGCCGCTTGGCTAGATTACACTAGTTTTTAAGGTCAATGAAATGTATCAAATGCTACATGCCGCATGTATATGATATAATGACACAATATTTACACGATACACTAGATTGTTGGTGTGAGCTGTGATATTTTGGATATAGCTTTTTTATACGGATGAATTATTTTCTCTTTTTATTACACATATTTCAGATTTGTTTCATATGGGAAGGTGGACAAAAATTGATAAGTATGCCGCTTGGCTAGATTACACTAGTTTTAAGGTCAATGAAATGTATCAAATGCTACATGCCGCATGTATATGATATAATGACACAATATTTACACGATACACTAGATTGTTGGTATCGTAGAGTGGTATTCTCAGATATGTAGGCACAATAAAGTAATGCTGTAAGTTTCAACTTGTAATGGCTTCTAAGATTCTTGTTTACATAAAAGTGAACGTCATAAGTACCGTGACGCTACAATACATAAGTTGCGGTACCACGAACGTCTATAGAACACAATCCTGGACATCCTGGGGACGCGCGAATGATATTTAAGCAATAAATAAATAAAAATTAAATGAAATCTCGATTGTCTCTCAATGAAATAAAAACTTTAACTTAATACACTTAAACAGTCCTTATGTATGTCGTATCCAACTCTTTATCTTCTCCTTGGCTTCGGTCTTTGCTGCTCTTGTTGAAGTATAACGTTTGTCACTAGATTCATACAAATTATCAGTTAACAGTTCAAGTGGATATAACTTGCAAATAGGTCGAGAGGTCGTACCATTTTTAGTGCGTAAAATGGCAGACCTACAAAGTCCATCACCTCCATAAACTAACTTAATGATAATCTCTATGTTCCACATTGTCCTTGGGTTGTCATCATAGATCTGTATTACGTCACCAACTCTGATGTTCTGTGTGTTCACTCCGTTGTTCCTTTGCTGTTCTCTTAATGAAGTGAGATATTCACGTCTCCGTCTGTTCCAAAAGTCGTTAATGATGCGCGCTTGAACACTAGATTGTCTGTTTGGGGTAAAATGAGTTAAATTTTGAGCTTTATCTTCACTGTTGCAATCAATTGTCCCTGAATACGTCAATGTCTTAATCCGTCTTCCATACAGAAGATGAGATGGCGGGTCCGTTGATACATCGAAATACTTAAGTAGTGTACTCTCTGTCGGAAAACTCGAAATGATGTTATCAACATACAAATCATTCATTGAAGTTTCAGTCCAATCACACGGGTTTTCTCTTAAGTGTTTATGTAGTACGGCATTCAATATAAATGGTGATGAAGTAGCCCCAAACAATACCGACTTAAAACGGTAAGTTGCTAGTTGAGTTGATGGGTCTATTGGTATATCGAACCAAAAGAAACGTGTAGCAACTCGGTCCTGTGTGTCTAATCCAACGTTCAAAAATGCCTTCTCATTGTCAGTGGTAATGGCAAATTGATGTGAACGAAATCTCAAAAGTATACCTACTAAGTCATTTAAGTTTGGCGGAGTAGTCATCAAACAGTCATTTAGACTAGGCGATTCTGGTGTTGCTCTACAGCTGCAGTCAAATACTACTCTGATTGGTGTAGTTGTTGAATCTTTGCGGACGGCGTGATGCGGTATGTAATGTATTTTGCTAGTTTCATCGGTCATATCAGTAGTATTTACCTTCTCTATGAAGCCCCTTCTCTCCTGGTCAGCCATTATTTCTCCATATTTTTCCAGTAGTTTTGGTTCTTTACTCAGTCTCTTTACTACATTTTCAGTCCTTCGTTGTGCAATTGCCGTTGTCGGTAACGTGGGATGATCCTCTTTCCACGGTAATGTAACAAAATATCTGTTGTCATGGTAACTAATTTGTTTGTCTTTATAATTCCTTTGAATTTCTCTATGTTCATCTAATTTTGCGGTGTCAGTTTTCTCGGTTGCAAGTGACTATATTCCAAAATTTCTCCAAGTCATAATTCATTAGTTTTTCTAGCGATCATCACGTTCATCATTGAATTTCTATCATGTCCATCTGTGCCGTAGTTGTTTGTATGTAATGTTCCAGATAACAAGTATCCGATCTTTGATTGTACGGCTGTTGGTCCCTCGCCTCGGATAATACGATTCTTAACAATTGACCAGTACTAATCTGCTCCTATTAAGACAGAAATTTCAAAGTGTTCATCTGCTGTCACTGGGTGAACTAATTTGATTCCTGATAAAAAGGACAAATATACCTAAGGAGCAATCAAAAAAACGTAATCCATTGGACAGACAAACCCGGGAAGACAAACGAACAACCACAAGCACAACAAATAAACACAGAAAACTAAAAACAATGAACAACACGAACTCCTATAAAAACCAGGAGTGAACCCAGGTGCTCCGGAAGGGTAAGCAGTTCCTGCTCCGTATACGGCACCCGTCGTGAAGTTCAACAAGGTCAATCCGGTGGAAGTCACAAATCGTAGGGGTCACATGAAAGGTTACGACAGTGGGAACAGGTCCAACATCATCTTAGATATTGGAACACTGTAATGGTCAATCAATTCATGATGACGACCGTAAAATTTCTTAAGTGATGACATCAACTTATCCCTGATAAAACCCTGGTTAAGAAGCTTTTGTGACAGCAGTAATCCTCTTTGTCGAAAGTCAGGGTAACTCACGCATGCCCTTGAAAATCGGATAAGCTGAGAAACGTAGACGCCATATGCAGGCGATGCTGGTATATTGCTACTCAAGAAGGGAAAATTAACAATAGGAAAGTTGAAGTCATCACGTTTGTCATAAAGTTTTGTCTTCAAACGTCCCTCATAGTCTATTTCAAGAAATATGTAAGCTTAGCTGCTTGGCGTACGTAAGTTCTCATTGGTGCTGCGATTTCCGGCACGATCAAAACTCGGATCGGTAACTTCTCTCCTCTAGATGTATTACTCCTGTTTTCAAGTGGCGAATTTTAGTGCTATTGGCGTTGTCTCCAAATCCAGATAAGTTTACGCTTTCAGTTCCGGTAGGTGTAAGTTTCAGTTTCTCGGCTAACTCTTCGGTAATGAATGACCGTTGCGCACCCTCATCAAACAATATATTTGCATCAAGAATGTCTTTACCTGCGGTTACTGAATTAATTGTTGTCTTCAAAAGAACACGGTTTGGTGATTGCGAGTGTAAAACGGTGTCTGACTCTTTCGCGTTGTGTTGAATTGTACCTACATTTACATCTCCTGTTAGATTGTTGCTTTCATTTGTTTGAACATTGTCTTTACAAATACTAGTGTGATGACGCTTCTTACACTTGTTACAAGTCTTTGCAGATATACATGCGGATAAACTATGGTGTCCTAAACAGTTAAAGCACAAGCGGTCTCTTTTCACGATTGACATCCGGGCATTGTAATCAGATACGTTAGTGCAATTAACAGACGGGTGTGGCTCTTTACAGTACGCACATTGCGGTTTTGGTTTCATATTACTATTGTTTGCGTTTCTGTTCCCTCTACTAATGTGTATTTCAATTTCATCATAAAAGTTTTTCATGCTCGATAGTGTGTATTTAGAAGCTGGGATATCAACTAGCGCTTGCATATACTTCTGTCTAATTACATGTATTTGTCCATATCTTTCTTTTAGTAACGAAATAGCTTTTTCGTAATTTGCATGTGTAAGCGCAAATCCTGTGACGGTATTTAGTGCCTCATCATGGAGAAGTGATTTTAAATAATTGAATCTCTGTACATTGCTAAGAGTAGGGTTTTCATGAACGGATGTCTCGTAGGAATCCCAAAATGACTGCCACTGCATAATATTCCCGTCGAAAGTAGGAAGGTTCAATTTGGGCAACTTGTTGTACTGATTTACTCTAGTGTAGGTATGTGAAAACTGAGTTTCCGGTTCACGGAAGTTGGAATTTGTATTCTGCTGTGTATAACTCTCGGGTTGCGTATCACTCTCTGGTTGCGTATCATGAACGGGCTGAGCGGTTGACTGAGCAGGGGCGGAATGAGAAGGACCGCTAGTTGTGGAGTCTTTAGAACTTACGAAATCTTTTGCGTTTGTGTTTAGATTGGATGTGTTGACAAGAATAAGCTTTTGTATTTCTGTGATTTTTCCATCTAAATTGTAAGCATACTCATCCGATTCAACGATCTCAGCTTCTACTTCTCCTTCCTCAATATTCTCTAGAATATCCCCATGTAGTTTCTGTAATGTCTCTTGTTTCAACAAAAAATTGTTCACAATTTTGTTCAACTCTTCAACTCTTCAGTGTTCACAGGTCCACTTCCTTCGCCGCGGATATCTTTTGTTCAAAAGTCTTGAAATAACACTTTTGTGTCCTGCACGTATCGAACGTAGTTTGGAACTCATCCTGGTCACGGCACCAATATCGTAGGGTGGTATTCTCAGATATATAGGCACAATAAAGTAATGCTGTAAGTTTCAACTTGTAATGGCTTCTAAGATTCTTGTGTACATAAAAGTGAACGTCATAAATACCGTGACGCTACAATACATAAGTTGCGGTACCGCGAACGTCTATAGAACACAATCCTGGACAGTTGGTGTGAGCTGTGAAATTTTGGATATAGCTTCTTTATACGGATGAATTATTTTCTCTTTTTATTACAAATATTTCAGATTTGTTTCATATGGGAAGGTGGACAAAAATTTATAAAGAAAATGATATTCGTTTGAAGGAGCTTTCGGCAAAATTGCCAGAAATTGTTTTGAATTCAAAAGCATTAAATACAGTAAAAAAAAGTATAATTATGATTTTAGAGCATGGTGCAGGTGGTGTAAACAATATGATTCAGTTAGTAGCATGCCAGCAAGTGATTATCATGTGAACTTGTATAGTTTATTTTATGCAAAACGAGTGTTCAGCTTCAAAGATAGATGAAGTTATATATTCAATAGGTTTTGCACATAAAATTGCTGGATTTGTTAACCCATGTTCTTCTGATCTTATTAAACATGTAGCCGAAGGAGCTAAAAGGCAATTTATCTCGTCCAAGTAATAAGAAAGAACTGATCACAGCTGAAATCTTGAGTAAACTAGTTGAAAAATTCGGAGTGTCCAGTAATTTGTATGATATACGCATTGTTACTATGTGTTTAATTGGTTATGCTGGTTTTATGAGGTTTTCTGAATAAGTGAATATTCGTTCCTGTGATGTTCAATTTCATTCCACTCATGTGTCGATTTTCATAGAAAAAAGCAAAACGGACAAATACAGACAAGGAAGCAATGTTATTATTTCGAAGACAAATAAAAATACGTGTCCAGTAAAGATGTTATCTAATTATATTTCATTAGCTAAAATAGATCTTAAGTGATGAAAAATTTATTTTTCGACAGATTACATATTGCAAAAAAAAAATAAAAATCTACTTTGCGAGGGTCACATTTCTTACACTAGAGCAAGTGAATTGTTATTGGAAAAGTTGGAAGCGATAGGATAAGATAAGAAAAAGTTTGGATTACATTCACTTCGTTCTGGAGAGCATCGTCTGCGGCTAACGCCAGGATATCAGATAGAGTGTTTAAAAAGCATGGTAGATGGAAATCCGAATCTGCTAAGGATGGATATGTGAAGGAAAACATTATTACTCAATTATCTGTATCTCAGAATTTAGGGATTTAATATTACATATATCATATATACTTTCCCGATCTTTGTTTTTAGAAACTGCACTTGACTTTTGCAAGTGGCTACTCCCATGTGAGAGTTTTGTATTATATTGATAAATGTTTTATGTTCGGTTGAGTTTATGAATTAGAACATAAATGATGGAAATGTATCAATATTTATAATAAATAATTCTATATAAAAATAAATAAATATATATAGTTTGCAAGAGAAAAACCAGAAAGTAGAAAAACTAAATGTTTGTACCATGAAGATTAACATTATACTAGTAAATATCTATTGTTATATGTTCAAGATTAAAGATAGTAAATTTATTAAATCAATTAATATCGTAGATGATGATTTATATTATATACAAATCGTTATAGATTAAATAAGACAAATAAACTATACAGTCTTTACATTGGTGTTTGATGATGGCAAAAAAAATTCCAGAAATTAAAAAATCAATATCATTATAATTTTCTGTGTAATCATGTCAGTTAGGAATATAAATGTAAAACCAGAGCAAATAGTAAATTTTATAATACAATAACAACTGCATGTATGATTAATAAAGGTTTGTCAAAAGAGGAAGAAGAAAAACAGGAGAAAATATACAAAATTTCTCTCTAAATAAACCTTTTTGAATGTTTTATATATTCCAGAACCTTTTCTGCAATTGCAATATTTTCTTCAAAACTTAAGGATAGATCTCCAAATAATAATAAATTTAACCTGTCATTGGCATTCAGTCCATGCATACTATCAAATGATCGATTTCTTATATCATTATAAGCAGGACAATCAAAACAGAAATTCTGGCTATCCTCACATTTATAGGAACATTTCGGGCATGATGGATCTTCAATAAAAAATTCATGAAATAAATGTGAATTTAAGTTACTGGCTTCATTTCGAAGTTGACACTGGATGATATTTAATTTCCTTATCCCATAGTCAAAATACTTAGGTGGTTGTTGGGGCTTGAGTAGAAAATCAAGTTTAGACTTGAACATACTAAGTGTCCAAGTCCAAATCATTCCATACTTTGACAGTAGAGGGAAGAAAATTCTTATAATATGAAACTGTTCTACACTGTGGTGAGACAAAATTATGACCTTGACATCTAAAATTATACTGATATACTCTAGGAAAGCATGATTCAACTATGTCGTATAAATATTCAGGGGAAATACCATTAATTATCTTATAGAATGTGATAAGTTTATGTTTTTTCCTTCTATCAGATAATTTTTCAAATCCCAATTCTGTATACAATTTTTGTAAAGAAGTAGTGCAACGTAGGCCAGTAACGATTCGTGCTGCTTCAATCTGAACACTCTCTAAAAATTAGATTCCTGCAGTGTACACTTATCCCAGACTATATCAGCATATTCTTGTATAGGGCGAATGAAAGCTATATAAACATGATAAATGGTTTTTAATTATTTACGGTCTAAATAATGTTTGACTTGTCTAAGTAAATGTAATCTAGAACACGATTTTAAATAAATTGTATTAATATGAAGTTTCCAAGATGCATTACGCTGGAAATTTAAAACTAAATGACAATGACTTTCAACTTGTTTAATTTCATCTCCATCCATTCCAAAATGTTTACTTGGTTGATCATTATTTCTGCGTGAGAAAGCAGTAGTTTGCTTTGAGGAGGAAACATAACCATCTAAAACAACTTTTTGAGATCTATCACACAAATAATCATCAGTCCAATCAACAGTATTATTATGAATTCCACAAGTTTTCAATTTAAAATTTACAACAGGCCATTTCGACATCACACAATGTAATCATCATCATTGAATAAAACGTATTTACAAAAAAAGAAGACAAAAATAAACAAACATATAAACTAAAACAACAAATTTTCATCACGATTAAATTGGCTACTTCAGCTAACAATAACTGTACATGTAAAGAAAAAAATATTGTGGTGTTCGACTAGACAAACAAAATCAATATCCGGTGTTACTAATTATAGATAACATGTGTTACGAGCACGTGTTAATGTTTACAAAGTAACAGAGAAAACATCACAAGTGTATATCTAACTGGTTGCATTGGCATCACTACCAGGTGCCGTTACAGATGCATGGTTTCCCACAGAATCATTTGGAATGACTACTTGATCACTAACACTTGAGTGACTACATTCAACGTCGGATTGTTTTGGTGGAGTTTCAACTTTTGGTTGAGAGACACTAGGAGTATGAGGTTTACGGCCACACTTCACCGCTTTAGCATAGGTACTTTGCTGGTTATCTCTTTTTTGTCAGGCTTTTCAGATTTGTTGTTATTTGGTCGTTTATCTTGAAATGGGAGATGTGCTGATCTTGTGCATAATTTTCATCTCTTAGTTTAATGAATATTTTACCATCCAGGTTTCTTCAATAAATTTGTTGTTTTTCAACCATCTCGCATTATACGCTATCTCTGAACGTTTGCGCGTCAGATCTTCGTACATGAGATACTGAGTATCGTTTTCCTTATTGTACTCATCATAGACTCTTTTGATCGTAAAAGTTTTTGTCTGTTTATGTACGAGACGAACATGACAATAATCTCGCGGTGTCTACCATCCTAGTATTATCTCTGGGAGGACCCACTCTGTGCGATCTATCCGTCTCATCTGGTATGAGATCCACATTTCGGAGTTTGGTAGCAAATTTAACCACTTCGTCGTCCGTGCTGTCCGATACTTTTTCAGGAATTCCGGGTATTCTTATTAACTGCCGACGTGTATATTGCTCCAAATCATCGTTTTTCCCTTCAAGCTCCTCACATTTAGCTTCAGTTTTACAAAGTTTCTGACTCATCAAATCTACATTTTGACGTAACGGCATAAGAATTTTGGAAGGACGGGAGCAAAACTTTCGAATGTAAACAAAGAACAAAAAACAATGGCGTTGACAGAGTCGATTCAAAAACATGTATAAATTACTCACATCTGAGAATCTAATCCTTATTATTTCGGATTTACAGCATATTCCGAATGTTTAATTCATAACCATTCGCTGTGGTTAAAAGTTAACTATACATGCTATATGCAGAGTAATATCAAACTTTTGGACCAAGTGTGATTCTATATAAATAACATATTTCTAAGAGGGTAACGGAGTATATTGTAACCCCGAGAAAACATTGTCAACCAAGGCGAAACCGAAGTTGACAGTGTTTTCAGAGGGGTTATAATATACTCCGTCAACCTCTTAGAAATTTGTTATTTATTTTATTATACTGAATGCCTTGGATTTTATGAGCGGGTGAAAATGCATTAAAAGTAGAGAAATTTATATAAAGTATAATAATATGAAATAGTTCCCGCTAGAAATTTATGTAGTATCCCATTTAAATACAGATATGGTTGAAAAATCTGTTTCAAACAAATATTGGCTATGTAGGAGATTGAGTTTAGAGCGGATTTTGCAGCTATGCTGGTATGAAATCAACCCCACTAAGGACGTAACATACTAGTTCTGCGACTTTATTAAAATACAGGTTACTGCTCCTTCGGGATTGAAAA
Source organism: Mytilisepta virgata (assembly GCA_028015205.1). Classification (NCBI taxonomy): domain Eukaryota; kingdom Metazoa; phylum Mollusca; class Bivalvia; order Mytilida; family Mytilidae; genus Mytilisepta; species Mytilisepta virgata. The sequence goes on from CM051521.1 coordinate 66,189,217, forward strand.
TTGACCTTAGCTGAAATCTTGCAACCCTAATTAGCGAAAGTTTCTATTTCTTGGATGATTTGGATTTCCAAAGTTTTGGTCACCAGCATACTTGAAGATAAAATTCAGAAAAGATGCACAACCATGTTCAGGAGTAAGTCCCAAGATACATATTTTGAAAATTTTAGAACTGGAAAACCTCGGAATTGCACAGAATGCAATTATATAATGCATGAGAAAATGAACGACAATTCATTAATTGTGGTTTTGATTAAAGAATACAGACAGATTATTCTAAAAAAAAAATCAATACTTTTATCAATGCAATACACATATTATTAATCATGACTTTTCTCCTCCACTTGACACGTGTATAGGATACTTCCGTTCTCGAGAGAGCATGTGCAGTCTTCACACCGCTTTCCAAAGCAGTTTGATGAAAACTTTGTTCCAGGTTTTCGACACTGTCCATCGATATCCATACACTCTACAGAAGAAATTATCAGTCTTAAATACAATCCTCATCTCAAAATATGTATATATTTATCTGACTTTCTATAAACTAATATCATTAAATATCAGCCGAACGAATTCATAAATCCTGATCTTCCCACGAATTGAAAATCTAACCTTTAACAGTTCAAGAAGAGATTTTGAATAGCTACGTGTATTTTGACTTCATTAGTTCAATAAAAATGTCCATTGATTTCCTGGTCTTCATCCACTTTAGCGCCCACTCTTGTACAGTAGAGCTATGATTTGGCAGGGATATGGTTAGCTGAGGGAAGGGTTCCTTCACGCAGGTCAGAGCCTATTACATTTATAATTTGATGTTTTTTCTTATTTGATTTTCTATTTAGAATATAAAAACGGAAAACTATACAGTATTTTTCATACATAAAAAACTCCAAAAAACATACATTCCATGCATGAGGCATGTTTTATAGATGAATATACATTGCGCAACGATGGAAGTTAAACAGATCAAACACAATATTTGCTTAGTACCTTGTTTTACTACACTCGAATTTAAACTTGATCTAGATACTATCAAAACAAGTCTTCCATATGAATTTCATCAAAACCCGCAAATTAATATAGGCATGAGAGCCCTTAAAATGAGGACGAACGGACAGACGGAAGGTCGCCCGGCATTTCTATGTCCCCGCATTGCGTTCCAGCGGGGGACATAAATTATGCCCTCAAAACGTCTTTCCGTGATTGATTTTCTTACAAAATGCAAACATTACTTTATTTGCATCAATGGGGGCGTACGCCTTCTACACACCCCTCTGAATCCGCAACGGTTAAGACTTAAATTTTTCGCTTTATCAAATGAGTTTCTGGGGAGATAGTGTTGGATTCATTCGTTCTTTTCATGTAAGCTTTTCGTTCATAGATTTAGTTAATGTTCAAATATTTCATCCTTTGTCCTATATACTGGTGTAGCCTTTGGAACCTGACGAATTTAGGTCATATACATTGTATTACGAGCCCATCAAAGGTTAGTTGCCCTCAACGGCATTGTGCAACCAGTCGGAAATTACGATTACACCACTCATTTGACATATTAACTGGAAAACATGGCTTAATAAACGATATACTCAAAGCCAAGTTTATCCAGACACATACTTAACTTTGATTTATATTCTAGGCCTGAATGAAAATGGTTAAGTTTTGCCTTAAGATCAAGATTTAAGCCGCTACAATATTTTTTCAGTCCAGACATCTGTCTAAGGAAATTCTATTCATAAATTAAGTTACATCGTGGGACATTTTATGGTCTTAGTAAATCAAAGATAAAATTGTTGCCAAGAAAGCACTTTTCTGAACTAACTTTTTTGTAGACTCCTAACATAAATCATCTTAAAATTTTTTTAAATCAAACCAAAAATGGCCTGAAATCAAGTTCATTTTAAAACATTTATCTAAATTGCCAAATTGTTAAAGGAAAACTTCTGTTTTGAGATATCTTGTCAGTATGAATATATTGGATATTTATATATAACTGAGAAACAAATTAATATATATCGACTTATATTATATTGAATTACTCTGCCGAAGTAATATTAGTATGTATTTAAGTCTAGACATGAACAACTAAGAGTCAAAGACAGATCGTTAGTACATACATCTTGGATAGTAAATGTCCCTGAAAAAGTTAAACGCATGGAATAGTTAGAAATTTTTCTGACGTTCATCCGCCTTGTTGCAGAACCGGTTCCATGACCCCAGCTAATTCTAAAACAGGTCGCTTGACGTATTACGTATGGAATACACAGGTTAAATTTTATGTTAGGTCCAGAACAGGCGATGGAATATTAATTTCTTGATTTTAAGTCGACATTTTTGACATTTTAACAAAAGAAATAAAAATGTCTAAAGAGATGATCCAAACCTCTTTTTTTAAGTTCAGGAGTGGCCATAACTTTATTATTTTCTCTTTTCACTATACATATGTAAGTTCTACACTCTATCGTCCATTCTTCACCTTCTCTGTAACATCTACCTTTGTGTTCACAACCTAATAGTTGGCAAATAAACAAGTAATTAGAGGATAGTTAGAGCTTGCATCGCTATTTCAGCTGGCATTAACACTACCTTGGATAGATTCACGTAACTAGTAAAGGACACTTTCACCATAATTTTGTTTCAACGGCAGGCTTGTTATAATAAACAAAACATCTTGTAATAATGTGAAAGACAGGTGTGTACACGTAGTTAATATAAATGACAACATGTGAAACTGGAACTTAATATACACAAAATGCAAGTGAAAAGAGTTTTTTCAACTTAGAAGTCGGTGTAAAGCGTTAAACTGGCTTCACCCCTTACAACTAGACCAAAGAGGCCATTAGTATTGACATTTACGCTACCAATAACTGATAAGTGTGTCATATTTTGTAAGATATTTTACTGAATTTTCATTTTTTTTAGTTTTTTTAGCAGGAATATTTGTTTCAGTTTAAAATTTCCTGTCGAAAATTTGAATAGCAACATCCAAAAGCACATAATTGAATTTTGGTATTAATTACCCCAGTTGTTTTACAAGATAACAAATTTAAATATTTTTTGATGGATTTCCATTCTGTCTCTCGATTCCACTTTGATATTTCTGTTTTCATTACCGATGGACGAGGGTGGCGATCAAGGGACGCAAATTGATATCGATATTTCACATATATATATATATATATATATATATATATATATATATATATATATATATATATAAAATATTTTCCACGAATTTGTTGAATCGACACATGTAATGACAATTTTAGCATTGGTTATTTTAGTTTTTAATAGTGAAGTTATTCTGCAAACATTGTCATTATTCAGAAATGTAAGACATCATAATTTCATCATTCTTCTAATGATCCTATTTTTTCCATATGATCCTTTCCCTTTCTATCAAGATAAAATGATTAATTAGAGTTAGATATAAACAACGGGTTTATTCCCCGAACGACCAAACGTCAAACAAACAAACTTTGAGAAAATTTATAACTTACGTGGAATTTTTATCTTGTTCATGTACCATACAGTCTTTCTTTCAAATTTAACATCACATGTGTATGTAAAACAACCAGAATCCCACGTATCGTCTATTCTATAGCATTTATGGTTAAATATACATCCTAAAAGGATAAAGATAAAGTTTATAATGGATTCCGGTAAAATCTATTATACAATTTTGGTGTAATTACACATGAATTGTCCGAGTTAACCACATTTAGAACTGATTCATATATTGTTGATTCTTAACTAGTCTAATTCCAGAGTTCGTTTACAGTCACATGAACAACAGCAAACCTGACTTAAGGAGAAAAGATCTTGAATTAATGTGTTGGTAGATTTTAGGTATTAGTTGTATACCTTTGCTTGTAATTTAAACATAGTGTATCATCTGCACTCTAAAGGACTATGTTTGAATTTCATACAAGTTCTTTAGCTGGATGGGCTAATAGGAATGCCCCGATTTTCAACTGCTTGTATCAACGACCATCAACGATAACGTTTTAAATATTGCGAGTTATGAAACAAAATTTTGAATTTAGTGTCGGATGGTACTTCTTAAGAATCCTATTAAATGTCTGTAGTTTTGGACGCGACACTGATTTTTAATAAATTAATTTGTTTTTGTTTTTGTTCCGCTCTAGCCGTGTCAATCATTAGAGTTGTATGTATCATTATTAGAGGTATAAATGGATTTTGCACTGAACTTCTCATAGTTGATCGAAAGTAAATAATCCTATATACGCGTTGGTAAATTCAAAGTTCTTAATTAGTTGTTACTGCAGAAAACGTATGTGTTTTGAAATTTATAATTCAGTTATTAATAGCATGTCTGTATTCTTAATGAGGCCATTGACATACTGTATACATGTAGTTCAGTTCTACATCATCGTCGAAATCATGTCAGTATTATACACACACACAATATTTTATGCACACTAAGCCAGCATTTAAATTCGTTAGGCACAGTTGGCTTTGCGAGTTTCGTTTTTGCTTTTTCTTCTTTTTTAATTAGCAATTAATTTGTTTAATTTTTTAATATTGACATATTCTACTATAGTATGTTTCTATTTTACACTTAAAAGAATATGAAAGATTGATTTATACTTATTAACTGAATATAGGACAATAAATATATTTACATAATGATGTTTATATAAAAATACATAATTTGAGTGTAATACATGTATACTAAAACATTAATGTATTGTTATAGTCCGTGAAAAGCAAAATAAATAAACTAATTTCTATAAATACATGTAGGTACTGTTTATTTACGGTTTTTGTGAACACACTTTTGTGCTTCTGATAACGTTGAACAAAGGTCCATGGGAGCTATTGCAATCGCTTGGCGCCATTAATCATCGCTCGTCCGTTAACTATCAGGGAGCAACCATTTGATTTTTTTTTTTTTTTTGGGGGGGGGGGGGTTTCTAGGATCAAATTTGAAATAAAAAGCCAGCACCAGGATTTTTGCAAAATGAAAAGACAGGATCACTTTAGGTGTGAAAAAAAATCCAGGTCTTGTGTTAATCATGAATTGTTTGGGTTTAAACGCAGATGAAAATTTAGGCTAACAATTTTGTTGAACTATATCTTAGACAAGCTGTGCTTCCCTTTGTTATCAAATGCTTTCAAAATAAATGCTTCGTATTATCTAAAACGACAAAATTTTTGTTGGGCCACGGAACCCTACGTTTAAATTATGTACCTGAATGTGCAGTTTCTAGTTTACCATCTCCATTTTCTAAATATCCAACATTACTTTGGCATATTCCTTCAGCTTTAGATAAACATAGAAACTTGTTGACAAAAAAAAATAAAGCATATCTCGAAAATTCAAATCGTGCAAATTTATTACAAAATCATTAGTTCTACATTTTTTGTATTCTTGACTATCTCAACAAAAAAAATATATATGGAAAAACGAAGTTACAGGATTCATAATATTAGCTGAAAAAAACAAGGCCATTACCGTTATACAGAATGGACAGGAACATCTATGGAGCTGAAAGAAACAAGATTATAAGCGTTATACAGAATGGACAGTAACACCAATGGAGCTGAGAGACACAAGGCCATTACCGTTATACAAAATGGACAGTAACACCAATGGACTTGAGAGAAACAAGGCCAGTACCGTTATACAGAATAGACATTAACACCAATGGAGCTGTCAGAATCAAGGCCATTACCGTTATACAGAATGGACAGGACCACCTACGGAACTGAGAGAAACAAGGCAAATACCGTTATATAGAATGGACAGGAACACCTATTGAGCTGTGAGAAACAAAGACATTACCGGTATACAGAATGGACAGTAACACTAATGGAGCTGAGAGAAAAAAAGGCCATTACCGTTATAAAGAAAGAACAGGGACACCTACGGAACTGAGAGAAACAAGGCCACTACCGGTATACAGAATGGATAGGAACACCAATGGAGCTGAGAGAAGCAAGACCATTACCGTTATATAGAATGAAGAGTAACACCTATGGAGGTGAAAGAAACAAGATCATTACCGTTATACAGAATTGACAGGAACATCTATGGATCTGAGAAAATTAAGGCCATAACCGTTATATAGAATGGACAGTAACACCAATAGAGCTGAAAGAAACAAGGCCATTACGTTATACAGAATGTAATGGAACACCAATCGGGCTGAAAGAAACAAGGTAATTACCGTTATACAGAATGGACAGGAACACCAATAGAGCTGAGAGAAACAAGACAATTACCTTTGTACAGAATGGACAGTAACACCAATCGAGCTGAGAGAGTTAAGGCCATTACCGTTACACAGAATGGACAGTAATACTTATGGAGCTGAAAGAAACAAGACCATTACCGTTATACAGAATGGACAGTAACACCAATGGAGCTGAGAGAAACAAGGCCTTTACCGTTATAAATAATGGACATTAACACCTATGGAGCTGAGAGAAAGAAGGCCATTACCATTATACAGAACGGACAGTAACACCGATGGAGCTGAGAGCAACACGACCATTACCTGTGTACAGAATGGACAGTAACACCAATGGGGCTGGGAGAAACAAGGCCATTACCTGTGTACAGAATGGACAGTAACACCAATGGCGCAGGTAGAAACAAGCCCATTACCGTTATAGAAAATGGACAGTATCACCAATGGAGCTGAGAGAAACAATGCCATTACCGTTATACAGAATGGACAGGAACACCAATGGAGCTAAAAGAAACAAGACCATTACCGTTATACAGAATGGACGGTAACACCAGTGCAGCCGAGAGAAACAAGGCCATTACCGTTATACAGAATGGACAGCAACACTAGTGGAGCTGAGAGAAACAAGGCCATTACCGTTATACATAATGGACAGGAACACCAATGGAGCTGAAAGAAACAAGACCATTGCCGTTATACAGAATGGACAGTAACACCAAAGGAGCTGTGAGAAAGAATGCCATTACCGTTATATAGAATGGACAGTAACTCCAGTGGAGCTGAGAGAAACAAGGCCATTACCGTTATACAGACAGACAGGAACGCCAATAGAGCTGAGAGACAAGGCCATTACCGTTATACAGAATGGACAGTAACACCAATAGAGCTGAGAGAAACAAGGCCATTACCGTTATACAGAATGTAATGGAACACCAATGGGGCTGAAAGAAACAAGGTAATTACCGTTATACAGAATGGACAGGAACACCAATGGAGCTGAGAGAAACAAGACAATTACCTTTGTACAGAATGGACAGTAACACCAATCGAGCTGAGAGAATTAAGGCCATTACCGTTACACAGAATGGACAGTAATACTTATGGAGCTGAAAGAAACAAGACCATTACCGTTATACAGAATGGACAGTAACACCAATGGAGCTGAGAGAAACAAGGCCTTTACCGTTATAAATAATGGACAGTAACACCTATGGAGCTGAGAGAAACAAGGCCATTACCGTTATACAGAACGGACAGTAACACCAATGGAGTTGAGAGCAACACGACCATTACCTGTGTACAGAATGGACAGTAACACAAATGGGGCTGAGAGAAACAAGGCCATTACCTGTGTACAGAATGGACAGTAACACCAATGGCGCAGGTAGAAACAAGCCCATTACCGTTATAGAACATGGACAGTATCACCAATGGAGCTGAGAGAAACAATGCCATTACCGTTATACAGAATGGACAGGAACACCAATGGAGCTGAAAGAAACAAGACCATTACAGTTATACAGAATGGACAGTAACACCAGTGCAGCCGAGAGAAACAAGGCCATTACCGTTATACAGAATGGAGAGCAACACTAGTGGAGCTGAGAGAAACAAGGCCATTACCGTTATACAGAATGGACAGGAACACCAATGGAGCTGAAAGAAACAAGACCATTACCGTTATACAGAATGGATAGTAACACCAAAGGAGCTGAGAGAAACAATGCCATTACCGTTATACAGAATGGACAGTAACTCCAGTGGAGCTGAGAGAAACAAGGCCATTACCGTTATACAGACAGACAGGAACGCCAATAGAGCTTAGAGACAAGGCCATTACCGTTATACAGAATGGACAGTAACATCTATGGAGATGAAAGAAACAAGATCGTTACCGTTATACAGAATTGACAGGAACATCAATGGAGCTGAGAGAATTAAGGCCATTACCGTTATACAGAATGGACAGTAACACCAATAGAGCTGAAAGAAACAAGGCCATTACCGTTATACAGAACGGAATGGAACACCAATGATGCTGAAGGAAACAAGGTAATTACCGTTACACAGAATGGACAGTAATACTTATGGAGCTGAGAGAAAGAAGGCGATTACCGTTATACAAAACGGACAGTAACACCGATGGAGCTGAGAGCAACACGACCATTGCCTGTGTACAGAATGGACAGTAACACCAATGGGGCTGAGAGAAACAAGGCCATTACCTGTGTACAGAATGGACAGTAACACCAATGGCGCAGGTAGAAACAAGCCCATTACCGTTATAGAAAATGGACAGTATCACCAATGGAGCTGAGAGAAACAATGCCATTACCGTTATACAGAATGGACAGGAACACCAATGGAGCTAAAAGAAACAAGACCATTACCGTTATACAGAATGGACAGTAACACCAGTGCAGCCGAGAGAAACAAGGCCATTACCGTTATACAGAATGGACAGCAACACTAGTGGAGCTGAGAGAAACAAGGCCATTACCGTTATACAGAATGGACAGGAACACCAATGGAGCTGAAAGAAACAAGACCATTGCCGTTATACAGAATGGACAGTAACACCAAAGGAGCTGTGAGAAACAATGCCATTACCGTTATATAGAATGGACAGTAACTCCAGTGGAGCTGAGAGAAACAAGGCCATTACCGTTATACAGACAGACAGAAACGCCAATGGAGGTGAGAGACAAGGCCATTACCGTTATACAGAATGGACAGTAACACCAATAGAGCTGAAAGAAACAAGGCCATTACCGTTATACAGAATGTAATGGAACACCAATGGGGCTGAAAGAAACAAGGTAATTACCGTTATACAGAATGGACAGGAACACCAATGGAGCTGAGAGAAACAAGACAATTACCTTTGTACAGAATGGACAGTAACACCAATCGAGCTGAGAGAATTAAGGCCATTACCGTTACACAGAATGGACAGTAATACTTATGGAGCTGAAAGAAACAAGACCATTACCGTTATACAGAATGGACAGTAACACCAATGGAGCTGAGAGAAACAAGGCCTTTACCGTTATAAATAATGGACAGTAACACCTATGGAGCTGAGAGAAACAAGGCCATTACCGTTATACAGAACGGACAGTAACACCAATGGAGTTGAGAGCAACACGACCATTACCTGTGTACAGAATGGACAGTAACACAAATGGGGCTGAGAGAAACAAGGCCATTGCCTGTGTACAGAATGGACAGTAACACCAATGGCGCAGGTAGAAACAAGCCCATTACCGTTATAGAACATGGACAGTATCACCAATGGAGCTGAGAGAAACAATGCCATTACCGTTATACAGAATGGACAGGAACACCAATGGAGCTGAAAGAAACAAGACCATTACAGTTATACAGAATGGACAGTAACACCAGTGCAGCCGAGAGAAACAAGGCCATTACCGTTATACAGAATGGAGAGCAACACTAGTGGAGCTGAGAGAAACAAGGCCATTACCGTTATACAGAATGGACAGGAACACCAATGGAGCTGAAAGAAACAAGACCATTACCGTTATACAGAATGGATAGTAACACCAAAGGAACTGAGAGAAACAATGCCATTACCGTTATACAGAATGGACAGTAACTCCAGTGGAGCTGAGAGAAACAAGGCCATTACCGTTATACAGACAGACAGGAACGCCAATAGAGCTGAGAGACAAGGCCATTACCGTTATACAGAATGGACAGTAACATCTATGGAGATGAAAGAAACAAGATCGTTACCGTTATACAGAATTGACAGGAACATCAATGGAGCTGAGAGAATTAAGGCCATTACCGTTATACAGAATGGACAGTAACACCAATAGAGCTGAAAGAAACAAGGCCATTACCGTTATACAGAACGGAATGGAACACCAATGATGCTGAAGGAAACAAGGTAATTACCGTTACACAGAATGGACAGTAATACTTATGGAGCTGAGAGAAAGAAGGCCATTACCGTTATACAAAACGGACAGTAACACCGATGGAGCTGAGAGCAACACGACCATTGCCTGTGTACAGAATGGACAGTAACACCAATGGGGCTGAGAGAAACAAGGCCATTACCTGTGTACAGAATGGACAGTAACACCAATGGCGCAGGTAGAAACAAGCCCATTACCGTTATAGAAAATGGACAGTATCACCAATGGAGCTGAGAGAAACAATGCCATTACCGTTATACAGAATGGACAGGAACACCAATGGAGCTGAAAGCTGAAAGAAACAAGGCCATTACCGTTATACAGAATGGACAGTAACACCAATGCAGCCGAGAGAAATAAGGCCATTACTGTTTACAGAATGGACAGTAACACTAGTGGAGCTGAGAGAAACAAGGCTATTACCGTTATACAGATAGACAGGAACGCCAATGGAGCTGAGAGACAAGGCCATTACCGTTATACAGAATGGACAGTAACACCAATGGAGCTGAGAGAAACAAAGTCATTACCGTTATACAGAATGGACGGTAACACCTATGGAGGTGAAAGAAACAAGATCATTACCGTTATACAGAATTGACAGGAACATCTATGGATCTGAGAAAATTAAGGCCATAACCGTTATATAGAATGGACAGTAACACCAATAGACCTGAAAGAAACAAGCCCATTACCGTTATACAGAATGTAATGGAACACCAATGAGGCTGAAAGAAAGAAGGTAATTACCGTTATACAGAATGGACAGGAACACCAATGGAGCTGTGAGAAATAAGACAATTACCTTTGTACAGAATGGACAGTAACACCAATCGAGCTTAGAGAATTAAGGCCATTACCGTTACACAGAATGGACAGTAATACTTATTTAGCTGAAAGAAACAAGACCATTACCGTTATACAGAATGGACAGTAACACCAATGGAGCTGAGAGAAACAAGGCCTTTACCGTTATAAATAATGGACAGTAACACCTATGGAGCTGAGAGAAAGAAGGCCATTACCGTTATACAGAACGGACAGTAACGCCGATGGAGCTGAGAGCAACACGACCATTACCTGTGTACAGAATGGACAGTAACACCAATGGCGCAGGTAGAAACAAGCCCATTACCGTTATACAAAATGGACAGTATCACCAATGGAGCTGAGAGAAACAATGCCATTACCGTTATACAGAATGGACAGGAACACCAATGGAGCTGAAAGCTGAAAGAAACAAGACCATTACCGTTATACAGAATGGACAGTAACACCAATGCAGTCGAGAGAAACAAGGCCATTACCGTTATACAGAATGGACAGTAACACTAGTGGAGTTGAGATAAACAAGGCCATTACCGTTATACAGATAGACAGGAACGCGAATGGAGCTGAGAGACAAGGCCATTACCGTTATACAGAATGGACAGTAACACCAATGGAGCTGAGAGAAACGAGGCCATTACCGTTATACAGAATGGACAGTAACACCTATGGAGGTGACAGAAACAAGATCATTACCGTTATACAGAATTGACAGGAACATATATGGATCTCAGAAAATTAAGGCCATAACCGTTATACAGATTGGACAGTAACACCAATAGAGCTGAAAGAAACAAGGCCATTACCGTTATACAGAATGTAATGGAACACCAATGGGGCTGAAAGAAACAAGGTAATTACCGTTATACAGAATGGACAGAAAAACACCAATGGAGCTGAGAGAAACAAGACAATTACCTTTGTACAGAATGGACAGTAACACCAATCGAGCTGAGAGAATTAAGGCCATTACCGTTACACAGAATGGACAGTAATACTTATGGAGCTGAAAGAAACAAGACCATTACCGTTATACAGAATGGACAGTAACACCAATGGAGCTGAGAGAAACAAGGCCTTTACCGTTATAAATAATGGACAGTAACACCTATGGAGCTGAGAGAATTAAGGCCATTACCGTTATACAGAATGGACAGTAACATCTATGGAGATGAAAGAAACAAGACCATTACCGTTATACAAAATGGACAGTAAAACCAATAGAGATGAAAGAAACAAGGCCATTACCGTTATACAGAATGGAATGGAACACCAATGGAGCTGAAAGAAACAAGGTAATTACCGTTATACAGAATGGACAGGAACACCAATGGAGCTGAGAGAAACAAGGCCATTACCGTTATATAGAATGGACAAGAACATCTATGGAGCTGAAAGAAACAAAGACATTAACGTTATACAGAATGGACAGGAACACCAATGGAGCTGAGAGAAACAAGGCCATTACCGTTATATAGAATGGACAAGAACATCTATGGAGCTGAAAGAAACAAAGACATTAACGTTATACAGAATGGACAGGAACACCAATGGAGCTGAAAGAAACAAGGCCATTACCGTTATACAGAATGGACAGTAACACCAGTGGAGCTGAGAGAAACAAGGCCATTACCGTTATATAGAATGGACAAGAACATCTATGGAGCTGAAAGAAACAGACATTAACGTTATACAGAATGGACAGGAACACCAATGGAGCTGAAAGAAACAAGGCCATTACCGTTATACAGAATGGACAGTAACACCAGTGCAGCCGAGAGAAACAAGGCCATTACCGTTATACAGAATGGACAGTAACACCAATGGAGCTGAGAGAAACAAGGTCATTACCGTTATACAGAATGAACAGTAACACCAGTGTAGCCGAGAGAAACAAGGCCATTACCGTTATACAGAATGGACAGTAACACCAATGGAGCTGAGAGAAACAAGGTCATTACCGTTATACAGAATGGACAGTAACACCAATGGAGCTGAAAGAAACAAGGCCATTACCGTTATACAGAATGGACAGTATCTCCAGTGGAGCTGAAAGAAACAAGGCCATTACCGTTATACAGAATAGAATGGAATACAATGGAGCTGAAAGAAACAATGCCATTACCGTTGTACAGAATGGACAGGAACACCTATGGATCTGAAAGAAACAAGGCCATTACCGATATACAGACTGGACAGGAACACATGTAGAGTACAAATGCCGCCATTCCAAGTACAGTAAAAAAGCAGGAACAATAAAAATAAAAATACACATATCACTGACGCAATTCTACTGTTAAAAACTATATGTATGTTAAAATTAATCATATATACTACCCCTTGTCCAATGCCAAATGTCGGCACGGTGATCATGTGCGATTCGGGATACGAATGTGTAGCGTAAATTAGTGTTCGCTTGCAGTTTCTACAAATGATTACTTCTTTGAACACTCCAACAATATATAGTAGTACAATGAGCTAAACATCAATACAACTGTACGTAGAAAACTAGTTTTCAAACAATTATCTTAAGGGTGTAAAATGCGATATAGTTGGACATATGATATATTTACCTTTTGTTTCAAAAGCCATCATTATATTCCACAGCAATAGACACTGTAATCTTGACATCTGAGAATGACCTTAAAATACTGCATATATTTATAGATTTATTAAGTTATCTATTTTTTCAGTTCCTTTATAATAAAATCAAACTCCTATCATAAATAGGTCCATAATTTGTCCGTAATGTGGAATTTTTCATAATTTATTAAATCTCAAGTACATGGGTGTAGATACAGCTCAATTACCAGTTCATTAATACTAACATGAAATGGAATATACATAATTAAATATTTACTGGTAAAAAATTCCATGATACCAATTTTGAAGAACAATATGTGCACATTTCGTCGATCTACGACGCAATGGTTTGTGCTCGAGGCATAAATGACAAAACAACCAAATTTTTTTTTCTTTTTTTGTAAGCAAGATGTATGTTTCACATGCATATTTTCCGTTCTTAGATGATTTTTAAAATCTCTCGTGCATAAATATGTTCTTAATTTTTCGTTATCTTTTGCGGTATCATTGTTTCGGATTTCAAATATGCTGACCTTGAGAACAAATGACGATTCGTTATCTTACCAATCAAAGTTGGTATCAGAGAATCAAAAGTATCAATTTCGGGACTTGCAACAATTAGTAATTGTATATGCAATAAAATGTACGGTAACAATAAGCAAATCCACTGACGCATACTATGTGATTTGATTTAATGAAAGATATGCGTTATCAGCTGATCTCGCTCTTGCTGGGTGACAATCAATTCAAGAGACTCTAACCAGTAAATCATAAATAGGGACCAATTCCTTAAACACTTTGCAAGGTATTACTTTGATCTGTACACAGCGCATAATCAATGCGGTCTGGTCTGCTTTGAGGATTGTTCTAGTATTGGGATTAGTGATGAGCTGACTTTTATAGCATGTTTTATGCACCAGAGTGTCAGGATCGATAAGGGCAGGTTTGGGGTGCCCATGCAACCGGTTTAATCCCACCACTGTTCAATGTCTGCACAAAGTCACACTATCTGTTGTGTTTATGTATGTGTTTTGTGCTCTTTTATGTTATTTTTTGTCTGGGGTTCTGTTGGGTGACGTTGATTGGTTGGTATGTCATTGTTGACTTTTCCTGTTATCAATTTTGTTATTTATTCTTATAGATGTTGTTGAGAAATTTAACCATTCTTTTTCTTTTTTCCCTGTTTGATATTGAATTTCTCGTGATTCATACTGGACATGTCTCTGACTGACATTCGAATCCCCCTTGATTAATACTAGACATTTCTGATTGTTACGACCTTTCATTCCGATAAATACCTGACATTTATGATTGTTACGGCCTTTCTGTCCGATTAATACCGGACATTTCTGATTGTTAGTGCCTTTCTGTCTGATTAATACAGGACTTCTCTTTGATTGTTACTGCCTTTCTTCCTGATTAATACTGAATTTCGATTTAATTGTTACTTTCATTCCCTTTGCTTAATATTTAAAACTAGACTTATCTACTTCTCTCTGATTTTTGCTGGACTTCTCCTTGAATTATATATTTGAAAATAGATATTGACCCTCTCCCTGACTAATACTGAACGTCTTTCTGGTTGGCATCGTCTGTCTATTTTATACTGACTTCAATATTCAGCTCTAAACAACAGTGTTACAAAGAAGTGTCAAAAATATATCGTCTATGAAACGACTACAGTCCACTGTTTTGGTATACATGGTTGTACTTTTAAAAATCGTTGCAGTTTATTGGGCATTGTTTCCAATCGACTTTTAATGTAAGTATAGAATTATTATTTAAGCAAAAATTCACACTGACCTATATTTTGAAAGAAAAAAAAATATTAGAGAAGAAAACCACCTACCTTATTATTCAATGATCAAAAAGTTTCATTGTTATGGATATTTATTCATAACAGATGTGAAGGAAAATTGAATCCTCTTAAACAATTTTGTAAAGTATATTGTACAAGATATTTTGTCATTGTAAAAGTCCGGTTTGTAGTACAAATTTAATTTCAAAAATTCTCCATCACTAAAGTACTATGAATTATCTAAAATCCGTCAATTCTAAATATTTAAAATTAACATTGTCTGTTAAAGTTTTTAAAATGAAAATAAAAAAGAGAATTTTAGTTCTAAATCATTATATTTTTCTTATCACGAATATCTTAAATAAAAGCGATTTGACCAATTATCAAACGTTATGATACCTTAAAAGTGGACAGTACTCTTATGTAACTTGCATGGTAATTCTCCAATGATGATTATAAATCCACAAAACAACGAAGTTCTACTATAAGCAGCAGCTTACATTGTATCTTTTCAAGCGTTAAACAACACAAGCGATAAATATCCAGTTAATAAAGCTTCATACAATATTAATTCTATATCTTGAATGCATTATTTACGAATTTGAAATGAAAAAATCACATGCTTGCACATCTATATATATAGCTTGTCAAGGAGGTGATCGTCAAAATCATAAATGTCTAGTTTGTTTTGGTATTTTGAAATAGGAAGATTCTGTACACAAAATTTATTTGAAAAAATAAAGAAAAGTATGGAGTTAATATCAGGAACAAGACAAAGGACGACAGCTTACTATACAGGGAATTGTAGATTTTTTATCACCAGTTAATATGTACTATGTATTGACTAACAATAGAATATAAGCCTAAATATGATAAAACCTGTCAATACAATACAAAATGTCAAAGTACACCAATACATCACATACCCGTCCAATATGCCGTATTGACTAGCCAAGATGACATATAGGACTGGTTAGGCATTAAAGAATCATATTGGTCTAATTAATATGACATATTGGACTGGATAGTCAATAAAGGTATAATTGCGCAAGGGTTTCCATATTGGCTTAGTTATTGGTCTGAGGCTAGCCATATTGGACGGAGGCGAACAATAATACTATTGTATTATATTGGATCATGAATAGTTCTGGTTTTGTGAACTATTTCCAAAGTGGTCATTGAATTTTGCAGATAACGAGAAATCAAACCATTTTCCCATACAAATAAAACAGCTCACACGACAATATAATACAAGGATTATAGATGGAATCGGTGAGCCTTTAAAAGGACAAAGAATGACAAAAAAAAATAAAAGGCGAACAAAACTAACAAAATAAAACTAGATGGAGGCAGTCGGAAACGGGGGCGATAAAAAGTTAAAATGGCCTTGTTCGCGAGCAGCACTTCAGTATTATAGTGTATTATGACAGAATGGTTTATAGCTGCAAAATACACGTCCACAGAGGATCCGAGCAACACACTATTTTACCTGCAGCATACATATTGTTTATTTTTGCAAATGTGCATATTTATATTAATATATTTATTTCATTTTATTTATATATATATATATATATATATATATATATATATATATATATAGAGGAAATTTTAATTTCTTTAGAGTCGTTCGAGGACTTATTCCAATCTGAAGCGCTTGTAAAGAATATATTTATGCACGAATATTATATGACCCAGATACCTTTTCAATATATGTGCAGAACATGTTTTATCTCGTACAAAGTGACAATTGACTATAAAACGAGATAACGTAGATTTTGTATATATTGAAATCTATGTCGCCATGATAAGACGATTCCTTATTCCAGGTTTATTGTTGGTTTGGTTTGTCTGTACATCGGAATGCGTCCATCCTTTACAGACCAACATTGACGATTATATAAGCTCTGTAAGTTAACTAAGGTATGGATAATTATGTGTCCAGCTTACGTCTTGAAGCGAGATCAAGATTACCCCAAGTGTTGACTAATGCTTAACACTTAAATAAAATTCTGTTTGAATTTGATAATTACTTGACACGCTGTACACCTCGATTTTCATAATAACAGCACAAATAAAGATAAAAACTTTATTTTGACTACTTTTCCAGCGCCTGTGTCGTTCAAACAGAATTAAAGGCAATGATATTTATGAATTGACTCAAACTAATTATAAACTAAGCCAGACAAACCGTGAAAATAAAAATAAAATTTTTTAGAACGCAAAGAACATGAAATACAAAAGTCAAAACAATAGACAAAAACGTATTTATGGAATTACTAAAATTGGATTTCGAGTCCATTTTATGGTTTGTTGATTTAGTGGTGACTATTTGTTTGTTCATATATTTACTGTCTGTTTTCTTATTGAAGAATATCTTATATCGCATCATTCTTACTGTATGGCAATTATTCTGGATATTCATTAATTCTCTATGTTTCCCAAACAGTTTATTATGGAGAGTTGAAATTCATTATCTTCAACCAATGTTTAAAATATAAACATTAAAATACTGCTAAAAATTAAACTTTTTGCTAGTGCTCTTATAAATGTATGAATCACACGTCAAAATTGCAGTAACATGCTGTCTCTATGTAACTTTTCTAGGAGAGAGGTTTCTCAGTCACTTGTGAAGCTGAACACTTTACCCCGAGCCTTTTCATATATTTCAGGTATTTCAGGTAATAAAACTGTAACGAAATACACGATACAAATGGTATACCAAGTAATCTATTCATTCAGGATTATAGAGTTTTGATACGATATATAACGATCATCCCAGATACCCGTCTTGTGGATACTTATGTTATATCACTAGTTTTCCCCAGTTTGTAAATTAGAAATTTCAAAATGTAAATGGGAAATACAACACATTACAACAATTATCCCGTAAGAAACAATTACTAGTATACAGATACTAAGTAATGATGGATGGCACAACCGTGCTGTCTTGTTCTGATTCTCTTTGGTTTTTTAATCTATTGGCTGTGTCTTTGTGATATTTGTTTGCTGTTAGTGTTATCACGAATTCGCCCTGTCTTTGGGTTTGCCCACTTACTTAGTGCTGTATTCCTTTCCAATGTGTACATAAGACACAACGTGTACCAAGTATAAGCCAATAACTTTATATTGACTGTCTGTACGATTTTTACGGTCGAAAAATAAACTGGAAAATTTTGATTTTTTTTTACACTGTTATGTATATTCTTTGTTTGTTTCTGATAAAAATTCAAACAGCTATTTTCAGGGGTTAAAATGTCATGCAAACAACCCTGGATTATCTTTAGCTGTTGTGAAGGATGGAAAAGTTCTGATGACGAAGGGATATGGTTTCCGAGATTTATCTACCAACATGCCAGTCACAGACCATACATTATTTGGCATTGCATCAATGTCCAAAGCATTTTGTGCAACACTTTTGGTGAAGCTGTTGGCAGCACACTCCAAGTACATAATTTAGATAATAGTGTTATGCTGCATGTGTGCCTAAAATAACAGTGTTATGCTGCATGTGTGCCTAAAATAACAGTGTTATGCTGCATGTGTGCCTAAAATAGATCTTTGAATATTTATAACACAGTGTGAATTAATTTAAACTTTTGTGTTGTAATCCCTTTTTATGACTTATTTCAAACAATTCTATGTACTTTATCTAAAATTCCACTGCCTAACTATAATAAAATGTATCAGGAGACAAACATATTTATTTTTCCGTAAAAAAATATGAATGGAAGACGCATACTATTTTGGTATACATGTTATATACATGTACTAACTTGATAATTTAGCTGGTTAACTAAATTTCTTTCGAGTAAACATGAAATAGACTAGTAAATAGAAATTAATATATATGTTGTTACTGTTGGATAATGAACACATTCATATTGTTTTCTTCCAGTATGAGCATATACACACACATAGCTGATATTCTACCAAACTTCAAATTCACAACCAACATCCGGACAAGCAACGCAAACATTAGGGACGTTCTCTCTCATACTATGGGATTTCCTCCTTATAATCTGATGAGACTTGATCCTAATCTGACAAGGAGCGATATTGCGAAGTAAGTCAATTGAAAAAGAGGAAATTTAGATTTTAATTTATATTACACACAGATGGGGGATATTTACATGTATTACTCGCACTTAATGGGCAAACGATCAAGCTATATGTACATGTATATTATTTCTTACCAGCAAGTTTATCTGATATTTAGCACAGTTAGCAATGAGGTTTTGTTAAAGGTATTTGACGACTTTATTTCAGTGACGGATTAAAAGATTCTAGAAAAAAAACCACGATAAATGAATAGGCTGACGTCACAGCTGAAGTTTAAAACATTTTGGCCACACCTATTTGACCTGATTGGCGGGGACTGAATTAACAAACTTACTGATTTCAATCATTATGTTCTATGTTTCAAACGAACATAAAGTATTTATGTGCTTAACATCGTTATCTCATAGATGCATACCCTGGCTAAACTATATATAAATATATAAGGAGACTTAATTTTGATACCAACAGGCACGGTGAACATTTTATTTTTACATACTCTACAACGTCATAACAGAACGCAAAGTACCAATTCGGTTTTTATGTTAATCTCCATATGGGTTACCAAGATATGAAAGAAGATTTCATAAAAATAAAAATTAATTTCTTGAACAATAACAGCACCCCACTTAAGTGGAAATGTATCCGATTAATTTAATGCAACCAAAATGGTACGTTCCTATGGTTTTTCATGCCGAAAAATGAGGCTCAAAAAGGGGGATAAATTTTTGCTAATAATCGGGGGGTACCCACTTAAATCATTGAAATTACTCACATTCTTAAAAGCTAGTTTGAATTTGTTTTATCTCATATGTTTTGAAGGAAGAACCACCGCCGTTTAAAATTATCTATTATTTAATTTAATATTGACCAATGGGCAGCGAGTCTCACTTTCATTTCACCCCTGTTCAACTCGTTTAAATACCCGTCTCATTAATTTGCATAACTGGTTTCTTTCTTATTTTAGAAAAAAAAAATAACTATTGCGATTACTACGCGTTACGCACATAAATTTATTTATGTTCTAAATTTCAAACGAACATAAAGTATTTATGTGCTTAACTTTTGTTATCTCATAGAAAGAGGCCTAATTCTAATACCAACAGGCATGGTGACTATTTCGACGTACGAAGAAAGTAATAACGAGCGTCTCACAATCCTAAATTCTTTGAAACCGATGAACGTTTTTCTAAACTATCTGACACATAGCCATCTTATATCTATTTTTGCTAATGCCTCTTTTACTAATTCTCTCGTTCTCGTGTAAGATATCTTCTCCTTTTATCTTCGAAATACAAAAGAATTAGATTTCTTTAAAAATACAAAGACCTGAATATATATACATCTGAATCTGTACCTATGTTTGCTAATTATAAATATCGTTCTGAAAGCTTTACCGGAAAATATATTGTCTCAAGTCTAGAAATGACTACATTTCTACCATGTCTGTAGCAATCTGTTTTGTTTTTCTGAATAAAAATGTCCATATGTGATGTTTGAAAAGAAATATGGTTGGCCTTAATATTACAAAGCTCATTAAATCTTAAAAATCCCGTGTACATAAAAAAACACATAGTAAGCAAACGGAGTTCTTTTAAAGAATTTTTATCTTGATAAAGTTCGACCAGTTTTATCAATATATCGGAATTGACTGGTTGCTTTTTCTTCACTGGACGAGAAAGAATTCTCTTGGCACCTTCTACAATGTTTTTAATAATGTCAGACTCGCACGGGTCAAATACGCCGGTTGTACGGTGTGCCCATCTTGTACTATACAATGCTGTATCAATGGTACTGAAATGTTTTGATATTTCTATCAAATGTTGTAAATATAAACCACCATATATAACATCGCATGGAAGAACCGAAGTAATCTCATTAAATTGTTCTGTCCATCTAACAAATCTCTTAAAGCCGCCAATGTATTTAGAAACTGTAGTCCTGGCTCTTGAATCCAATACAGTCGCATTTAAATTTATAAAAAGAAGTCTTAATTGCGGGTATGTGATTGAATCTAACTGTGACCAAAATCCAGTACATAATATATTCTATAAATATAAATATATAACTAATACAAAGATTTTCATTCCGCGTAACGGTCCAGTGACCTAAATCCAAAATTTTAATCCAGTGACCTACATGTATCAAGTAAATTGTCCAGTGATTCCATAACTTCAGGTCCAGTGACCTTCTTCTAGTATAGCTACAGAATTTTAGTCCAGTGACATGCATATTATCAGGATATGAACCAAACTGCAAAATAATATATACATATATAATATACTTTAACCTAACTGCAATAATTGTTCCTTTAAAATCACCCCTTGCGAATAAAGAGTTCAAATTCATTCCTGGCTCTAGTATTCGCTCTACCTCAGAGAACTCTAGGACATCCACGACATATTTTCTGTACTTTTGACCTGTATCAAATATCAAAGGCCAAAATGGCACAGACGGCCATTTTGGGACATCAAAGTTCCTACAGCCCTACATCTTACCAAGTGGTTTATAACTCTGCTAGTTTGAGAAACAGGTGGGACTAGCCAATTATTTTCGCCCGACTAATCACAAGTGAAAGCGTCGACGCACATAGATCCTGGATTCCAGTACAATGAATTGTATTTCTTCAATTTTGTGTTATCAAAATTTGCAAATCTGTCCACTGAAAACGGACCCCAAATCTCATTTATGAAAAGAAAAAACTCCTGTGAAATACGTCAATTATCTACATCTATAATTCTACTAAGCGTATCCGCCTTTTCGTTTTGATCCTTAGATATCCATTTGACACAAATCGTGACGTTACAACTATGACAAGATTCAAAAATTGATAAAGCTAATTCTTGCAATTCTAAAAAAATTGCTTCCTTTGTGAACTACTATAACCGCATTTTGATTATCGGTATAAAAAGAAACAGTGCTATTTTTCAACAGATGTGAAAAACTGATCAAACACAGTTCTATCGTTTTTACTTCTCTCCAAGTGGAACTTTTTACTTTCTCTTCTTGTGACCAAGATTTGTGCATGATATTCGAAGAATTATCTACAAACCCAGCTGCCGCTGAGTCACTTGCATCTGTAAAAATGTAAAATTCTTAATCTGAACCTAAAATTGTTTCAGATTTTAAATCACAAACATTATTTTTCCAAAACAGTAAATCTCTGATACAACCTATACAGTTATTTATGTTCACCAATTGATCCCAATCATCTCTACAATTTATAACTGTAAACAAACCCCTTGTCATAATCTGTGTTATGTCTCCCAAAGCGGGTGTCAGGGAAATAACTTTCCAGGTAACTCTAGCTAACAATCTAATTTTTACCCTAGAAGCGCTAAAAAGAATTACATCAACTAGTTCTAATAATTCATGTATTTTTCTTTGTGGAATTTCTAATAAACATTGTTTCAAATTCCAAATGCATCCTAACCATTCTACTTTTTGTGATGGTACCCAGCGACATTTGTCTTTATTCGGAACAAAACCCGATGATATTAAATCAGCCTTGACTTTCTATGAGTGTGAAGTACATTTATCTTTATTCTCGGCTAAACCAGCTCGTCATCTAAATAAACGACTATTCTAATCCCATCTTTATGCCAATGCTTAACTAAAGGTCTCACTACTTTCGTAAAAATGTATCCACTCGACCTTAACCCAAAAGGAAGAACTGTAAAAAAAAATCTTTGTTCATATTCAATTTCCCAGGAAAAACCTAAATATTTCTGATGGTCAGTAAAGATATCAATATGATGATATTCGGCCTTTACATCAAATACAAAACCATAACAATCTAGAGATACATACTGTTTTGCAGTTTTCAAATCCTCTACCTGCTCATTCACGTGTCTTAAATCTGAAATTAATCTAGGTCTATTTTTTAAGCTACCGATACAGTCAATGGATTTACCACATGTGGTCTACTCGACACCTCTCTTATTACACCACCTTTTAATAAATCTGAAATAGCTTTGGAAACTAATTCTCCATTTTCAAAAGCGGATCTATTATTCCGAAAATATTTACTTTCGGGCTCATGATTAAGCTGAATTTCATACCCTTCTGCAATAACATCTAAAATGTAATCCGATGTATTTATCTGTTTCCAAAAATTAATAGATTTTTTCAAACGAATTTTAACATTGATATCAAAATTTTCAAATCCATAAAAAGTTTGTAAAATATCTAATTCTTGAACCTGTAAAATGTTATGATTGTGGTCTTTAAGCAGAAGACCCTCGCATTTTCACCCCATTCTAAGCCTCATCCGTATATCGATTTTATGTCAAGTCAATGCACTGTTATTGTCTATATCTACAAGATGTAGTTAGTATCACAACTTGAACACTTATGTCTGCACGTAAATATTACTTTTTAGTTTTGATACAAATCCATCTGTCGTATTTCCCTAGGCCTATCTTGATCAAATAATTAACCCAGAGTTAAATAAACCCATGATTAAAGTATGGTTAAATTGAACTATTTTGCACTGATCGATCCTTCAGCATTTGCTGTTACAGTCGTCCTGCGGCACTGTAACGTGGAACAGGTTTTAACATATTTATGAAACCTATTGACTTTAAGTAAACAACTACTTTTTAACCAATACCAGATTTTCATCACACAAAAAAAAATTGTAGCTATTTGAAACAACATAATCTTTTTAGCTACGATCAGACACTGAAAAAGCATCGCATTGTGCATCGCGGTTGATATTTTACGATGTGCATCTGATAAACCTGATGCTATTTACGTCATCAATGAAATTCAACAATTACATAATAACTCAATATTGTAACGCTGCCTCTCGGGTGTTAGAGTCGGACACCAAAGATCACAGTGTTACATCAATTAAAAGTTCTATAAGTTGCCAAGACCGGTGTCTAATTCAATTACCGCCAGTCTTTGCCCGTTATAGAAAGTTGGATACTTATGTATATTTCTGTATTTATGGCTATATAAATAAAATTACTAATAGTAAAAGTTTAATACTTTATTATTATAAAAAGAATAAAACGGAAAGCTGCTGGTTGACTTCTATGGTATACATCACTGGTTGGGTCACTCGGACTGGATAGGTCTTACAATAAATAAACTAACCAATGACTACAACTTAATAACCCAACAAGAAAAGGCAATAGGGCATACAATTAAGTGAAAACTATCACCACCGAGAATTTGGAAGCCACCGTCACCAGACGCAATTCGTATACTAAATTATTTCTTTTAGGGGATGTCCGTCAACAACTTTTAGTACCGTCACCGGCCATTGAAAGTTTACACAAATAATCACCATCAGCTATAAAGTACATGCATATCGAACTATAAATATACACCAGATCAATGAGTGTCTCACAATCACCGTCACCGTCACCGTCACTGATCGAGCACCGTCACCTTGACTTGGTACAGTCACCGATACCTTAATATAACACCGTCACCGTCACCTTGATTTAGCACCGTCACCGTCACCTTGATTTAGCACCGTCACCGTCACCTTGATTTATCACCGTCACCGGAGATAGATACCAAGCTATAATTTATATTTAATTTCTTACTTTTGCTGCTTGATTTTGGTAATCGGACATTTTTAATATATTTTTGAATTTTGCCGCTCATATACTATCCATAAAACAAACTACTTATTCCGGTGCAGTTTTCTGCTTTTATACTCCTAACCATCCAATGACAGTCCAGCATTCATATTTTGACCAATCAAAAGCCTGGTTTCTAAGTTGGGGAATTCCCCTAATGGCATCGCCATTTGTAAACAAACTGACGAAAATTATTAATAAAACTGTTTTTCAGTATGAAATTTATGATGGGGAAGCTTTCAGGCAACTGTTCATACCTAATCATGGACCTTGTACCAAACTTCGTGATTAAACAACCATAAAACGTTTGTATTTCAAATCTACAACTGGAGACAAGGCTTTCACCGACGCCGGTGACAAACTTCAAAAACAGTCACCGGAGTAAAATACGAGTCACCGGACCACTTTTTACTCACATTCTTTAAGTTATTTTAATTAGAAAAATATGTAAATATCTAACAAATTTACGATAGGCTACTATATTGCCTTTTCATGAAGTTATTGTTCTCACACGAATATGACCACTGACCGGCCTGGACAGTTTTCAACAAAAACTGTTTCCTTTAAATTAATGCAACATTTACAAACTTTAACATGTATCAACAACAAATATTTATATTGGTATATTCGTTTCGACTTCCCCCTTGCCATAAACCACCAAACTATAAACATCAACATATATCAAATCAATAATAAAAAAAAGGGGGGAGGGCGGCATAACATTGCCCCCACCTTTAAGGATTTGGTCCCCAAAAATAAGCGTAAGGTTTGCTTTTTAAATAGGGGAACTACTAAGAACATTGATAACATAATTACGTACGTTGCCAAATTCGAACAACCAAACAGTACTTCAGTACTTTGATTTTTTTTTTTTTATATATAGATTCAAAATATCAATCAAAAACTTTTAATTTCAACAAATTAATTTACTTCAGCACACAGTTATCATCTCAATATCCACTTAGTTTACATGCACACAAGTCATTTAGTCTATCCTCTACTAGTGTTACTAGTCCTGAAAGTTGATAAAACTTTGCTTCTTGCAACAATTCATACAGATATATATGTTCTCTGGGTAAATAACGTTTCTCCACCGTGCAGTTATTACGGAGATAATTAAGAATGAGCTTGAAATGTGCTGGGTCCCGGTCGAAAAAGTAAATGTTGTTACATGGTCTAAAGGGACTGTGTGGCTTTAGCATCAAAGCAAACACACACGACGGGTCTGCTCGTAGGGTAGTTTTGCTTGTCTCAAATTTCATACCCCCAATGTTCAATGTTATTGTGTTTTCTTGTGTATCCTGTAAAAACTGTAAAAATGTCTCCACCTGTTCAGCCATAGAAGATATCACCACAGTTCTCTCAGGTTCTTTATTGAGTACTTTTACAGGTTCCTTTTTCTTCTCAGAATTGACTGATACTTTAGACTGTCCTGATGAAGAGGAGGACGAACTGGACGATGACGAAGAAGAGGAGGAACTTTTCACGGAGGATTCCTTGACGGACTTCTCTTTCTCTACTGTGCTCTCCGAAAAAGCGTCTTTTTCAGGAGCATGCAGCTCTAATTCAACAGGTTCTTTGTTTTGTTCCTTTACTTCATTTTCTCTACATTTTACAGTTTCATTCTTGTCTGTTTCCGTTTCTAGACAGATAGTGACATTTTCCCCGAACTCACTGGATAAATCCTGCAAGACTGTTCGTATGGCCTTCAGCTTCTCCTCTTTTGAGCTACTGGTTTTTGGTATCTTAGTACTTGACGGTCCTTCATTTTTACTATGATTTTCCTTATCATCATCATCTCCTGGTGCACGTTTCCTGACTTGTTTTTCTGAATCAATCTGACTCTTACTTCTGTTCTTTACTCCACTACGACTCGTAGAACTTATTTCCGACACAGCATAGCCTTTTCTACTCCTGCTATTAAAGCTCAATTCTTGTCCGTCTTCTCCAACCAATTTCATCTTCTTGGGCAATTCGTCTATCTTAAATAGGTCCAGGGCAGCCTCCGCCTCCTGACCTCTAAGTCCTGTGCTGTTCTGAAAACAGATCATGTCTTTATCAGGCACTCTACATCCATGAGGAGAATTTCTTCTCTGAAAGAGTTTCTTGCACTCTGGACACTTCCAGCCGAAATCACTGTGTCTCTCCAAAACATGCCTCTCCAGGAACCACCTCTTCTCAAAGGTTATATCAGAACAAATATCGCAAACCCATTTGTTCTACAATAAAAGATAGAAACTGGTAAGTATGAGGTAGAGGTAAAGATAAATATTTGGTCAAATATATTTACTCAGTATCTAAAGAAAGTTTGGATAAAATATCACATAAAATTTTATCCAATTTCAGCTAATTTCTCAATGCGTATTTTTCATCAAAACTATTACTCGTATTTATACACACAACATGTATATCATTGATATACAAATAATTATCAATAGACATTCAAACAGTTGTATACAATAATTAAACTACCAATTAACACCTCATTTCAAAAATATACAAAGGCAATGAAACAAATAATGTCTTCAACCAATCACATTTGTGTCACATATGTACACGTAATCAATCAAACAGTCAATAAGATAGGTAACAAGTCAGTCACTAATAAGTCTAACTTAGAACATTTAGTCACCATGAAGTCAACTAAACAGATCAACTCATGAGAACCAAGTTGGCTTATTTTCACCTTTATAGGGCTTCAATTTGTCATGATGAACAACCTTGGCTTGACTTTTCGGACCCAATTTAATTCTATATAAAACATCGTTTAGTTTATCCACAACCATATAAGGACCATGCCAAGGTCTCTGGAGTTTGGGATTTCGACCCACTTTTCGTCGATATTGATAGTACCAAACGGGATCACCCCCATTATACTGTTTTTGGTGAATTTTATGGTCATAATTCTTTTTCATTGTATTGCTCGACATGTTAATATTTCTTCGTGCGAAATCGTGCACATTGGCTAAAATATTTTCCAACTCGTGAACATATTCTATTTTGCTGTTTGAAACGGCACTTTTGTTTTCGGGACTTCCAAAAATTAAGTCTACGGGTAAGTTTATCTCTCGCCCAAACATCATTTGACAGGGAGTAACGCCCGTCGTCTCATGGACCGACGACCGATAAGCCATCATCAGCAAAGGGACGTACCTGTCCCAATCTTTTTGATGCACTGATACAAAGGAGGACAACATGTTTACTAAAGTTCTCATATAGCGCTCAGCCATCCCGTCGGACTGAGGTCTCATAACAGTTGTCCTAGTTTTATCAATATCAAGTAATGTACATACTTCTTTAAACAGATGAGACTCAAAATTGGCGCCCTGATCCGTGTGCACTTGCATAGGCACGCCAAAAACTGTTATGAAATTGTCAACAAAGGTTCGGGCCACTGTGTCGGCCTCTTGATTTCTCATTGGAATTGCATGAACAAACTTGGTGAAATAGTCACCTATTACCAATACATATTTATTGCCAGCCTCAGAGGCGGGGAGGGGACCCATGATATCTACAGCGACTCTTTCGAGAGGCGCGCCGACGCTATACTGGCGCATTGGCGCTTTTGGTTTACAAACTGGAGATTTTCTACTAGCGCAAATGTCACATTTGTGACACCAATATTCAACAAATTTGCGAAGTCCAAACCAAAAGTATCTCTGTCGTACTTTACTCAAGGTCTTTTTGACACCAAGATGACCACCCGTTGCGCTATCGTGTAGCTGCTTAAGAACAAAGCCTTTTAAATTTTCTGGTAAAACTATTTGCCAGGAAATTGTATCCCCCTTTTCGCTTTCCCACTTTCTATACAGAATATCATCCTTTATTTCAAAGGAGTCTAATCTATTCCAGTAATATTTTACTTCAGGGCTATATTTTGCTACCTCTGCCCAATTGGGTTTGAGATTGTCTTCCTTCCACTTTATTATAATTTTCAGAATTGGATCATTGATCTGTTCAGATTTTAATTCATTCAAACCGTCATTAGCGGTATCATTATGGTTAGAATCTATTAAATTCTGGTCTACTGTTGATTCTTTATTAGACATACTCCTAGTTTTTACAGCATTAGTACTGTGCTGACTATATTTATTTCCCGTTTTGTATTGTTTTCCTGGCTTGCAAACATCGTGAGATGTTTCTCTAGCAAACCTATTATTATCAACCTTTGCTCCATAGACACTGACCAGTGAATTGGTCACTCCTGTGTCTATCTCTTTTGAGCTAAGTTCTCTAATTCTACCGATACAATTTGGGAGACATGCCGTATACACGCATCCTTCGGAAGAAGGTGCCTCTTTGTGTACCTCGTGACATGATTTGTCCAGGTCTAAGTTTGACTTTTCTACATACTCATCTTTCTCTGATTCCTTTTCCGAATTCTTACTTTCAATGCAAATATCTTTGACTGGCCAGGTCAAAGCATCTACAGATTCAGTATTAACTGAGACAACTTTGCTGTTGGTTGAACTCTCATTATTTAGCTCAACCCTCACAACAGATACTCTTAAATTATCTTTTTGTTCTATTCTAGAGCAGTAGGAACAATTTTCTGGACAGGGTCTCCGACTAAGAGCGTCGGCGTTTGAATGCACCCTACCGGGACGATGGACAATGGTATAATTGTAGGCACCTAAGGTTTCTAACCAACGTGCCAGCTGACCTTCGGGATTTTTAAAGTTGGTTAACCAGCGAAGTGATCCATGATCACTGCGTACTAAGAATGCTCGCCCATATAAGTAATGATGGAAATGTTTAACAGAATTAACAATAGCCAAAAGCTCTTTTCTGGTTACACAGTAATTTCTCTCACATTTAGAGAAAGTTTTACTATAATAGCATATTACTCTTTCTACACCGTCTTGATTTTGTGACAGAACTGCGCCCATTCCAACATCACTCGCATCTGTGTCAAGAACGAAACTGCCCTTATCCATAGGAAAACCTAGAATAGGCGTAGTTATTAAATGCTGTTTGAGAATTGTAAACGCATTATCACATTCTGATGTCCAATTAAATTTTCTCCCCTTTTCAGTTAACTGATGTAAGGGTTTTGCAAGGGTTGAAAAGTTTTTGACAAAACGTCTATAATAAGAGCATAACCCAATAAAACTACGAACTTCTTTGACATTTCGGGGGGTGGGCCAATCACGTACGGCCCTTGTTTTCTCGTCATCCGTACTTATACCTTCTCGACTTACTTTATGTCCTAAAAATTTAACCTCATTTTGAACAAGGACACACTTGGCAGGGTGAAGTTTTAAATTAGCGTCCCTTATTCTTCCACATACTTCTTTCAAATTTTCAAGGTGTTCGTCAAATGTTTTGGAAAAAACTATTATATCGTCCAAATATACCAAACATATTTTCCAGGTCAAACCGGACAGTACTTTCTCCATAAGGCGCTCAAAAGTGGCTGGGGCCCCCTTCAGTCCAAAGGGAAGAACCTTGAATTGCCACAGTCCACTACCCGGAATACAAAACGCTGTTTTCTCACGATCACTACCCTCTAACCCACATTGCCAGTAACCCGATCTTAAGTCCAAAGTGGACATAAACTGATTTCCGCTTAAGGCATCCAATGTATCATCAATGCGGGGAAGACTTAGACAATCATCTACAGATAAATCATTAATTCGACGAAAATCAATGCAAAAACGAATTTTCTGGTCAGTCTTTTTAGTCACCAGGACTACCGGTGACGACCAGGGACTGGTGGAAGGTTCAATTATACCCCGTCTTGCCATATCATTAATTTCGCCCTCGGCTGCATCTCGCTTTGCCAGTGGAAGTCGGTATGGTCTTTGTTTAACTGGTTTAGCGTCACCAGTATTGATCTTATGCTTAACCATATCCGTATAACCAATATCGGTCGACGATGTTGAGAAAACATCTTGGAATTGTATCAAAAAGCTTGTTAACTTCATTCTATCTGATTCACACAGTGCTTTAGAGCTTTTATTATAAAGCTCTACCAAATGTTCGGGAACGCTCGTTTCGGATGAAATTGATACACAATTCGCCCGTTTCGTAGGTTCATCTATAACTCCATTAACAATTGCAGGCTCAAAATTTGCTGCTATTGTATTTTTATAAACAGTCACCGGTTTTGGGCCGAAATTAGCTATCCGTAAAGGTATCAGATTTGTATTATGCTGAACCACAGCTTTGGCTACCAAAAGACCGGTTTTCTCAACAAAATTTTCATTTGACTCAATAAGTCCAACCGAGTCATATTTAATAATACCACATGCTTGACCTTTTATTATTTTTTCACTCTCTGGTGGTATCTCCACCGTTTCAGCAATTGAAATTCTACAACATTTAGGGTCTCCCCTACTTGTAAAACAAGGAATGAAATCCTCTTTTACTTTAATACAACCTTTACTAAAAAGCAAATCAACTTTGTGTTTCATGAAAAAGTCCATTCCTAGAATGGCCTCATCCTTAATTTCAGCTAACAAAAACTCATGTTTAAATATGTGATTATTTAATTTAATTTCTAACTCAACTTTTCCAATAAACTGAGAGGCTTCGCCAGTAGCCGTCAATAAATTCATTCGTACAGGTTGAATTGGTGGTCTGGATGAGGAGGGAATAGAATCAAAAATATCCTTTCTTAAAATAGAGACACTTGCCCCCGAATCAACTAAAATTGTGACAAACAAAGTATTTACACTACTTAAAATAAAGTATCCCTCATCCTGACCCCAAGATACACTTGAAATTATTGTGTTGGGCCTGTTTGATTCGGTCGAGCGCCGACCCGTGAACTCGACACCTGAACGTTTTCCGTCTTTCCAAAATTTTCATTCCGTCTATTTTTGTTAAAACCGTTATTATTCCACGGTCTCTGATTTTTATTTTGGAAACCTCTGTTATTGTGGTTATTGTTTTTGATAGCACTAACGTCTTTCCGTAAATTGTGAAGACTGTCTTTAATTTCATTAATCTCATCAGACAAGTCCGCAGTTTCTCCAACAGCATCTGCTGAGCGGACTGATTTTCCCTTTTGCTTATCTGCGACCCGTAGTGCCTCTAAACGAACGGCTATGTTTTCCGCCTCGTTTATAGTTTTAGCTCCAACTTCCCTCAATCGAAGCCTTAGTTCCGTCTCCGGTATAGCATCGATAAAATAATCTAACGCTAGAGTATCTCTTACTACCGGCGAAGTCCCAGGGTAAGCTCTGCGCGTTAATTTTTTTATAGCTTGTGCTAGTTCTGGCAAAGTTTCGTTTCTCATACGAACCCGAGTCTGCAATTCAGCTCTGAAAATCTCGGAGCGATTTGTTGAGCCAAAACGGCTTTTTAATGCTTCAACTAAACTATCATAATTATGACGTTCATATTCTGACATTTCATTCAACAATGCCCGTGCCCCTCCACTTAAACTACTGGCTAAAAATAATGCTTTAGTTTTAGCATTCCAGCTATGTAATTCTGCTAACAAATTAAATTGTGTAAGGTACTCCTCAAGATCGTCGGACCCATCATAAATTTGTGGTTTAATTTTACAATTTATTTCTGATTTGTCACTGCCCCTGTCATTATCAAACACGTGACTATTATTTAAATCCTCTCTACTAATATTCCTTGAAACCCGTGGAGTACTCTCTACTGGTCCCCTCCCAAGTATGGGGTTTGCTTTGTTTGAAGCAAATCTGTTTTCAAAATGTGTAAACATAGCTTCCATTCTACTCGTAAATTCTGAAACACATTCGTCCATCATCCTTTTCATTTCGACTTTTGTGGCATCAGCCACATCATTTATATTAGAATGTACAAAATTTTCTGCTCTAGAACCCTCGTGTTCTTGATCTTGCAGAGTTTTATCTAAAACTTCCCTGCTTCCCTGATGAGGACCAAACGTTACTACATTTGAATCGTCCATTATATTCATTATATACTCAATTTATCAATTTTTCCTCTGTACAACTTTGACTCTAGATTTTTCAAGATCCCTTTACGCTGCCACCATAAATGTAACGCTGCCTCTCGGGTGTTAGAGTCGGACACCAAAGATCACAGTGTTACATCAATTAAAAGTTCTATAAGTTGCCAAGACCGGTGTCTAATTCAATTACCGCCAGTCTTTGCCCGTTATAGAAAGTTGGATACTTATGTATATTTCTGTATTTATGGCTATATAAATAAAATTACTAATAGTAAAAGTTTAATACTTTATTATTATAAAAAGAATAAAACGGAAAGCTGCTGGTTGACTTCTATGGTATACATCACTGGTTGGGTCACTCGGACTGGATAGGTCTTACAATAAATAAACTAACCAATGACTACAACTTAATAACCCAACAAGAAAAGGCAATAGGGCATACAATTAAGTGAAAACTATCACCACCGAGAATTTGGAAGCCACCGTCACCAGACGCAATTCGTATACTAAATTATTTCTTTTAGGGGATGTCCGTCAACAACTTTTAGTACCGTCACCGGCCATTGAAAGTTTACACAAATAATCACCATCAGCTATAAAGTACATGCATATCGAACTATAAATATACACCAGATCAATGAGTGTCTCACAATCACCGTCACCGTCACCGTCACTGATCGAGCACCGTCACCTTGACTTGGTACAGTCACCGATACCTTAATATAACACCGTCACCGTCACCTTGATTTAGCACCGTCACCGTCACCTTGATTTAGCACCGTCACCGTCACCTTGATTTATCACCGTCACCGGAGATAGATACCAAGCTATAATTTATATTTAATTTCTTACTTTTGCTGCTTGATTTTGGTAATCGGACATTTTTAATATATTTTTGAATTTTGCCGCTCATATACTATCCATAAAACAAACTACTTATTCCGGTGCAGTTTTCTGCTTTTATACTCCTAACCATCCAATGACAGTCCAGCATTCATATTTTGACCAATCAAAAGCCTGGTTTCTAAGTTGGGGAATTCCCCTAATGGCATCGCCATTTGTAAACAAACTGACGAAAATTATTAATAAAACTGTTTTTCAGTATGAAATTTATGATGGGGAAGCTTTCAGGCAACTGTTCATACCTAATCATGGACCTTGTACCAAACTTCGTGATTAAACAACCATAAAACGTTTGTATTTCAAATCTACAACTGGAGACAAGGCTTTCACCGACGCCGGTGACAAACTTCAAAAACAGTCACCGGAGTAAAATACGAGTCACCGGACCACTTTTTACTCACATTCTTTAAGTTATTTTAATTAGAAAAATATGTAAATATCTAACAAATTTACGATAGGCTACTATATTGCCTTTTCATGAAGTTATTGTTCTCACACGAATATGACCACTGACCGGCCTGGACAGTTTTCAACAAAAACTGTTTCCTTTAAATTAATGCAACATTTACAAACTTTAACATGTATCAACAACAAATATTTATATTGGTATATTCGTTTCGACTTCCCCCTTGCCATAAACCACCAAACTATAAACATCAACATATATCAAATCAATAATAAAAAAAAGGGGGGAGGGCGGCATAACATTATCAGAATAAACACAATAGTCTTCTCCTCGGATGAACAGTCAATATATCCTAGTAACACGTCAGATTATCAGATCTTTTTTTTATCCAAAAACTCTTCCATTATCATGTCTGGCAACGGAAACCTCATTCCAGAAAGCTTTCGACAAAATGTATTTTTCTTTCAGACGCGTGCAGAAATTTCATTCCGTCCACCCGTTTCGTGAATCTTACCTATACAACAATTTCATGTATGGACTTGCCAGTGTTGTTGCGGAGCAGATTGGTAAGAAGCCATGGGAAGATCTGATTAACGAGGAATTGTACGTACCTCTTGGAATGACAACGTCATCATTTATGACAAGGGTTGATTTGTCTGGAGATGTTGCGAAAGGATATACATCGGACAAAGAAACCGGAAATCCTATACCGGTCAATTTCAAAATAAATAGGTAATTCCATTCATAATTTATATAAATATAATTCTGGTGTACTTGGTCTGGTTGGTCGCAGAGATGGCTACTCGAAGGTCAGAATTAAATTCTTTCTAACCACCGTTCGCTTGTACACTCCTTCCAGCTCTGGGATAAACTCATACTGCTCATCGCTGCTAATTTAGGATTTTTAGAAGGGAGGTGTTGTTTCTGCTGCTGAAGAAGAGGAGGATCCGAATGCTTTTTCTATCGATGTTGCTGCAGGGAGTCAGTTCTGCTGCCAGTGTTTGTGAAGGATAAGAGAGAGAAAAGGTTCGGTATTGAAACAGGGAGCCCCTTTTCATCATTGCTCCTGGTTTGATTTTGCTGCTTAAGACTATTCTACCCGGCTCAACACTGCTCAGGACTCTTGTGTTTATTTAAGTTGTTGATGTGTGAGGATCGCTTCTATTGAGGAGGAGAAAAAGCAGGGTTCAGTCAGTTCAATACCTATTGTCTTGATTTTGGTGATCTGATCTTGTAAGTCGTCATGTGGAGATGTAAATTGGACGGCCGGAAGTTTTGGATCATCTGCCGTTGTCTCCGATTTTTGGATAAACCAACCAAGTTAACTTAGTTCAACATATAATCCACGAGAAAATTCACTTAAAAGATCGTTTTGTTTGACACCACTAAGCCAGGTTAAATCAAAATTGGCAGAAATGGTCATCAGGTAGACCACTTTCAAATGTTGATCAGGAAACATTATGTATCAAAGAGATGTCCTCCACAATCAAACAGTATGATAGTACTAAGAAATATAATTTTCTGTCTGCAGACGAATATTTTTCCAACCTTCATCTTCTGAAGATTTATTGATTGAAATATATCATTAGGGCAGAAATGTTGAATGATTCCATTTACATTACAGGCGATGGGGGCAGATGGGTGGATCCACAAACTGTATGAGCAATGCCGTTGATATAGCAAAATGGATGCTTTTCCATCTAAACAAGGGCCGTAACCAAGATGGCCGACAGATCGTCAAAGAAGAGGACATGGATGCATTACACAAACGAAGGAATACCATAGTTGCTCCAACAGTAGAAAAATATTTTTCCAAACCTAAAGTTCCTGTGTCATCTCTGGAAGAAAATTACGCCCTGGGCTGGAAGAATGGGGTATATAGAGGTATGCCTTTCAATAATACCATTTTTTTATCAGCCAGATGCGCTTTTCGAATAAGAAACTAAATATAAACGTGACCAAAGGTTATAGCAAAAATTACCCAAGGTCCATAATATGTGAAATATTCGCTATTAAAAAGTTTTCGCTTGGGTTTTAAATTTTAAAGGTGTTTCATTGTTTTCTCGTTATTTAGTTTTAAATATTTATCGTTTGGTGTGTTTCATTATTATTAATAGAATTTCTATATCCAAAGTAATTTTATTTTAATCTGCTTTAGAAAATTAATCAAACTTCAAAGGAGTTGGGCCATTTTCTCATAAGGTTTGTTCACTTCTTGTATATTTTTAAAAAGTCGTCCATTGCCTTTCAAAATCTATCACGGCACAGCTTTGTATTCGTTCTCTTAGGATTTGATAATAATGAATATCAGATAAGTTACGAATTGACTTGTCTAGCGTGACTTTTTGACGCTTTTCATCATGTATAAGAGGCTTGATTTTAAGGCTGACATACTAAAAAAAGTCTTGGTTGCCAATTGATTAAATAGATTCTCTATCGAAGAAAACTTCTTTGTAGGGTACAGAGTTCTGCGACATACAGGTACAACATGGGGGTATTCATCATTAGTTACCCTCATCCCAGACATGAACATTGGTATTTTTACAACTATGAATGGTGATGATTCTGGTTACAAGTTTCGGTATTTGCTACACAACTACATTGGAGACCTTTTGCTTGGGGAAACTCCGTGGTTAAATAAAACTACTGTATGCACGTTTCCAGAACCATGGTATTATCAGTCCAAATCAGTATATCACCCAGTGAATAAGAATATTAACCCAAAGAGATCACTAAATTATTATGTAGGGACATACCATAATGATATGTTTGGTGATTTGCATGTGTTTTTGAATACGTCTTCAAATGCACTGCAAATGAAATATGGGATAGGATCCTGGGTTCTATATCCAACATCTTCTCCAGATAAATTTGTAGGAGAAGGTAAAGAGGTGATGCACAAACTTATCGATCTTCACGGTATCCAGTTCAGCCATACTCTACATGGACGATACACCATTGGAAGTCTTACCGTTACCGATTTTGAAAAACGACAACCACCTGTTTTTACAAAAATCACAAAGCATGTTAATTCTGGTATCATAATTGGATAGATTTTTTTCCATAAAATATAATAAAAAAATGCGATTAGTTACAACTTTTTCTTTAATCATACATGCAACCTGATGTATACGCCCGAGTCGTTTTGTGTCTTGTTTTTCCACCTGTGCTCTAGAAACAACTGAAAACAATTTTCCTGATTTTGTAAGCCCCACCCATTTCAATTATTATATGGATTTTTTTTAAATAAAATTTATATAATGTGTCACCTTACGAATTGACACCGCGTGAATTTCGACTGGAAATTCACTTCAACGCGAACGGGATACAAAATCGCAGTGTCAGGGGTGTTTGATCACTTTTGTTTGTACTTTCTGAAGCAACTGTCTCAGGGTTAGGAGTTAGTTTGATGACGTACGTAGTGTTTTGTATTATAAATAAACAAACATGGTGAACAAGTTTGGATTGTGAAGAGAGGGTCGAACGGGTAAATTAGATCAAAAACCTCGACATCTTATCACAATCCTGGGAACTTCCGACAGATGAAAAAAGCGTCAGAATCATAGCGAATCAGTTGAAGATGCAAATGAAACGGGTGAAGATTGAATACGATCCATGATCAAGGAACCAGCTCAGAAACTCTAAACCATAGAAAATAACAAAGTGAGCAAGTTGGAATGTATATCGATCATTGACGGTAAGATAAACCTTCTACTTTCTCAAGACGACTGCGAACCTGTTACTCGAGTTCTTTCGCCGTTCTGGGGATATGTTTGCCTAAAACCAGAATACCACTGATGTTCGTCGAACAGAATAATGCATACAGTGGTTAGACCCCAGAAAGAAGACTAAAAGTCAAAGTTACTCGGTGGTTTTACGTTACACTGTTGAGAGATGGTGAAAATATTTTAGGTATATCGGAATGCGTATCCCTTTTCAAATTATTCTTTTTCTTACTGATCCTGAATTTGTCTCATACACGAAGGTAAAGCATGTTGCATAGGCGGTATGCTTTCTGTAAAGGATAACGTACACTCTGTTTTCATGCTTTTACAGAACTTTAGCGTTTGGAATCACCTTGATGCGTCCATGTTTGGTGGTTTTGTACTGACTAACCAGATCATCTAAGACGCTTAAGTCATTTCTCGCAGAGTTGGCTGAGAGTTATTTGGACATCTCTTTAGCATGGTTTGGTTCCAGATTTCGACGACAATTGACCTCACTTCGTTCTGGGTAGAGTAGAGATCGGCGCTTTCGGAGCAGGTCTTTGTCTTATTTGTTGTAGAACTCAGTTCATGTGTCTGTCCATAACTTCTTGGTTTTGAATGTGGACTAAAATGTATCTATTACCAAAGCATCCTTCTTGTCTTTAAGTGGCACTAACCAACTGTACGTGAAATAAACATTAATGATTCTCTGGATGATCATGTACGTCTTGTTTTCTATAGAAAAAGCGCATATATCCACGAGATTTGCAGCACAAGTATCGTTAAAACCATCAAGTTTAACATAGGCCCCTACTGGAAATACATACAAAAATCTTCTTCTAAATAGTGTTGTTACTTTGTTGCCGATCCGTCATCAAAGATGGCCGCCAGCGGGGAACTTAGTTTAACATAGGACCCTAGGATACAAAATCTTCTTCTAGAGAACAACCGAATGAATTGAAACCAAACATAGCATGAATGTTCCTTCTGATGTTCTGAACTTGTGTTGTTACTTTGGTACCAATCTGTCATCCGTGATGGTCGTTAGCAGAAGACTTAGTTCAACAAAGGACCCTATGGGAATTACATACTAACGGCTTCTCCTTGCAAATTACTGAATGGATTGAAACCAAACAGGGCATGGATGGTTATCTCAAGGTCCTTTAGCAATGAACAAATGGAAATATCTGTGAGCGATACAGACTCCTGGGAGCCTCAGTTTGTAACTTATGTCGAACTGTCATGTGCATCTCTTTTGCTAATTCATCCACCAAACAAAATTATCTTTCTTAACACCTAGACCGAAGTTTACTTTTGTACCGTTCAGGAGTCAGACAATGCTGAGATCCATTTTATCTTTCATATAAGTTCGATGAGCTTTTTGTCAAAAACGAATTTGCGCAATCCTTATGTGTGGCATAACACAGATCATGTCGATATGCAGCCTGATTGATTGTTGATTGAGATCGACCAAGGTTTAGAAGTCCAATCGGCATTCAAGAACACGTGAAGTTATGCCCCGCAATGCATCTATGTGTGAAAATCAGATAACTGCAAATTTCGTAAAAATGAATAGGTTATATATCAGCATCGCCTGCATATGGCGTCTACGTTTCTCAGCTTATCTGATTTTCAAGGACATGCGTGAGTTACCCTGACTTTCGACAAAGAGGATTACTGCTGTCACAAAAGCTTCTTAACCAGGGTTTTATCAGGAATATGTTGATGTCATCACTTAGGAAAGTTTACGGTCGTCATTACGAATTGATTGACCATTACAGTATTCCAATATCTAAGATGATGTTGGACCTGTTCCTACTGTGGCAACCTTTCATGTGCCTCCACCGATTTGTGACTACCCCCGGATTGACTTTGTTGAACTTCACGAAGTATACGGAACTGCTTACCCTGCTGCAGCACCTGGGTTCACTCCTGGTTTTATAGGAGTTCGTGTTGTTCATTGGTATTTAGTTTTCTATGTTTATTTGTTGTGGTTGTGGTTGTTCATTTGTCTTCCCGGGTTGTCTGTCCAATGGGTTACGTTTTTTTATTGCTCCTTAGGTATTTTTGTCCTTTTTTTAAAGTTAAAAATATCAAAATAGAAATATTTTTGTGAAGCCTCAGGAACAAGAAAATTACACTGGACACGCTGCAACATTTAAAGTTTAAGAAAAAAAAATGTCTTATTTGGAAGCCCATCGTAGTGCACAGTAGTATTCCTTGTCATTACCGTGCATAGGACAGCGAGGAACTAATAACCATATGAGTACAGAATTAGTATTATCTTTAAATCTTTAAAGAACAAATAAGATTCCTTAATGTTGTAAAGTCATTTTCTTTCCTTATTTAGACCTGCTCAAAAGATTATAACGTCTCGATGGGGAAAAAAAGCCATGTGATTCTGATTACATTTTTACCTACTCAGTAATTTCAAACATTGAAAGATATTTATCTGTCTGACTTATGTGTAATAAACTGTTATCACAGAGATATGTCTCGCCTTTTTGTAATTGTGAGTATGCAAATGTTGAAATCATAAGAGCAATACCTTAACATCTTACACAAGTTATGCAAATATTCAAAGTCAATGAACCATGACTGAGTTACATGGTTAAACAATCTCCGTTTAAATGAGATGTGTGAATGCTAATACAACTGGATACCAAG
The DNA here is from genome assembly GCA_028015205.1 of Mytilisepta virgata. NCBI lineage: Eukaryota > Metazoa > Mollusca > Bivalvia > Mytilida > Mytilidae > Mytilisepta > Mytilisepta virgata. The sequence continues at coordinate 66,229,818 of CM051521.1, forward strand.
TACCATTGACTTATTATAAGTCGTTCCCAAACCTAAATACAAAAATTTGGTGGGAAAAATTTGGTTGATTATATATGGAATCACTGATGCGTGACTGGAGTGGGGCCCCCCTTAGGTCAGTCAGCGCCCCCCCCCCCCCCTTACAAAAAGTTCTGGATCCGCCACTGATAGCAATACTTTAACATGTAAATTATGCAAATATTCAGTCAATGAATATGCCCGAATTAGCATACCTATGTGTAGCTTTTCAACCCAACCTCATCATGGCGAGACAAAAATCTTTTTGCTTGGCTTTGTGTCCAATAAAATATAATTTTGTTTGTTTACTTATAGTTACTTATAGTTACTTATAGTTGATTTCCAGTACAGGATCCCTCAAGGTTCCTCTTCACCAGACTCATAATATATGTAAAGTAAGCAAACCATTCAAAGTCAATAGACCATGACTGAGGGGGTGGAGCCAAATAATCTCCATGGCAATGAGATGTGGCAATGATAATACATATGCATATCAATTATCATTGACCAACCACTAGTGGATCCTCATAAGCTGACCTAATCACAAACTAATACATGTAAAGTAAGCAAACCATTCAAAGTCAATAGACCATGACTGAGGGGGTGGAGCCAAATAATCTCCATGGCAATGAGATGTAGCAATGGTAATACATCTGCATACCAATTATCATTGACCTACCACTAGTGGATCCCCATAAACTGACCTAATCACAAACTAATACATGTAAAGTAAGCAAACCATTCAAAGTCAATAGACCATGACTGAGGGGGCGGAGCCAAATAGTCTCCATGGCAATGAAATGTGGCAATGGTAATACATCTGCATACCAATTATCATTGACCTACCACTAGTGGATCCCCATAAAACTGAGCTAATCACAAACTAATACCTTGTTGACGCCATCGCCGTCGTCGCCGCCGCCGCCGCCGACGCCGGAAACAGCATACCTATGTCTCGCTTTTTGACTCCGTCAAGGCGAGACAAAAATTGATTGGATATTCCATAGTTATGACAGTAAAGGCATTTTCTATCGCCAATTAACTGTTATATTATAAATTCCATTTGTGTACGGTAATCAAAAACAATTACGGTAATGATATTTTGTTTAAATGATTAGAGTGATTTGTGCATCCGTATCTAAAAAGGATGCATCAAAATGCTTACCATTAACATTAAAATAACAACTGACAAAAACCCAATGCACACCCAGCATATAGTTCTGCAAACCACTGATAAATCTGGCTCCACGGTAAGCAATATCCATGTTTACCTTTAGTTCATGATATGAAATCTCCGGATCCAATATGTATCCACGGATTTCATATCAGTTTGTAATGGATACAATTGATATTTTTTACCGCGGAGCCAGATTTATTCGCGGTTTGCAGAACTGTGTGCAGCGTGTGCAATGTAGCAGTGACAACGATAAAACACTAAAATCATCTTTTGTCCCTTTAGTTTTGAAAGTGTTGTTGTTCTGTTTATTTTTTAGCTTTTGATCAGTTTTAATTAATGTTTAATTTAATGTAATTTTAAATATTATTTGCTGTTTACATCTTTTGAGTTTTTAGCCATCAATAGGCGTCCGTCGTCCGTCGTCGTCCTAAACTTTCTTTTATAGATCTTCTCCTCTGAAACCACTGGGCCAATTGGAAAAGATTTTGGCATCAATGGTCCTTAATTAGATGGTCCTCTTTCAGAATGTATCCAATGAACCCGTCCGTCATCCAGAAAGGCCGCCAAAGCCGAACATATTTTAACATAGGACCATATGGGAAATCTACTTAAAGATCTTCTCCTCTGAACCCACTGGGCCAATTGGAACAAAACTTTGCAGCAATGGTCCATAGGTGGTCCGCTTTCAGATTTGTATCCGATGACCGCACATCAACCAAGGGGTAGCCGCCAGGGCCGAACATAGTTTAACATAGAACCAATTTGGAAATTTACTTTAAAATCTTTTTGTATGAAACCAGTGTGCCAGTTGGAATTTGACAGCAATGTCCCATGCTGCCAGGCAAGATGGACATAGTCCATGTGAGCGATACAGGCTCCTGGTAGCCTCTAGTTTATTATTCTTTTTACGTCTTTTTTTATAAGAAACTTCTGAAACAATTAAAAAAATATAAACAGCTCTGGTATGTTTTTCAAACTGGTTTGCACCTACCTAATCATTTAATTATTGACCAAAGGTAATTAAGAATGGCAAGTTATAATATTAAAAGTAAGTAAGAATGATGAGTGGTATGATTAAAGATAAGTAAGAATGGTGAGTGATCTGATGAGATGTAAGTACAAATGCTATTAATAAAATCTTAACTTAATTGAGATGAAATTTTAATAACTGATTTCAGAACGAAACAATTGAAAAATGAAACTTCTGGTAACACTAACTAGTCAATTAACACTTGAAACCCTGACACGGTTGAACAATATGAACTCTCTTTTCCAAGTTTTACGCTATTTCAAAGTTTTCATTCGAATCAACCTTTCCAGCAATTAATTTTTATAGTTCTGGTTCAATGTGAACATGTTTCCCGTTTTTGGTCACTTTCTCTGGCTTCGGTATTTAAGTAACAACTTTGCCAGATGTGTACCAGATAGTGTCATCTAAGCTTATAGTACCTACTTTTTGCAATTCCATGCAAATATGTCACGTCAATGCTGTCGATGTCTACTAACATAATTATCAACGGATAAACCATATGTTGTTATTTGTCTTATCCATCACTGTGACGGACTTTTACTGAAGTTTAAACAAAGATCATTCACAAGAAAAAGTAAAGATCACTATGCTGATACCATCTGTTATCTTAATATTTTTCCAATTGTTTTGAAATATGGTGCATGTAAAGAGTAAGAACTATTTCATGGCTTTCAGCAATTTGGTTGAGTAAAGAATCTTGTCTAGTCAGACGCTGGATTAAACTAGATCCTCGCTGTATATATGTACAGTATAGCTTTGACATTATATACAGAAATGATTCCCGTAAAGGAGAAAAAACAGAAATATTATTCAAGGGAATAATATACACAAAAACAATTCAAACCCAATAAGACAGAAACAAACACAAAAACAGTGGACAGATATAAGTATATTCTCCTTTGAGAACAATATTCTGGGTATATTTCTTACTCAGAATCGTGCAAAATATAAGAGGTATATCTTTTGATCCGAAACAATTTTGGTCAGAGGAAAATGTACGAATCTTCCAAGTTTGAAGTGTATCACATAAAAAAGAGAAGCTGTTATTTGTTTTGCACCGTACGTCATGAGTCATTACCGTACAATAATTTTTCTTACCGTACATTTCGTCATCTGTATGGAAATGTCGGTAAGGACATTTTCCACGAATTTAGCATTTACCAGGATTAAAAAAAAGTGATATTTTTACAAACAGAGAACTTAGAAATGTCTGTAGATTCCTTAGTCTTTACGCCAATTTAATTGTTATGCTTAAAATTTATTTTAAACGAATTACGACCAGGAATAAATATACATGTGCCTATGCTAAAATGGTACTTACCACCTAAAATTTGTGCAATTTGTTCTTTTCCATGACCAACACATCGTAAGGTTGCAGACTGACGTAAAATGGCGGTACGTTGTGCATTGCGGCAAATCCCCGGTGAAGGTACGGAGTTATATGACGCTGTTTCGGAGCTTGTAGAAGTGGAGGTAGACGTTCGTTCCTCTCTTACTAAAAATTGAAGGTACGGAGCTGGTATACTCCATTGCCATTGTATCGCCGGTCCCACTGTATCGCCGTATTACCAGAACATCAACACTGTGTCATGCACAAACTCAATATTTATTGTGTGTAAACTAGGAGAGAAGTGTAAAACTTGTAAAAACATTTTTTGAAATTTTCTCAAGAACAATGAAATAAACTGCAGACTTGTAATTTTCGTGTGATTTTCTGCTCTTTTCAAGTTTTTCTAAGGTTATCATGCGAGAATTGATGCCAAGTTGTATGTTTAAGAAATTTGGATTAAAAAGTGATCACGATTTACTAATAAGCGGTTGATGTTCGTCCATATCAAATGCCTTCACTATATATTTTTCAATAAATAGTTTTAGAGACATTTTATTTCCAATACAGCGATATAATGAGAACCTATTATTGAGCACATAAAATTACCACACTTTTTGAGGGCATTTTATGATTGTAAAAGAAAATGCATGTGAAAAATCAGTTTTATTTAATGAAAGGTTAGATGTTGGCCTAACTTCACAAAAAATAGAAATCAACATTCCACTGGCCTATTTTTTCACTAAGTCTTGCGTAGGAAGACCGATCGCTGTCCGGAGCTTGGCGGTAAACGTGAAAACAAACCCATTTCCGCACAAAGTTGAAATTCCGCAAAAGGTACGATAAGGACACATTATCTTTGGACACAGGAAGACCAAGCTTTTCTGACCATCAACAACTGTGAAACGGAATTGTTGCTGTTAAAATCTTTATTTCCAAATATTTTTGTTTAAGAATAAAATTCGGAATAAAAGAATGATAATTATATTTGAAAAATTGAGTACACGGTACGGACACTTTCCCGTACAACATCGTAGTTAGTTTCTGAAAAGTTTTGATGGTAAATGTTCCCAGTAAAGTATAAAATATGACCTTTAACTGTAGTTATTTGTTATTTTTATAGTAATATGAACAGGTGTGACCTGGAAAGCGAGCACAGCGTAAGGTTTTTACGTTTGCTTTTTCGGTATTTAGTGAAACCTTCGTAATGGCGGGAAAATGTGACACTTGGTCTGCATCTTTTTTTTCTTGTCAAATTTCATTCCATAGTGTAGTAGTGGGAATAATTCGATTGACATTTCTACCTTAAAGAGCTTCTCTCGCATATAAATTATCATATAAAAAACTTGGCGCATCTTAACACCACAAACCACGATAATACCACAAACTAGATGGATAATACCATAAACCAACACAAACCACATAAATTTAAAATTAATTTAACAAACTTGGTAACATATAATCATATAAAGAGTGTAAATTTCAATTTTTGAAAAAAAATAATAGTTTTTTTTAACTGTTTTATGATCAAATAAAGTTTCAAAATGGCAGATGAACAGAAATGTTTTACCACAAACCACATCAATTTCAAAATTAATTTATACAAACTAGATTATGTTTGTTTTATAATCATATAAGGAGTGTAAATTTCATTTTTTGAGAAAAATCTTTGTGTTTTAACTGTTTTATGAACAAATAAAGTTTCATAATGGCAGATGAACAGAAAAGTTTTACCATAAACAATCACAAACTACATCAAAATTATATTTTTTATATACAATGTAGGCACATTTCTAGAAATGTATATTGAAAGGGTTCAAATATCAAATTTTGTCGAAATTTGTAGATTTCTGACAGAGTTATAGCGTCAACAATGTAAACAATTCTGTAAACGTTTGAAAATACTTTCGAAGTAGACTTTCAAATACCACAAACCACATTGGAAAGGACATTTTATAGATCCACAACAATCGTGGAATTCTGCAAACTTTTGAGGTATGATTTAAAGTATGATTATTTTAAATCAAATTATTAAAATTGAAAAGTTCACTTAGTCAGGAACTGTATATGAAGTATTATATGATCCCTGACTTAGTATATATATATACATTATCAATTACGTACGGCTCTCTCTCACTATTATCACCCCAATGCTTTTGTTTATTTAACACCATTCAGGGATTAATTACATCATGAGGAATTCTTGAATCGTTTAACATGATAATTTAATCAGAAATAAAATTTTCATTTTATCTGTTATAATATTTCTTCCTTTTGTATTTATCATTTTCTTCAAGCATTGTGACAGTTTTACTACAGATTTGAAAAAGTGATATGTAATATGAAATTTAGATCCAGATAAACATCTCAACTAAACTTCGTCACTATATCTAGTATGACATATTGAAAAAACAATATATATCATATTGCAATCTAATTAAAAACCGATCTCTCATCGCTCCCGTTTTCTGATATGTCGCGTGGGAGATCTAACGAAATCCCCTTTGAGGTCACATGTGAGTGAACTGGAACTTATGAATTTATAATGACATGCAAATGAGTTGACTTCCTATCAATAAGCCAATCAAAAAAAATTATGAATTCTGGGGACTGACGATTTCTTCGTTAATAAAATGAGTTACATCCCTTTACCACAAGATCAACTTACAAGATCGCCTAAGCCGCAATTTCATTGGTCGAACAGGACACACCTACGAGGTCACTCACATGTGACCTCAAAGCAGGTTTCGTTAGATCTCCCACGCGACATATCAGAAAACGGGAACGATGAGAAACCGGTTTTTAATTAGATTGATCATATTGCCGATAGCCCAGACAGCTAGTGCATTGGACACCGGATTTACTTTATTATAAAGAAAATATTGCTGTAAATTTATACAATCATATAGTATAACTTTAATATAGTACACATGTTTTGAATATATGAAATTCACTGGGAATTGTTGTAAAAATGATTTACATTATTCAAATCTATCTTAATTTAACATAAATCAATTATCTCTATCACAGGCGATTTCGACGGCCAGGAAAAACCTTGTTAAACTATAGAGAATTAAAAATGAAAACCTGCGTCCAGAACCTAATGCAATAATTGCCTCAAGAGTAACACTCTGGACAGTATTAAAATAGTGATTCTGTAAGTTAATTTTGAAAAATTCTGTTTATCAATCTTTAAACAAAAATTATATAAATTCAAAAAGAATGTTTATTTTGAATTACATGAAAATCATGTAATAAGAAACTTGACACGACTGTTTGGTAGAGAGTGACTAAATTCTAAAAAATTTTCACGCATTTTAGAATAATCATGTGACCAAAATTTTTAATATCCTTACTACGAACCGCGGGAAATTTTAAGTATAAACTAAACTTCGTCACTATATATCTAGTATGGCATATTGAAAAAACAATATTATCATATTGCCGATAGCCCAGACAGCTAGAGAAAAAACAAAGGAAGGGTTGAGTTTCGGAATAAGCTAAAATATTACAAACCGAGACTCTGAGAAACAGACAACCTATTATTTACGGTGTCCACAATATAACCGTCTTTGCTGCTGTCTGACCTCCATCTACCATGGTGTTTAATACAACGTTCGTTCAAATTTGAACTAGCTGCAGCAGTTGCCCGCCTGATCGTAAAGAATGTAGACCAATTTTAATCTTTTCAATATATTTTCCCTAGCTGCCGTGTAGCTAATTTTCTTGTTTTTGAAAATGAGTTTAGCAATACCTTTAGATCTATTTATAGGTCTAAATACATAAAAGTCCGACATTGAATCAAGATGAGCCAATGGTACATGTGTACATATCTTTTATACATAGAAACTGGACATGGAACTGTGTTGCCTTTGGCTATCAAAACCTCATTACCATGCCTATATTGGTCAGTTTTGCTGCGAGAAATAAATAACTTCAAATAATCATCATTTATAATAATGTCTTTACATTTCAGTGAACTTAATTCATCAAATCTTAAGAGACCAGCAAATATGAGTAAAATCATTGTTAAATCTCTTATAATTAAAAGATCATTACAATTTTCATAAAGTGGGAATAGTTCGAGAAGAATGAATTGATAAATGCATTGTCAGTAGGGTCGGAAAAAAACATTCAATTCATGAGCCCATTTTATAGAATAAATTACACAATTTACTACACTATGAGGACATGTTTGTCAATTAAATGTGTAATGTAAAGCGCAACATGTATAGGATTCGCGGGTAAATTACAAAAACCATGTTCTTTGATAAACTTAACCATCGGTTGAAACTTGAAAAGTAAAGTTTTGTTCGTGTTTTGGCTTTTGTAATCCAATAAAAAAGAATTCATCTTTCCTACCAACTGATTCAGAGGATGTCCATGTCCTATTCCCCTGGCTGTCACGACATCATCAATATTACTGGTTAGATACAATATTCAACAATTAAAATTCAACTTTTAATGCAATCATTCTAAAATTTAATGGCAAATACTCCATTATTTCCTTTTCCTGAAAGAATGCATTTATCCCGAGGTAAATATTGAAAATCTCTTATGAAATGTACATAATTATCTCTTTGACACAGAAGAGGCCAAAATGGTGCTGATTTCCATTCTGGTACTACAAGTGTTGCCTTTGCTTTGTCTTGTTTTAATTTTTTGACTGTTAAAATGATCTGATTAGGAGGTGGCACAAGCCAATTGATATCATTTCCCCAAAATTGAGAGAATGCATTTACTCCTTCAGTTCCGAATACCAAACTTTAGAATTGAAACGTCTGTAGTGAGTATTGTAATGTGTAGCAAATCGGTCTACAGTGAATTTCCCCCAAAGTGATACGATCCATACCATAAATGGGTGGGTAGTAGATTAATATATATAAATAAACAATGAAATGGAATTTTCATTTGTTTTTGTTCACATTTTTTCCAAATCGCTTAATTGAAACAATAATGAAAGTAAAAAAAATATAGAAAGAAACATCTGCATGTACATTGTTTTCTTTCTATACAAAACATTCAACGCAGTTAATGATTTTTATGGCGAAAAAAAACGTGAATTAGCAGGTTGTGTAAAGTGAATCTCATGAATATAAAAACTATAAACAAAAATACATAATAATGCCGTTCTAAATCGGCTGGGAAAGCTTCCGGATATTTGGTGTTTTGTTTACTTTAAAAAATGAACAATAATTAGTCTCTGCAAAGCATTGTCAAAGCTGACGACGAGATTCGCTTTCTGCATACACCATGTGCATCTGAATGCCGTATATTCTTTAAAAACACAGAATACATCATGCGACAAATTTTCACACTGTATTACATGAACAACAAAAAAGTCCTTTCTCCATACACCTATCTACGTAATGACAACAAAGACCACAATCCTTGCTTACATTAAGAAATTTACGATGTTTTGTAGATCATTCAATCGTACAATCTAAAAGACTCGTGTAGATCTAGATTTTGAACTCAAAATCACTGATGAAGTATCTCACTTTATGCGTCTTTTTCTATTTAAATATAAATTTTTATGGTACATATTTACAGACAGTCGTCCGATGTTACGGTTCTTGTAATTATTGCATTTTATTGGTACCAAGAATGTAAATAGTACTCCTTGTTGCTACATATGCGATTTTGACATGCATGTAGAGTTAATAAATTTAAAAGTAGGAAGGTGGACTTTATGTTATTTAGAATTTTCATTACATTGGACAGGTGCGTTTTCAGGACTTTCTGTAAAATGTTCACGATGTATTTTAGTTTTTAGTTTGTGTAATAAGTAGTGTTATAATATCACAATTTAATGCATCTCAATGTTTTTATAACCGCCCTAAATGAACCTAATTTCGTTTTCTAGCTCACCTGGCCTATAAGGTCACGTGAGCTATTGCCATCACTTAGCGTCCGTCATTATTTCTTCATTTTTTTTATATTTTGTTAATATTGGTATTCTTTTTTTTAAAAAATGAAATAAAAAACATACCTTGCCGATGTAAATACGGAGATATAAGGCATTCTTTTAATGTGTTTTTTAAAAAAAAAAAAAGATAAGTATTTTATAGATTTATTTTTAGGAATTTTGCATTGGGATAAAAATGAGATTTGTGAAGATATTTGAAAAAAAAATTCCTGAATGATCGGTAGGTTTTAAAGTTGATATTTAAATATTCAAAAATGATAGTTATGCAAGGAATAATATACAGGATATTGGAAAAATCCATGTTATAAGGCGCAAAAAAAAACTACAGATATTCAGGCACGAGTGAGTTATGGAATTTCTCCACCCGTGAGTAATATATATGCGTTTCCAGTTATTATTTGTGGAGGATGTGCCGGAAGTGACGTCACCGGAACTGGAAATCACGTGACTGTAACCGGAAATACCCTGAAGTGGTTTGCGCACATGTGCAACCGGAAGTAGTGAGTTTTCCCGCCATTTGTTTATGGGAGTGACGCAAGGCACGTGCCAGGACCTGTATGTGTGGTCTGCGCATGCGTGACCGAAACCGGAAGTTGTTTGCGCGCATGCCCAACTGAAAGTGATGGATTTTCCTATGATTTGTTTACGGAAGTGACGTAAGTCACGTGCTAGGACCCGGGTGTCGTCTGCGCATGTGTAGGCGGAACCGGAAGTCCAAAGGGAGCTCCTCCATCAATACAAGGGGGAGATAATTTTCCCAAACTTCCCTTTCTTCTATATATTACTTTTTAACTTATTTTTCTAATTTTTTTGTTTTTTTATTTATTTTTTAAAATTTTATTATTATTATTATTATTGTTTAATTTTATTTTAACAAGTCGTAATATATTTACATAATTTTTTAATTTTTCTAATTTTTCAATAATTTTAATTAATTTGAAGCATTTTCTGGCTTTTGGAACTATTCAGTAAATACTTTCTAATTATTTTAATTATTCTGAAGTATCTTCTGAAGTATTTGTACGTCTTTGGAACAATTTGTAAAAATTTCTAATTATTTTAATAATTTTTTAGCATTTTCTTGCTTTTCACCAACATTCGGGTGTTTTCGCCTGCATTCGGAACCATTTGGACGTCCTCGAAACAATTTTTCACTCTGTAAATGTTCGGTGCTCACTTACAGATCAGCGTTCGTTGAGGCATCCATGTTGGATTAAGCAATACCGTATTTTTCAGTGAAAAATTCCATTAGAAAACGGATACATGTCGGGGAACGAGGCCGTAAGCGAAGACATTAGAGTGCTCTCTTTTACGTCCGCGTTCTGGCTATATATTCAGTTCACAACCTCTCACTTCGTCTTGAACCTTTGAAAAGGTATTGACCATGTTCTCTTACGAAAAGTGCGGTAAGAGCTTTACCGAGAAGGGAAGCCTGCTTCGCCACAAGAAGACACATGCTGCTTCGTCCCAGACGTATTCCTGCAAGGTATGTGGAAAGGAATTTTCCAGGGCCGACAACCAGAATCGCCACGAGGAGTCCCACCAGCAGAGTTAGCCTGGAAAGCCAGATGCAGCCCAGTCCTTTGCCTGTCAGGTATGTGGGAAGGAGTTTGCCACGGCCGACAACAGGTACACCCTGACGTGTTCAGACTGGGCTGTATTTCAACAGATTGGACAGTTTAGCTCGCCACAGACTGTTGCATACCAAGCCAGATGCCAAGCCCAGGATTTTTCAACGTACCACACCTGTTTAGAAATGAAGAAGACCTAGAGAAGTTTTTGGAAGAATTGAGCCGTCACGACATTTTGGAGTTTATCCGGAAGCAAAGACGCGATACCAAGTGGGTGGTGCATTTACTGACAAATGCCATGTTTTATGTCAATAAGTTGGTGGAACACGAGAGAACCTGTGAAGTCCTGTACAAATATCCGGGCGGCGTGTACCATACACAGCAGACCGTGTTTGAACGTTTGGAGGACGAAGGAATCCAAGTCTCGGTAGAAAACAGATATTACCCGTACAGAGCCACTTATGATATAGAGGCGATGCTTCAACCTACAAACAAACCAAGGTCGGATAAATTGGAATGGACCAGCCGGCACGTTTTGCTCAGCGTCTCCTTGTGTTCCAACGTACTGGAGTTTACAGAGCCAGTTTGTTTCGTGTCCAGTGAAACCGTGGATTCTTGTTTGATCCATTTGACAGAAATCAGTGACAACGCCTTCGGCTTACTGATGCCCAGGTATGCATGTGTCTTTGAAGAGATCCAAGAGAGACTGGACCGGGACCTGGAAGAATACCAAGACGACGAAGAGCGAGAACGCCAGGAAAAGAAACATCACCTGTACAAGTTGAAACAGCAATTGGAACGACATCTCCAAGAATTACCCGTGATTGGCTTCAACACCGGGAAATACGAAATGAAGATAGATTTCTTCACTCATCTGGTGGAAAGTCACAAGATAAAGTTTACCGTTAAGCGCAACAACAATTTCATGTGTATAAAGACGGAGAAGTTGAAATTTTTGGACATCCAACTACCTGGCTTCCGGATTTAGTTACTCCCAGTTTTTGAAAGCGTATGCTGTACGGAAGGGAAAGGGTTTTTTCCATACGAGTGGATGACCTGTTTAGACAAGTTGGCAGTGACGGAGTTACCACCACACCAGGCGTTTTTCAGTACACTGAAAAACGAGAACATTACACCCGAAGAGTACCAGCTGCGTCGGGAAGTCTGGCAGGAAAAGAACATGAAGAACATGAAAGACTTCCTGGTATGGTACAAGAACAAAGACGTGGAGCCTATGCTGGAAGCCATCGAGAAGATGTGTGTGTATTACAAAAGATTTTGAAGGTGAACATGTTTAAACACGGCATCAGCGTCCCGGGACTCACACTGACCATGTTCAATGGTCTGTCCGATTATTACACGATTTTAAAAGACAGACACCTCGAAGGTACGAATGCATGGTTATCGGGTGGTTGGAATGGGAATCCAAGGAGACAGGACACCACATACTTCACCATGGGACCGACACGGAAAAACTGATCGGACGTCGGTGCCTGTAAAGGCTACTGTAAAAAAAACTAATACAGTTTACGAGTTCCAGGACTGCCTGTGGCACGGACATTGTTGTCGCCTGACTCGGGGAAAGACAGAAAACCCGTTGAACGGAAAAGCCTAGACGAATTATACAAGACTACCCAAGAAAAGATAGAGTACATCACAGAAAACGACTACCAAGTTAAACAGATGTGGGAGTATGAATGGGACCGGTTAAAGAGAGAAGATCAAGGAATCAAGACCTTCGTGTCCCAGAGGCGGAGACCCTGCGATCGTTTCGCCACGATGACCGAAGACGACATCATGAGAGCCGTAATGGAGGACAAGTTGTTTGGTGCCTTGGAAGTGGACCTGCACGTACCTGACGACCTAAAGTCAAAATTTGCAGAAATGCCTCCAGTCTTTAAGAACATGGACGTGTCCAGAGACGACATTGGGGACCACATGAATAGTTATGCAGAAGAAAAAGATGCAGCAGCCTACAAAGTCTTTAATCGGCAGCATGTTTGGAGAGAAGATCATGGTAATATCCCCGTTGCTGAAATGGTACGTCAACCACGGACTGAAAGTCACCAAGATTTACGAGGTGGTGGAGTACACGCCGTCGGCGTGTTACAGACCCTTTGGAGATCAAGTCAGTAATGCCATGCCAGCCGGAGATGCCGACCCAAATAAAAAGATAATCGCCAAAAACGAGAAACTGAGGGGAAATTCCAGCTACGGCAAGACGGTGGCCAACAAGGAAAGGCACACGGATGTGATTTACTGCCAGGAACACCAGATCAGTCGCTACCTCGTAGATCCCTCTTTCCGCCGGTGTAACCAACTGAGTGACAAAACGTACGAAGTGCAAATGAGTAAGAAGACCATACACCTGGACCTGCCCATGTGCATTGGCTGTTTCGTTTACCAGTACGCCAAGCTTCGGATGTTGGAATTTTACTACGATTTTATGGACGTCTTTGTCGATTGCCGTGATTTTCAGTATTGCGCAATGGACAACGACAGTGCCTACATGACTCTCTCTGGCGATAGTTTGGAGGAAGTAATCAAACCGGAGTTGCGTCGGCGCTTTGAAGCAGAGAAGAAGAATTGGTTTCCCCGTACTGACACACCACAACTGGCTGCTTGGGACAAGATGACTCCAGGACTGTTCAAGACAGAATTCAGTGGTGACGGGATGATTGCCCTGTGTAGCAAGACATACTTTCGCTTTGGAGACGAAACCAAGTTCAGCTGTAAAGGGGTCAACAAGAGAACCAACGACATTAAAAAAAGAGAAATACATGGAAGGTCCCCCTGTCAAAGAACTCTGGCTCCGGAACCAACAGAGGGTTTCGTTCTGTAAACAATCAAGTCTACACCTACTTGCAAGAGCGAGCTGGCTTTTCATACTTTTACCAAAAACGTAAAGTTTCGGCGGACGGGGTGTCTACGACACCCTTAGATGTTTGATCGGATGAGCGTCTTACCGATTCGATTGTACATATGTACATATATATTTTATATAGTGGGAAAGCTTTTCATTTAATGTATGAACAGACCACTCTTTTCGAGTCGTCTGTTAACCGATAACGAAAAAAAAAATTAAAAAGAAAAAAAATAAAAAGAGAAAAAAGTTTAATGCAGCCTATGTATATACATGTATATATGAAGACAGTTACCAGCCTGTCAATGAAGAGTAGCCTCGTGTATAAAAGGAAGTGAAGATAGTCGGAGAAGTCATTCGTACGATGGACCCCGTACGAATATACGAGAGAATCGTCTCTGCCATATTTGAAGACGTGTGGTGAACCAAGGAAGACTGGTCTTATTGTCGGTGTTTACTTGTACCTATTGTGAGCAGTTTCGGATTTGGCGCTGCATATTTGGACAGTGTACCATCGTGTTGATCTATCGAAACGGAATGGAATTGACAGATTTTCGACCAATCGGAACGGGAGGAGTTAACCATTCACAATGTCGGAAGTTTCACGTTTCATAATATAAGAACCAATCCAGTCCATCTTCACTAAGGCTCCGATATATAAATAGACCAGCAAGAAGAAGAATCAGACTACAGTCAGCCGACACGTACAGAAAAGAAAACCAAAGTCCAGACCAAGAGCGATATCGTCCAAGACGCCATGACAGATTCCAATATTCCTTTAAAAGTACCCCTGGGTAGAGGACGTTATGCTGAACTCCCAGAATGGAATGGCAGTAAAAGAGTAGATCTCAGATTTAGGGAAAATGAAACGGTGCCCTACAAGACATGAGTCAGCCTGTCGTTAATGCAGTGGAAAATGTTGTGCAGTACTACAGAGGTTGTGGACGACTTGATCACCAGAATCAAGGACAAAGAACCAGTGGACTGGACATATCATCTGGGAGAAGATGCTTATATGTCATTATTAAAGCACCCTATCCTACTATTCACGTCAGAAAACATTTCGTTCCTAACGGAGAATGGACTTTACAACCAACCAAGAGAGGTATAACGCTGAGTCCCTACGAATGGCAAGAACTGAAGAAGATCATACCTTTGTTTGAAGAGAAAGAACCAGAACTCAAAAAATTGACTGATGTAGATTTTGTAAAAATGTAAAATAAAAAATGAAACGGTTTCATTTGTGTTATCATTACACCATAAATATCCCAGTATACATTCACAACGATCAGTCTTGATCTAGCACTCAAATCGACAACTTGAGTACCGAGTGGCCTTCCGATTTAAAACGTCATGTTAAGTAAAGTCAAGAAATACCAAAGGGATATTCGAAGGAGAGAAAAATCGTAATAACTGACAAACTCCGGAGAACAACGAAAACAAGATCAAAAATAATACATGCACTACAATTAAAAACTAAAAACATATGAACAACATAGACCCCACCAAAAAAACCGGGGGTAGACTCAGGTGCTCCGGAAGAGTAAGCAGTCTCTGCTTCCTGCAGGACACCCGCCTTGCTTTTAATGTCAAATCCGGTATGAGGAAGGGATAATATCAATGGAATAGGTCCATTTTCATTTGGGAAACGGTTTTTTCATACCTGTCAACCAAGTCATGATGACGCCCATAAAACTTTAATAAGGATGACTTCATCTTAGGAGCACATACCCCTGTCTGAGCAACTTTTCTGTCTGGAGCCAGGCTCTGTCCAGCAAACATCAGCAAAACCCATTCATTGAGCAGCAGCAACAAACCACATTCCTTGAGCATCAACAACAAACCCCATTCCTTGAGCAGCAGCAACAAACCAGAATACATGCCAGAATGGATAAACACCTTTAATGGTAAATATCCATTATATTTACATTATGAACTATCTGTAGTGGTCGAAGAATTACAATTTAGCACTCCACCATAAAATATGGTTGGTTAGGTGGCATGGTAAAGACTTCGCCATAGTTTGTGGTTGATGACCTGATATAAGGTACAAAATCTGTTACCAGCAGATATGGTTGCGAACAGAGTACCTTGGTTCAAATGCCACAGGTGTTTGCTGACATCATAGCATTCTATTTTGCCACACAGAGACATAACCCCAGATAACCCCCATGTAACCATCTATAAGTTACTGTAAAAACATGGGTATATTTGTAAATATATATTTTAATTCTTTGCGAGTATCTCCTTATAGCTACGCAATACAACGTCACAGATCCCGTTTCTAGTAACACAAAGACTTTCTTCTCAATACAGAATTGAGTTTTCGTTACAGTATGTTTACAATTGACCTTGATACATGTATGTTTTCTCACCAAAATTGATACATGTAAATAAAACTTTAAAAGGCACCTTTTCTGCTAATAGTGAGAATTTTTCTTCATACAACAACTGACCTGTAATATATTATTAATAGCAACGCAAAATTCCTGTGTATTTATTTTGAATTATCATTGTTTTTGTTTTATTTACATTTAAATTTAGCTACCAATTATCACAGTATGTGGCCAGATTTTCAAATCAATACCGAAGTCCAACTTTGCTTTCAAATATTATATGATTAGATCATCAGCAAACATCAAACACACTACCTAGTGGTGTGCCGATAGTGTGGAGTTAATTATAGCGCACCTTGTGGAGCGCCCTCCAGTGTCCACATGGTTACTCTATAAACAAGATGGCGACCAGTGAGGCAGCCCATCACGACTAGAGTGTGATTTAACTGTTTAATGTTTATAAACTTGTTCTATCTGACTTGATCCTTTATTGAATAGAATCATTCATTCATTTGGGACATTAGCATTCAACTACTGTGTTCCATATCATGTCGAATAAACCGAAGTCACCAATTGGGGGAGGAAAAAGTGGCGGAACTGATCCTGCCACCGGCCAGAAAACCAAATCACGCTTGGCACAGTTGGCTCCGGTAGAAAATCTGAAAGAAAAACAAGTAAGACAAGATGAAATGTTCTAAGCTACATTTTTTCTTTCGTAAAACAAACATTACTGTAGGTTTAATAAAAAGACTGATCCCCTCAAATCCACAGGTTCTTGAGGACAGGACTTGGGCCTCTCATAGCCCCCCCCCCCCTTTTATCATAAATATTTTTTTCTAATATTTACCATTTATTTGTATCATAAGGATACTAATATACCATATATTTACACATAATACACATGTTTACTATCAATGTGCCATTCGACTATATATAGCGAAGCAGAAGGTTGCCACTTCTTTCTTAGGAATTGGGGCACAGGTCAGGAAAAAGTGTTAAAAAATGTCATAAAATAACACTTACCGGTTGAAACAGTAACTTCTCGCTGTCTACTGATGATGATCATTCAAGAATATTTTCATCCCATACTAATTTAATCCAATTTAAACACAATAAAGTCGATTTTTCGCTGGCAATGTTGCAGTTTTTTTTGTCAATACGACTTTGATCAACGAAAGTGGTAATCAGTGCAAGAAGTATAACTCCACCTGAATTTACATTTTTAATTTCTATTAAGTTCTATAAATTGACAATCGCTGCACTCTTTTAGATTTTCTACAGCCAAATTGAAAACAAGTGACTTGTCCTTTGCCATTCCTCTGTAGTTTTACTTTGCGAAATAAAAACAGGGAAAACCTTTTTTCACATTTGAATTTTTCCGCCAAATAGATAATTCGAAAATCTCTTACTTTTTCGTTTCTCACATGATATTTCGGGACTCTTCTAATTACCACTTCCGTTGATCGAAGTCGTGCTGACAAAAAAAGATACATCAACGGCGAAAATCAATAGTATTGTGTTTGAATTGGATTAATTTAGTGTGGGATGTAAATATTCTTGAAGGATTATCATCAGTAGACAGCGAGAAGTTGTTATTTCAACCTGTAAGTGTTATTTTATAACATTTTAGAACACTTTTTCCTGACATGTGCCCCTGTTCCTAAGAAAGAAGTTGGCAACCTTCCGCTTCGCTATATAGTCTAATGGCACATTGATAGTAAACATGTGTATTATGTGTAAATATATGGTATATTAGTATCCTTATGATACAAATAAATGGTAAAAGTTGAAAAAAAGATATTTATGATAATAGAAAGGGGGGAGCTATGAGGGACCCAAAACAGGGTCCTGTGCTCAAATCATTTTTATTCTAAGTTTTAAATACATGTACAAAGGGTCAAGTGAGCTATTCTTGTCACTTGTCTGTTAACTTTTAAAAAATCTTCTCTGAAACTATTGGGCCAAATGGAACCAAACTTGGCCACATGCATCGTTAGGATATGTAATCCCTTTTAGGATTCTGTGTCCGGAGCTATTTTTCTGACTTGTCCACACTCAGTGGGCAGACAAGTCAGAAAAATAGCTTCAGAAATAGAATTCGAAAAGAGATTATAGGATATGTATTTTTTCTGGAAAGGGGTCAGGCGTCAAATGTGCTGGAAGAACCCACCTGTCAAATTGTGTGTGTGTGCATGCATGCGTGTAAATTTTGTTTAATTTATATATATACATGTATCAGATAACCCAGGGACAATGTACTAACCAGACCCACAGTATTTGGTTAATAGAAGTTCTTAGTGGGTATATACCACTTTAACATATGACACCTTACTTTTGACCTCTATTTAATGGCCATGGTTGAGTGACTTTTTGGGATAATGTCCATTTCTCAGCAACTGCAATACTCATATATAGATAGTCATTGTACATTGTACATGGCTATCTGAGACCTTCACCTGAATTTCACAGTTGAGTCACATTTTTATGACTAATAGTGCTTTCCCCAGAAATTTGTGAAGGCATGGTAAATTTCGTATATGAGGGCACTCATTGGTTAAAAAAGATAATATTAGGGGCACCCAATGTTGACATGAGGGCAGTATATTTATCAAAAACTGCAATAAACAGTCTTGACCATAATCTGATGGTGTAAAAGTGTCATAACAGTGTGCCAACACAACAGGGGTACATGATTAAATGCAAATCTGTTTCAAAAAGATTATTAAACTAAAAATTGAAAGTTAGGTTTGGCTTCCTGGGGGCACATTGTAAAATTCATGATGAGGGCATCATGGTGCTTGAAGATGGAGGCATGGTGCAGCACCATGCTAATTTGGTCTAGGGAAACCTTTAACTAAGTCTGTTTCTCTGTAGCTGTGATACCATTATCGACTGTATATGGTCTGTAGAAACATTTTGGCAAGTAGGTGTCAGTCTGACACCTAACCTTGACCACAATTTTAGGCTTGAGTGACACTCATCCCATTTTTACAAATAAGTCCATTTCTCAACAAATGTTATAAATGTATTTAGATCCACCATTTTTGTGTTGCCTGTGGAATGCATGGTCGACACATAGGGTTCAATATCTGTCGTCTTGCGTCGTCACACTTTTCTTCTATCCTCAACTACTCATAAACCGCTCAAAGGAATTTGATGAAACATTCTGTGCATTAACCTTAATGCAAAGGTGTGCATATATATTTCATTTTTAGAAAATTTTAATATCTTTTGTAAAAATTGACGTCCACAGGCGACACAAGTCTTCCTTGGAAGACTCACACATTTGTGGTCTATAGTTTTTGATGGGTACATACCATTCCGAGACCTGTCAGCTGACCTTGGACACAACTGTAGGCTTGAATGACATGCATGAAATTTTGACTTGTGATGTATGATATCAGGTAATCTTTATTCTGTGTCCATGTGCATACTCAGGTGAGACATTTAGCATATCCGCTCTTGTTTTAATCATAATTTGACCTTGAGGTCAAAGGTCAAGGTCACATGGAGGTCATTATGGTAGGTAACTCATGGCCTCTTGGTTATATACATATACAAATGTATACCAAAAGCCATTAACGTACATATGTAGGTAGAAAGACAACAACGTTATGACCTGAAGAAGCTTAGCTGACATTGAAGTCAAATGTCAAGTTACATAGAGGTCAGAATACATGTAGTATGCGACACACCTACATACCAAAGGGACCATTAGCTCAAGACAAAAAAGTTACAACCTGGACAAGAAAATACTATAATTTTAGTCAGAATTTAATGTAGAGGTCAAAGGTCAAGGTCACATGGGGGTCATGATAACACACGACACACCAACTAATGGTGATACACTTACATGTACATACCAAAGGGTATAAGCCTAGGTCAAAAGACAAAAAAGTTATGGCCAGGACAAGCTTCGCAGAGTTCAAGAAGAAGAAGTACTACTAAAACAATATGTCTCCCTTCCTTGAAGGGAAGACATAATTATACACATCCAGTTAAAAACTTGATAAATAGAGGAGTACATGTGCTTAATGAAAAAAACCTGTTATAGAAAAAAGAAAAAATTCCAAATTTCATCTTAGGTACAATGTACAAATGTAGCTGGTATGTACAGTTTACGTTTTTTTTAATCTAATCTAATTCTGAAAACTGGGCTTTGACCAAAATTATTAGCTCACCTGGACCAAAGGTCCATGTGAGCTTTTACCATCACTTGGCGTCCGTCGTCGTCTGTTAACAATTTTTCAAACGTTAACTTGTCCGACACCATAAGTCCAATTGCAACCAAACTTGGTACATTTGTTTAGTGGCATTATGTGTACAAAACTATCGTTTGGATTTTTGATTCGTAAAAAAACATGGCCGCCATGGCTAAAAATAGAACATAGGGGTAAATTGCAGTTTTTTGCAAATAACTCAAAAACCATAACAGATATCAAAATTCTGGCATAGGGTAAAAGTGTTCAGCACCTCAAGATCTACCTGCCCTGAAATTTTGAAGAAGATCCAATGACCCATGTAGGAGTTATTGCCCTTTTTCTGCATTTTTTCCAAATTTTGCACTTATTAAGCTCAATATCTTGGATACTATAAAGGAAATTTGAAAAATTTAAATTTCATATTGTTAGGCACACAAAGATCTACAAAATTTGTAACAGGATCGAAGTTGTAGGTTCGTTCCTTTTAGGAGTTATTCCCCTTAGATCGTCAAAATTGACCATTTTTGCAGTCTTTATTTATTGTAATAAAATCGTTAACTCCTCTGACACCATAAGTTTAATTGCAACCAAACTTAGTGTAGTTGTTCCTTGGCATGAGTGCTACTAAACTGTCGTTTGGATTTTTGATTTGTAAAAAAACATGGCTGCCATGGCTAAAAATAGAACATAGGGGTAAATTGCAGTTTTTTGCAAATAACTCAAAAATGGTGACAGATATCAAAATTCTGATGGGAAGCTAAAGTGTTCAACACCTCAAGATCTACCTGCTTTGAAATTTTGAAGATGTAACCACCCATGTAGGAGTTATTGCGCTTTTTCTTGATTTTTTTTTTAAAAATTTGTACTTGAAAGACTCCCTTAAAGCTTAAGGACCAGGTGAGCGATTCAGGCTCCTGGGAGCCTCTTGTTTTATGGTTTATTTATTAATACATATTTAATAGCAAAATTTATTTTAAAATCAAAGAAAAATTATATTTGTCACCAATATCTGAACAGTTTGAGGATATAATGTACATGTATTTTTTATTAAGATTAAAACAATTGGTATTTTTTTTTAATAAACCACAGTTTTTGAGACTTTGCCCAGATCAGCAGATCACCTTTAAAACTGGAAAAAAAATTGTACAGTTAGCTGCATATATATTAGTGTTGTTAAGCTATATATAGTTTTTCAACAGAGATTTGTATTTCATTGAATTGTGATGAATACTGATGACATACATGTATTTTAGAATAAATGCAAGCATGTTGACAATGTGTCTGTATGGGAATAATGATAATGTTTGTGGTAATTTTCATGATTTTTTCTTTTCCTTGGATGTCAATACAAGTATTTAAACAAGCAATATTATTGTCAAATATAATTGTCAAAATTACAGCAATTATAACACCCCACTGATTTACATTTGAGATCAGAGAGCAGTCTGGATTTCTTTTCTTTGTATTGGTTTCAATAAATTCTTTATTCACCAGTTATTGTCTGTTTTTATGACACCTAATGAGTTCTTTATGACAACTTCACCAAGCTAATCTATGTAATGTACATTTGTTAAGTCATACATGTATTTATAAGTTTTGTTTGTGCTGATTTACAGACTTGCAATTATAGGGGAACATTTATATTCTTCATACATTTTCTACCAGCTGTGGGAGTACATAAGTTGTCTGCCAAAATTAATAAAGGTTGATAGGATTTAAGGGCAGAGGATTTAGTTTTAAGAAAAGGGACACTTTAACATGGTTTCAGGCCTGAACAGGACAAACAAAATCATGTCAAGTTCTTAAGGATGATCACTTGTGAGATTTTTGAATTTTGGTCTGATTGTGCAAATTCCCCAGGGTTAATCCATTTATAGTACATGTATGGGATATTTTTACGCTTAAAGAAGGTCTAGTAGCCGCTCGACTCTGTCGGTCAGTCACGCTTAGGGTACATTTGTACATACTTTGTGTAATCTGAAACTCTGACTGTATTGAATCAGTATTTTTAAAACTCTGAATAGTGTTTATACATGTATACATATTGAAGAGGTGCACCTCCTATTTGGGGGCAAATTTGACAAATTTTTACTATGTTGAACTTAGCCATTTTTGAGCAATTCATGCTATGAACGGTGCATACTTTGTGTAATCTGTAACTCAGACTGTATTGAACCAATATTTTTCAAACTTTGCATAGTGTTTATATACATATTAAAGATGTGAAGTTCCTATCTGGGGCAAATTTGACAAATTTTTACTATGAATTTTTGCATGTTGAACTTAGCCTGACAAACATATGACAGTGATGCAGGTCCAGACATGTAATTGGTCTTGTTTTACCAGCAACCCCCTATTTTCCTTTTATTTATTTATTCTACATATCTTAAAGATCTAAATGAGAAAATTTTATGAAATTCCATATATCAGTTTAATTTTTATACAACTTTAAAGTTCATCACATTTTCCATTCAAATCAAAGGAAAAATCTAGAGAGACTCGTTTTTCCACCAAATTTCTAACACCTTATATCTCAGAAACAAGTTCAGCAACTTTAAGTTTTCTTTTTCTGATTTTGTAATTGATTTCAACCTCTATCTAAATTTAAAAGTATTTGAAAATCTATAGTATATTACATGTATTAAAACTCTCACCAGCGACCATCCTTTTAAAAATATGTCCTTTACGCCTTACAAGATTCAGATTGGCTTCTTTGCTCCTTTTAATGCATTTTCAATTCATGTAGTCTTGTTTACATGTAATAAAAAATGTGTTTTTACTGCACTTTATATCCTATTTAATGCACAGGTCAAACTTGGATCTACATTGTAGGTACATACATGTACATTGTACATGTATATATATGTACATGTAGCTAGAACAATGTGATATAAAGTAAGTAACAAATTGCCTAATTGCACTTGATTAAATAAAAAAAATACTGTTGTTATTGCTGTTAGGTTTCAGCACGGATAAGAATTGTTCAAAACCAATGTTAAATGTAGGTCATGATTTTCTGATTTGCTACAACTTTTCATAAAAAACACGGAATGTGTCTTCTCTGGTAAAAACAATCAAAGTCCATTAAAGGTTGTAATTTTTTTAACATACATATATCCTGTACTGGCAAATACAGAAAAAAACTTGATGAATTAAATATCAATTTTTGTTTGCTTGGCTCAAAAAATATTTTTAACCAGATTTTCCAATGTTGGCTGCAAATAGTTATGAAGGATAATCCATTTTGTTGTCATTCAGACTGCTTCTTGTTTATAATTTGTACATGTAATTATCCCTTAGAAAAGTGATTTAAACCTTAAAAAGAGATAATTTCAAAACCATTTCCAACGAGCAAGTTTGAAACCTGTCATTCAATTACGGAGATACTGAAGTTATGAAGTTGACATTTCTCAAAATCCTTAAACTTCCAGGTTTCAAGTGAAAATAACCATAAGTTGGTGAAAACAATATTTTCTTACTTTTTAATTCATATTATTTTATTTCTTTACAAAGCATATTTTCTTATTAATTGTTTGGAAAAGCACACACATGTGTAAACTTTATTCAGGTATTTTTGTGTCCTTCGTATGGGAGATTTCAAATGAAACATTGCATGAGTGGATGAATGCCTCACATTTTTAAACCCTGGTTGGTGAAACTGGGTTAATTTATATTCTACTTAAATTACTGAATCATTAAAGCTAAATGCTGACTGCTGACTTACAATTTGTAACTGTCCCAAAATAGGTGATAGGATTGGAATACATGTATGTTTTAATAATAACAGTTGAAACTGTATTAAACTGTCTGCTTATTTTCCTGGAATTTTTTCATAAATATAATGATATAATTTTCAGTTTCTTTATGCATTCTTTCTGAAATTATTGCCAGTAATTTTCTCAAACCCATATAAAGCTTGAAAATGTTTATTATGAAAACATACTTAAATTTATGGAAAATATACATTTGTACATATAGGATTTCCCGATTTTTTTTTTAAAAATTGACCCCACTAACACACACACACACACACACACACAAGTGTGTCTGGAAATTAAATATATTCCATTAACCCGGCCAAAATATTACCTAAAACTTCAGTATCAAAGGGAGTACAAACTATTAATGAAAAATGCCAGTGACAACATGTGTTATTATCAACTTTGAGAACAATTTCAAACAAATCAGACATTTGAAAAGTTGTTTGTTCAGATGAATTTTAGATTTAGGATGAAATATTATCTTATTTCAAGTATTGTTGAATGCAGCAATCATCACAAGAATATACAAAATGTAGGAACAAGAAAATTATTTCTAATTGTTTGTGGCCATTTTGATAAAAGCATTTGAAAATTATGAAGGAGATGGGCTTTATTAAATTTTGGAGTATAATATCCAGATCCAATGTGCACATTTATCACTCAGGTTTTAGGAAATAAATTTTTTTTTCTTGCCAGCCATCTTTGACTTTTTTTGTGATTTTGTAAATCTGACAAACAACTAATTAATTTTGAGTGTACTGATAAGAAAGTTTTTGTGTTGAAACACAAAGTTAGGTCTTATCATGAAACTTCGTCAACCAGAGATCGTATCCTTGTATGGTGCTATGTTATATTTGCAAATATTTGTATAACAATGTTTGTTTACTTTCTTACACATTTAAAAGTCGAATTCCAAATGTAAACTTTCAAGCTTTGTACAAATTCATTGGCAGGTTCACCTTAAGAGTGTTGAAGTCATGTATGTTCATGTTAGAAAATGAAATACGAAATTTTAAATAATTGAGAGATATGTACAAGTAAATTGTACATGTTTAAAACTCGAGGATGAGATCTGCGTGTACTAACAAAGAAATTTGAAACAATACATTGTATATATACATTGTATGTGTACATGAATATATATCATGCATAAAGTTGTTCAACTTTTTGTGACTTGTGTAATCTAACATAGCTTTGTTGGGTGATGTCTTAACTTACATGTAAACCTTTTTGGTCTTGGTCACTGCTTATGAGACATAATTGACCAAAAATATTAAACACATGTATGTAGTGCATGAAAATTAAGGTATCCGGACCATAAATGACCACGTGATTATTCAAAAGTTCCCGGATGTTCCATACAACGCAATTGAAATGACCTCGGTAATTACCGGCAAACTCCGGAAATGCCAATATAACTAACTTATTTTTACAGACTCTGCATATAAGCAACAAAGTGTGTTTCAACTTGAGTAAATTCATATAGGAAATTCCTGCTTTAATTTTTTTGGTTCAGCCATTCACGGCCAAAAAGAGATACAATTTTCGATCATGATCTATTATGGTCCGGATACCTTAATGTCATATGCATGTATTTATGTACTTTTTGTGCATGTATTATTCAAGCTAGCCCAGAATAGACATAAGGAGCACCCCTACTATAATTGTGCCCTTTTGAATTAAATACTATTGCATCACACATACAATACATTAAACTATAGTATACAAACTATTAAGAGAGCTCTTGGTGCAAATATTCCTATTTCAGGTAAATATAATCAGTAAAGGATTTGTGTTATATGTTGTTGGATGTTTACTATGGTTAGAGAATCAAATGTATTCTTGCATGATCCATGTGATGTTGGCAAATTTTTGACAAGAATTCAAATCTTTTACCCCTTTATATAAATAAACACACACACACATACACACACAAATAAACTGAATGCTGAAGTCAAGCTTTATAAAACTAATACTTGTATTTGTACTACATCTGTTATGTTACATGATAAGAAGTACAGATGTATACCTTCTGTGACATCATCGTGGTAGATTATGTAATTATTGTTGCAGAGAGGATCAGTTAAACATATAATAATAGATTAAAATCTTATATTTTAAAATTTCCAATTTCCAAAAGATTAACTGGGATGTATATTCAAATTAACAATTTCCAGTAGATTATAAATGGGATGTATATTCAAATTAACAATAGATTAACTGGGATGATTATTCAAATTTCCAATTTCCAATAGACTAACTGGAATGTATATTCAAATTTCCAATTTCCAATAGATTAACTGGAATGTATATTCAAATTTCCAATTTCCAATAGAATGAGTGGGATGTATATTCAGATTTCCAATTTCCAATAGATTAATTGGGATGTATATTCAAATTTCCAATTTCCAATGGACTAAAGTGGGATACATAGTCAAATTTTCAATTTCAGTTTATAAATGAATTACCAAAATGTTGTGAAATGACCATTTACAACTGGGGAAAATCACTGAATACCAGAATATAGTTGATTTTAAATGGTACAAAACTAATTAAGATCAGTTTGATTATAGAAACATCATAATCATAAAACTTTGTAATTTTTACAGCTCCATTGATTGTTTCATAAGAAAATATTAGAAATGAACTCATGATGAAAATTACAAAGGTTTCATTTAGAATTTGTTCATATACACTAAAACTACTCTAAATACAATTTATTCAGTGATACAATGTATATGTGTATGATTGTGTTAATTTTGTAATGTCGTTAACTAATTTTGCCATTAAATTCATTCATTAATAATAACGAATTTGATATTATATCATTTAATGGAGTTTTTTAAAATTCTGTATCAGAAGTTTTAAGTAAATGACATAAAACTTATTCATGCAAACAAGACCTTGTTTAAAGTTACTATAGATATTCTTTCGTAAGTAAATGGCCAAAAAAATTTGTTTGTTTACATGTTACTGATATTATTCAAATTTTCCGTTCTCACGATAGTAGACTGAATTGAATTTTGGATCAAATTTAAATCTATTTAATATGAAAGATTTGTTTAAAACATCTCTGTCCAAATAAAGTTTTAAAATCGACTACCCAACCTTTCAGATACATGAATTACATGTACAGATAAGGTTTATACCCTATAAAATTGTATAAAATGCTTTTATCTATATGACCTGATACAGTCATTTAAAAACTTTATAAAAATATTTTAAAATATGTAGCTTAGGAATATTTTTTCTTTGTTGATGAAAAGCCATTAAATTTAAAGGTTAATGTATCATGTAGATTTTTCCTGTAATATAATTTATGTAAAACTATTTTATTTGTTTCTGTAGTCAAACTGTTGATTAAGGTCTATGGGTATAAAAATAATCTCTTTGGTGCAAATTTGACAGTTAGTGATTGTGAGTCTAGATTATTAAAGTACACAAATGTAGCTTAAGCCATGTTAAGTCTATATCTATACTATTAAATTTGTGGACTTAAAATTTCTAGCCGTTTTACCCCCGAGCCGATGATCGTCAGAATTATTATATAATAATAAATAGTGCATGCAATATCTTTCTAATTTCATATAGTAATTGCTTCAATTAACGTAGCTTAATTTAATAAACCCAAAATATCAGTGAACCGAATTCCGTGGTTGGTTCCCGTTCCGTTACAGTTTTGATTATTATTTCTAAGGATGTTTGCCCTAATTGTATGTTTGCCCTGAGTTCACTCACCCATAGAGTCCGTTTGCCCTGAGTTTGTTCACCCTATATATAGTATATAGTTTAGAGCTGAGGGACGAAAGTGTTCATGGAAAATTAATATAAAATTTTTATAAAGGAATTTATAATGTTTTGAAATTACAATGTAATGAAAAATGAGATATAACAATAAAAATAAACTAAATTCCTTCAATGAACATTTGTATAATTATTTGAAATACAACACAGAGCCAGAGCTCTATCTAAGACACACAAATTTTGTCCTTTTGATTAGTTTGTTGTGGACTTTGGCGATGGGACATCGGGGGACACTCCATACATAAAACCCAGAAATTAGTCAATTTTATCCAGAATTGGTACATATCAAGAGTTTCATGCATGGTTAATTATGTACATTTGTACAATGTACTTTTATTTTTACCAAGGAGATCTTGTTAGCTCACCTGGCCAAAGGTTTCCACATTTTGTCCCGATCGAAATACAAATATGGCCACCATGAGCAGTTCTTGTTTCTGATTGGCTGATATGAAAAAATTTTCTCCTCTGAAACCACTTGGCCAAATGGAATTAAATTTGGCAGGAAGCATATGTAAGGTCCTTTATAAAGATTGCTCATTTCGTCCTATTGGACAACAAACATGGCCGCCATGGGCAATTGTTGTTTCTGATTGGTTGGTTTAAAAAAAAATCTTTTCTCTTAAACTGCTTGGCCAAATAGAGCCAAACTTGACAGAAAGTGTCTATGACATATAACAAAAATCTACAAAACTGCAGAATTACTTGAAACCAAACATGGTCTGAATGTTCCTCTTACGGTGCTCACCAAGTGTTGTTAGTCTGGTGCCGATCCCTAATTCAAAATGGCCTTCAGCAGAGGACTTAGGTTAACATAAGACCCTATGGGAAATACATGCAAAAATCTTCTGGAGAACCGCCAAATTTTAGAATATGGTAAGTAGGACCCTGATGAAGAAAAATTTGGTTCCTACAAGGCTAACCACACTTCATAATGATAGGGAGAAGTGACTGCTATCTTTGAGGTAAATCAATAAAAAGGGCTTTCATGCCAGGTGAGCGATACAGGCACAGCCTATGAGCCTCTAGTTTATTTCTCTCTTCAAAAAAGTTTATAGTTTTAATGTCCCCTAATTATTCAGACATTAAATATTAACAAGTACTTTCATTTTGTCTGAACAAAAATGGGAATCTCAAAGTTTTGGAGAAAATTATTTAGATTGTTACAGAAGTGAAGTATATACATTTTTGTACATGTAAGGTTTTCTTGACAGAAAGTCAATTTCGAAATTCTAAAATCAAGTAAATATTTTTTGAAAAATTTGTTGAATTAATGGGGAATTTGGCTAGTGTCTGATTCAATTTTCAAAAAATAAAATCCTCTGAGAAATAGCCCGAAATTTGATATGAGGGAAATACATATATGCATGTCATCTCTGAAATAATGTGAGGGTTCTATCATGCTAAAAAAAATTATTATTTTAATAAAGGTTAAAAATTTTATTGTAAGGCTCCTTTTTTTTCAGTTTTTAGAAAATCTATTCAATTATTTCAATTGATAATATGATACATGGATTAATAGGATTGCCCAGATGACATATTCAGCATCCAGTTTTTTCCCAAACTAAAAGTGAATTTCTAGATTTTTTCTTGAAAATAAGTCTTACATTTTAGACATTAATATCTTACAGTATTGGCATGCATGGAGGTTAATTTTATGTACGTGTATTAAAAAAATGTCAATGAAAAATCGTTGTGTTAAGTGAGGTATATTTATATTTCTAGTACATGTACATGTATGTTAAAATTGTATTGTTAACAGCATTTCATTGTTAATGGATGTTCAAGGATGAATTTTAAACTTTTTGATATAATCCTTAGGGTACCAGTAAATACACATATATCCGACAATTGCGAGCACAAGCAAAATCGGCAATGATACAACAAAAAGATATTCAGGTAGCATGTGTGTCATATATAATGCTGAGCTGTACAATAAGGCCAAAACAAATTGATTTTTAGTTCTTTGGATTTCCCAGTTCCGATTTTCAAACTTTGTGAAAGTTAAGAAAAAACTATTTTGTGGCTTCATTTTGAAACTAGAGGCTCAGAGGGCTCACCTGGCATAGCAAGCATGTTTGTCGCATGATAGGACAATGAGAAAATTTGTAAAAAACCATCCACAGATGCTTCTTGTCAAGTATCGTTTCATTTGGGCAAGCGGTTTCAGAGAGGTTTCAGATAGGAAGATTTCTTTATATCAGCCTAACAGAGCCATGCATGTCGTCCAATCAAGATGAAAAAAATTAATTTCATAAAAGACTTTTTATAGATGCTTCCTGTCAGGTTTGGCTGACAGTTTTGGCCAAGTAGTTCCAGATTTTTTTTTTTTTAAATCAACCTATGAGAATCAAGAATTCCCCATGGTGGCCATGTTTGTTGCCAGATTTGGACGAAATGAGGAAACTTTGTAAAGAACCTCCATAAGATAATTCCTGTCAAGTTTCATTCCAAATTGGCCAAACGACTTCAGAGGAGAAGATTGTTTTATATCTGCCGATCGAAATAAAGAACTGCCCATGGTGTCCATATTTGTAGTCCAATCGGGACGAAATGAGGAAATTTTATAAAGGACCTCCCATATATGCTTCTTTTCAAGTTCCATTTGGTCCAGGGATTTCAGAGGAGAAGATTTTTTTTATATCAGCCAATCAGAAACAAGAAATGCCCATGGTGGACCATCCCATGGATGCTTCCTGTAAGTATCATTCCATTTTGCCAAGCAGTTCCAGAATTTTTAATCAACCAATGAGAAACAAGAATTGCCCATAACGGCCATGTATGTTGCCTGATCGGTACAAAATGAGGAAACTCATATATGCTTCCTGTCAATTTAAGTTCCATTTGGCCAAGCAGTTTCAGAGGAGAATATTTTTTTATATCAGCCAATCAGAAACAAGAACTGCCCATGGCGGCCATATTTGTAGTCCGATTGGTATGAAATGAGGAAATACTATAAAGGATCTCTCATACATGCCTCCTGTCAAGTTTTGTTCCATTTGGCCAAGCAGGAAAAGATTTTTTGAAAACTCAGCCAATCAGAATCAATAATTGCCCATGGCAGCCATGTTTGTTGTCCGATCGGGACGAAATGAACTTTATTAAGGAACTTATATAGATGCTTCCTGCCAATTTTTATTTCATGTGGCCCAATGGTTTCAGAGGCGATTAAAATGTGAAAAGTTAACAGACGACGGACGATGGGCAAATGGATGACGGACGGACGACAGACGCCAAGTGATGACAAAAGCTCACATGGCCTTTGGCCAGTTGAGATAAAAATGCTGAAAATTTGCCACAAATTCTTCATTTTTGTCTCGCCTGCGATGAAAGTTCGGCGGCGGCGTAAACTATTTGTATAAAGCTTTATATTTCAGAAGGTACAAGACCTGGATGTTTCATACCTTGTATGCAGATACCTTATGTTATGAACTTTCTGTCTGTCATATGTCCATTGTCCTTGACCTCATTTTCATGGTTCAGCAACTGCTTGAAAAAAATTTATAGTTTTTTTTGTCATGTGAATTTCTCACTTATTATTAGTAATGGGATAACTATATTTGGTATATAGGTTTCTTGCAACGTTTAAATGTCCGTTAGACAGGGTTCACATGACTTCGACCTCATTTCATGGATCAGTGATCAAGGTTAAAGTTACGTGATTAGGTCCCTTTCTCAGATATTATAAGCAGTAGGTCAACTATATGTGGTGTATAGAATGATTGTAAGGGGTACATGTCAGTCTGGCAGGTTTCAACTGACCTTGACCTCATTTTCATGGTTCATTGGTCAATGTCAAGTTTCTCTTGTTTGGTCCTCTTCTCAGATACTATATGTTATATGTCAACTATATGTGGTGTATGGAATGATTGTATAATTTTCATGGTTCGTTGGCCAATGTTAAGTTTCTGTTGTTTGGTCTTCTTCTCAGATGCTATAAGTAATAGGTCAACTATATTTGCTGTATGGCGTCTTTCAGGTTCATCTCAATGAATTGACAAATATTATCCAGTTCCTGAAATGCCTTAAGACTTTCCCTTGTGCACAGGTTTGTCTGTACTCAAGAGTAGTATAAAAAAAAATGGCGATATTTGTCAATCCCTTCTGATGAACCTTAAATCAAAAATGAAAATTATTTCATAAAAATATTCAGTTTGCTTTTTGTAGTAATTTTGCTTAATGTTTTAAAAAAAAATGGCCATAAATACCTTAAATCAAAAATGAAAAATTAATTCATATTCATGTTTCAATAACAGTTCTTTTTTTTCTCAATTTGTAAAAGCATATATGAATAATGACAAGGTGTCAGGACTATTTATACACATGTAGTATTTTCAAGCTTTAAGCAGGATTAACATATCAGGATATAGTTGAAGTTTATTTCTCTGTTGCCATTTGTATAATTTGGAGTGTGGAATGATTGTACGGCCTACTTGTTTGTCTGATAGGGTTTATCTCACCTTGACTTCATGTTCATTCATCATTAAAATGTTAATTTAATTTAAAGCTGATATAAACTTATTTTTGTTTACTTTCAACATAAATTCAATTATGAACACTAAAACAGGTGAGACATTTCAGTTTGTCCACTCTTGTTCAAGAAATTAGAACTACAAAGTGTCTGCCTGCTCCTAAAATTTGGTGCAAAATAGGGTTTTCTTTGAGTTTTTTGCATTGTGTCACATGTAAATTTGATCTTTGCCTGAAAACATATAGCTCTCAAGAAAAAAAATAATTAAAATTTCGCTCGCTCGCACCTATTTTTGCCGTAAAAAATCCTAAGAACTAAAAATCAATTTGGTGTGACCTTATGTTTCATTTTGTCTTAATTTGGAATTTTTGTTCTTGTTGCTTTATAATATATTTCATCTCTGTGCAGTATGATGTGATATAAATTCAAAGTATATTAAAAAAAGCAACTTGAAACTGAATTTTTTTTTTGTAGAAAACCATACAGTGTACGTGTACAGCTCTGAATATTACAAAAATAATAACACTGTCATAACATTTATAACAATATTAGATATAAAAATTTTGTGAAATAATATTGTAATATTGATGTGTGACTGACAATTATGTTAATTATAACTCTGTAGTTATAGATGATTTTATAACTATACCATGGGATGTCAGAAATTTTAACTTGAAGAATTATCTCCCATGTAAATGACTTAGGTAAAGTTTGAGTTACTTCTCTTACCATGTTAGCATGGTAAGAGAAGTAACTCAAACTGAATATTTATTGCATATATTTCAAATGATAATTTATACAACAAAAAAGTGTTGAAAGAAAATTTTAATTTTTTTTTTATAATCTATAAAATGTATCCTATGTACCTGTATTGTTTGAAATATAATTTTTGCCTCATCTGAAATCATATCTATAATTTTGATTTTATTTTAGAATGTTAAAACAATCCCTTTACCCAATAAACAAAATTTAGCTCATACTTTCATGTATTTTCCAAAATAATTTAAAAAAAAATAAAGATAAATCTGGGTTGAAAATGTAGGAGCAGTTGTTGGCACAAGATTGGTACTATATTCTCCCCCCCCCCCCCAAACTGCCCGCCACTTTGTGCAACCCGGCCAAGGAATATTTGAAGTTTGTCACATTCAGTAATGTTTGTAACATTTCACACTGTGGGAAAATTTTTTGTTAGAAAAGCAAATCTATACAGGAATAAGAATAAGAGTTACATATCAATGCACAATGATGGTAAACACATTTAATGTATGCATACTGAAATTATTTCTATTTTCATCAATTGTTCACAAAATTATGGGTGGTTGGACTTACATGTAGTCATTATCTGACATGGTGTTCCAACTTCTAGCCTAATATCTTCTTATGAACCTCTGTCCTTTTTCGCTGCCTTTTGCCCTCTTAAGTATTCTATAAATTATAGTAAAAACATTTCTTGATACAAATAAAAAGACAGAATGTTTTCAAAATACATTAGAGATATGAAAGACATTAAAATAAACTGTTAAAGGGGCATTAAACAATTGATATTATTTAAAGGACATTTTTTAGCCTGAAAATATATTAAGATGCCACTTAACCAAAAATATGTGTCCCTCTGATCTTATATCCTATCTGTAACACTTTAGAAAATAGCTTCATATGTATCTTAAAGACAAGACACTACAAATTTAATAGTAAGCAATAGTTATACATTGAATAAAAATTGGAAGGGTGGGGGTGACAGGAGGCATGACATACATCTGTTGAGTATCTTTTAATTCATCTAAATTTCATCCAACTTTTATGGTTTTTGTCTTGGGTGCGATGAAAAGTCCTGAAGGCGAGATGTATGTATTACATTCCAGCGGCGGCAGCGACAGCGACCAATGTGTAAACTTTTAAATCCATTTCTCAGCAACTGTAATAGCTAGGCCAACCATTTTTGGTCTATAGGTAGTTCTTATTGGGTACATGCCAGTCTGCACCTGGCTTGGGACTTTGACCTCAATTTCATGCTTGAGTGACTTTGTCAGATTTTCGTGGTTAAGTCCATTTCTCAGCACATGCCAGTCTGACACCTGGCTTGGAACCTTGACCTTAATTTTATGCTTGACTGACTGTCACATTTTCGTGGTTTAGTCCACTTCTCAGCAACTATAATACCTAGAACCACCATATTTGGTCAATACATAGTTCTTGATGGGTACAAGTCAGTCTGACACTGCCTTTTGACCTTGACTTCAATTTCATGGTTGAGTGACCTGCATCATTTTTTTGTGATTTTAGTCCATTTCTTAGTAACTGTAATCTCTAAGCCCACCATATCTGGTCAATAGATAGTTCTTAGTAGGCACATGCCAGTCTCATACCTGTCTGTGGACCTTGACCTCAATTTCATGCTTGAGTGACTTCAGTTACAATTTCCTGATTAGGTCAATATCTCAGAAACTGTAATACCTAGACCCACTGTATTTTATATGTTGATAGTTCTTAGTGGGAACATGCCAGTCTGACACTTATCTCT
Organism: Mytilisepta virgata; assembly: GCA_028015205.1. Lineage (NCBI taxonomy): Eukaryota > Metazoa > Mollusca > Bivalvia > Mytilida > Mytilidae > Mytilisepta > Mytilisepta virgata. The sequence goes on from CM051521.1 coordinate 66,264,825, forward strand.
TAACCTTGACCTGAATTTCATGGTTGAGTGACTTGCATCCAAGTTTCTTGATTAAGTCCATTTTTGGCCGGGTTGCACAAAGTGGCGGGCAGTTTGGGGGGGGGGGGGGGGAGAATAGGGTACCAATCTTGTGCTAACAACTGCTCCTACATTTTCAACCCAGATTTATCAAACTTCACAGGAAGATTGTACACATATTGAAGTTGTGCACCTGCTATTATGGAATTGTTTGAATAATTTTTTCCCATTTTTCAGACTTGGGAACCTACATGTAGTCATTTTTTCCATCAAAATGTGCATATATAGTAAAGATGTTCACCTGTGTTTATAATTTCCACCATAATATTGTTGACCTGTGTTTATAATTTCCTCCATAATATTGTCCAATTATTTGAAGAATTTTTGTCTGTAAAAAAATTTAAAAGTTTGTTGGTAGTTCACACAGTAAAATTGATACTAGTCTGATCTAATCTTAAACTCTCGGATCGTCGTGGAAGTGTGAGTTGACACAGTTCCACAGATCAGAATTTGGATATCCATAAAAGCGAATACCGGAGGCATTGTTGGCATTTGTTGTTACCTTTTTTTGTATTAATTAATTAAAAACAATAAATGCATTATACAACAACAATCTACAGTTAAAGTATCAACATTCCAAATTGATTTCATACAATACCTTTATCTTTAACAATACTATTAATTTCTGCCCAGGTTCATAACCCATTCTTTACCAGCCGGCCATTTGTGACTTTGACCCATTTTTAAGTTACTGTAATACGTAGACACACTGTATCTGGTCTATAGATAGTTCTTAGTCGGTACATGCCAGTCTGACACTTGTCTCTGGACCTTGACCCCAATTTCATGCTTGAGTGACTTTGTCACATTTCTGTGATTTAGGTTTAACCACTTACTTTATTGTAGTAAAGTAGGCTTTTCTTTGAAAGATTTCCCCTCTTTCCCAATCTTAAACGATCCAGATGCACTGCCATCTGTTAATCTATGTATATATAAAATGTACAGTAGGATTATGACTGTATTGAATGTCCCTCGGTAACATTGATTTTATAATTTAACAATTTCATGAAGCACTGTTCATTGCTTAAATTGTTCTGATGCCCTTATGCATGTTTTGGTTTTGTGTAGAGAATTTATACATCATATGTAGATCTCTTTTAATTTATTACAAGTCAACCGAAATATTGGAAGGGACAATATTCACCTATATTGTTTCAGTGATAATAATTCTTATACATGTAATTGGTTTAATTCCATTATACAGTACTATAGGGTTATTGAATATTTGATACTACATGTATGTATATGATTTGTTAGATTATAATTTCTTCTCGAAACCAAACAAAATATTATATACCGGCTGGTATATATATATGCATCATTAGGGTTGCCGTAGCAACTCCAAACAAATAATACATCAGCTACTTAAACATTGCAGTGAAGTATTGATGCACAAAAAATTTTCCTGTTCAAAAGATACTAAATATCAGAGTTGAATATTAAATGAAGATAATCCATGTCAGCATACAACTTACACTGAATATGTAATGAAGTTTTAATGATTAAAGCTAATCAATATACAGATCTGAAAAGGATTCTTATTCAATATATATATATATATATATATATGTTAATACAAAAACTGAATTGATCAACAAACCATTTACTAGCTAAAAAATGAACACTGGTAATAATGAAATCAGTTTTAAAAAAACTGATGCCTTGTTTTGGACCACACGTCATTGCAAGTTCACTGAATGGCCACCAAACCCTATGTTATTTGAACAAGGACACTAAGCCTTAAATAAGGGAAAATTCACTTAAAGATCTTGTTTGAAACCATTTTTGCAGTTGGAATGAAAATAGGAAGCAATAGTCCCTAGGTGGTCCTCTTCCAAAATTGTATCAAAATAGACCAGAATTAGGCCACACCAAATTAATTTTTGTCGAGCCTTCGACTTTTGTCGAAAAAGCGAGACATAGCGATCCTACATTCCGTCGTCGTCGTCGTCGTCGGCGGCGGCGGCGGCGGCGTCCACAAATATTCACCCTGTGGTTAAAGTTTTTGAAATTTTAATAACTTTCTTAAACTATCCTGGATTTCTACCAAACTTGGACAGAGGCTTGTTTATGATCATAAGATAGTATCCAGAAGGAAATTTTGTAAAAAAAAAATTCCAGTTTTTCCGTATTTTACTTATAAATGGACTTAGTTTTTCTGCCAGGAAACATTACATTCACTCTGTGGTTAAAGTTTTTAAAATTTTAATAACTTTCTTAAAATATCCTGGATTTGTACCAAACTTGGACAGAAGCTTGTTTATGATCATAAGATAGTATCCAGAAGTAAATTTTGTAAAATAAAAATTCCAGTTTTTCTGTATATTACTTATAAATGGACTTAGTTTTTCTGCCAGGAAACATTACATTCATTCTGTGGTTAAAGTTTTCAAAATTTTAATAACTTTCTTAAACTATCCTGGATTTGTACCAAACTTGGACAGAAGCTTGTTTATGATCATAATATAGTATCCAGAAGTAAATTTAGTAAAAAAAAAAAAAATTTTTCCGTATTTTACTTATAAATGGACTTAGTTTTTCTGCCAGGAAACATTACATTCACTCTGTGGTTAAAGTTTTTAAAATTTTAATAACTTTCTTAAACTATCCAGGAATTTTACCAAATTTGGACAGAAGCTTGTTTATGATATAAAGATTGTATCCAGGAGAAAATTTTGTAAAATATTTATTTCTGTTTTTCAGTTTTTTACGTATAAATGGACTTAACATTGCATTCTATTATGTGCATTCACCTATCACACTGAAAATATAGACAACATCAAAAGTAGGCGAGACACTGGGTTCCGCGGAACCCTTACGAATTTTTCATTCTTTGGATTCTTAGATAGCAAAAATAGGTGTGAGCAGCGGATTTTTATTTTAATTTTTTTTTCATGAGAACTTGTTATTTTGGGCACAGATCAGAGGACCAGGGGCAGTAAGGCCCATAAATGGTCCCAAAAATGAAGATTTTTCAATATACATGTACATTACTTGAAGTGCATTTGCCCCTAAAATTGATATGAATTAAAAATCAAAACTTAAAATCTATTTTTGTTAATTTTTGTGACCTCACAAGCAGCATTTGAAAACACCCAGTATACAGAAAGTTGTGCAAAATATGCAGTTTTCCTGTATACATTTGTATATCTTCAAATTAAATATCCTCCACAATTGAGCACCAACTTTTCCCTAAAAATATAAAACAATAACGGAAAGATGCTACACATATTGAAATATTTTGTTGGTTCTTGCCTGTGAAGGCAGTTTAATTTTATAGTGTTATTAACTGGCTGTTTCTGTATTGGCACTGGTATAGATTCAAGGTTTTCTGTATTGGCCTCGAGACCCATAGGGTCGAGGGCCAATACAGGTGACTGAGAATCTATACCAGTGCCAATACAGAAACAGCCAGTTCATAACACTTTTATTAAATAATCCAACTTTTTCAATACAGACTTGTTCTGAATGCTGTATTACATACATCAAATGTGAATATAGGGCCAATATTTCCAATGCGGACTGGCAATGATGTGAATATAGGGCCAATATTTCCAATACAGACTGGCAATGAATCCTGAATTACATGCACAATATAAGTTTACAGGGCCAATGATATTAATACTGACTTGCTTTTTCAGTATTGGACCGGGCCAAAAAGCAATATAGATCAAGTGATTTATATGACCAGTACGACATCACCAGTATGACACATGCCATTTTGGTAGTATTAGGGCTGTTTTAATCGTATTATTTAATAAATATAAATATGACTACATTTTTAGGGGATTGTTACGTAACGTTATGTTTATAAACGTTCAACACTAGAATTTCACAGGTTTTTTCTTGGATATCACTGAATGAGACTATTATAGTGAATAAAAAATATTTATAAATATAAAATATTATAGAATCGGAGACAGATGTTCATATTTTTACATGGATGCATAAGTCAGATGCGATATTCGCGATCGCTTACGAGTTGATCTTCAACGTTTGAAGTCTTGGGAACAAGGTTCGAATCTATGAAAATATGTTTATTTTTGTTGCTATAATTTTCGATTGTTTTCATTTTTTAGCTCACCTGGCCACACTTGTCGACACTTGGCGTCCATCGTCCGTCTGTTAACTTTTCACATTTTAATCTTCTCCTTTGAATCCACTGGGCCAAATGGCATTTAACTTGGCAGGAAGCATCTATCTAAGGTCCTTTATAAAGTTTGCTCGTTTCGTTTTGATCGGACAACAAACATGGCCGCCATGGGTAGTTGTTGTTTTTTTTTCCTGATTGGTTGATATAAAAAAATATCCTTTGAAATCACTTGGCCAAATGGAACTAAAAATGGAATGAAACCTGACAGGAAGCATTTATGGGAGGTTGTGAACAAAGTATCCTCATTTTGTCTCGATCGGACTATAAATATAGCCACCATGGGTACATGTAGTTTTTGTTTCTGATTGGCTGATATAAAAAATCTTCTCCTGATATCATGTGGCCAAATGGAACAAAACTGGACAAGAAGCATACATTGTAAATGGGAGGTCCTTTATAAAATTTCCTCATTTCGTCCCAATTGGAATACAAATATGGACGCTGTAGGCAGTTCTTTTATTTGATTGACTGATTTAAAACAATCTTTTTTTATTCTACTCTGAAGTCCCTCTGCCAAATGGAATGAAACTTGACAGGAAACAGCTATGGGAGGTTCTTTACAAAGTTTCATAATTTCGTACCAATTGGGCAACAAACATGGCCGTCATGGGCAATTCTTGTTTCTCATTGGTTGGTTAAAAAAAAAAAAAAAATACTTGGCCAAAATTTCAGCTAAACTGTCCGACAGGAAGCATCTGTGGAAAGTCTTTTATGAAAATAATGTTTTTCATCCTGATTGGACAACAAGCATGGCTGCCATGGACAATTCTTGTTTCTGATAGGCTGATATAAAGAAATCTTCTTCTCTGAAACTACTTGGTCAAATGAAACGAAACTTCAGCATCTGTGAAGCATCTGTGGGAGGTTTTTCGCAAAGTTTTCTCATTTTGTCCAGATCATGTGACAAACATGGCCACCATGGGAAATATGATTGTTTCTGCCAGGTGAGTGATACAGCCAACAGGCTCAGCCTCTAGTTAAGTCTCCCAAACGAAGTTTGGAGATTTATTGTTTTTGTTGCGTTTCTTATTATTATTATGTCGCCCCGACGAAAGTCGGCGACATATTGTTATTGTTCCGTTTCTCTGTTATTATTAAGTCTCCCAAACGAAGTTTGGAGAACTATTGTTTTTACTCCGTTTCTTATTATGTCTCCCAAACAAAGTTTTGGGAGACATATTGTTTTTGTCCGGTTTCTTATTATTATTCTTCTTCTTCTTCTTCTTCTTCTTCTTTCCTTTTTCTTTCCGTTCAATGTTGTCCGCGATGTTTCTCAAAGATGCAATGTCCAATCAATATGAAACTTTGGGAATATGTTAAGGGTGACCTGAAGTTTTGCAAACGACTTTTAAAATTTTCAAAATGGCCGCCGTTTCAAAGGTCATTATATAGGACATTGCAATAATTTGAATTTAGGGGGTTTCTGATAAGCTCTAGATAGTGGCAATGGGGGTTTGTTTGGGAGACATCTTGTGACTCGCTGGCGATCACAATCATACCTAGTTATTATGTCTCCCAAACAAAGTTTTGGGAGACATATTGTTTTTGTCCGGTTTCTTATTATGTCTCCCAAACAAAGTTTTGGGAGACATATTGTTTTTGTCCGGTTTCTTATTATTATTCTTCTTCTTCTTCTCAAAGGTCATTATATAGGACATTGCAATAATTTGAATTTAGGGGGTTTCTGATAAGCTCTAGATAGTGGCAATGGGGGTTTGTTTGGGAGACATCTTGTGACTCGCTGGCGATCACAATCATACCTAGTTATTATGTCTCCCAAACAAAGTTTTGGGAGACATATTGTTTTTGTCCGGTTTCTTATTATGTCTCCCAAACAAAGTTTTGGGAGACATATTGTTTTTGTCCGGTTTCTTATTATTATTCTTCTTCTTCTTCTTCTTCTTCTTCTTCTTCTTCTTCTTCTTCTTCTTCTTCCGTTCAATGTTGTCCGCGACGTTTCTCAAAGATGCAATGTCCAATCAATATGAAACTTTGGGAATATGTTAAGGGTGACCTGAAGTTTTGCAAACGACTTTTAAAATTTTCAAAATGGCCGCCGTTTCCATGGAAACAGAAAAAGGTCATTATATAGGAGACATTGCTTTATGTCAGTAACCTAGGTGGGTAGGATTCTGAAATTTTGTAGGTGAATAGAGCAAAAGGTGCTCTTTAATTATACGAAAAAAAAATTTGAAGCGATATTTACGGTTTTCGCGTTATTTACGAAAATGTGATTTTTCGGGCCCAAAATTCGAAATTCTTTCGAAGTGCTTCGATTTCAATGAAAATTGATATTTAGGGGTTTTAAATTATGGCGATTGCAAAGGGCTTAAAAAAAATCAAAATGGCCGCTGTTTCCGTGGAAACAGGAAAAGGTCATTATATAGGACATTGCAATATCTCTGTAACCTAGGTGGGTAGGATTCTGAAATTTTGTACGTGAATAGAGCAAAAGGGAATTTAGGGGGTTTCTGATAAGCTCTAGATAGTGGCAATGGGAGTTTGGGAGACATCTTGTGACTCGCTTGCGATCACAATCATTCCTAGTTATTATTATTATTATTATTCTTTCTTTCCAATGATTTTTGTCCGGCTTAGTTCTCGGAGATGCCTGGATAGAATTCAATGAAACTTGGCAGAAAGTAAGATCACTATGTGAAGATGTGCAATCAATACTTTTTTTTCCGAAATGTCCCCCATTTTCAAGATGGCTGCCAGGGGCGACATCTGCTATTGCTCGCAATTGCAATTCTAGTTATTATTATGTCTCCCAAACAAAGTTTTGGGAGACATATTGTTTTTGTCCGGTTTCTTATTATTATTCTTCTTCTTCTTCTTCTTCTTCTTCTTCTTCTTCTTCTTCTTCTTCTTCTTCTTCTTCTTCCGTTCAATGTTGTCCGCGACGTTTCTCAAAGATGCAATGTCCAATCAATATGAAACTTTGGGAATATGTTAAGGGTGACCTGAAGTTTTGCAAACGACTTTTAAAATTTTCAAAATGGCCGCCGTTTCCATGGAAACAGAAAAAGGTCATTATATAGGAGACATTGCTTTATGTCAGTAACCTAGGTGGGTAGGATTCTGAAATTTTGTAGGTGAATAGAGCAAAAGGTGCTCTTTAATTATACGAAAAAAAAATTTGAAGCGATATTTACGGTTTTCGCGTTATTTACGAAAATGTGATTTTTCGGGCCCAAAATTCGAAATTCTTTCGAAGTGCTTCGATTTCAATGAAAATTGATATTTAGGGGTTTTAAATTATGGCGATTGCAAAGGGCTTAAAAAAAATCAAAATGGCCGCTGTTTCCGTGGAAACAGGAAAAGGTCATTATATAGGACATTGCAATATCTCTGTAACCTAGGTGGGTAGGATTCTGAAATTTTGTACGTGAATAGAGCAAAAGGGAATTTAGGGGGTTTCTGATAAGCTCTAGATAGTGGCAATGGGAGTTTGGGAGACATCTTGTGACTCGCTTGCGATCACAATCATTCCTAGTTATTATGTCGCCCCGAACGTAGTCACGGGACGACATATTGTTATTCTTCCGTTTCTTTGTTATTATTATTATTATTATGTCTCCCAAACAAAGTTTTGGGAGACATATTGTTTTTGTCCGGTTTCTTATTATTATTATTCTTCTTCTTCTTCTTCTTCTTCTTCTTCTTCTTCTTCTTTCCTTTTTCTTTCCGTTCAATGTTGTCCGCGACGTTTCTCAAAGATGCAATGTCCAATCGATATGAAACTTTGGGAATATGTTAAGGGTGACCTGAAGTTTTGCAAACGACTTTTAAAATTTTCAAAATGGCCGCCATTTCCGTGGAAACAGAAAAAGGTCATTATATAGGAGACATTGCTTTATGTCAGTAACCTAGGTGGGTAGGATTCTGAAATTTTGTAGGTGAATAGAGCAAAAGGTGCTCTTTAATTATACGAAAAAAAAATTTGAAGCGATATTTACGGTTTTCGCGTTATTTACGAAAATGTGATTTTTCGGGCCCAAAATTCGAAATTCTTTCGAAGTGCTTCGATTTCAATGAAAATTGATATTTAGGGGTTTTAAATGATGGCGATTGCAAAGGGCTTAAAAAAAATCAAAATGGCCGCTGTTTCCATGGAAACAGGAAAAGGTCATTATATAGGACATTGCGATATCTCTGTAACCTAGGTGGGTAGGATTCTGAAATTTTGTAGGTGAATAGAGCAAAAGGGAATTTAGGGGGTTACTGATAAGCTCTAGATAGTGGCAATGGGGGTTTGGGAGACATCTTGTGACTCGCTTGCGATCACAATCATACCTAGTTATTATTATTCTTTCTTTCTTTCTTTCCAATGATTTTTGTCCGGCTTAGTTCTCGGAGATGCCTGGATAGAATTGAATGAAACTTGGCAGAAAGTAAGATCACTATGTGAAGGTGTGCAATCAATACTTTTTTTTCCCAAATGGCCGCCATTTTCAAGATGGCCGCCATTCAAAGATCGGTACCCTCCGAAAATTTAAAACTTTTATATCTCAAAAACTGTACCATAGAATTTCATTAAACTTCGTATGTTTGTAAAGTACAATTAGAAGAACAAACTCATGAAAAAAAATGGCGATCGGTTGGAGAAGTTTGGCGGCCATTTTGAAAAATGATGTTAAAATGGCGAAAAACTTAACATCGATAGAATTGAATGAAACTTGGCAGAAAGTAAGATCACTATGTGAAGGTGTGCAATCAGTACTTTTTTTTTCAAAATGGCCGCCATTTTCAAGATGGCTGCCAGGGGCGACATCTGCTATTGCTCGCAATTGCAATTCTAGTTATTATTCTTTCTTTCCAATGATTTTTGTCCGGCTTAGTTCTCGGAGATGCCGTGATAGAATTGAATGAAACTTGGCAGAAAGTTAGATCACTATGTGAAGATGTGCAATCAATACTTTTTTTTTCGAAATGTCCCCCATTTTCAAGATGGCTGCCAGGGGCGACATCTGCTATTGCTCGCAATTGCAATTCTAGTTATTATTCTTTCTTTCCAATGATTTTTGTCCGGCTTAGTTCTCGGAGATGCCGTGATAGAATTGAATGAAACTTGGCAGAAAGTTAGATCACTATGTGAAGGTGTGCAATCGAAACTTTTTTTTTTCAAAATGGCCGCCATTTTCAAGATGGCTGCCAGGGGCGACATCTGCTATTGCTCGCAATTGCAATTCTAGTTATGTCTCCCAAACAAAGTTTTGGGAGACATATTGTTTTTGTCCGGTTTCTTATTATTATTCTTCTTCTTCTTCTTCTTCTTCTTCTTCTTCTTCTTCTTCTTCTTCCGTTCAATGTTGTCCGCGACGTTTCTCAAAGATGCAATGTCCAATCAATATGAAACTTTGGGAATATGTTAAGGGTGACCTGAAGTTTTGCAAACGACTTTTAAAATTTTCAAAATGGCCGCCGTTTCCATGGAAACAGAAAAAGGTCATTATATAGGAGACATTGCTTTATGTCAGTAACCTAGGTGGGTAGGATTCTGAAATTTTGTAGGTGAATAGAGCAAAAGGTGCTCTTTAATTATACGAAAAAAAAATTTGAAGCGATATTTACGGTTTTCGCGTTATTTACGAAAATGTGATTTTTCGGGCCCAAAATTCGAAATTCTTTCGAAGTGCTTCGATTTCAATGAAAATTGATATTTAGGGGTTTTAAATTATGGCGATTGCAAAGGGCTTAAAAAAAATCAAAATGGCCGCTGTTTCCGTGGAAACAGGAAAAGGTCATTATATAGGACATTGCAATATCTCTGTAACCTAGGTGGGTAGGATTCTGAAATTTTGTACGTGAATAGAGCAAAAGGGAATTTAGGGGGTTTCTGATAAGCTCTAGATAGTGGCAATGGGAGTTTGGGAGACATCTTGTGACTCGCTTGCGATCACAATCATTCCTAGTTATTATTATTCTTTCTTTCCAATGATTTTTGTCCGGCTTAGTTCTCGGAGATGCCGTGATAGAATTGAATGAAACTTGGCAGAAAGTTAGATCACTATGTGAAGGTGTGCAATCAAAACTTTTTTTTTCAAAATGGCCGCCATTTTCAAGATGGCCGCCATTCATAGATCGGTAATTTAACACGTTTATATCTCAAAAACTGTACCATAGAATTTCATTAAACTTCGTAGGTTTGTAAAGTACAATTAGAAGAACAAACTGATGAAAAAAAATGGCGATCGGTTGGAGACGTTTGGCGGCCATTTTGAAAAATGATGTTAAAATGGCGAAAAACTTAACATGGATAGAATTGAATGAAACTTGGCAGAAAGTAAGATCACTATGTGAAGGTGTGCAATCAATACTTTTTTTTCGAAATGGCCGCCATTTTCTAGATGGCTGCCAGGGGCGACATCTGCTATTGCTCGCAATTGCAATTCTAGTTATTATGTCGCCCCGAACGTAGTCACGGGACGACATATTGTTATTCTTCCGTTTCTTTGTTATTATTCTTTCTTTCCAATGATTTTTGTCCGGCTTAGTTCTCGGAGATGCCTGGATAGAATTGAATGAAACTTGGCAGAAAGTAAGATCACTATGTGAAGGTGTGCAATCAGTACTTTTTTTTTCAAAATGGCCGCCATTTTCAAGATGGCCGCCATTCATAGATCGGTAATTTAACACGTTTATATCTCAAAAACTGTACCATAGAATTTCATTAAACTTCGTATGTTTGTAAAGTACAATTAGAAGAACAAACTGATGAAAAAAAATGGCGATCGGTTGGAGACGTTTGGCGGCCATTTTGAAAAATGATGTTAAAATGGCGAAAAACTTAACATGGATAGAATTGAATGAAACTTGGCAGAAAGTAAGATCACTATGTGAAGGTGTGCAATCAATACTTTTTTTTTCGAAATGGCCGCCATTTTCTAGATGGCTGCCAGGGGCGACATCTGCTATTGCTCGCAATTGCAATTCTAGTTATGTCGCCCCGAACGTAGTCACGGGACGACATATTGTTATTCTTCCGTTTCTTTGTTATTATTATTATTCTTTCTTTCTTTCTTTCTTTCTTTCCAATGATTTTTGTCCGGCTTAGTTCTCGGAGATGCCTGGATAGAATTGAATGAAACTTGGCAGAAAGTAAGATCACTATGTGAAGGTGTGCAATCAATACTTTTTTTTTCGAAATGGCCGCCATTTTCAAGATGGCCGCCATTCATAGATCGGTAATTTAACACGTTTATATCTCAAAAACTGTACCATAGAATTTCATTAAACTTCGTAGGTTTGTAAAGTACAATTAGAAGAACAAACTGATGAAAAAAAATGGCGATCGGTTGGAGACGTTTGGCGGCCATTTTGAAAAATGATGTTAAAATGGCGAAAAACTTAACATGGATAGAATTGAATGAAACTTGGCAGAAAGTAAGATCACTATGTGAAGGTGTGCAATCAATACTTTTTTTTCGAAATGGCCGCCATTTTCTAGATGGCTGCCAGGGGCGACATCTGCTATTGCTCGCAATTGCAATTCTAGTTATTATTCTTTCTTTCCAATGATTTTTGTCCGGCTTAGTTCTCGGAGATGCCGTGATAGAATTGAATGAAACTTGGCAGAAAGTTAGATCACTATGTGAAGGTGTGCAATCAAAACTTTTTTTTTCAAAATGGCCGCCATTTTCAAGATGGCCGCCATTCATAGATCGGTAATTTAACACGTTTATATCTCAAAAACTGTACCATAGAATTTCATTAAACTTCGTAGGTTTGTAAAGTACAATTAGAAGAACAAACTGATGAAAAAAAATGGCGATCGGTTGGAGACGTTTGGCGGCCATTTTGAAAAATGATGTTAAAATGGCGAAAAACTTAACATGGATAGAATTGAATGAAACTTGGCAGAAAGTAAGATCACTATGTGAAGGTGTGCAATCAATACTTTTTTTCCGAAATGGCCGCCATTTTCTAGATGGCTGCCAGGGGCGACATCTGCTATTGCTCGCAATTGCAATTCTAGTTATTATTCTTCTTCTTCTTCTTCTTCTTCTTCTTCTTCTTCTTCTTCTTCTTCTCTCCTTTTTCTTTCCGTTCAATGTTGTCCGCGACGTTTCTCAAAGATGCAATGTCCAATCAATATGAAACTTTGGGAATATGTTAAGGGTGACCTGAAGTTTTGCAAACGACTTTTAAAATTTTCAAAATGGCCGCCGTTTCAAAGGTCATTATATAGGACATTGCAATAATTTGAATTTAGGGGGTTTCTGATAAGCTCTAGATAGTGGCAATGGGGGTTTGTTTGGGAGACATCTTGTGACTCGCTGGCGATCACAATCATACCTAGTTATTATTCTTCTTCTTCTTCTTCTTCTTTCCTTTTTCTTTCCGTTCAATGTTGTCCGCGACGTTTCTCAAAGATGCAATGTCCAATCAATATGAAACTTTGGGAATATGTTAAGGGTGACCTGAAGTTTTGCAAACGACTTTTAAAATTTTCAAAATGGCCGCCGTTTCAAAGGTCATTATATAGGACATTGCAATAATTTGAATTTAGGGGGTTTCTGATAAGCTCTAGATAGTGGCAATGGGGGTTTGTTTGGGAGACATCTTGTGACTCGCTGGCGATCACAATCATACCTAGTTATGTCTCCCAAACAAAGTTTTGGGAGACATATTGTTTTTGTCCGGTTTCTTATTATTATTCTTCTTCTTCTTCTTCTTTCCTTTTTCTTTCCGTTCAATGTTGTCCGCGACGTTTCTCAAAGATGCAATGTCCAATCAATATGAAACTTTGGGAATATGTTAAGGGTGACCTGAAGTTTTGCAAACGACTTTTAAAATTTTCAAAATGGCCGCCGTTTCAAAGGTCATTATATAGGACATTGCAATAATTTGAATTTAGGGGGTTTCTGATAAGCTCTAGATAGTGGCAATGGGGGTTTGTTTGGGAGACATCTTGTGACTCGCTGGCGATCACAATCATACCTAGTTATGTCTCCCAAACAAAGTTTTGGGAGACATATTGTTTTTGTCCGGTTTCTTATTATTATTCTTCTTCTTCTTCTTCTTCTTCTTTCCTTTTTCTTTCCGTTCAATGTTGTCCGCGACGTTTCTCAAAGATGCAATGTCCAATCAATATGAAACTTTGGGAATATGTTAAGGGTGACCTGAAGTTTTGCAAACGACTTTTAAAATTTTCAAATAGGCCGCCGTTTCAAAGGTCATTATATAGGACATTGCAATAATTTGAATTTAGGGGGTTTCTGATAAGCTCTAGATAGTGGCAATGGGGGTTTGTTTGGGAGACATCTTGTGACTCGCTGGCGATCACAATCATACCTAGTTATTATTCTTCTTCTTCTTCTTCTTCTTCTTCTTCTTTCCTTTTTCTTTCCGTTCAATGTTGTCCGCGACGTTTCTCAAAGATGCAATGTCCAATCAATATGAAACTTTGGGAATATGTTAAGGGTGACCTGAAGTTTTGCAAACGACTTTTAAAATTTTCAAAATGGCCGCCGTTTCAAAGGTCATTATATAGGACATTGCAATAATTTGAATTTAGGGGGTTTCTGATAAGCTCTAGATAGTGGCAATGGGGGTTTGTTTGGGAGACATCTTGTGACTCGCTGGCGATCACAATCATACCTAGTTATTATTATTTTTCCGTCTTTTTTTTCTTCCGCTTTCCATTTCAACTTGTCCGACGCAGATCTCGTACATGACTCAACGGAATGAAATGAAACTTACTGGGGTGATAGACCCCAATGTCTAGTTGTGCAATTAAGTTTAAAAATTTTCAAAATGGCCGCCATTTTCAAGATGGCCGCCAAAAACCGAAAACCTTTGACCTCAATTTTCTCAAAAACTGCCCGGCAGAATTTCACCAAACTTAGTATAAATGTTCAGTAGCACGAGTGGAAACTTTTTATTAAAGAAAAACGGAAACGATATGTCGGCCATTTTCAAAATGGCCGCCAATAGTGGAAAAAAGTGAACTTGCTTGGATTTCAACGATTTTTGGTTTATATAGTAAAGATGATATCCCGAGTTGAATGGCTATAACGCAAATGTTCTACCGGCAGCCATTTTCAAAATGGCCACCATTTTCCCGCCAGAAAATGGCCGCCAATAGTGGAAAAAAGTGAACTTGCTTGGATTTCAACGATTTTTGGTTTACTTAGTAAACATGATATCCCGAGTTGAATGGCGATAACGCAAATGTTCTACCTGCAGCCATTTTCAAAATGGCCACCATTTTCCCGCCAGAAAATGGCCGCCAATAGTGGAAAAAAGTGAACTTGCTTGGATTTCAACGATTTTTGGTTAATGTAGTAAACATGATATCCCAAGTTGAATGGCGATAACGCAAATGTTCTACCGGCAGCCATTTTCAAAATGGCCACCATTTTCCCGCCAAATTTTTAACATTATTCAATTTAAATGCAATTTGGCACAAAGCGTAAACATGATATCCCGAGTTGAATGGCGTTAAAGAAAATGTTTTACGGGCAGCCATTTTCAAAATGGCCTCCATTTTCCCGCCAAAAAAGTGAACTTGCTTGGATTTCAATGATTTTAGGTTTATTCAGTAAACATGATATCCCGAGTTGAATGGCGTTAAAGAAAATGTTCTACGGGCAGCCATTTTCAAAATGGCTGACATTTTCCCGCCAAAATTTCAACATTTATCAATTTCAATGCAATTTGGTATAAAGGGTAAACATGATATCCCGAGTTGACTGCAGTTAAAGAAAATGTTTAATGGGCAGCCCTTTTCAAAATGGCTGCCATTTTCCCACCAAAATTTCAACCTTGTTCCATTTGAATGAAATTATTTCAACCTTGTTCAATTTCAATGAAATTTGGTGTAACGGGTTAGCCGGGTCTAGTGGAACCCCTGCTCAATTTTTTTCGTTTGGGAGACTTACGTGATCTTTGATCATAAATTTTAATTCTTTCTTTTTTTCTTTCTTTCTTTCTTTCTTTCTTTCTTCCAATGATTTTTGTTCGGCTTAGTTCTCGGAGATGCCTGGATAGAATTGAATGAAACTTGGCAGAAAGTAAGATCACTATGTGAAAGTGTGCAATCGATACTTTTTCTTTCGAAATGGCCGCCATTTTCAAGATGGCCGCCATTTTCAAGATGGTCGCCATTCAAAGATCGGTACCCTCCGAAAATTTAAAACGTTTATATCTCAAAAACTGTACCATAAAATTTCATTAAACTTCGTAGGTTTGTAAAGTACAATTAGAAGAACAAACTGATGAAAAAAAATCGTGATCGGTTGGAGACGTTTGGCGGCCATTTTGAAAAATTCTTCTTCTTCTTTCTCGCGCCGCCAACTTTGTCCGGGGCTCTTTTGTACTTTATACTTGACCGATTTCAATCAAATTTTGCACAATGATAGTACCCCATGAGATGTTGGTCCTAACCATTTTTCAAGTGTAGTGGGCCCCAGGGGCAGTGCCATGCCCCTTCAAATACCTCAAAAATTGATATTTTTTTAATACATGTAGGTCAAAAATAGTTTACATTCCTACCCTATAACCATATATATTATTACTGCTTATGATAAGACGAAGGATTTGGTACCTAAGGGGGGTCTGAGAGGGCCCCAGGGGCAGTGCCACGCCCCTTCAAATACCTGAAAAATTGATATTTTTTGAATAGGTCAAAAATAGTTTACATTCCTACCCTATAACCATATATATTATTACTACTTATGATAAGACGAAGGATTTGGTACCTAAGGAGGTCTGAGGGGGTCATGCCCCGCCCCCCTCAAATGACAAAATACTTTATATCTTGAAAACCATTGAGATCCCCACCCTACAACCATATATATTATTACTCCTTATGACAAGACGAAGCATTTGGTACCATTGGGAGGTCTGATGGGGAACTTCGTTTGGGAGACTTTTTAATACTTTTTTTTCCCTAAATGGCCGCCATTTTAAGATGGCTGCCAGGGGCGACATCTGCTATTGCTCGCAATTGCAATTCTAGTTATTATTATTCTTCTTCATCTTCTTTCTCGCGCCGCCAACTTTGTCTGGGACACTTTTGTACTTTATACTTGACCGATTTCAATCAAATTTTGCACAATGATAGTACCCCATGAGATGTTGGTCCTAACCATTTTTCAAGTGTGGGGGGCCCCAGGGGCAGTGCCATGCCCCTTCAAATACCTCAAAAATTGATATTTTTTGAATAGGTCAAAAATAGTTTACATTCCTACCCTATAACCATATATATTATTACTGCTTATGATAAGACGAAGGATTTGGTAGCTAAGGGGGGTCTGAGGGGGCCCCAGGGGCAGTGCCATGCCCCTTCAAAAACCTCAAAAATTGATATTTTTTTAATAGGTCAAAAATAGTTTACATTCCTACCCTATAACCATATATATTATTACTGCTTATGATGAGATGAAGGATTTGGTACCTAGGGGGGGTCTGAGGGGGGTCATGCCCCGTCCCCCTCAAATGACAAAATACTTTATATCTTGAAAACCATTGAGATCCCCACCCTATAACCATATTTATTATTACTACTTATGATAAGACGAAGGATTTGGTACCTAAGGGGGGTCTGAGGGGGTCATGCCCCGTCCCCCTCAAATGACAAAATACTTTATATCTTGAAAACCATTGAGATCCCCACCCTATAACCATATATATTATTACTCCTGATGATTAGACGAAGACTTCGGTACTATAGGGGGGTCTGAGGGGGGGTCATGCCCCACCCCCTCAAATGACAAAAGACTTAATATCTTGAAAACCATTGAGATCCCCACCCTATAACTATATATATTATGACTCCTTATGACAAGACGAAGCATATGGTACCATTGGGGGGTCTGATGGGGAACTTCATTTGGGAGACTTAGTAACAGTTCACTGTTACAATTATTACTTGTTTATAAATGTTATTGTATGTGAATGATAAGAACATAAAATAAAAAATTTCAATTAATATTAATCTTAGAATTGATGGTTGTACTTCAAGGAAATTTTAAGCACAATAATTTTCTAATAAAAATCCAAAACCAGTAATTCTCCCAGGGTAATTTAAACTGATAGTTTTCAGATTTGTAATTTGTCCCAAGTATATAAGATTTACAAAAGAACTTCTATTTTGAGACAGAAACATAAAACGATCACACACTACAAAATTTTCCGAAACAGCTTTAAATTTTCCATTAACTACTTTAATAGGGTCGGACATGATAGCCGTGATCGTTTAAGCGTGGCATGATTGGAACTTATAAGTCAGTGGATGACTGCACTTTTATTTTCACTGTTTTTTCGCTAACCTGGCCCAAAGAGCCATATGAGCTTATGCAATCACTTGGCGTCTGTCGTCGTCTGTTGTCTGTCGTCATCATTGTCGTCATCGTAAACTATTTCAAGAATCATCTCCTCTGAAACTACTGGGCAACATACCTTTACACTTTAACTGAATGTTCCTTAGGGTATCTAGTTTATAAATTATATAAAAAAATAAAATTCAGGTGAGTGATACATTCTTGTGTTTCAGTGAAACCTATTAATAGGAATGATTATGCAGATTATTATGTAATTCTAAATATTATTTGATCAGTAGTCCAACCATTGCAAAATATTGTAAGACAATTTAACAAACATGTATCAAGCTAGATATTTATGATGTTCAGTTCTTGGTTCTCATATGAATAAACATTGTACAGTGTATTACTGAACAGGTTCTGTTCATAATTTAACATTTACAGGTACAAACGTATAATATGCAAGAAGGGATACTATAGATGTACTGGTAGGTGAATTATTTCCTAAGGATAAGCAACACCAGCAAAAAAAATGTATTGATGCAGTGCTCATGTAATATTGAGATACATACATGTATCAGTACTTGCCACCTTTTAGTTGCAGATATAGTACAACACATGACCTACATTTCATGCTTCAGTGACTTTGGTTAAGTTTTGCGTTTAGGTTCATTTCTCAGAACCTATAGTAATATATCAATGATGTTTCACCACTACAGTCCCCTTTGTATAGTACAATACAGTTCAGCAACACTTGGGTCGCAGTGACCTACATTTCTTGCTTCAGTGACTTTGGTTTTGCATTTAGGTTCATTTCTTTGGAACTAAGCATAGTAGTGTATTAATGAAACTTCAACAGTATATGTGCATTGAGTAGTAATGAGCAGTCATACTATAATTAGGTCAATATGACCTACATTTTATGCTTGAGCGACATTGCTTAAGTTTTTCATTTAGGTTCATTTCTTTGGAACTAAGCATAGTTTATGAACGAAACTTCATCAGTGGATGTGCCTTGGATAGTACTGAGCCTTCATACATGGATGACCTACATTTTAGATTGAGCATCCATGTCTTACAGACACAATTTCAAGGTTTTTTTTAGTATGTCATTTCACCCCTATTATTTCCTCACACAAATCATTATACATAAGTCAACAAAGTTTCAGCAAAAGAACAGTGCTCTAATTGTGTTCTTTATCTTAAATGTCACCCAGCTGCAAGTTCACTGGTGCCATGGTGTAGTAGTTAGCGCATCGGACTACGAAAATTTCAGGGATTAAACTTGTGATGCCCTATCAACCCATTTGTGAGGATGGTCTTGGATAAAAGATGCTTGTCTGTCGTATTGGGAAGTCAACTGGCTGTACAATATTAAGAGAGAGTAACACTGTTAGCATGTTAAAGCTTAGACTTCCCTATAAATGTCGCTAAAATCCACTATAGGGGCTGTTCTTGCGCTGTCCATGTAGGAAACTAAAACAAAATGGGAAAGATGTTTTACATTGTATTATTATTCGGAACACAAACTAGAATTACAATAACATCATAGACGTAAAGATATTTTGTTTTCCAAATACACTATGTATAAATATCTTCTTCTAGTTCAATATAACAGCTGTGGAGAATTTCTGCTAAATATTGGTTACATAATTATTGTAGGACATAGCTGCAACATTAATCAACAAATATATGCCTGATTGCAGGCTATAAATACAGTGCCCATATTTTAGGTTATTTCTGATATTTAGTAGCGATGAATTTTTACTTTATGTATCCTATGAATTGAAACACAACCATCATACTTTTTTGTAAAGATTTAAAATCACCTCAGAGTTGTTATTGAGATTGTTACAATTTATGGAACTGACGTCTTTTTATAAAATAACAGCATGCTTTAAGTTGAAATATTACAGAATAGTTAATTAAATTTGCATTTATAACTTAATATGAGCCTACTTACCAAAATCCTGAGGTTATACTATTGTATCTTTTATATAAGCAAGTGCTTCTGATGCATGATTTTGAAGGATATTTTCACCCAGTCCATTTCCACAGGTAACGTCTTTGTTACCAAGACATAAATAAAACAGACATAGATAACATTCAGATAATGGTCTCATAATTGATCCCTTCCTCAGACAAAGTTTTTGTTAGATGCCTTGGTCTTTAATATTCAAGTGATCCTGTTTTATAGATCAGCGGTTTCAATATATAGAATTGTTTGAATGATCTGATATTGTAATTCATTGCACAATAAAAACTTGTATTCAATATTTGTTTATGCTAACAAGAAAAGGTGTATTTAAATTTGCTTTATACATGTAACATTGCAGGTACAAATTTTATATTACTTAAAATGTCGTGTATAAAATAAATCTACCTAGTGGTTGCCTTAATTGGAATTCACAGTGACAAATTAACAGATAAAAAAAGGTCATAAAAATGGTGAAAAGAAGCCATAATTGTATTTAAAATCACAACGTTTTAAGGGTTATCAATATTTATTGGAGTTTTTCTTTTCAATAACAAATATAATGGCCAACTGCTGTGATATGTCAAAGCTAACTTATTTTGTGTTCGATCTTCATGAATTCAAGAATTTTCGCTTCATTTGATGTCACTATAGCAACTAAGGATTAAAATATTACATATAGATGGATTTCACTGATGTTAAAAACTTGGATACTTGTTTAATCTTGCCCGGAAAGAAAGTATTAAACAAATATTTAAGTTTAATGAGATTAAAGATGGCAGATTGATGATGGAGTTTACACCTTATTTACATGTACGATATACTCAATTATTTTTATGTTGAAATAGTGAAATTACACTTTTGAACTTTTTAATCTATGAAAACAAATTTGACAGTGTAATAATTGAATTAATTTAAAGGATTATGTGAAATTTTGATTGTAATTCTCATTTATTGATACTTTTCTTATGAAAAAGACAAGTTCTCAAATTGTGAAGCAGCTGATACATATGATATGTTGTAATTTGTATTGACGGATTACAAGATTCAAAATCAGATCAGTTTGAAAGATTGCCACCTTGATTTAAATCGAAATATTTGACAAGAATTTTAAATAATGAATTACAACTAGATCAGATTACAAATCAAGTAAAAAGCTTATGTGAGCCATTAAGTGAAAAATGGATGAGAAACAGAAGAGAAAAGTCAGTGTGGGAAGACGACAGAGTATTCTCATAGTTGACAAAAATTTCAAGGTAAATTATTTTTATTTCCTGAAAAACATTGAATTGATTGTCGGTTTGCATACCTAAATCTGACTTGAGAAGTGTAGCAAATTATGTTGGTTTTGGGGGGGGGGGGGGGGGGGGGTGGAGTTATGCAGTTATTGTATTTTATAATCAACAATTGCTCTGATTTCACAGATCTTTGTTCAGTATTCAATGAATGGTCACCATGTCAAAGCTACATTTTTTTTTGTAACTGTCATGATGGCCATAGACAAAAGTTGGATATATGAGAATCACCTTAGAGAGTGTTCCAACTTTATTTTAATGGCAGGGAGCACATTTTTTCAGATAAGGGACATTTTAATGTGGTTTCATGTTAGAAAGGCCAACAGTTTCAGAAAAATTACTCATCTAATTCATTTCAATGTCTTTCATTAATGCATTTTGAATACATTCAGTCTTGTTTATTCGTATTTAAATATTTTCCTTATAAGTATAGAATACTAAATGAAAATCGCAGAAGGGAGCACTAAATGACAGAGGGGTTCCCAAAAAAAGGGACTGGGTACAGCTCCCATATATATAAATTAGGCTAGTTGGAGCACTGTTAAAGCATAATTGGTCCCAAATTAAAACCCCCTTTACACTGGTCGAAGACTGTGCTATGCTCTCCACGACCTCTACGATCGCCAAGATCGCAGCAGGGTCGTGGAAAAATTGGAAAACCATCTTCAGTGTAAAGGTATTCACAAGACCGCTAAGATCAAAATACGTTTTTTCGATAATCTTTCACTACGCTCTCCTACGTTTCCGCTATGATGCCTGCGTTTGTGGTATGTTCAAGCTACGACAATAACACGATCACATGACGCCCCTAGGCCGATGTTGTACGACCTCTCACGATTGTGACACGACATCGACACGCGCTTGACGATCATCATACGTTGTCACTATGCTGCTACCACGAGTATTACGACCTTGCTACGTTGTTCTCACGATCTAGCCACGATCAGCAAATAAACTATATAAAAGGACAATTTCTTGCTTGAATGTATATTAGTTCTCACTACGATGTCTCACTACGATGTCACTACGATGTCTCTGCGCTTCCTCTACGACCAGCAAACTGTCGGACATAGTTACCATAGCACCTTATGGGAAATACATACATGTACAAACAACTTCTTCTTCGAAACCATTTGACAGATTGAGTAATAATATGCCTGAATGATTGTATGATGGTCATGTACCAAATACATTAATTTGATGCCGATCAGAAATGCAAGATTCCTACCACTGCAGGACATAGTTAACACAGTAACAAATGTTTCAAAAATCTTATCAGAAATCCAAGATGGCCACCACCATGGGACATAGTTTACATAGGACCTTACGGGAAATACATACAAACATTTTCTTCTTTGAAACCGTTTGACAGATTGCATTGATAATATGCCTGAATGATTGTATGATGGTCCTGTACCAAATTTATAATTTTGATGCCGATCAGATATACAAATCCAAGATGGCTGCCACCATGGGTATATTTAACATGGGATCGATTGAAAACACATTCAAATAGCTTCTTCTCACAAAACATTTCGCACATTTAAACACACTCCTATACAAATCATACTAGAAATGAAACATGTGATGGCCATGACCATCTGATTAGAAATTTCAGATTTTTATGTTTATTTCCTATATAAATCAGGTGAGCGATACAGGCTCTTGAGAGCCTCTGGTTTTTATTGTCTCGCCTGCTACGAAAAGTCTTGAAGGCAAGATATAGGTATTACTTTCCGGCAGTGGTGGTGGCGGCGTAAACTTTTAAAAAACTTTAATAACTTTGCACAAGTAATACCTACAATTCAGATTTATGGTTCACAAGGTAGCTTATCATATAAGGTTTGCCGCAGTACTTGTATTGTGACCATGACCTCATTTTCATGGTTCACTGACTTCATAAACATGAATTTAAAATCTGCGTCCAAGTGGTTAAATTCATTTCTCAGCAGCTTTAATAGCTAGGCCGACCATATTTGGTCCATAGATAGTTCTTAGTGGGTACATGCCAGTCTGACACCTGGCTTTGGACCATGACCTCAATTTTATGCTTGAGTGACTTTATCACTTTTTCGTGGTCAAGTCCATTTCTCAGAAACTGTAATACATAAACCCACAGTATTTGGTCAATAGATAGTTCTTGTTGGGTACATGTCATTTTGACACCTGCCTTTTGACCTTGACCTCAATTTCATGCTTGAGTGACCTGTGTCACATTTTTGTGGTTAAGTCCATTACTCAGGCACTAGAATATCTAGACCCACCATAATTGGTCAATAGATAGTTCTTGGTGGGTACATGTCCATCTGACACCTGGCTTGGGACCTTGACCTCAATTTCATGCTTGAGTGACTTTGTCACTTTTTCGTGGTTAAGTCCATTTCTCAGATACTATAATACCTAGGCCAACCATATTTGGTCTATAGATAGTTCTTTGTGGGTACATGCCAGTATGACACGTGGCTTGGGACCTTGACCTCAATTTCATCTTTCAATGACTTTGTACCTTTTTATGGTTAAGTCCATTTCTCAGCAACAAGAATACCTAAACCCACCATATTTGGTCAATAGATAGTTCTTGGTGGGTGCATGCCAGTCTGACACTTGTTTCTGGACCTTGACCTCAATTTCATGCTTGAGTGACTTTCATCCAAGTCTCTTGATTAAGTCCATTTTTCAACTGTAATACCTAGACCTACTGTATTTGGTCTTTTGATAGTTTTTGGTGCATACATGCCAGTCTTACACTTGTCTCTGGGCCTTGACCTCAATTTCATAGTTGAGTGACTATATTTTCAAATAGACCTATCATATTTGGTCAATAGATAGTTCTCAGTGGATACATGTAGGTATGACAACTGCCTTTTGACCTTGACCTCAATTTCTTTAAATAAGTTTTTGATTTATATCTAAAAAAACTAAAGCATTTAGAGCAAAACTGACCAGGGGTAAAAATCTTCAACAGGTCAAGATCTACCTGCCATGAAATCGGAATTGGTCAACCCTTTGTTGGTACTTTGTTATTGTTCCTGATTTGTTAATTTTAAGGAAATTTTGCAGTTTTAGGCTATTATCTATATTATTATAGATAAAGACAAACTGTAAACAGCAAAAATGTTCAACAAAGTAAGATCTACAAAAAATAAGTCATTATGACCAATATCATTAATTGACCCCTTATAGGAGTTTTTGCCCTTTAAAGAAGGCGATCTTATCTGAAACCAAAGGGCCAATTGGGACCAAACTTGGATGGAATGGTTCTTTGGTGACCCTTTTCCAAAATTGTGTCCGGCATCCCCAAATTCCAACCGACATGGCTGCTGTGGCTTAAAATAGGTAAAAAGAGAGGGGGGGGGGGGGGGGGGGGACAAGAACAAGACTTGGCAGCAATGATCCTTAGATGGTCCTCTTTTAGAATTGTGTCCGATGACCTGGACTGTCAACCAGGATGTCTGAAACTACTGAGCAAATTGGAACCATTAAAAAATCTTGTCTGAAACCAATTGGAACCAAACTTGACAGAAATGGTTCATAGAATGTCCTCTAACAGAATTGTGTCTGAAGACCCGGAATGTCAACAAAGATGGCCGCCACAGATTAACTTAGTTTAACATGGGACCCTATGGGAAAATTCATTTAAACATCTTCTTATCTGAGACCATTTGGCCAATTGGGACCAGACTTGGCAGCAATGGTCATTGGATGGTCCCATTTCAGAATTGACCAGGCCTGTCAATCAACATGGTCACCAAAGCTGAACTTAGTTTAACATAGGACCCTGTGGGAAAATTTGATTTGCAGATCATAATACCGTAAACTTGGCCCTTTGGAACCAGACTGATGACAGCAATGGTCTCCTTCAGACCTTGAATGTCAGATAAGATGGCCACCACACTCTAACTTTGTTTAAAAACTAGCCAAGATAACTGTGCATGCTACACTTTGATTTTCAGTCCTGCTGAAGGTAGACAAGTTAAATCCAAGTGAGCGATGCTGGCTCTTGAGAGCCTCAAGTTTTATATTTCAAAGCCTGTGCGTATTCAACATATTTTTGAATGGTATGAAATAATCAGTTTTTACTGAAATGTCCCCTCCCAGAAACTCTGTTAAGGCCTAAAATAAAATTTCATTTGTTTGGCATTGCCACCCGACCCACTGAAAAGCTTGCCACTCAAATAGCTTATTTGCATTTCAGAATTTTTTTTTGTATTAAAAAATAATCGGAATCTTGCCGGAATCTTGATTGCATCCGTGGAGCTTGTTCCAGGCTTTACTTATTTCAAATCACAATTGTAAAAGCACTTGCTGTACACTGTATTGAGAGCAAATGTGTAATTGTAATAGTGACCTTCGGGCGTACAAAATCATTGAAACCATATATGCATTAATCGAACTAATCTACACTAAATGATTCAGATCAGTTAATTGAGAAGTAGGTGTATGGGCCTTGCGTGTAATTGTAATATGTCATATCTTCCTCTTTTGTCCTGTGAAAAACCAGTCTGAAAATATAAAGCTTTTAAATAAAAATTAAAAAAAAGAGTAATTTCCCTACCTACCTACCCTCCTGCTGATAGTGTGGGTCGGCGATGCCAAACAATTTTTTAAGGGTGGCCTAAACAGGTTGCCTCCATAAAACAGAAAAGACAACCATTGTCTGTAAGTATTTGGTTAATATAAAAAGAGTCAAAAATTTTCAAAGGTTAGATTTTTCAGAATTACAGGGATAAAATTTTGAAAATCAACAAAGAATTTGAGATGGGTTTCATAGTTGAGATTTATTTATTTTTACGTTTAAAAGGGTACCGTATTTGTGATAGACAGTGTTGTAAATCTTCATTTTATAAACACATAAGTTTAATGTATATAGTTAAATTTATTGTTAGATTGTCTGCTATTATTGGATGTGAAAGATTTCCATTTTATTGCAAGCAGTAGGGTTGTTGAATAATATTGAAAGTACATTTTAATCACATAAAATTAACATGATATAATTTGCTTTTGTGCATTATTGTAATATATATAAAAATGAGATGGTATCATGTAAGAAACACAAAGGAAATATTGTTCTTTTCATATTCCATACTAAAACATAATTATTTTATATTGTTTAAATCTGCATTTATTTAATACAAATTTGGGAAGGGCTGATTTACAATTATTTCACCCATTTGATTTTAATATATAACTCATTTTATATAAAGATTATTACAATATACCATCTTGTGCTTGGACTTGAAAATGTGACTTTAAGGATTTGTAATTCAAAAATTTAAATGATTAAAGTTATAGTTGTAAAGAGCAGTGAACATGGAATTATGGGGGTCATCATACAATACTAGAAAGCTAAAGGTAAAATTAAAATTCAATTTGATTTAGTAAGTAAGTGCTATGTAGGGATTTAGCCATTAAAATGGCAAAGGGGTAATATTCTTACATTGTATATGCTGACCAAAATTTGTTATATCTTCCTGCCCACTTATATCTATAATTCATAACAATTTCAAAATTTTAGGAATGTGATTTGATGAAATAGATGTGTGTATAAAACCCCTTTTAGATACTTACTATCATGGCTGAAAAATTTGTTCGGATGTTTTTGTCTTGACCGAGTTCAGAGTAGATTTTTTAGCTATAAGTCAACTTTAATTTAAAAAAAAAAACTTTATTAAGGAACTATTATTACATCAAATCACATTCCTGGATTTATAAAATCAAACAAGGTAATGAGAATATTTAACTTTATAATTGTTATGCTTGAGAGAGATAAGCAGGCATGTATATTGCAGCTTCAGATATAATTATAGGCATCATTAGAAATATTGACAAACAATTGATTTTAAACAGATTTAATGTTCAAACAGTTTACATTAGTTTTGACAGTGTGTTGATTATATATACCGTCGTTGTGGAAAATATTAGTAGAAAAATAGTAAAAATTATTATAAAAGATTCCCTTATACATGTCAAAATATATCCTAAGGTTATATTGCACAAGCCAAGGTATATTATATTTTGAACTTGATGTAAACCCCCCTCCCCAACAACGAGCATTTTTTAATGAGTTATCCTATATTGTCAGTAAATATGTTTCTATTATCTCCCTTTGAGCATAATACAATATGTCGTTTGTTGCTAAGGGACCAATGTTTATGAAAATTGATTTATTTGAAAGCATACACAAAGATAAACGTGATAATTTCAACAATTACTAATGTACATTGTATGAAATTTACTTTTAAATGTAATATGGCCAATAGTTTTGTGAATCAGTTAAAAGTAATTTGAAACTTAAAGAGGAAGTTTTAATCAAATTATTGTGAAATTATATTTGAAGAAAAATGATTGACATTTTATGTGAATTTTAATACTAACATATTGCTGATCATAATTAATTGTGTCCATTAATGTTTTGTGCAATTCACCACTGTAAGATATAAATTTGGAAAAATCAGTACATGTATTACATCAAAATTTGTTTTTCTTATTCTCATTGTCATTTAAAAATTACACAAAAAAGTTGATTATTTTTTGTAGTATCAAGGTCAATAGAAAACAACATGAAATGTAATATTCTTTATAGTATAAGGATGAGACAGTAATTATTATACCTCAGTAATTTGGAATTTCAGTAACCTAATAGTTTTTAGCTCACCTGGCCTAAAAGGCCATGTGAGCTTTTGCCATCAATTTGCATCCGTCGTCCTTTGTCGTCCGTCCGTTAACTTTTCACATTTCAATCTTCTTCTCCAAAACCGCATGGCCAATTGAAACCAAACTTGGTGGAGATGTTCATTCGATGGTCCTCTACAAAGTTTATGTTTTTGGTTCTGATCCAAAATTCAACATGGCTGCCAGGACCATTTATGCACTCTGATTGCTGAAATTTAAAAAATCTTCTCTGAAACTACAAAAGCAATTGAATTATTATATTGCAGGACTGATCCTTACACGGTCCTCTACAAAGTTTATGTTTTTGTGCCCATCTGAAATTCCAGAAGGCTGCTACCATGGGACACATTTAACATAGAATTCTATGGGAAATGCATACAAACATCTTCTTGTCAGAAACCGTATAGACAGATAGAAGTGATGTTATGCCTGAATGATCAAATGAAGGTCCCTAACAAAATGGATGTTTTTGGTGCTGATCCCAAATTCAAGAACATGGCTGCCAGGGCCATTTATGTACTCTGATAGGCTGAAATTTCAGAAATCTTCTTCTCTGAAACTACAAATGCAGTTGAATTGTTATATTGCAGGAATGATCCTTACATGGTCCTCTATAAAGTGTATGTTTTTTGTGCCGATCTGAAATCCAAGATAGCCACCACCAGGGGATACATTTAATATAGGATCCTATGGGAAATACATACAAACATCAACTTGTCAGAAACCGTATGACAGATGGAAGTAATATTATTCCTGAATGATCAAATAATAGGTCCCTAACAAAATGATGTTTTTGGTGCCAATCCGAAACCACAAAGCCAATTGGATCCAAACAATGCAGAAATGGTCCTTAGGTGGTCCTCTTTCAGAATCATATCCTATGACCCAGAATGTCAACAAAAATGGCCGTCACAGTTGAACTTAGTTTAACATAGGACCCTTTGGGAAAATTCATTAAAAAATATTCTGATCTGAGACGAATTGGCCAATTGGGACCAGACTTGGCAACAATGGTCATTAGATGGTCCCCTTTCATAATTGTGTCCTCTAATCTTGCCTGTCAATCAACATGGCCACAAAAGCTGAACTTAGTATAACATAGGACCGTATGGAAAAATTTAATTTGCAGTCACCATACCTTAAACTTGACCATTTGGACACCAAACTAATACCAGCAATGGTCTCTTTCAGAATTGTGTTTGATAACCTTGAATGTCAACTAAGATGGCCATTACACCCTAACTTTGTTTAACATTGAACGTATAGGAAAACTAGCCAAAATAACTGATACACCTTGATTTTCAGTCCTGCTGAAGGTGGACAAGTTAAATCCAGGTGAGCGATACAGGCTCTTGAGAGCGTCTAGTTTATTATACCTCAGTTATTTGGAATTTCAGTAACCTAATAGTTTTTATTATACCTCATTATGGTTTTTCTATATAAAAATCAAAACATTAATTTTACTATTTTTTTACCGGTGATTAGTTTCCAAAACTAATCACAGGTAAATATTGACCGGTAAATAGCACTGGAAACTATTGAACGATAAAGTGTTTTGGTATAATAAAACAGTTATTTAACAGTCATTTCGAGATATTGCCAATTTTTTGTCCCCTCGACACATTGACTATGTCCATCCAAAGGATCTGGAAATCTTTTTATTTTCTGGACATGACTGGAGAAATTGTTATTTGTCCGGTCTTAAAAAGTGTCAAACGGACGTCCAAAATTTCTATTTTTTAATAAAAAGATGTACTGAAAAGTCGCGACGCCAAAATTTCGAAGTTCGGCAGACAGTTACCTCATTCAGGTCATTTCCTCTTGATAGGTGACTGATCTTTTCAAACTGTTTTTACAGCAATTACTATTGTCAATACAATAATTTACAAAGGTGTCTGTGTTTTTATGATGCTTAATTATAATTAATGTAAACCTGTCAACAATTTCCAAAAGTTCAGTCGAAGTCAACCATCAGTGACGATCAATCTGGCATTTTTCACCACTTTCTAATTTGAAATTTAAAAAAAATTATTACATGGTATGGTTCGGACGATCTAACAGTTCACAGTCATAAACTTGAGATCATAAAACGCCTTGGTAGTTTTAACTCTGCAAAACTTTGAGATTTCCATATTGTTGCCATTTTCAGCACCTGTAGTTTATATTAAATAATCACTGAGGATGCGCGAATCGTCGTAGTTCAATATGAAAAATAATAAAAATTTCATCTATCAGGAAGACTTTCATATACTTATTTCAAAGATTTTTAACTTGAATTTATTTAATTCATTTATTTAGTTCCTTTAATTCCGTTGTGTAGTCCATTTCCATATCGATAGCCTATTTATACGTACCAAATGTCAATGTCTATAACATTTTTTAAATTATCAATTTAAAAACACTGTTGCACAGAATGTTAGAGTTGATACACACAATATTTATTCAAGGTCTTACCCAAAACATTTATAAATCGTGCATAACAACATTTGTATGAAATACATGTAAGGTTGTGTGTTGAGATTGCTAAAAAGAGTGTAAACTGACAATTCATTTCTATCAAAAAAATGTTCAGCAGAGGCTGATGAAATTTTTGTGGACGTGTCATGGTATGAGCCTGTCTTTATTGTATGTCGGCGTCCGTAGAAAGTTTGGTTTCCACTCATTTACTTTGCTCTATTGAATGTATCCTGATAATATTTTACCACAATGGTCCCCCATAAGAGATATGAGGATCCCAGATAAGAGGTTGGGATTTATTTTGAGGGACACCTAAATTTTTTTATTTTTCATCCAATTTTAATGGAGATGTTTTCTTTTAATTCATCTTGATATGTCAACAGATTTTTCCTATCCTTTACAGGGTTTGAGATATTGGTGGTTAAAGGGAAGGACCAAATTGGCTCCAGAATTAACATACGTATTTCAAATATACTTAAACATGTTTGTAAAAAACGTCATTCCGATATTTACAGTAATAAATGTGTATTTTAAAAAATTGTTTCTAATTTGTGCTCTAAGTGCACAAGTGTGTCTTTACCATCTGAATGCTTATGTTGCCACTAGTCTAGTTTGATTTGGTAAAAATTGATATGGATAATGGTACATGTTTAAGAGTTCAAGACTGTATGTTTGATTCGCATTATTATATAAGCGGGAAATTTAGGCGATGGCAATACACCCGAGGCCCTGACGGTCCTCTGATGTAAAAATTGTATTTCATGTTGATTAATCTGTTAAAGTGTGTTTTACTATAAACATGATAAATGTATAATTCGCAACAGGTAAGAAACCTTTGAGTGGCCCCAATATAATTGTTGAAACAACATTGTATAATGATCATGTTGTTATAAAAATGTTGGGTGCTGGGAATGGTTCATTTTATGCAACCTTTTGAAAAAATAGGTAATACAGGTAAAAATTCAAAGTTGGATAGATGAGATCAAAGGTAATCATGAAGAAAGGACATTTAATTACAGCTTGGGTTGGGTGATAAGTCAAATAAATTACTTAAATTCTTGACCAGGACAATATTTATTGTTTATATGCCATGTAAAAAGATGTACCAAAAATGACTGTACAGTTGACATAAAAATATTTACAGTGTAATGTATTATCTTATGTGGGCACAACACACTAAAAAGCATCTCTCATTAGTAATGAAATTAAAAAAAAAACTATTAAATTCTATATAATTTTTTTTCCTATAAAAGCAAACATACATATATTTAATCAAACAATGATATCAGCACTACATAGAAATTAGATGAGTCTGATTTCTTTGGCGGCCTGAATATTCTGAAGTTTTTATATAATGGATACAGAATTGGATGTGGTTGTTTAGTTTGTGATGCCATTCTTCTAAATGATTAGTAGGTCTTGGTCCAATTGTTGTGTAGTGGTTCATTCTTTCTGTATCTGCTTCAACCCATTGAGTATTTACATAGTTGTTCAATCTGGTGATGTTGGTGTCGTCAGTCTGGAAGTCGTTGAGTGCATGGAACCATTCATCCCCGACTTAGTCATTGGGTACTAAAAGGCACACCTGATGCACGTCTGACGTGTTGATGTACTGTGGGGTTGTTCTGGTACTGGTGAGTTAGTCCAAGACTCTGCCCTTTCTTCCAGATTCATTGACATTAGTGAAACAGGCTATCTTTAACAGTGGCATAGGGGAATGCTGTTTTGTAATATTTCTAATTAGATATGATAATGAAAAAAAAACTTTCAGTGAGAGGTATGTTGATTTTTCTGATTGACTCTAAACAAAATTTTTATAAATTTTTGGTAAAAAAAAAAAAACAAAAAGAAAAGAAAAATACTTAAAACAAACTCTCCTTTGAAAGATTTCTAGTCTTTCTAAAGTTCTGGTTTCTTATTGGAACTCATTACTTTACTTTACTCTCTGCAGAATGGTGGCACACTTGATCTTCCTTCAGATTTAAATCACTATTAACTATCCCATCTAAAAAAAAATTCAGCTACTTGGCATTTTAAAATTGCAGCTTTTGGTTAAAATAATGACATAAAATATATAATAAAATAAATTTTCTGTTTATTTATTTAGTTAGTTATTAAAAACTATTTAAAAATTATTTATTCTAAAATCCAAACTTAGATTAAAATATAAAGAGTTTTACGAGGTGACAAATATTATGAATTGCAAAATGTTGAAATTTATATTGTATTTGATTTGTTTTGAAAAAAGAACATCATTTATTATACCGTATTTTCCTGCCTATAGGTTGAGACATTTTTTACTTTATAACGACCATTTTACCATTATAAGTCTATGGAGAAATTATCAATTAGACCTATAGTCCACATAGACTTATAGTCCAGAAAATACAGTACTTTTACTAGTAATATTTATTCATTTCTTTCTTTCTTTATTTATTAAAAAAATGAAGAAAAAAATTAGTTTTTACTTAAACTCATAAATCAAATGAAATCTGTTGATAACATTGTGCTCTATTGTTGCCTTTTCTTATATAAATTTTAAAATCTGCCACTTAAGATAATTGATCTGATACACATATTATTATTATGACTATTATTATTTAGAACTGCAATTTTTGTCGAGCCTGCGACTTAAGTCGCAGAAAGCTCGACATAGGGATAGTGATCCGGCGGCGGTGGCGTTAACTAACTTCTTAAAAGTTTTATATTTAAGAAGGTGGAAGGCCTGGATGCTTTATACTTGGTATATAGATGCCTTATGTTACGGAGTTTCCGTCTGTCATATGTACATTGTCCTTGACCTCATTTTCATGGTTCAGTGACTACTTGAAAAAAAAGTTAAGATTTTTTGTAATGTTTATTTCTCTCTTATTATGAGTAATAGGATAACTATATTTGATCTGTGCGTACCTTACAATGTCCTCATCCCCGTCAGACAGTTTTCAATTGACCTCGACCCCATTTCAAGGATCAGTGAACAAGGTTAAGTTTTGGTGGTCAAGTCCATATCTCAGATACTATAAGCAATAGGTCTAGTATATTTGGTGTATGGAATGATTGTAAGGTGTACATGTCCAACTGGGGAGCAGGTGACAAATTGTTTGGTTTATCAATTTATTTAACAAGCAAAATGTTAGACCTTGTTGAAATACATGTACACTTTTTTGCTGAACTTCTTGAATTAATTATTCTCACTTTATGAAAATTTACAAAATTGACCCATTTTTTTTAATACTGTTGAGAAAAAAATTGGAACGACTGAAATGTAATAAAATTTACTGTTCTAAGTACTATTTGATTATTATTTAGGAAGGACGCAAAGGAAATATTAAATTCCAGGTAGTTGTAAGATTAAACAAAAAAAAATTCTTATAACCGTTGAAGTAAAGTTAAAATTTACCACTAAATTCTCATCAAAACAAGAATCTTCCATTCCCGAATCGTGTACCCTGTCGCTCTCCAAGTCATTTTGAAAATGTATGCCCATGACATGCCACTTTTGATTTACGACTTTGTGGTTTTAGGACTCCACCCACATTGATTGTCACTCCACAAAAATGGCTGGCCTCCACAGATCACTCATATCTAATTATTTTTTGATCCCTGATGAATACCTTATTGAATCGATCAATAAAACACACGTTCTTATCTAGGGGTAATGTTTAAAATATGTTTTGGAAATCTTCCCTAGAACTAAGACTTTAAAGGGGCCAAAAAAGCAAGGTAGCTGGAATTCTGAATTCTTTTGTTTTTCATCTGTTTTTTGTGGAAGGTCCAATATTTCTGTGTAATGTATATTATATTATAAAACACTTTATTGCGTAAAGCTTAAAATTATGTCCACCTTTACATGTTGTGTTTGTATATATCATGCTGTGTTTAGCGAAACCCTTTATTTGAATTCAGTTTTATTTGACTTGTAAATCACAGCGTAATTTCAAATCAATTGAATTTTGCTGGTCTTTTACATGTTCACAAGAAGAAGACCTTCCAAGGCCTTGGCTTTCTCATCCATGTACTATTGTACATTATTCTTATTCACAGTGAAATTTAAATTCAGGTTTTGTGTTAGGTTAATTTCATCAAGTTGAATTGAAACATCCAAACTAACCTTCTCCTTAGTACAGTTACAAATCAGTATTAACAGTATGTGTTAACTTTTTATATAATAACATGTTATATTTTTGTTATATTCCGATACAACATGAAAGTGACATAGAGGGCAACATGAAGAATTATGAACGGTTGTTACAGAGGAATAAATATATATATTAAACAAGTTGTAAAGTTTGTATTCATTGTAACTGTACTAAAAACTCCTGGGAAACAGAAAGATGTGTTCTGGGAATGCAAGCATCATTATAGATTTATTGCTTAAACTATTATTGACTTGATTTAACTATGAGAGTTTGCCTTTTGATTAAAATGATCCTTTACAAGTACCATATTTCTGACCATAAATGTTACCATTCAGATTTATTGTAGACATAATTGTTTATAGTCAGATCATGTTAAGTGGACTTGGAAAATTTCTTTAATTTTCTTGACCGAGGTTGACGAATGTTTAATTTGCAAATTTGTAGTTTGGGCATTATTGTGATTAAAATTCCATGCTGTTTTCATCTCTGTAGAGTGAGATCAGAGTCAAGACAGCTACTGATAAGACTAAATTATAAAGAAGGAAAAAGACTTTCTTGATAAGTTTCTGTAGAAATACAGGAATATATGTATAGATCATACTTACTGAATTTATGGAGATATTTGATCTTTACATATACTTGTGGAGATTTTCAGATCATCTGAACCAATATTAATTAGTACTGTTGCATATGAATTTGTATAAAAAAATTCCCATTTGACTTTGATAAGCATATACAAGAATGAAGAAAAGTGCACATAAATTGAAAAGATTTGGCTTTGGTAGAGGGAATCCCATCTTCAGATCTACAATATTCAAAATTCAGGTAGGTTTAGATATCTTCAGTCTATAATATTCAGAATTCATGTTTTTGAACTAACTGTAAAATCTTGACTTGATTGGCAAATGATATGTTCCTTTGAAAAGTTTTACTTACTATAAACCAGGAAATTTATTCTTCCGTCTTTTTTCTTGATTTTCCAAAGGAATTTAATTTTGTGCTGTTTAATTTTGTAACTCTATTCATGGTTGTTTCATTTTTGTGTTTCACCTCTTACCTGATTGTAAGTGTAGCAATGCTTAAGCGCAACCGGTCGTGGGTTTCCGACGATTCTCTTACCCTGAAAATTATGAAAAATAAAATTGTCCCAAAAATTTCCCAGAGTTCAAGGGTAAACTAAGAAATTGAAGAGTTATGACTACAAGTAAAGAAATACATAATTTACCCCTATAATGATTACCATGCAATTGCATGCTGCAATAAAAACCAATTATTTATAAAGATTTTGGTAACATTTGGTTATAGCCTTTATTTAATTTTAGTATTAATTTCAAGAACTTATTATATTTTGAAATTATACTGTACATGTAGGTACTTTAATTAGTCACAGGCATTTCATATCCCAAATTCTTTGCAAATGTTTTATTTTGTACTACAATTCATAACTTCACCATTGATATACCATATCACAGTAAAATCTCTCAAAAAGGAATTTTTGGTATAAATACTAGTACTAGATTTTCTTCTTTGGAGCATTGTTCAATAATCTTATTTTCATTTCTATCATAAAATAGATACATGTAAATGTACTGTTTATGATGAGGAGGCAGATGTCCTAGTATTTTATTGTATGATTGTCTGATGAGTGGAATAGGTGAATTTAGCTAGTGGTCAGTTACTTTTGAGCATTCATTTGGCACTCTTCAAACTTCAAATAAAACAGGTTTTTGTGTTATTATTAAATATTCATGTTGTTATTGAGTATAACATGTATAAAAGGCTATAACATAGTAACAACGATGATTCTTTTATCTTCTCACAATTTCTGTGACTTCCTTTTGTCATTGACAATCAATCAAATTATTATTTCATAATTTCATATGTCTGTTTCTCATTAATGTGCCTTCTGCTTTTCTGCCATTATATATATAGACCTGATAATGGTTTGTCATCCCTGTCAACATTAAATGTTTATGATGTTTTCAAGCGTAACATGAGGATGAACTATTTAGCTCCGATTTCACCTGTTTGTAGTTGTTTAATAATTTATTGTTCCACAGAGATGTCTTGATTTCTTCATCTCTGACAATGAAAAAACATTATATTTTATTTTGATAATGATTGTCATGTTACAGTTATCATGTGGTTGCAGGATAATTTAACAAGTTGTATTGATATATAAGTCATGTTTAAACTTGGATTTGTACAATACATTCAAACATGAATCGGTTCATGAAACGAGCTGTTGGTCGAGTACGTGCAAGAATTCGTACACAGCATGTTGTTGGCATGATTGTAAGTACATCATAGTTTTAGTTACAAAGATAAAGTTTAAGGTCACCCATACTTTAAAATCAAACTTCAGTGACACTTTGATTCTGAAAAATCTAAAGGTTTATACAGTAATACTGGTACTAATTGGGATATTAACTGGTTCTTGTAAAGGATGGCATATTCTATGATTTTATTTCAAATTATGCTAAATAGATATGATTGTTCCTAACATACAGGTACATATCGAGAAGGGATTGAATGCCAATCTTTTTTAAAATTGTCATTTAAATATATGAATTTTCAGCCAAATTTTTAAAGTTTAAAAGTTGTTCAGTTTTAAGTTCCACTGAAAGTTAACTAAAAAAATCTACAGTTTTAAGGATACTAAATTTCAGGTGCAATAATTTGTGATTATAAATATTAAAAGTTTTGCATTTTGTTTATATGTTGAGAAATTGAATTCTGCACTTTTCTATATAAACAACAGAAAATATGGTACATTAGAAATAAAGAATATGTGAAATGTCCAGTGGCCTGTATACTGGAGTACAGTATACATTTATGGAGTGACAAAATTAACCATTTAAGATCTGAAGACTATAACTATTTTTCATACAAAGGGATAGATATCGGAATTCCACCCGAGGGGACACATTTTTATATACCCGTCATAGGCGGGATGTATTATGGTATACCAATGTCCGTCCATCAGCACTTTGTACCATAACTCAGATTTGCTTCAATCAATTCTCATGAAATTTTAACAGCTCCTTTTCGATTTTGATGATTTTCAATTTTGTCATTCTGGAGTTATGGGACTTAGATTGTCCAAATATAAACAATTTTTCACATGTCGCACACAAATTGGATTACGCCTTGACTGATTTTCTTCAAACTTTAACAAATTATTAAAAATGATGGTCAGAGGGTCTTTATGCTTTTAGACAATTTTAAATTTTGTGGTTCAAGAGTATAGCACTTAGATTGTCCAATAAAAAACAATTTTTCACAAACGTTTTAAATGTTCATCAGTTCAAGATCTATATCTGCCATGAAATTTTTTTGTTAATTTTAAGATAAGTTTGCAGTTTAAGGGTATTATCTTGAATATCTTGAATATTGTTATAGATAAAGGCAAACTGTAAACAGCAAAAATGTTCAACAAAGTAAGATCTAGAAATAAGTCAATATGACCGAAATCGTTAATTGACCCCTTATAGGACTTTTTGCTCTTTATAGATAATTTTTCACGTTGTTTTTTTGGTCATCTTTGTAAACTTTCAAAAATCTTCTCCTCTGAAACTGAAAGATCAATTTCAGCCAAACTTAGGCTGAAAGATCCTTAAGATATCTAGTGTAAAGTTTATGCTTTATTTTCTTTTTGTCCATCAAGAAACATGACTGCCATGGCTAAAAATAGAACACAGACGATAAATGCACTTTTTGGCTCATATTTCAAAAACTAAAGCAGTTAGAGCAAAACTGACAAGAAAGAAAAATGCTTATGAGGACAAGATCTACCATGAAGGGGCCTCAGGGCCGAGTGTTCTAGGTAGTTCGTCATGACTACTAATGATGAGTAGCCTGTCAACGCTGAGGTTGTGAGTTCAAGTCTCACCTGTGGCGGGGTGTGTTTGACTAAGATCTTAATTGACAAGGATTGCTAATTTTCCTATTGAAGGTTGGTGGTTCTCTCAGGGTACCCCAGCTTCCTCCAACCAATAAAAACTGGCCGCTGCGAAATAGCCAAATGTGCTGAAAACAGCATAAAACCCCAACTAAACAAACAAACAGACCTGCCATGAAATTTTCAGACGAAATGGTCAACCCATTTTCGGGTTATTGCCCCTGAATTGTTAATTTTAAGAAATTTTGCAGTTTTAGGTTATTAACTTGAATATTATTACAGATAAAGACTAACTGTCCGCAGCAAAAATGTTCGGCAAAGTAAGATCTACAAATAAGTTAACATGAATTGACCCCTTATAGGAGTTTTTGTCCTTGAAAGATTATTTACATTATTTAATTTGTTGGTAAAAATTATGGTCTGACATATTGTCACAGATTCTAGAGCATAACTTGTAAATGGTACCTGTACAAGTAAAATGGAGGATCAAGGGTCAAGGGTCAAAGTCATTGAAAAAGTCCTTAGCAACCACATATATTGGGGTTAAGGAGCCTATAATTTACCTGTACAAGTAAAAAAAAAGTTGAAAAGTCAAGAGCATTGAAAAAGTCCATAGCAACCAATGAAAAGTCCATAGATTTAGGACCATATAATAAAGCTGTACAAGTAAATAAGACGGCTCAAGGATCAAGGTTATTGAAAAAAATCATAGCAATGGATGGAAAAGTCCCTAGCAACCTGATAATATTTGGGTTCATGACCTTACAATTTACCTGTCCAAGTCAAAATGGAACGTCAAGAGTCAATGCCATTGAAAAAGTCCATAGCAACCGATGAAAAAGTCCATAGCAACCGTTGAAAAAGTCCCTAGCAACCATATATATTTGGGTTCAGAATTCTATATTTTAGCTGTATAAGTCAATATTCATGAGAAAAATGTGACGGTATACATTAAATAGCAAAAATGATCATTGATGCAAGATCTACACAAAAAATACCAGATGAGTGATTCAGGCTCTTGGGAGCCTCTTGTCTGTCAGACACAACTTGTCACAAGGCTTGTGATTCTGAGGTTGGAATTCCCTAACCTACATCTTTCTGTATGAATGATAAATGCTCCCTTATCAAAGACCAAAAAAGAAATAGATGGGAAGTGAGAATGGCCGCCATGACAGAAAAAAATCTTACTACAATATGAGGGATTCTAGAGAAAAACTAACATCATAATGTAAGACAAAGATATTCCACATGGATGTCTTACACCAGTAACCGCTTGTAATGAGAGAAATTTGTATCTGTGTATTGGTTTTTTTTGTATTTGTTTTGTAGGTTAAAAAAATGAGCGAAAAATTCTGAGGCTGACATAATGAAAAAGTTTGAAAATTTCATTTTATAAAGACATAGATGTCAAATTTTATAATCACATTGAAATATTTCTGACAAAGACTAAAACAATAACTGATACATGTAGTTTAGTCCAGAGGTTCTTAATAGATTAATTCTTGTTAAGTTTTTAGCTCACCTGGACCAAAGGTCCATGTGAGCTTTTACCATCACTTGGCGTCCGTCGTCGTCGTCGTCGTCGTCGTCGTCTGTTAACAATTTTTCAAACGTTAACTTGTCCGACACCATAAGTCCAATTGCAACCGAACTTGGTACATTTGTTTAGTGGCATTATGTGTACAAAACTATCGTTCGGATTTTTGATTCGTAAAAAAACATGGCCGCCATGGCTAAAAATAGAACATAGGGGTAAATTGCAGTTTTTTGCAAATAACTCAAAAACCATAACAGATATCAAAATTCTGGCATAGGGTAAAAGTGTTCAGCACCTCAAGATCTACCTGCCCTGAAATTTTGAAGAAGATCCAACGACCCATGTAGGAGTTATTGCCCTTTTTCTGCATTTTTTCCAAATTTTGCACTTATTAAGCTCAATATCTTGGATACTATAAAGGAAATTTGAAAAATTTAAATTTCATATTGTTAGGCACACAAAGATCTATAAAATTTGTAACAGGATCGAAGTTGTAGGTTCATTCCTTTTAGGAGTTATTCCCCTTAGATCATCAGAATTGACCATTTTTGCAGTCTTTATTCATTGTAATAAAATCGTTAACTCCTCTTACACCATAAGTTTAATTGCAACCAAACTTAGTGTAGTTGTTCCTTGGCATGAGTGCTACTAAACTACTGTTTGGATTTTTGATTTGTAAAAAAACATGGCTGCCATGGCTAAAAATAGAACATAGGGGTAAATTGCAGTTTTTTGCAAATAACTCAAAAATGGTGACAGATATCAAAATTCTGATGGGAAGCTAAAGTGTTCAACACCTCAAGATCTACCTGCTTTGAAATTTTGAAGAAGATGTAACCACCCATGTAGGAGTTATTGCCCTTTTTCTTGATTTTTTTTTGAAATTTGTACTTATTAAGTTGTTGTCAATAGAGAAAAGCTGTTGTTTGCTTAAACAATCAGCTCATTGAGCTCTACAAAAGTCTGAATTGGGTCGAAGTTGTCAGATGATCCATTATAGGGGTAATAGCTCATGAAAGACTCCCTTAAAGCTCAAGGACCAGGTGAGCGATTCAGGCTCCTGGGAGCCTCTTGTTTTGGTTACTGCCATAAAATGTATAGAAAATTTGGCTTGCACTAATTTGTATATAATTTTTCAACTAAAATTTCTTCATCTATTTTCTTTTCACCAGACAAGAATAAAATACATGCATTTATAAGTGTTGGTGAAAGGGATTCATGTGTCATTACACAAAGCATAGTTTTGTAAATTCAACATTTACGAACTTTCTGTAAATTATGATTTACAGAATTCACTTTCAGTTTACTTGTTACACAACTGCGGTACAAGATAAAACTTATTTTTAAGATTTAAATTGAATTTGAATACAAGTTACTGAATGAATAAGTTACTGGACCAATGGACATTTTACATCAGATATAAGTTATTGTTGTATTAAACATCTTTTTTTAAAGAACTCTTATGAAATTTCCTTTTTTGGGACCAACCTTTAGTGAATAGTCCTTAGGTAGTCCATTTTCAGAACTGTCTTTGGGAAATTATAATAGCTATTGTTAAAATGAAAAATAGAGTAAAATCTTACTATTGACTATTGGATCAGTTTAATCTTAATTTGATTGCATGTTTCCTTCATGGGGAATTTATTGTCCCCAACTGTAATGACAAGTGAGGGATATGGAAATTCTGATTTATGTCTCTGACATTGTAAGTGCTCTCATGCCTACATTTTTTATTGTCCCCCGCCGCAACGCGACAGAGGGACTTTGTAATGGTTTGCATCCGTCTGTCCATCACAGTTACTTGTCAGCGCAACTCCTCTGAGGCCGCTGATGGGATTTCGTTAAAATTTTGTAGGACTGTTACGGTCACGATATGTGCTTGATCCTATCGCACCGTGATTTTGATTCAACAAATTTAACGGGAGTTATGGGACTTTAACTTTTTTCTGCATTCGACACTATAGGAATACTTTGTCAGTTAAAATTTTGTAGGCCTGCTAGTGTTCACATGTACTTGATCTTATCACACCACAGTTTTGATTCGACAAATTTAATGGGAGTTATG
This sequence comes from Mytilisepta virgata, assembly GCA_028015205.1. NCBI lineage: Eukaryota > Metazoa > Mollusca > Bivalvia > Mytilida > Mytilidae > Mytilisepta > Mytilisepta virgata. Next base: position 66,306,365 of record CM051521.1, read on the forward strand.
ACTTGAACGTTTTTGTGCATGTGACACTTAAGAAACACTTTAAGAGACGCAATTCCTCTGAGACCGCTGATGGGATTTCATTCAAATTTTGTAGGATTGTTAGTCACCACATGTACTTGGTCCTATGTACCGCAAATTTGTTTCAACAAATTTTACAGGAGTTATGGGACTTTAATGTTTCTGTGCATGTGACACTAGAGGAACACTTTGTGGATGCAAATTTTCATTTGTATTGTTTTTATTGTGTGCCACCATTTCTGTATATCTTGTGGAGCTTCAGATTTTCTCTTCAAAGGTGGGGGGGGGGGGGGGACATATGGCTACGTGTAGCAATCTTGTTGGATTTTAATTTGATTCATGTCAAAGTTTTACAACAGCAATTTCTTTAATCGGTTGAAAATCAGCACAAAGTAATTAATTTTCTTGTAGCTATGCTCTTAAGTGAAACGGTGAAAATATGGAAAATTTATTTTGAAAGCACCTCAGGTTTGCACAGCTCGTCAGATTTTAATGAAATTTACAAATGTGTGTCAAAGGTTTATATCAGAATGACTTGGACAAGTTTCAAAACCACCTGACCTTGACCTCATTTGCAATGTTTATTGATTTTCTAATCATTGACTCAAGTTTTTGTGATTAGCTCAGTTTCTCAGTAAGTATCCACGGTAGGTCAATTACATTTGAAGTTGAATGTACATGTCATTTTGACATATGTCACATGACATTATCCTTAATTCCATTCTTCCCTGCTTAGGTCAAATTTTTGTGATTACCTGTAGCTCAGTTTCCTAGTAACTATGATCAATGATATTTGGTTTAAAGAATAATTTATCTGTGTGAAATAGTTGCCTGACCTCAACCTCATGTTCATTATTCACATAAGTTTTCATGAATAGCTCAGTTTTTCAGTATCTTTACATGAAGGTGAAAAAGATTTGGTGTGTACAGTCATTGTTACCTGACCTTGACATTGTTTTCACAGATCACTTACTCAAGTCCAGTTTTTGTCTCGCCTGCCACGAAGAGTCACGAAGGCGAGATATAGGTATTAATTTCCGGTGGGGGCATAAACTTTTTTTTAAACTTTAATAACTTTGCACACATAATACTTACAATAAAAATTTTTCATCCACTGATACCTTATGGTTATAAACTTAGCCACAGTATACTTTTCTTGTGACCCTGACCTCTTTTTTACGATTCACTGACTTCAGAAACATAAATGTAAAATCTGTGTCCAAGTTCTGTGCTTAAATCCATTTCTCAGCAACTGTGATACCTAGGCCAACCATATCAGCTCTATGTATAGTTCTTAGTGGGTACATGCCAGTCTGATGCCTGTCTTGGGACCTTGACCTCAATTTCATGCTTGAGTGACCTGGGTCATAATTTCATGGTTAAGTCAATTTTTCAGCAACTCTAATACCTAGACCTACCATATTTGGTCAATAGATAGTTCTTTGTGGGCACATGCCTGGCTGACACCTGCCCTTTAACCTTGACTTCAATTTAATAGTTGAATGACTTTCATCACATTTTCGTGATTAAGTCAATTTCTTAGTAACTGTAATACCTAAGCCCACCATTTCTGGTCAATATATAGTTCTTTGTGGGCACATGCCTGGCTGACACCTGTCTCTGGAATTTGACCTCAATTCCATGCTTGAGTGACTTGTGTTACAAATTTAGTGATTAGGTCGATTTCTCAGAAACTGTAATACCTATATATAGCTAGACCCACCATATTTGGTCTATTGATAGTTCTTTGTGGGTACCTGCCAGATTGATATTTGTCCCTGGACCTTGCCCTTAATTTCGTGGTAGTCAAATCCTCAGCAACTGTAATACCTAGACCCACCATATTTGGTATATATATAGTTCATGGTGGGTACATTTTGTACATGCCAGTCTGACACCTGTCTCCAAACCTTGACCTGAATTTCATGCTTGGTTGACTTTGCCAAATTTTTGAGATTAAGTCCATTTCTCAGCATCTGTAATACTTAGACCCACAATATTTGGTCAATAGATAGCTCTTACATGTCAGAACGACACGTGCCTTATGACCTTTACCTTAATTTCATGGTTTATTGACCTGTGTCACATTTTTGTGATTAAGTCCATACCCATCATATCTTGTTAATAGACAGTTCTTAGTGGGTACATGCCAGTCTGACACCTGTCTGTGGATCTTGACCTCAATTTCATGCTTGATTGACTTGTGTTACAATTCCGCTCTCAGAAACTCTAATACCTAGACCCACCATATCTGGTTTATTGATAGTTCTAAATGGGTACATGCCAGTCTGACACCTGTCTTTGGACCTTGACCTCAATTTCATGGTTAATTGACTTGCCTCCTTCCGTCCATAACACCCTTGTGAACACTGGGCTCAACAACCTTCAAGGAATTCTGACCAAAATTGGCATATACATAGTCCTTATGAATATCTAGAACCCTATTGATTTTCAAGGTCTTAGGTCATAGGTCAATGTCACAGTGGAACTACTTTACATCCTTGTGAACACTATTCACTCAACATCCTTCAAGGGATTTTGACCAAACTTGGCACATAATATCTAGAGCCCTATTCATTTTCAAAGTCATAGGTCAAAGGGCAAGATCACAGTGGAACTTGTAAATTCTTTACACCCTGTAAACACTCTAGCAGCAACATCCTTCAAGGGATTTTGACCAAACTACTAGTAATCGCACATTCTTAGTCATTATGAATACTTAGAACCTATTGATTTTCAAGATCATAGGTCAAAGGTCAAGTCTCAGGGTCAAATATGTTCATGGCGAGGGGATGCCACGCTTTGGAATGGCCCTTGTTTATAATTCATATCATATCAATATGTTCTCGTAATGATATGCATTTAATAATTGTCACTGGATTTTAAATAATAATTCATCTGTCCATATTATAGGTGGAAGGCATTCTATAGCAAGAGTTTCTCCCCTCAGAAATCTTTAAGTTAATCTCTGAAACAACTTGGGCTATTTTTGATTTTATTGTACTCAGATAGTTACTTTCTAAAATTATTCCTCATGGTTCCATCATGCCCAATAAAAAATATCTCCAAAAAATAATTTTTGGAAAGGTTGTATTACAATCTTGACATTGGACGTAAAAAAAAAATTGATAAATGAAATAAATGAATAGATGAATAACAAAAAACTTCTTAAACCACTCTTTCACTTTTGACAATTAAATAAAGTTTTGTATTGGACCGTCCCCTTTTATTACCTCACCTGGCTTAAAAGGCCATGTGAGCTGTTGCCATCACTTGGCGTCTGTCATCGTCATCTGGCGTGTCTGGTGTAAACTTTTCCTTTAAAGATCTTCTCTGAAACCACTGTGCGAATTGGAACTAAACTTTACAGGAATGATGTTTGTGAGGACCTCTACAAAAATTCCTCATTTCATCTTGATCGGGCAAAAAACATGGCTGCCATGGGCAATTGCTGTTTCTGATTGGCTGAGTTTTCGAAAATCTTTTCTTCTGAAACTGTGTGGCCAAATGGAACAAAACTTGACAGGAAGCATCTAAAAAGGTCTTTATAAAGTTTCCTCATTTTGTCTCGATCGGACTACAAATATGGCCACCATGTACATTTCTTGTTTCTGATTGGCTGATATAAAAAAAATATTTTCCTCAAAAATCGCTTGGCCATATGGAACGAAACTTGACAGGAAGCATCTATGGGAGGTTCTTTACAAAATTTATTCAATTAGTCCCAATCGGGCAACAATTCTTGTTTCTCATTGGTTGATTAAAAAACAATTTTTTTTCTCTGGAACTGCTTAGCCAAAACTGTCACCCCAACTTGACAAGAAGCATCTATGGAAAGTCTTTTATGAACTTAGTTTTTTTCATCCTGATTGGATGACAAGCATGGCTGCCATGGTCAATTATTGTTGCTGATTGGCTGATATAAAGAAATATTTTTCTCTGAAAGCACTTGGCAGGAAGCATCTGTGGGAGGTTTTTTACAAAGTTTCCTCATTTTGTCCAGATCAGGCAACAAACGTAGCCCCCATGGGCATTTCTTGTTTATGGTTTTTGATTTTTTTTTATTTAAATTTCTCTGAAACTGCTTGGCGAAGTAGAGCCAATCTTGATAGAAAGTGTCTATGGCTTATAACAAAAATCTACAGAACCGCAGAATTATTTGAAACCAAACATTGCCTGAATATGCTGACCTATAAGTAGAAGGACCTTGATGCAGAAAAATTTAGTCCCTACAAGGCTTACCACACTTCATAATGATAGAGAGAAGTGACTTCTCTTATCAATAAAAACGGCTTTTATGCCAGGTGAGTGATACAGGCTCAGCCCTCTGAGCCTCTAGTATTTATATCCAGGTTAATCAAAATTGATTGTTTACTCCCTAAAAATCACATGGATGAGTATTATAATGATACATGTACCGGTAATACATTTTAGAATTAGCATACAATGTATATAATGGTTGAGACCTGTTCCTTTGAGTCTATGGTTAATTAGATAAAAGGATCTTGACAAAAAGGGAAGTATAAGTGAACATTACATAAACTTTTATGCCCTGCCCACGAGTGTGGATGGGGCATCTAGAATTACCCATGTCCACTTTGTGGTTAAGTTCTGCATTTAGATTCATTTCTTTGGAAGCATAGTGTATCAATGAAACTTCACCTGTGGATGTGCCTTGGGTAGTACATGTACATATGTTTTAACTATGTGATTAAGTATTGTGTTTATATGGATTTTAGATTGGGGCATCCATATATTACAGACACAATTTCTAGTTTCAAAAGCAGTTGCAGAATTGTAGTTAAAAACTCTGATGAAAATAAAAACAGCCATGATTTAACCTGATTTGCTCATAGTGTAACATTGCTTTGTACGGTTTGTCAATATATATTTTTATGAGAATTAAATATATCAATCTTTAAATTTTTAAGTGCTCTCAAAATATTATACAGATGAATATACCCAAAATGAATCTATTTCTACAAGACATTCAGTCTGATGTCTTCACTACTTTTACTGGACCGATAAAACTTGTACATGTATGTACTTATCCAAATTTTTTTTGTATCACCAGTGCATCCAAATGAATTGTACATGTATTATGGTCCCTATATGGGAGAAATATTTTGTTGTTAAATATACTTAATAGTAAATTTTTAAAACCTTTTCTGATATTTTGTCTTCATGCAATTAAATCAACTCAAGCACTGGGATTGTTTCCAGACATTTGGTTCAGAATTTATGATTAATTACTGCATTGGTCAATCATGGAGACCTTATTGGAAATTACCAATGAGCAGATAAATTTTGCATACACTGCAGCAAAATGATCAAAATTTAAATCATAACTTTTCACCAAATCAAGTCTGGCTTCTCAATTTTATGCCTCAACAGTTGGTATGTGCAGTATTGATTTATCAGAGCTGATGGCACACAGTGCATAAATTACATAATAATTGTATTTTATAAAGGAAGAAATTAAGATTTTCAAATAAGAATTTCTTCAAAGAGTAGCTGTGATAATATGATCTCTTATGACTGAATAATTGATCGACAATATCATGATTGCATGTTGTGGTGAATTTGATCATTTTACTATAGTAAATAATTAAAGAAAAACAAAATAATTCCAAACCATGATCTTCAAAAAGACCTCCCTGGGTGATTACAAATGGTAATTGCAGTATAATTTTGAGATATGGCATATTAATTCCCATGGCAACTCTAGTCAAATAATTCTGAAATTATATTAACACTCAAGTATAAATTGTCATATGTTTATTTTTCTTTACTTTTTTGTCCGATTATTGCATAGACTATGGATAATGTCTATCAAATATCTTATTAGTCACAAGATTCAAAACACAGGGACTTTACATTTATTAACAGAAATGCTTAAAGTTTATTCTTATCTGTGAGTTTTTAAAAAGTTTTGAAGGATATATATTTGAGTATGTTTCTTGATTTTAAAGAAATTAAATGTCAGCGAATAAAGTAACATTTCTACAAAGCTACAAGAGTGTGAAATATTACCACAGGACCCTTGGAAGACTGGTGAGTACTCGCAAATTATGAAGGCTGTCAGATTGATCATAATTGAAATTATTTTCACAGACCAAAATTTATTTGTGAACCCCTTGTAACCAGTCTATGACTTGTATCACCTGGTATCAATGCTTAAAACTTAATCTGCCATAATTTTAGTGTTTAATGAACTCCGATACTGTAACTTTATTGTGTGGAATGCTTATATCTAAATTAATCTTTACCAGATAACCAAAACTTTGTGGAAAGCTTGAATCATAAAAATATATATCAAGCAAATAGAATCAAAGAGACCACAAAATAGTAGCCAAAGTCATGGAAGACAATTTTGGCCAAGGAAGCTGAAACTCTACTCTAAAACAAAGTCAGGGAAGTCAATTTTGGCCAAGGAAGCTGAAACACTACTTCTTAATATAAAGTCAGGGAAGTCAATTTTGGCCAAGGAAACTGAAACCCTGCTTTTGATAGAAAGCAAACAAAACAATGAAAAGTGTAAGCCCCTCTCCCTGTACCCTTCATCAAGCTTTTGAATGGGTTAAACATTAAAAAAATCTAACAAAAATTACAACAACAGAATAAAACAGTAAAAAGTGGAAAATAAAATGTCTAATGTTTCAGCTAACTAGACATATATGTATGGTATATGAAGTTGAAACATAGTAAATACCATTCAGACTGTTTTCATAAAATATTACTAATATTTATGCACATTGAATTACACATAGGAATTAGACTTTAATTCCTAACATACAAGCATGAATGTAAGTAAAATTAATATTAATATTTTATGATGCATAAGATGTGGAAATTTGGTTGAGTTTGACTAATCAGTTGTGCTGTTGAAATCCAAAACAACAACTAGTCAAAGCAACACCTCTATATATTCCCATGCTACTCTTGTGTTTTTGAAATCCATACAATCCAATCTAGTGCTGATGTTGTAGTGATACCAAATATATATGGTTGCTAAGTAGAAATCACAAATAAACTAGTCTTTGAGTCTTCCATGAAATTTAGCAAAATTGGAATCACATATTTTTTAAATCCAAATGATCCTAATAAGTCTTAAACCTGATATGATCCAAAAAAGTCTATATTTGCTAAGTAAAATTCCAAAAATAATAGTCTTAGACACTTTCAGGATATTTACCGAAATTGGAATTACACATTTTTGAAATTCATACAATCCAAACTAGTGATATTGCTATAGTTATTCCAAATATATTTGGTTGCTAAGTAGAAAACACAAATAAAGTAGTCTTTGAGTCTTTCAGGAAATTTACGAAAATTTGAATCACATATTTTTGAAATAATATGATAAAAAAAAATCTATAATTGCTAAGTAAAATTCCAAAAATAAAAGTCTTAGACACTTTCAGGAAATTTACTAAAGTTGGAATGACATATTTTTGACATCTAGATGATCCCAATACATGTATATGTTACTGCTGATGTGATCCAGAAAATACATGGTTTCTTGTCAAAAGTTAAAAAAAGAATGGTCTTTGAGACTTCCATGAAATTTACCAAAGTTGAAACTGCATCTTAAAACAAATCTGAAACCTTTAGCACAATCCACATTGGTGGTAAAAGTAATGAGCCAACTTTCAGTTCCATATTCCAAATAACATGAGAGGAGTGCCTGACAAAGGAATAATGTATCCCCCCCAGAAGTGCTATTCAAATTCTGAAACATTTGGTACAATCTAAATTTGCAGGGCAATTACTGAGCCAATTAACTTTCAGTTCCATATTCCAAATAACGTGAGAGGAGTTGTGCGATAAAGGAATAGTGTACCCTTAGGCCACCAATGTAGCTCAGCTCCCAGGGGTGCTATTCAAATTCTGAAACCTTTGGCAAAATCTACATTGGGAGGGCAATTACTGAGCCAACTTACGGTTCCATATTCCAAATAACCTGAGAGGAGTTGCATGACACAGGAATAATGTACCCTTAGGCTCCCTTTGTAGCCCAGCCCAATGGGTTACTATTCATATTCTGAAACCTTTGGCACAGTCCCAACACACAGTGCAATCAATGACCCAAGTTTCATCTTTTTACATCCAGTGGTTACTGAGATTATCCTGGACATTACTAACATATGTACGTCAAACAGCAAAACATAATCCTCGTGGTTCGCTGAAGCGCGTTGATAATAAAAAAAATTCAAGAGAAATTCAAATGTCCAAATGACAAACACTATCAGGTGAGCTGTTAATGCCACTAGCAAAGAGGCTCCTTGGGAACCTATGTCACTCACATGGATTTCATTGCCCATACAAAGCAAAACTATATTGAATTTTTGACTGTAGCAGAAAGCAGTTTAGGTTCACTTCTTTGGAAATAAGCATAGTGTATCATTGAAACTTCGTCAATGGATGTGCCTTGGGTAGTACTGAGCAGTCATACAATAATTGGGTCATTATGACCTACATTTTATGCTTGAGCGACTCTGGTTAAGTTTTGCGTTTAGGCTTATTTCTTAGGCGGGGCATCCTTGTATTACAGACACAATTTCTAGTTTACCATATAAAAAAACTTGCAGTGGGAGCTATTACCATCACTTGGCATCCGTTGTCCGTCAACTTTTCACGTTTTGATCTTCTTGAGAACCTTTGAACAGAATTTGACAAAACTTGGCAGAGATATTTGTTGTAAGGTCCTTGCCAAGTGTTGTTGCTTTGGTCCGATTGGTTAAGAAACATGGCTGTCTGAGCCTATTCTAATTTCTGATCTGCTGGACTTTGAAAAACTTCTTATCAAGAACAATAATCCTGATTGAACCAAAACTTTTAAAAATACTAGTCCTTAGTTTTACATACTGGGGTAGGACCCTATAGAAAAATTCTTTAAAAAATCTTTTTGTCTAAAACCAGATGACCAATCAAAACTAAAGTTGGCAGCAATTGTCTTTAGATGGTCCTCTTTCAGAATTGTGTCCGATGACTGAGACTATTGACCAAGATGTCCACCACAGCCAAACTTACTTAAACATAGGACCTATGGGAAAATTCATTTAAAAATCTTGTCAGAAACCACTTGGCCAATGGGAACCAAATTATGCAGCCATGGTCCTCAGATGGTCGTCTTTTAGAATTGTGTCTGATGACCTGGACTGTCTACGAAGATGGCTCCCATGGCCCAACTTAGTTTAACTTAGGACCCAATGAGAAAATTCTTTTAAATATCTTCTTGTATGGAACCAATTGGAACGGTCATTAGATGGTTCTCTTTTGGAATGGTTGCTGTCAACCTGGTCTATCCACCGAGATGCCTGGCACATCCGAACTATAAAAAACTTGTATGAAATCGCTTGGCTGATTAGAACCAGACTTGGCAGCAATGGTCCTTAGTTTGTCTTCTTTCAGAATTATTTTCAATGACCTGGATTGTGAACCAATGAGGAAATTAACTTACAGATCTTCTTGACTTAAACTATAAAGCCAAATTTTGCCAAACTTCACAGCAATGATTCTTAGGTGGGTCTGTTCCAAAAGTGTGTCCATCGACCCTGACAGTCATAAAAGATGGTCTCCATAGACTATCTTAATTAAAAATAGTACTTATGATTATCCTGACTGCCACCCTTAGTTTATTATAGGTCCATATTGGAAAATTTACTTAAAACATTTTAGCTGACACCACAATGCCAAATTAAACCAAACTTAGCTGCAATAAGATGGCGTCAGTTACTTGTAACTCACATCCACCATCAACTGTATGATTACCAGTCAAATTTTGAGTTATGCTGAAGGATGATAGATGAATTGTTGTTTAAGGTCCAGTGGTAATTATTAATTGCATATCAGAATGAGTACATGTTGATATGATATGAATATTAACCCTGCTTTAATCTAGACCAACATGCTGAGCCTGTTTTTTAACGTGCTAGCTTATGAGGTAATAGTCCACAGGAAGACATATCACCAGCCCTTTGCTCTTACTCCTGGATGCTGCGTGCTTGCTTGTGAAGCAGCAAATAGCAGTTTTAATCTCTTTGCCCTTGGTTTGACCTTCTGCACGAGAGGCGAAAGAATTTATGTGCTACATAGTATTTGTTGTAAAAATATCTCCTGAAATACTTTTTTATACCGTAAAAGGAAATGCTTCTTTGTTTGAAGGTACATGCCATTATAATGACAGTGACATTTATAGATGTATTAGAAGTTAAAGGAGTTTTGACAGGCTTTTAATCAAGCCAACACATGATCCCTTTTGATTTCATTTTACAAAAAAAACAACTATCCATGTTACCTTACCTTGGATTGAAGTCTTATTAAGCTAATTATATACTTTGAAAGTTGCCGCAGTTGTCAACAGACAAATTTTAATTAGATGAATAGTCACATGACTGTGTGACATAGAAAGATCAACATGGACATGAAAGCAACATATGTTTTATAGATGTTCGATCACAAAAGCTTAAAATATGAACATGGAAATGTTTGAAAATGTTTGACACCGATATCCAGATGTTAAAATGTCTGCAAACACCAAACCCTACAAGTTTGAACGGTTGTTTGATGGCAATAGTAATGTTTATAGGAGTATAATTGACGACTTTCTTTCTCTATCATTATGGGTGTAATAAAATGACCCAAATTTAATTGAAATCAGTACCAATTTACCTGAAAGACAATTTACATGACCACCCGCTGTTAACAGGCTGTTTTATGTTGTAATGATGTAAGTTGTATATTACAGGTAAATAGTACAATAAACAAGGATTGACACGAAGCATTTGCATTTCTGAGTAGACTTTTGACATCACTTTATGATAGATATCAAATTAATATAAACAAATGTTCAAAACACAAACATATAGAAAAAGACCATTGTAGAATAATAAAAGATGAAATTAAGTTTACTTAAATAATCCATTTTAATTTAAGCATTTATTCAATAAAAGACACTGTAAAAATCGTTAACAAAAAATTTCAGATGCCTTTGAATATCATTTATTTTTTTAAAAACAGCGAAAGCCGAAAATTACAATTAATTTAATTTAACTCTTTTAAATAATTAAATAATGATGTGCAATAAAAGTAGGCGTAACACTGGGAATACATACACATGCGTATACATACAAATTAGTATATTTATAAAATAAATGATTAGGAAATTTGATTAATGTTTAATGGATATTGTGTTTTCTTTTAATTAATGATTCATATTTACCAAAATCAAAGATATTTTATCTACTATTGAATTAGACTTTTTTCTGTGTAATCACAGGTATTATACATGCAAATTAAGATTAAGTCGATTTATTTCATGAAAATACTTTGAAGTATAAACATTTACAAATTCTTTTCTGAAGATAAGAGAAAAAAAAACAGAATTCACAGTAAGTAGCAATTTTCTTTCATTTCTAATTCACAGGAGCTCTTTTCACAGAGTTTGTAAGGGTAAATTCCAGGCATTTGAACCATCCGATATCTTTTATTTTTTTACCTTGTTCCCATGGTTGAAACAACTCCCAATACTAACCAAACTCCTTTAATTTTACATAATTTTATAAATTTATTCAAAATTGATATTTTCTAACTTTTATAAGTACACTGATTTTGTTTGATTCATATTAAATATTACAAATCTGTTGTCGACGGCAGCTATTGGATCATGTTAAGTCACAAGTCTGAAAGCCTCGTTTTGGGAATGAAAATATGAATAATTAACACGTGACGAAAACTTAGGTGAAAATATGTCATATTTACGCGTCAGATTGTTTACTGTCACTAAAAGTTTCATCACGCCTACATGTATTTATGCACGAAAGGCATTTAAAATTCAAATAAAGTGAACTTTCGAGGCATTCCTTGTCATAACTCCTTTAACCTGTCTACAATATCAATCTGGTTTTCTTGGAATTCTTTTTACATTATTACGATTTTTCAGCATTGTTGAATATTTCAAAATGACAAGATGAAAATCTGAATTCTTAAAAAAGAGGGGTTTTTCATAGCTTTTATTGATGAAAGGAATTTTTATATATCATTGATATTTAGCTTAATTGAGGTTACACAACCAGCCATGTTTATAAAATAAATTAAAATCTACACTATAGTTTAATCACTTTTAAATCCTTCACTTCCCATGTATACCAAGATCAATAGACCATTATTGTCCTTTGTAAATAGATAAGTAAAAAGGAAATACTTTAAAACAACAATTTCTGTAAATTTATTGATTTGTCAGAACAGGTCATAGTCAAAGAAAGACTTTTTGTCCAAATGGTATAACGGATCTTTTTAATTGAAGTCTCTGGTCGATTGAATAGGCCAAAATACAAACTTGTTCATAGATACCGAGCATTATATTTGTATTTTCCAGTGACGTACAACTTTCTCTATAATAGATATGTGTATGGTGGATTTACATAGTATTTTGTTTGCTTTATCTATCTAATTTAAGTGGAGATGTTTTATTCTGTGTTTGAATAGTGATTAAAAAATTCTTGTTACTAATTGATTCTGTGTAAATTGCAAATATTAATTTTATTGTTGAACTAGACAGTTTTTTGTAATGACCCATTAAAGTGATATTTTGGAAGAGTTTATGAATATTACAAAAGGAAAAAGATTGGAGAATTATGACTACCATTACTGGTAAAGCAAATAGGGAGTCACAACTCGTAAGTAAAATAAGCATTTGCTTACGTAAAATTTTAAAAAAAACGAGATAAGGATAAAAATTGCATTGATTTAAACATTTTTAGCTACATGTATACTAGAGATATTCTATTGAGGTAGCTTCCTAGACTTCCACCCGATTGACTTTCTTGAACTTCAAGACAGTTGGCATGTACAGAGCAGGAACTGCTTACCCTGAGTAGCACCTGAGTGCACTCCTGGTTTTAATAGGAGTTGTTCATTTGTTATGCTTGTGGTTGTGCGTTTGTCTTCTGATTCTGATTGGACTTACCTTTAAAGCCCTTATTGTTAGAAATTACTGAGCCAATTGAATTGATTTGTTGCATGAATGATCTTTGGATGAACCACTACAAAATTATGTTTTTTGTGCCGATTGGAAATTCAAGATGCCGCCACATGACTTAGTTTAACATTGGACCCTATGGCGAAATTTGTACAAAGGTCTTCTTGTCAGAAACTACTAAGCCAATTGAAATGTTTTTATGTACGAACAAGCATTGGATGAACCTCTACAAAAGTTATTTTTTTTTGTGCCGATCGGAAATTCCACAGCCAGACTTAGTTTCACATTGGAAACTCAGGTATTTGCTCCTTGTCTCTTTTGTCTAGGTTGTTGTACCATTCCTATTTTGCTTACTGCGGAATATAACATATTTACCTTATCGTCTTGTCTTTTAGATTTAAACTCTAATTTTATTTTAAGCTCACCTGACCCAAAGGCTCAAGTGAGCTATTCTCATCACTTGGCATCCACTGTCTGATGTTGTATGTCGTTGTCCGTTAACTTTTACAAAAATCTTCTCCTCTGAAACCACTGGAACCACAAGCATCATTAGGGTATCTAGTTCAAAAATTGTGTCCGATGATTTGATTGATTGATTGATTGTTGTTTAATGCCGTGCTGGCGATATGTGTCCAATGACCCCGTCTGCCAACCAAAATGGCCGACATGGCTAAAAATAGAACATAGGGAGTAAACTGCAGTTTTTGTCTTATATCTCAAAAACTAAAGCATTGAGAGCAAAACTGACAGTGGTAAAAATGTTCATCAGGTCAAGATCTACCTGCTATGAAATTTTCAGATGAATCAGTCAACCCTTTGTTGGGTTATTTTCCCTGAATTGTTAATTTTAAGGAAATTTTGCAGGTTTAGGTTATTATCTTGAATATTATTATATATATAGACAAACTGTAAACAGCAAAAATGTTCAACAAAATAAGATCTACAAATAAGTCAATTTGACCAAAATTATTGATTGACCCCTTATATGAGTTTTTGCCCTTTAAAGACAGCATCCGGCGTAAACTTTCCTTTAAAGATCTTCTTTGAAACCACTGGGCCAATTGTGACCAAACTTTGGTAGAATGGTCCTTGGGTGGCCCCCTTCCCAAATTATGTCCAGCATCCCTGACTTCCAACCGACATGGCTGCTGTTACTAAAAATAGAAAAAAAGGAGGGAGGAATTTAAAAAATCGTCTTCTATGAAACTACAAGACCAATTGTAACCAATCTTGGCAGTATTGGTCATTAGGAGGTTCTCTTTTAGGATTATGTCCGATGACCCTGACTGTTAACCAAGATGGCTGCCACAGCCGAACTTAGTTTAACATAGGGCCCTATGCGAAAATTCATTGAAAAATCTTCTTGTCTGAAACCACTTGACCAATTGGAACCAGACTTGGCAGCAATGGTCCTTAGGAGGTCCTCTTTCAGAAATTCGTCTGATTTCGTGGACTGTGAACCAAGATGGCTGTCACAGTCAAACATAGTTTAACATTGGAACCTATGGGAAATTCACTCAAAAATATTTTTGTCTGAAACTCCTGACCCATTTGAAACTTAAGTTGGCAGCATAGATGGTCCTCTTTCAGAATTGTGTCTGATCATCCGGATTGTCAACCAAGATGGCGCCACAGCCGAACTTAATTTCATATAGGACCCCATGGGAAAATTCATTTAAAAATCTTTTTGTCTGAAACCACTTAGCCTGTTGGAACAAGACTTAGCAGTAACGGTCCTTAGATTGTTCTCTTTTAGAAATGTGTCAATTGACATGGACTGTCAACCAAGATTGCTGGCACAGCCAGACTATATAGAACTATATAGAAAAACCAGCCAAATTGATTGCAACACTAAAATTTTGAGGCCTGCTCAAGTTGAAAAGTTAAATCCAGGTGAGCAATACAGGCTCTTGAGAGGCTCTAGTTTTTTGTGGCACTGGTGGCATTTGACATTTGGCTCAATGGATGTTTTATGAATCCATTATCTTAGGTATATTTATTTTATTTCATTTGTTTCTGAGTAGTTTATACATGCATTATGTAATTTATTTATTGAAGTTGTTTTCCAAAACACCTTTGATAAAACCATAAATTTTACAACTTGTTAATGAACAAAAACAACATGCAGGTAAAGGCATTTTGTTTTAACAATACTTCTTGAAGCCATTTAATTAATGGTATTAATCCTATTGTCATTATGTTAATTCACAATCAAAATCAATAAAAAATCATGGCTTATGAATTCTAAACATATAACAGACAGATAATTTTTAATGCTATAATTCAGAATAATTTTTGGGGGCCTCGGTGGCTGATTGACTACTTATGATCACTAGCCTGTCAACACTGAGGTTGAGTTCGAATCTCATCTGTTGTGGGTGTGTTCTCTCTGATTACTCTGGCTTCATCCACCAATAAAAACTGACTGCCGCGAAATAGCCAAATAATAATTTTTTCGATAGATAAACAGTCATGTAAAATTTTTGAGTTGACAAAATGGGATTAAACCAACTTAAAATAAACATCTAGAATTGGAAGTGGACATATCAGCCAATTAAAATATTTTCAGATAATTAATTTTCTTGTTCGTTTCATTGAAATCTATAGTTTATTTTATTACATTCAATTTTTAATGATGTGGTCCCAATAAAATTCAAAATCTTGTTTGGCTCTTGATTCCAGTATGACGTAGATGAGGCTTCAATACAGTGTTCTAGACATTTTAGATTTCAGTCATAATTGAGTCATTAGTTTTTATTGATCATCTAACAGTCATCTTGTTGGTAATCGTGCTGTATTGGCTTTCGTAGGACATTTGTTTCACCAGCAGGTCAGGATGGATACAGGGATTGTTTGGTTTAACCCAATCACTACTGATTGTTTTAACCATGGCAGACTATCCTGACTATCTGTTGTTTCTATGTTTGTGTTTAGTGCTTTTCATGTTGCTTTTATGCCCTGTCTGCATATAGTTCTTCAATCTGTGCATCCAACTGAACCATAACCTCATACAGACGGATGACGGTCTATGAGGTTAAGGTTAAGGTTTGAGGTAGTTTTTCATGAAGGAGTTATGGTATCATCCTGAAATTTTGTACATGGATAGATTGGATTTACATTGTATATGGATTTATAAAGGAACGTTTCTTACAAAATTACATTGATTATCTCGATCCAGAGGTTAGTGGCAAACCTGTAAACAAATGGTAAATCTATCCTGTTGTCAAAGAGGTCAAAATCATCAAATATAAACATTCATATTCCTATTTTATTTTGCAGCAAAAGCTCAAAGAAGAAAGGGAATCAAAGAGAGCTCGCCTAGATGACCGCCATTATTACATCTTACAAACGGTGGCAGATGGCCTTGGATTGGAGGTCACAGAGGTGGAAGATGCTATTTTGGAGGGGAGCCAGGTATTATTGCTAGCATTAGCTATTTTTCTGCTAGGATAGCTGACAGAATGATAGAAAGTTGGAAGATACAAGGCAACATTTTGGCCAAATAAATTGGGTTCATATGAAGTTTAAAAAAGAAAGTTTTAGAATTATAATTAATCTTATTCTTTACTATTTTCATCATGCTTTTAAGTCAATAAATATATAAATAATCTCAGTTTTTACCACTTATTTCATAAGACATTGCCTTTAAACATGTTTTTTTCCTTCTTGCAACAAAATTTTGTAAATGGCATTTTGTCATTCAAACCTACATGCAGTTAAAAATAAAGACAAACATAAAATTTTAATCCATTTGGAATAGCATCTGGTTATATGAGAATGAAAAAAACTAAATATTCAGATTAAAAGTAAAGAATGTATAATTAATTAATGTGTTGTTTGGTTACTCAAAAAATTTGTAGAATTTCAAAATTTGTAGATTTTCAAGATTAGTTATTTTATAAATACTATTGGTAAATACTTTTCTTTTCTGGAATAAAAAGAAGCCATTTCTAAGCCATCAAAATATGTGAAAACTTAGAAACTCATAATTCATATAAATGTAAAATTTTGATTTATACTTAATATATATTTAGGATAAAGTCATTCCACTGCCATCTTCATCAGGGCAGTCATCAAAACATAGGCAATAAAAATGATTTTATATTTAATCTGAATGGTATAGATTATTGCAGGTACATGTAATTTTCCATATTGCCCTGTTCTTCATCCTGAGAGTTCCATATTGGACAAAAGGCGGGTTGAGGAATAATACAAGGAATGATTTGGAAAATGACATTCTTTAATCTATCACATATTTCAGTTATTGAAATTTTAAAGAAGCTAGAAAATAATAGTACAGAATTAGGATAAATCCATTTATTTGAGTTAATTAGGGGGTATGTCTTCAACATTCTTTCAATTCCATAATTTCTCTGACTTTTACGGATAACTAGAAGCCATCGAGTTCAAAATATTGAAATTGGTTTGAGAGATCCAAAAATGATTGATTTTCATGTATTGCAGCAAGTAAGTCTCAAATCATAAAGTAAGTCTACATTTTTCCTACAATTGAAAATGGCTTAGATGGATTTTAACAGCTAATAGGCTCTCCCATTTAAAAAGCATAGAATGTGAATATCAGCCCATGCATATATATGAATCAGCCTGCTGGTCTGATAATTTCTGGCCCATTAGTGTCGTATCAATAAGGCAAAAACAAGAATATCACAAGAAAATATTTGACAAATATATATATGTTATGTATGCCTTTAGTCAATGATAGAATCTACTTGTGAATTTCAGATTGACATGATGGACAAGTTTTTAAATGGTACCACAGAACTAGGTCAGCTTCTGTTTTATTACCAAGAGCCAGAAGTTGAAAAAGAACCTTGTATGTATCATTTTTAGCTCACCTGGCCTGTAGGAAATGTGAGCTTATGTCATCACTTTGTGTCTGTCATCCGTCGTCTGTAAACTTCATATTTTGATCGGGTGTGTTCGACTCCCACCTTAATTAACAAGGATTGCCAATTTTCCTACTGAAGGTCGGTGGTTCTCTCCGGGTACTCTGGCTCCCCCCACCAATAAAAACTGGCTGCTGAAAACGGTGTAAAACCCCAAATAAACAACTAAACAAACACATTTTGATCTTCTCCTCTGAACTACTTGGTTGATTGTAACCAAACTTAGTAGGTATGATGTATGGAAGGACCTCTACAAACAATTGGTTCCGGGTGGCCAATTTTCAAAAATCTTATCCTCTGAAACTATATTATGAAATCTTTTGAAACTTTGCAGGATTTATGACATCAATGCACTCTACAAATGATCCACTTCTGGTTGAGATTTATAAGCTCAACAGATGGCTGCGACTGTTCAAAGTTTCCATTGAAATAATATGGGAAAAGATTTTTTTTGTAAATTGCTCAGGAACTAATGGGCAGATTGAAACCAAAATTGGCATAAATGATGTGTGGAAGGACCTTTATAAAATTTCCAACTCTGGTTCTGGATGGATGAAAAAAATTACCATTAGAGGCCATCTTTGATTTTTATTGGCCAATTTTCAAAAATCTCCCCTGAAACTACATTATGAAATGTTTTGAAACTTTGCAGTATTGATGGCAACAGTACCCTCTACAAACAATCCACTTTTGGTTCAGATTCATCCTCTCATCCGACGGCAGCAGCTGTTCAAAGTTTCCATTGAAACCATATGGGCAGATTGTAACCAATGTTGACAGGAATGATGTAAGGAAGAACCGCTATCAACTTTCAACCTTTTGTTCCGGTTGAATGAACAATATGGCCACCAGAGGCCATTTTTGATTGTTTCTACTTTCTCTTTTACTTACATTTGAAGAGATAATGATGGTAATTGGTAAGTTATTTATCATTATTTATCATTAATGAAGAGTCAAGTGCAGTGTAAAACATACTGACACATTTAAATTATAAACAATTTATGGTTCTTGCAAGCAGAATCTTCTGTGATGGCTAACATCACTTATGTTGTTCTATACAAAGTCCTTGCGTCAGAAATAGAGTTTAATTTATTGAAGTTATCACACATTTAACAATGATATTGCATTTCCCCAAACAAATTTTGATAAATGATTTTTTTGCCATTAGAACCACAGTTAAAAATTATGACAACCATAAATTTTTAATTAATGTGGAATAGCTTCAATAGAAATTTGGTATTAATATGTTAAAAAAAAGTTCAACATGTACATAGGTTTTGACATGTACATGTGCATATCAAATATAATGTAATAATATGATTTGAAAACTATAACGGTATACAATGGGTCTGTTTAAATAATTTACAATGGAAAGTCAGTGGAGAATTAATTTCACTTTGTGTGCGATGACACGGAAGATTTATTTTAAGTTTATTTAAACATTACACATAGTTACACGAGTGTTTGAATACACAAACAAACATAAAAGTTCAGACACTTATCTCAGAATTAAGATTATTTAGTTTGTATTTCAACAGATTATGTTTATCAAGTTATTAGATTGCCTGTCTACAAAAATTTAAAAAAAAAGTAACAAAAATTTCAGCCCTGTAGGTCATTATTGGTTGGGATAATGTACCTGACTGGCTAACTGTTGCTTTAACACACACACCTTTTTTTTCAATTTCCAAAATGTATAAAGTTTTAACATTATGAAATTCTGAACTGTAAGCCTTTTTTTAAAACATTTTTTGTACTGGCTCATTGGTCTTGTCTTGTGCTTGCATGAAGGAGTTCACAGTTTTGAACCGTGGTTAGGGCTATTCCAGAAAAAATGGTATGGGGGGGTTGGAAGGCATTTTTTTTCAGCACCCACTACCCATACAATTTAAAATAAAATTTCCTTATGCTTCCTTTAGAATTTTTTTCCAGACCCCCGACCACCCATACAGTTTTATATAAAGTGCCTTCCAACCCCCCCATACATTTTTTTCCGGAATAGCCCTTAAGTTAAACAAACACATTGAAATTGGTTTTTGCAGCTTCTACCTCAAAAAGTGGCATTTAAGGAGTAGGTGCAAAGAATGGTTGGTCGGAGTTGGTGTGTGGTGACATGCCTTTCCATGGTCTGTTACAGCATTAGCAAAGACTGCCTTTTGTAGCATTTACAGAGAAATGGGGTGGGGACCCTATGTTAGACAGGTTTAATTGTTTGTTAATTGAAAATCACCAAAGCTACATTTAATTATATCTGGATTGTAAAATTTGAAAATATTAAAATTTTGTTAATCCATGATGTAATTTAAAGTAAAAGTAAATTTCGAGTGGAAGTAATTTCTGTATATCTGTAAAACATGGGTTCTTTTTCACATTTACATAAGTCACAGACTTGGAGCTAACTTGTATGATTTATACAAAAATATGGATTTACCTTTGATGGATTGATTTTGCATAAAACGCAAACAACAGGCACATTCTACAAGTAATAATAAGATAATCAATACGTAAACAATCCGTGCGATGATTTTAAATAATATCTTTATGAGCATTTTTTTCTGGAGTGAGATTAAAAGAAGTATAAAATATTTCTGAATACTCAATATTTCAATAATCCAGTCGTTGTAAGATTAAGCTTGTTAGCATTTTCTTTATATTATGCCAGTATCTATTTTATTTATTTTTAGGTTTTATGCGGATAGGTGAAATTTATATAAAATATGCCATGGTTCTTTTGCATGACTTATCAATAATAAAGGTGAAAGGATTTGAACTGAACGATTAAATTATCTGTAAGAACATGTGAAATCTTGTTTTATTTGATTTTTCTACGGGAGTTACCTGTAGGAAAGTGATAAACATTTGATTAAAATCAAATTAAAATTTTATTGAATTTTACATTTTTTTTCTGTTTTTGTATTGTCAGTATAACACAAAGCATATTTATTGATTATTTTTTTCTTTCTTTATTGAATTTTCTTTATTTGAAAAGAAATTCTATTTGACCTAAAAGTTTATTACAACTAAAGTATATCTTCCATATATTGAAACATAAAATGAAAGGATATGGAATATTATATGCTATCATATTTAGAGAGGTGGATCAACAGGATTTCCAAGTGAAAGAAAACCCCATATTTCATTTCTTTCACTCAATGAAGGCACATAATGATAGACTTCGCCAATGTCATTGCTATACAGATGTCAATCTGTAGTCAAATAAAAACATAATCCCTCATATTTTCTTATTAAATCTTAGACAATGTGATAACAATAGCTAAACTTAAAGTTCAAATACCAAAATTTTACAAATCATGTCCGAACAACACAAATAATTCAGTTATGCACTATGAGTACTCTGTTTTATATATCCTAAGCCTTCAGGCAAAGGAAAATTAAATAACAAACAGGGAATATGAGTTATCTCCCTTCCATCAAATTAAGATTCATATTAATATTTCTTGATTTAATTTGCTGTGAATGGAAATATGTTATTTTAATTGCGATTTATGATTTAAAGGATTTTTGATATACCTTTGCTATAAATATCTCTACCATGGGGTCCCAAATGCCAATCAAGCAAGTCAATCAGATTGCAGGATTAAACCTGTCTGTTTTGTTCGTCTGTTAATGAATCTTGTCAGCACAACTCTTAAACTGTTGAATGTAATTTAATGAAACTTCACACAAAGATAGTACATCATAGGAAAATGTGTTTGAAGGGAAATGATTCTGGTACTAAAGTTTGAGGGGGGAGATAATTGGATCTGCTTATTATATGGTAATGACTTGGTAAGTGCAACTCGATTCTCCTTAACGATCTGGTAAAATTAAATGAAAATTTCCTCAAGTCCTTCATATGAAAATGTTCATGACTTCTTAAATTGGAGTTTGTTGTTTGAATGCTATTGATCTACTCCTAGATCGTGGAGTGGAATTCAATACTTGACTCAAAGGTAGCACACCATATAAAGATTTGTATGAAGCAGAATGATTCATTATATGATTTTGACCTTGTATGTGCAATCCCTCTTATAAGTTGGACTTGTAAACTTCACTCAGAATTAATGCACCGTATAAATATATAAGATTGAAGCAAATAATTATGGCAAATAGTTTGGAATAGGGGGTATAATTTTTTTTAGCTTTCTCACAATACATCTACTATTTTTTTCTAATTTATGTATTGGTACTCTAAACATTACTATATTTCAGTGGAACACATCAGAGTTGGACCACCACAGCCAAAGATTACTAGATCTACAAAGCCGAAGGTTTTTGTCACCAATGGACGTGATACACCACTTCGTGGAATATGTCTTGTCTTCACCAAGGTGGAACCAGGAGCACAGATTACGGAAATGAATATTTCTAAAGTAACTTGTTTATTGTTATATAGTCTGATCAATTATTGGATTGTTGATTTCACACATAGTATGAAAAATGTGTACAGAACTTTAGTTTTGCTTACAATGATCAAATGGTTGTTCTAAAATGAAAGCTTTTCTCTTTTGAATTGAACTTGAGATATAGAACAAACTTCTTTTTGAGCCATGATAGTAAGGTTTAGAAAATTTGAATTCACACCAAAAGTTTTACATGCAATAAATGAGATATTTCTTTAATATATAAAGTAAGTATTGTCTCTTGCAGAATGAAAATTTAAATGTTTACTTTTGTGAATTACAACAGATGAGAATTGTCTTCAGATTTTCAAATTAGGAGCTTTGGACTAAACTGGTTTATACTGTGCAAGAGAAAGGACTAATTAAAAATCCATTGATTTTTAGCTCACCTGACCCGAAGGGTCAAGTGAGCTTTTCTCATCACTTGGCGTCCGTCGTCCGTCGTCGTCCGTCGTCCGTCGTCCGTCGTCGTCCGTCGTCGTCCGTCGTCCGTTAACTTTTACAAAAATCTTCTCCTCTGAAACTACTGGGCCAAATTGAACCAAACTTGGCCACAAGCATCATTAGGGTATCTAGTTTAAAAAATGTGTCCGATGACCCCGCCTGCCAACCAACATGGCCGACATGGCTAAAAATAGAACATAGGGGTAAACTGCAGTTTTTGTATTATATCTCAAAAACTAAAGCAATTAGGGCAAAACTGACATGGGGTAAAAATGTTCATCAGGTCAAGATCTACCTGTCATGAAATTTTCGGACGAATCGGTCAACCCTTTGTTGGGTTATTGCCCCTGAATTGTTAATTTTTAGGAAATTTTGCAGTTTTAGGTTATTATCTTGTATATTATTATAGATAAAGACAAATTGTAAACAGCAAAAATGTTCAATAAAGTAAGATCTACAAATAAGTCAACATGACCAAAATCATTGATTGACCCCTTATAGGAGTTTTTGCCCTTTAAAGACGGCATCCAGCATAAACTTTCCTTTAAAGATCTTTTCCTCTCAAACCACTGGGCCAATTGAGACCAAACTTTGGTGGAATGGTCCTTGGGTGGCCCCCTTCCAAAATTATGTCTGGCATCCCCGACTTCCAACCGAGATGGCTGCTGTTACTAAAAATAGAAAAAAAGGGGGGGGTGACTTTCAAAAATCTTCTTATATCAAACTACAAGTCCAGTTGGAACCAAAGTTGGCAGTAATAGTTCTTAGGAGGTTCTCTTTCAGAAATATGTCCAATGACCCGGACTGTTAACCAAGATGGCCGCCACAGCCGAACTTAGTTTAACATAGGGCCCTATGGGAAAATTGATTGAAAATCTTCTTGTCTTAAACCACTTGACCAATTGGAACCAGACTTGGCAGCAATGGTCCTTAGATGGTCCTCTTTCAGAATTTTGTGCAATGACCCAGACTGTCAACCAAGATGGCCGCCACATCCAAATTTAGTTTAACATAGGGCCCTATGGAAAAATTCTTTGAAAAATCTTCTTGTCTGAAACCACTTGACATATTGGAGCCAGAGTTGGCAGCATTGGTCCTTAGGAGGTCCTATTTCAGAAATGTGTCCGATTTCATGGACTGTGAACCAAGATAGCCACCACAGCAGAACTTAGTTTAAGATAGGACCCTATGGGAAATTCACTCAGAAATCTTCTCGTCTGAAACCACTAAGCCAATTAGAATTAGACTTGGCAGCAATGGTCCTTAGATGGTCCTCTTTCATAATTTTGTGCGATGACCCGGACTGTCAACCAAGATGGCTGCCACAACCGAACTTAGTTTAACACAGGGCCCTATAGGAAAATTCATTAAAAAATCTTCTTGTCTGAAACAACTTGACATATTGGAGCAGGACTTGGTGGCATTGGTCGTTAGGATGTCCTTTTTCAGAAATATGTTTGATTTCGTGGACTTTGAACGAAGATGGCTACCACAGCAGAACTTAGTTTAAGATAGGACCCTAATGGAAATTCACTCAAAAATCTTCTCGTCTGAAACCACTAAGCCAGTTAGAATTAGACTTGGCAGCAATGGTCCTTAGATGGTCCTCTTTCAGAATTTTGTGCGATGACCCAGACTGTCAACCAAGATGGCCACCACACCCAAACTTAGTTTAACATAGGGCCATATGGAAAAATTCATTGAAAAATCTTCTTGTCTGAAACCACTTGACATATTGGAGCCAGACTTGGCAGCATTGGCCCTTAGGAGGTCCTCTTTCAGAAATATGTTCGATCACCCGGATTGTCAACCAAGATGTCTGCCACACCGAACTTTGTTAAATATTGGACCCTATAGGAAAATTCATTTAAAAATCTTCTTGTCTGAAACCGCTTAGCCAGTTGGAACAAGACTTAGCAGAAATGGTCCTTAGATGGTTCTCTTTTAGAAATGTATCCGTTGACCTGGACTAAACCGAGATGACTGCCACAGCTGAAATTAGTTTGACATAGAATCCTATAGAAAAACAAGCCAAATTGACTGCAACACTTAAATTTTTAGGTCTGCTCAAGGTGAAAAGTTAAATCCAGGTGAGCGATACAGGCTCTTGAGAGCCTCTAGTTAATGTTTATTTGTTCTGAAATTTTAATTTCAAATATTCAGTAATCAAAAAGAAAAATTAATTTCACAGGAGATCAATTTCACCAAACTGGATACCAGCAGTCAAGGAAAGAATGGGAGTGGTTTGCTGCATGCGGTGGAGAATCTTCTTTCAAGTATCTTTATCCCAGCCCTAAAAAGTCTAGATGGTGGATGGGGCAAACTGGACAGTCCCTCAGGAATACAAATCCGAGCAGACTTTCTAAATACCCTGGATTCCTTTGTTTCAGTTCTAGTTGGTAAATATTTTCACATACAATTTATTAGCTCACCTGACCTGAAAGGTCAAGTGAGCTTTTCTCATCACTTGGCATCCGTCGTCATCTGTTAACTTTTACAAAAATCTTCTCCTCTGAAACTACTGGGCCAAATTGAACTAAACTTGGCCACAAGCATCATTAGGGTATTTAGTTTAAAAAATATGTCCGATGACCCCGCCTGCCAACCAACATGGCTGACGTGGCTAAAAATAGAACATAGGGGTAAACTGCAGTTTTTGTCTTCTATCTCAAAAACTAAAGCAATTTGAGCAAAACTGACATGGGGTAAAAACGTTCATCAGGTCAAGATCTACCTGCCATGAAATTTTCAGACGAATTGGTCAACCCTTTGTTGCGACCGACCTGATGAAATCGCTGCGACTGAAAAAATTTTACAGTGTCAGAGCTCCTTGAATATTTTTTGTAACGATTTTCCGTTTCCGGAAAATATTTCGTGTCCCATTCCAATTAAAATTCAATTTGCAATAAAGTAGTAATTGACAACATTCAAGCCTCCTGTTTGGATTGTAGCTATTAATAGATATTTAAATTTACTTGTAAATCGAAATAGTAGAATCGGTAATTATCTATTATGGGTTAGCCAAAGTATGTGTACTCAGTTTGTATTTCCTTTGAAGTAAAAAAAGCAAAAAGCATCATCAAACTTCTAGAAAGTATGGATTTTATGAAATAATTGCGCTTGTGTATGTTTTTTGGGATTAAGAAATAAAAAAATCGTGAGTGACTGTTGTCAAAAATATACAAGCGATCGGAAATGGAAAATCACCCTTTCACATGTCAAACCGATCGCAATGACTGTAAATAAACATGCAATCGTACATGTGTAGATCTGCATACTGTCATTGTGACTATCATCCAGAATAAAATAATTTCAAAGATTAAACCACATGTGTGACACATTTGACTGGAAAAGCCCTGCTGTTGTTCACAAACATTTTGCGTGTATAATAGAAGTGAACACAGAGTAGGTAAAATTCACCCAACATGAAAGTCTGGTGTTTTTTTTTTTAATTTACATTTAGTGCCATGGAATATATGCGAATTATTTTGGACATCTTTGCATTTGTGACAAGTGACGAAAATTGGATTCTAAATACAAGACTCAAAACTATTTTGCACATACAGAAATGAATAAAAAATGATTTAAATGTTCAGTAGAAGGGGGTTAAGAATTTTTTTCAGTTTTGCGTTCAAACAAGGAGAGTTCCACCATTTGATCAGAGAATACAAACCAAAATGACAATTGATGTATGAAGGGAAAATTAGAAGATATAGCCATGAATATTGCAGGCACAGAAAAATAGAAGAATATTTAACTTTTTATTTTATATTTGTTCCCTTACCTCTATTTATACAATGTATAATACTATTCGTAGGGATAGCAGTGCACAGAAAATTTCTTAGAACTACTGGTTACTTGACGTTGCTGCTCCAAACAATATTCACTAATTACTCCAAATTCTGCTCGGTTATCCCAATAAAACTGATATCATTAGAAAGCTCGT
The DNA here is from genome assembly GCA_028015205.1 of Mytilisepta virgata. Taxonomy (NCBI): domain Eukaryota; kingdom Metazoa; phylum Mollusca; class Bivalvia; order Mytilida; family Mytilidae; genus Mytilisepta; species Mytilisepta virgata. Next base: position 66,333,065 of record CM051521.1, read on the forward strand.
TTTCTGTAGATTAATATGGTACCAAGTCAAACATCATTTCATAACGTATAATTCGCGTTGTATCAACTTTAAAAGAACGTAGTTTCATATAAAACCTCGCAAATGTTCATTTTTAGACCGACGACGTTGCTGTCATTTTTTCGTCTCCTTTGCGATTTCCGAAATCGGAGAAGGTGGTTGGTACGTAGCTACACCGAGGGGCGGTTTAAAATGAAGAAGAGATCCCGTAGAATAAATTCTGACATGTTTCCAAAGTATTCTATAGTTATTTGAGGAAATAAAAGCGAAAACAAAACTTCATTTCATTTTTTCAATAATTCGTTCTCAACTTTTTGTTTCAAAACTACCATACCCACAAATTAAAATATCTCTAAAATCGCAATCCTATCAGCCGATGTTGTTGTGTCGTCTGCCACAACCCCCTGAAGATACCCGAAGTTGGCTGCTGGACGAAAAAAGATGAAAATAAATTACCAAAACGTTCGTGACGTTACGGGCTGGACATCGGATAACGTTGATCGACTTGTGCTTTACAAACAACTTCCCGGTATGTAAAAAAATGTATTATGGTCTTAATTTCCCAGCATTTCGTAAACTTGGTGTTTTCTTAGTTTCAAAAGTCACCAAAAAGTGAAACTTGAAATCCCAGTGATAAAATTTTTGTGTAGAAAGTAATTAAGTGTGTAAGTTCAAGATTTAGAACAATGATCTACAATTATAAAAATAACTTATACTGATCATGTGAAAAAACGCAACAATGCCGAATGTCTGTATAAATGTTCTTACTTTGCCAGAAAAAAATCTACTATCTATTGAATCTTGAAAAAACACATATTAATTTTAAAAATAACTTATACTGATCACTGTAAAAAAAAACACAACAACTCCGAAATGTCAGTATGCTGCCAGAACAAAAGCATTATCAGAGAGTTTTAAAAATAACTTATACTGATCAGCGTTAAGAAAAACGCAATACCACTAAAATGTAGGTAAATTTCCTTTAAAAAAATAAAGATCTACCGAATCAAAACATACAATACTCTACAATAACGTATACTGATCACTGAAATTTTCTCAGTAGCTATAGTGAACCAAAAAAAAACAAAAAACAAAAAACAAAAAAAAAAAAAAAACAAAAAAAAAAACAAACAAACAAAAAAATCCCTAATAACACACTTCAGTTACTGTTAATTTTATGAAAGGTAAGGAGTCGATCTTCCTCTTTCATAATTCTGTCTGATTTTACAGCTTGATTATTTTGGAATTTGAAATTGATCTTCAACATGTTTGATTAATTTTCAGTTTGAAATTAACATTTAGGATTTAAGCACAATTAATGAATCCTTATTCGACGATATGTGCACATTTGGTATCACCGAATATTTATAATCATATATGTAAAACAAAAACACACAAAGAAAACAATATTTTAAGAAATAAAAATAATTGAAAAGATAAATACAAATAAGTTTAATAACTTAACTTTTTTACAGATAAATCTGGCCAGTGCAGATTGAATTTTGAACTTTCTTACCTTCTTGTGGGTGCAATATTTGACAGAAATGAATATTTTAATCTGAAGCAGGATAATGTTATGCTTTCCATAAATGCTATAGAAAATGAAATATATGAACCTCGAGTCGACTCTTTAAAGCGGCATGTTTTGAAGAGATTTACGACAGCAGAATGTTTAGATACATCCACTGTAAATGAATACCTTTCTACAAAAGTTTCTATACTGTATAATTGTTCCGATGATTTTAGTTGCTCTAATAACATTACTAATGGAGACTTCATGAAAATGTTCGTTAAAATGTTGAAATCTCATACCGTAAAAGAAGTAAATATCCATTTTCACAAAATTCTTGGAGTTGACAAAGTACAGTCATCCCCTGCCGCTTTGAATAAAAAGTACAAACGAATGGTTCAAATGAGAGCTAAACTTCAGAAAAACAATCAAACCATTGAATTAGAACATCTACTAAATGCAAATTTCACCCTACCTATTGCATGTGTTTCCAGGGTTCCGACAAAAGTCGGTTCCAAACGAGAAATTCAATCTAAAACTTATGATCAGTTTTATACTAATTTTCGTAGATGCAAATCAAATTTGGAATCGGTCGAATCCAAACTTGAAATTTCATGTGAAATAATTGAAGATTTTAAACAAGACTGTGAAACTGCTCTAGACGAGATTTACGACCTACAGGACGAGATAGATGAACTTGTTAATGAATGTTGCAGCCAAAAACATACTATCAATTCGCTTAAAGCTAAATTAGGTATAATTGAAAAGAAATACAAGACTCAAAGTGATATACTTAATCAAACATCGCAGCGTTATAACTACCGTGAATTTAGAAAATTTCAGAAAAGAGAAAGTTATCACAAAAAAGTAATGAATTCACAAAAGGATGAAATCAAGAAATTGAAACTGGATGTAGAAAAACTTGAATCAGTCGAATCGAAAAAACGTAAATCAAACAAAAGCTTGGCGTACTACAAAAAACAAAATTCTGATTAGGCCACTATTAAAAAAATGTATGTTTCCCCACACCCCTACCCACATTGTTGTAAGTGGGTAGGTAGGTAGGTGTTTTTTTTTTTTTTTTATATCTTGAAAATTTTTTTTTAAAATCGATCATGTGTATGTCTGGCACATATAACTATTTGTAGCAACTTTAATGTAAGTGTTAGAATGTCTAAATGTTCGTAGCTCTCAGTGTCAGGTGTCAACTTGACATTAATTTCATCTGTTTTATTTGAGTTTGTATCTCAGAATTGTTCATGACTGTGATGTTTTCCCTCTCAGTGCATACTAGTAGCAAACTGTTTTAAATATATATGCATGTACTGTAGTTGTTTAACCTGAAGAATATTCCATCAAATAATTTACCCTCTGACAGCACAGGACTCTGTATTTTGCTTCTGACATTGAGGAAATCACCAATATTAATAAAATTATTAGAATGAACTTTTATTTGAGCTAAAAGATAGCAAACTAAACTAAATACGCATTAGTCTTAATAGATACCAAGTGATTTTTTAGTCCCGAGTAATGAGGGGTAGATTCTTTGCTGGAATAGCCTTGACACTTATTTATCAATACATTGGATAGATTTTAATGCTTTAATAAATTTTGAATAAAACAAATGACTAGATTGGAAACAAATTAATAGAAATGAAACAAATGTCCGACGTGTGTTTTCTCTGCAAAGTATATGTTCCTTTAGGATAAGGGGGACTGGTCAAATTCTTTGCAGTTTTTAAATTTTTCACATACGTGGTCGGCCCATAAAATGGGGATCCGGCGACCATCACGTCTATAAAAAAGGAGCTGCAAAATTTAAAGGGTTCAATGGGAAGCGGTGGTCAGGAGGGAGGTAACAAGCTGCTTGATTTGAAGCTGTAAAGTCTGTTCGAGACAACATTTTTCACCCTTCCGTCCGAATATTTTATTGAAATATCTGAAAATATGTTGTTGTTTTTGTATTATTCTTTTTCTCAGTAATTAGCAGTAAGAAAACTGAAAAGTTTTTATCCATTATTCTTTTTATAATTTTACTTTATGAATCCATGCATGTCATGCAGGTATACAAAGTAAACATGCATAATTCCTACGAGTGTGGCATTGATTTTTGTTGTCCTTGCTCAGACTGGAAAGGTTTCAGCGTAGAAATTTGTTTCTTCAATTAATTTATTAATGAAATTTCACCAATAATTAACGAAAAAAATCAATAATCTCCAGATTTTCTCCCAAATCAAAATTTTAATAAAATAATTTCTTCTCAGCGTCGAAAGCAAGAACACGTGTATGAAGGTTTCCACATATCCATGTATCTTGAAACGGCGCGATTTGTTCATCATTTTCCGAATCATCTTCATCAAAATCTAAATATTCTTTTTCAGAATCATCCTCAAGAAACATTTCTTTTACAAAATCTCGATTTTTCAGGGTAAAACTTTTCTAAAAACGTGTCGCCGTCCGCAACCTTCGTCTACTTCAATTGTTTCAAACTCGATGTAAACAAACTACGAGGTCAACATTTTACAGAAACAGTTAGCGGATAAAAATCGAAATATTGATAATTTAGTGACTCAGGTAAATGATCTGCTGGGTGCAAATTTGTCTGTAGAAACAGTTTCTGATGGTCAGTATCTTCCGTCCGTCCGTCAGGTAGTTCAGGATCTTCATTCATTTGGAGTCGGAGTAAAGCACATTGGTCAAACAGTAAAATCCGTTCTCAAACATATGTTAGGAATCGATAATGTTAAATTTCCGTGCGAGTCATCAAACGGGAGGATAATTTTAGAGTCAAATTTACTGGCAAAAATGCAGGTTGGAGAAAAAATTTTAGAGCACGGATCGAATACTTTGCACTTCGATGGAACTACCGATGCACAGAGACACTTTCTCGGCTTTCAGATTTCTGTTCCAAATGAAAATCTGTCCTTATCAATGTCTGAGAACGTCCGAGCTGACACACAGACCCAGGTCAACACACTAAAACAGGTTTTCACAGATTTGTCTGATATCATGTCTTCGTCTGACGAAAATAAAGAACAAATTTACGCAAAACTGATGATAAATATTAAAAACTTAATGTCTGATCAGCATATTGTTAACAAGAATTTCCTGGAAGAATTTTCAAAAATGAGAACTTCCTTTCTGGAATGTTTTGAAACGAATTGGAGTAATATGTCTGATGCTGAAAAGGAAAAAGCCTCCCAAATTAATCAATATTTTTGTCATCTGCATGTGCTTAGTAACATGGGTGATCATGCAAACAAGGCTCTAAAAGAGTATGAATACATTTTTACCGGTGGTACAGGAAATTTGGGTCGTAATTGTAGTGATGAATTTTCGGCATGGACTGATAAGGATAGCGCAGCTATAAGGTGCATTCGAATTGCCTGTAACATCTTTGTTTCTGGTGGTAGTGCTACGTCCGGCTGTCCGGAAGACTTTAAATCTTACTTATATGCTAATGACAAAACCTGTAAACTTAAGCGATTCGAACACAACCGCTTCAATATTATATTTGAAAATGCTGGGGCTGTAGTGTACCATAGGGACGATATGGTGGAATTTTTATCGAAAATGTCCTCATTAAATATGTCACAAAAATCAGTCCTTTCTGACTTGAAAGATGACAATGTATATCAAGAAATTATAGCATTAGCTGTGATCGGAAAAATTGTAACAACACCGCTACTGAAACTAATCGATAGTAAACAGACGGCCAGACACATTCTTGACTTAAATACACACTTCCATCAGCTTCAAATCAGTTTAAAGCGATGGTCAAATGAAACAGACGGTTTTATTTCCCGATATTCCGCCGATCAATGACCAAGTATTTAAGGTATTGTTCCCATGGCAAGAGAACGATGAAGACCCTAAATATGGCGATGTTACATCTGAAGCTGCTAGTTTGATTTGCACACATTTATATCTAACCGTTTCTCGTCTTTTGAAAAACCAGCTTCCGGGTGGTTGTCATGACCCCAATGATGAATCTAAACGTCAAGAATCAATCACTGTTCCGAAACATAACAGAGCTAGTGAGAAAAATTTTGCGGACTTAAAACAAATTCGGCATTTTAAACCAAATGCATCAATTGAACATATTGAAGCTACGCTAATGTGGATCAATAACAAAACTGTTGAGTGGCTTGATGCTATGGAAACTGATGTGAAAAATGCCAAAATTACTCATGCGATGAAGCGTGCTCCCGAATACATAGTTAAATGGCAAGAACGGAGGAAGGAATTGAAACAAAAAAGATTAGAAAAACTGAATGAAAAAGAACGCGAAAAGACTAAGTGAGAAGCTCATCATTTGTTAAGTAGACAGAACGCGATTGAATCCTTGACTGATTTAGGTGTTCAGCCATGTAAAACATTGGAGGATATTGATAATTTACTTAGAAACTGTGTTACTGAACGGAATAAAGAATCCTTCCTGAAATCACAGATAAACTATTACAAATGGGTAATGTGTCCGCCAAATATTGACCACAAGCTGTATTTCTTTTCAAAGGAGAAAAAAAAACATACGAACGATATTTTGCGTCAAAACTTGCACAAAATCGTCAACCACACCAACAACTTGTTGGCTAGCGCAAATGATGCTGCACATGCAGCTGTACCAAGTGAACAGAGAAAACAGTTGATCAAGCAAAAACAACATGAACATTTGTCTGCTTTTCAGAAAACTAATCAGACAAACATAGAAGAATAGCAATGTAACAATTATAAAGTTGTGAATTTCAAAGTAATATTTTGTTTACTCCAATAGAGGTCTATCTATTACTCACCTTTTCTGTCCATCCTACTAACCTTCAGCTGTTAATGATTTTAAAATTTGTTCTATGATTTTACCATAAAAAGTCATCGCATGTTAGCATTTTTTATATCTTGCATCATTTCAGTTGAATATGTTTGTAACACAGTGTTGTAACATAGTATTTGGATTTGCTCCTTTCAGCGATACTGGATACCTGTTTGACTTTCCACATTTACCAAATAGACTTTTGATTATCAGATTTCCGAGTGATTCTTAACTCTGACAATTTCGAACTCTCGGCGGACGGTGGTCTAGGTTGTTCGTTTAAGATGGTTTAACTGGAATGTCAAACGGGTGTTTGTGAGTCAGGCCGGTGAGGTGTGTTCGACTCCGTGGTAATTGACAGGGATTTCCAGTTTTCGTGGTGTAGATCTGTAGTTTTTTCCAAGTTCTACAACTATATCCGCCAGTGAAAACAGGCGTCTGAAAGTGGCGTTAAACCTTAATGAATCAATACGATCTCTGTCTGATTTTACTTGGTTATCGTTGCATTTGATAAAAAAATAAAAAGCAAAAATGGTTAAATAGTTTAGATTATTAAACTGGCAAAAATAGGTAGATATTTGGTTACTTAATTGTTTTTCATGAAGCCTTTTTTGTTAGTTCGTCTACGAATTACTTCTGAACTTTCACATATACCACAATGAATTTTAGTGAAGATGTTTTAAAGGAAGTCTGTTCGTTGTGTCGGAAAATTTTCAATACAATGATGTAAACTGGGCATATCTCTGCCAACTTGTGTATCTAAAGAGGCCACATTTTCTCTATTTTCATCTTGAAAAATGGTTGCCATGGTTACCAGTAGTATTATCTCAACAGATATTGTACATAAGTAAATGACTATGATACAAAACATACCTTTTGTACTTTTCAATGCAACATACTTGCAAAACTTACATGCAGCGGGGTAAGAAGTATTACATTTGAAAACATTCTTCTATTTTGATAAAAAAAACTATCGAAATCAGCTATTTCCACAATAATTCTGGATACAATATGAACAAAAAATGATAAAATGACTAACTTTACAATCCAACTCCTTTGTTTTCATAGTTGCTATGCACTGAAACCAAAAATATTGGTCTGCATCCATTTGATTACCAATAGATCAAAATAATTTTAAAAATATGGTGATTTTTCGGTGTCTAAAACAATGGGAAAAATGCAAAAATACTAAAATTAGCATATTTCGTCAGCTTTTTTTCTCCCGTAATTGGAAGATGTAATTACTCAGTGGCCTGCATACTATCAAATCATCCAAACCAGATCATTATATAAAAAAACTGAGGACATGGGACAGAATTACGCTTCAGTATAGAAGTTCAAAGTCAGAAGGAATATGCGGATCGTGAATATACACTTTGATGACTAATATGGCGTTGCCTATTCCAATGTTTAAAAAACCATACACAACACATTTTATACGGTATTGAAAAAAAGTAAAGTGTTTTTGGCTTCTCTTTAACAAAATATCTAAATGATATATTTAATAATAACCTACAGTATTCATTAATTTTTCACTGCTATCCCTACTATTCGTTTAGTTATAAACATTTTACTAAACAGAACAATTATTTTCTGTTTATCAAGACATGTATCATAATACAATATTCACACTTCATTTCTTTAAATAAAAAATGTCGTCTCACGCTATTATTTTTGTGCCTTCAGAATTTTCTGGGGAGAACACTGTTTCCCATACTTTTTAGTGTATTTTTTCCATTTTAATTTTCCCCACTTCCTGTATCTTAGTTAAAATATAAAGCACAAGCGTCAAATTACTTACATTGTAATTTTAAACAGTATTTAAAAGTTGTAATTTGGTGACTGTCAAAATGGTCCAATTTCAGGATGTTAGTGGCTATGTAAGTGATAACTGTACCCCTTAAAGACCTTTTGGGGATTTTCTTGAATTTTCTATAATTTTGATATATTTTCCTTTCATGTATCTTATGTAATGCGGGGGTATCAAGTAGTGAGCTTTGCTCACAGTATTTCTAGTTTTAGATTGATATAAGCAAAACATGTTTAATTCTTCTAGAATAACAGCAGATCTTTTCTGTAAATCAATTTCTTCTTTGAATTTAATTCTTTATCTCCATGCATGTTATCAAATAAATTTCTATCATCTTCCTAATATTCAACTAAAGGAAGTTTTTGATATACCCATATCTTTTTGACTCCCGTAATTAGTGATGGTTGTGTTTTATGTCTTTTAGCAGAGACCAAACTACTGAATATGTCTTTTGGCTACACATGTAACATTAAATCCCAATTCATTACTATGCACAAATTGATATTGCAAAAGAAGTCTTTTTTGTCGAGCCTGCGACTTTTGTCTTGGAAGCGAGACTATAATAATCAGTCATGGTCTAAGATGTGAGATTGGACAATTCCACCCAAGGGTTCACATTTTCAAGTCAGAAACGAGTCTTGCCGAGTTTCTGATGATAGAAAATGTGAACCCGAGGGTGGAATTGTCCAGTCTCACATTTTTTACCATGACTGATTAATTTTCTCACATTTCTCGGCCGAATATTTAAAGATATAAACATGGCCGCCATGACACGAAAATGCACTCTCTAAGGTAGGAGGTACCTAAATCCGCTAAATTATGGATTTTCATGAAATTTTACTAGAACATTTGAAACTGCATCTAAATATAAAAAAAAAAATTATATTTAGCTTTTATATTTCTTTCATAAGGTTGATTTAAATTCATTGAAATAAAGGACTTTTACTGAGATGTCATATAAAAACTGCCGAAAATAAATAATAAGTTCACTTTAAATCGTCATTTCTCCAAAACTGATCCCTAGGATTTTCCATAAAAAGGATATGTTATTGCTTTCAACTTTTTCGTATCAATGATACTAAATAAACATAGAGTCACCAGCTTCGTTTTGTTGTGGAAATCATTCAACTATAGGTCCTGTCTGTAAAAACACTAAAAATCCACATTTTTATCGCAACGCCGTGATGACATTACGCTGATTTTAGCTTTTTGATGCTTTTCTCTCTTTACATACAGTAATCAATCTAATATACCAAAAAAACCAATCTGGTGACCCCCAATAAATTTTATATATCAATAGAAAGAGAATTGCAATGGCAATAATAATATCATTTTAAAAAAAAATTCTTGGGACTGGATTTTGAGAAATCATAATTTAAAGTGTAAATATTTGACTTTTTGGAGCGATAACTGCGTGCATTATATGTATTTACGCATCTGTTTGCCAAAACTTTAAACACCATATTTTGGGAATTATTAAAGGGACATACATTATTTTTTAGATATTCAGATGCAGTTCAACGTACTCTAGTTGCTTGCCAAATTTTATAAAAATCTGAAATATAGTCCAGTTAGGTACCTTCTACCTTCACAAATGTGGCTGGGGCATATAGATTTACCCTTGTCCGTACGTATATCCCGAATTGGTTTTGCATTTGGCTTTATTTCTCACAAATCTATACTAATATATCAATGATATTTCACCACTACAGTCCTCTTGTATAGTACAACACACTTCAGCAACAATTGGGTCGCTATGACCTACATTTCATGCTTCTTTGACTTTGGTTAAGTTTTGCATTTATGTTCATTTCTTAGAAACCTATTGTAATGTATCAATGATAACAGTCCTCTTGTATATAGAACATAGTTCAGCAATACTTGGGTCACTATGACCTACATTTCATGCTTCAGTGACTTTGGTTGAGTTTTGTGTTTAGGTTCATTTCTCAGAAACCTACAGTAATATATCAATGATATTTCATCAATACAGTCCTCATGTATAGTACAACACAGTTCAGCAACACTTGGGTCGCTATGACCTTCAGTTCATGCTTCCGTGACTTTGGTTTAATTTTACTACATAGACTTTTTTGTCAGATCAGTAGCATAGCAAATGACTGTCATATATGTAAACTACAATCATCATATCATCACTATAAAGAAATTTTCAATCACTGTATTAATCCATCTTCATCATGAACATTGGACAATTAATTTGCTGTAGAACATCATTTTGTAAAGAAAACAGAGTTTTAAAAGAAGCTGGCTTCATAAAGATCCATCGTTATCATCATTCTTATTTCACATATTCATCATTTTCAAAACCATGTCACAGTAAGTATTTTTTCATTATTGAATCATATATTTGGTTCTTAATATTATGAGTGTCTAATAAATATCTAAATTAACTGTAAGTTAGTTACACTATAAATTTATTTAACACCTTTGGAGGTCCCGTTTTGACAAGTTTTTCATTACAAACACCTTTTCCTACAGGCATTTTAATTCACCATCATATTTCTGACATTTAAAAAAGCTTTTTTTTAAAATATATTCATTAGAACATATAATTAAAGAAATCAAATTCATACTGCTATAGCTCCATATCTTAGAAATCATGTTGTCAATGATACTTAAACTAAACAATTTTGGTCTTTTAAAGTACAACACAGTTCTGTACAATATATTTGCTCCATTATAAACTTCATTTTTCACTTTCATAACTGGATATCTCTTCTTTCCTATTTAGGTCAATATTACAAAACTTGCATTGCTTTTAGGGTGGGACATCTGTGTCTTATAGACAAAAAATTAGAGAAAAATTATGAACATTCAACTATTATGCTGAAAACATAGACAACAGCGAAAACAGGCAATACACAGAGTTCGAATTTTTAAACCTAAATTCTTGTATACATATACATGTAGCACAAGGAGTTATGACAAACTTGACATATCTTTATATACAAATATACATGTAGTATCAATTTCAGACAGGTGATATAGTTAGCATTATTCCATTATGCATATGTGTACTTACGTTTTGTTTTAAAGTAATATACGATGAAAAATAAAAATACATGTAAACCAAAAACATTGGAATTTCAATATCTTTCAATATTATTAGGAGGAAACTGTTGGGTAAATTTCCAACAATGTGTACACATGTGAAAAAAAAAGAAGTTAACTTCGGTTTAAGCATTTAAGATTAGCAAAAACATCACTTGTTACTAAAATAAAATACCAAGATTAGTACGAATGGAAACTTATTGTCCCCCGCTGCAAGTAATGGCCTGTGACCATCTGTCCATCCGACACAGTTACTTGTGGATGCAACTCCTCTTAGACTGCCGATCGGATTTTGTTAAAATTTTGTAAGACTGTTGGTCACCATATGTACTTGATCCTTTTGCACCGCCATTTTGAGTCTACATTTTTTACGGATGTTATGGGACTTTAACTTTTTCTGCATTTGACACAATAGGAACACTTTGTGGACGAACTCCTCTGAGGCAGCTTATCAGATTTCGTTCAAATTTTGTAGGATTGTTAATCGCCATAATGTACTTAATCCTATCACACCACAATTTTGATTCAATAAATTTTAAGGGAGTTATGGGACTTTAACATTTTTGAGTATGTGACACTATAGGAACACTTTGTGGACGCAACTCCTCTGAGACCACTGATCAGATTTCGTTCAAATTTTGTAGGATTGTTAGTCAACACATGTACTTGATCGTACCAAACCGCAATTTTGTTTCAATAAATTTTAGGGAGTTATGGGACTTTAACATTTTTGTGCATGTGACACTATAGGAACACTTTGTGGACGCAACTCCTTTGAGGCCGTTGATCAGATTTTGTTCAAATTTTGTAGGATTGTTAATCAACACATGTACTTGATCGTATCGAACTGCAATTTTGTTTCAATAAATTTTAGGGAGTTATGGGACTTAAACGTTCTGTGCATGTGACACTATACAAACACTTTGTGGACGCAACTTCTCTGAGACTGCTGATTGGATTTGGTTCAAATTTTGTAGGATTGATGGTTACCACATGTAATTGATCCTATCACACCACAATTTTGATTCGACAAATTTTACGGGAGTCATGGGACTTTAACCTTTTTCTGCATTCAACACTATAGGAACACTTTGTGGATGCAACTCCTGTGAGACCGCTGATCGGATTTTGTTCAAATTTTGTAGGATTGTTAGTCACCACATGTAGTTGATTCTATGCTGCCATTTCAATAATACACATTTTGTATATCTTGTGGGGTTTCGACTTTTCTTTGCGGCAGGGGACTTATGGCTACGTGTAGCAATCTTGTTATGTTTTAATCACAGATGACCCTTATATTATGATATTTATTTTTAAATGTAAATTTCTGTATTAATGTAAAGCTACAAACACTTAATTCTAATTCAAAGCTGCACAAGTTTAGATAAAACATGATGAACACTCTCATAACTCTGTTATATTGAAAACAGTGTCAAAACTTGTGTCTATCTTTGTTCCTAAAAGTTTGATTCCTCCCAAAACTAAAAGTGAATCAGTTGCATGAGAATGTTCCCAAGAAAAAGATTTACTAAACCTGAATGAGAAGTAGTTTGTTGACTGATAATTCGAAGCTTACAATTTGAGAATATTAAATAACAGATAGTAGGTTCTGCAGCATGCCAGTAGACCTTGGCCATGGGCTGACTTGAAACAAGCTCAGTACCAGTCGTTCCATATTTTGGTGTGAAACAATGCCTTCTTCATTAGATTGACTCGGTGACAATGTATTTAGTGTTAGAATGGACGCATTGTCATTATAACCAGCCAACAACCCTCTTGTTGTTTGGATGGATAAAATTAATTATTACCTCCCCTATTTTTGTTTGGTTTTTGTCTCGCCTGCGACGAAAAGTCATGAAGGCGAGATATAGGTATTACATTCTGGCGGCGACAGTGGTGTAAACTTTTTAAAAACTTTATTAACTTTGCACACATAATACCTACAATTAAGATTTATGGGTCATAGATAGCGTATAAGGTTTGCCGCAGTATACTTACTTTGTGACCCTGTCCTCATTTTCATGATTCACTGACTTCATAAATGTAAAATCTGCTTCCAAGTTTCGTGGTTAAATCCATTTCTCAGCAACTGTAATACCTAGACACACCTTATTTGGTCTATAGATAGTTCTTATTGGGTACATGCAAGTCTGACATCTGTCTCTGGACTTTGACTTCAATTGCATGCTTGAGTGACTTTGTCACATTTTCGAGATTAGGTCCATTTCTCAGCAACTTTAATACCTAGACCCAACATATTTGGTCAGTAGGCATTTCTTACTGGATACATGTCGGTATAACACCTGCCTTTTGATCTTGACCTCAATTTCATGCGTTTACATTTTTAGCTCACCTGGCCCTTGTGAGCTTTTGTCATCACTTGTCGTCGATCTGTCTGTAAACCTTTACATTTTGATCTTTTCCTCTGAAACCCCTAGGCCAAATAAACTGAAACTTGGTGTGAAGCATCTATGGAAAGACCTTTATAAAGTTTGCGTATTTCGTTCCGGTCGGACAACTAATATGGCCGCCATGATGAATTCTTATTTCTGATTGGACAAATTTTTAAAATCTTTTCCTCTGAAACCCCTATGCCAAATGAGCTTAAACTTGGTATGAAGCATCCATGGAAGGACCTTTATACATTTTGCATATCTTATTCCGGTCAAATAACTTATATTCTAATTTTTGGTTGGTCAAAATTTCAAAACATTTTTTTTCTGAAACTGCAAAGCCAAATGAGCTGTAACTTGGTATGAAGCAGACGTGGAACGACCTTTATAAAGTTTGCAAATTTCATCTTGGTCAGACAGCTAATATGACAGCTATGATGAATTCTTATTTTTGATTGGTCAAAATGTCAAAAATCTCCTCCTCTGAAACCATTTAGCCAAATTAACCGATTCTTGGTATGAAACATCTATGGAAGGTCCATTACAATTTTCACTTGAAATAAAATGGATTGATTGTTGGACTGTCAGATGAGCTATACAGGCTCAATTCTCTTGATCCTCTTGTTTAGATTAAGTCCATTTCTCAGCAACTGTATTACCTAGGCCCATCATATTTGGTCTGTAGATAGTTCTTAGTGGATACATGATTTCGTGATTTAGTCTATTTCTTAGCAACTGTACTACATTTGTAACTAGACCCACAGTATTTGGTTGATAGAAGTTCTTAGTGGGTATACAACTTTAAAATCTGATACCTTACCTTTGACCTCTATTTCATGCTTGACTGACTTTTTTTACGTTTTGGGATAATATCCATTTCCCAGCAATTGCAATACGTAGACCAACCATATTTGGTCTATAGATAGTGCTTGGTGGGTACATCGCTGTCTAAGACATAGACTTGAATTTCAGACTTGAGTCACGTTTTCATGATTAAGTCCATTTTTCTTAGGCTTGAGTGACTCTTGTCCCATTTTTACAAATAAGTCAATTTCTTAACAAATGTTATAAATGTATTATATAGACCTTCCATTTTTGGTCTAGAGATAGTTTTTAGGGGGTACATACCGGTCTGAGACCTGTCAGCTCACCTTGGACACAGTTTTAGGCTTGAATGACATGCATGAGATTTTTCAGACAAATTATTGCCTGACCATTACTATTTCTTTTAACCCATTTTTGTCGAGCCTTCGACTTTAGTCGCAGAAAGCTCGACATAGGGATAGTGTTCCAGCGGCGGTGGCGGCGTTAACCAACTTCTTAAAAGCTTTATATTTTAGAAGGTGGAAGACCTGGATGCTTTATACTTTGTATATAGATGCCTTATGTTACGAAGTTTCCGTCTGTCATATGTACATTGCCCTTGACCTCATTTTCATGGTTCAGTGAATACTTGAAAAAAAAGTTAAGATTTTTTGTAATGTTAATTTCTCTCTTATTATGAGTAATAGGATAACTATATTTGGTATGTGCGTACCTTACAAGGTCCTCATCCCCGTCAGACTTTTTTTTAATTGACCTCGACCCCATTTCAAGTATCAGTGAACAAGGTTAAGTTTTGGTGGTCAAGTCCATATCTCAGATACTATAAGCAATAGGTCTTGTATATTTGGTGTATGGAAGGATTGTAAGGTGTACATGTCCAACTGGCAGGTGTCATCTGACCTTGACCTCATTTTCATGGTTCAATGGTTATAGTTAAGTCTTTGTGTTTTGGCCTGTTTTTCAAATACTGTATGCAATAAGTCTGCTATATTTGGTGTATGGAAGGATTGTAAGATGTACATGTCCAACTGGCAGGTGTCATCTGACCTTGACCCCATTTTCATGGTTCAGTGGTTATAGTTAAGTTTTTGTGTTTTGGCCTGTTTTTCAAATACTGTATGCAATATGTTTGATAGCATTTACTTTCATTAGAAATACACGACAGGCGAGACATTTTTGTGTGTCCACTCTTGTCCTTTGACTTGCAATGTTGGGTAATATATATATTTAATAAAATGATTTTAATAATTTGTTTATTGAAATATGCCATCTTCCCCTTTGAAATGCTGTTTGTCCTGGATAGTTTCGATGACAGCTTCCTGGGCTTGAATCACTTGTTTTGATAACTGTTCATAAAACTGTTTATATGGTTTTATTACAATCATAATTGAATGCATAAATTATCCCTCAGGCTTTAATTATTGTCTTGATTGTCTTAATTAACTGTTTTTGAAATCGGCCTCTCAAACAAAATAGCGGATTATCACCTGTGCCCCTGATCATGCATATCAACTTTCAATGTCTTGTTCGTTTCAAATTTTGCAAATAAAGATGTAATAATTAATTATTATTAAAGACAGTATCTAGATAAAACATTAGTAATGCCAATTTATCAGATTCGATCGAAATAATCAGATTTCCTCCTTATTTCAAGATTTGACTGTTTCATTCTCCTTTGAATAAAAATATTTTATTGAATAAAACCGAAAAGGATCTTCACAATTACAAGCCACTGTTGGTAATGCAGAGAAATGCATTGGATTATTTCTGCGACTGCAAATCGAGGAGAATTTTTTTTCTTTGACATAATTGTAAGCTGCAGGAAGATTTCCAGAGGAAAAAAGGCGGGGCTTTTACTCTGACTTTTACTTTTTAAGTACACAATGAAACAATAAATCAGGCTAAACTGAGTGATCAGTGTCTGTAAAAGAAAATGATTCGGAATTTAAAATGTCACACTACTTTTATTTTTGTTGGGGTCCTAAAATTTTAAAGACCAGCTGGTCACTAGTGAAAAAAGTTCAGCGTTATCTCTGATCATGTAGTGTGCACTGTGAACCATGTGGTTTGCTACTAGTGTGCCATTGTATAAAATTTAAATTTGAAAAAAAGCAACATCCATATTTATTATTGGGTCAGCATGTTACCATTATGTTGTTGTGTCATCATGATGAATATACAAATGTATTACACTTTAGGTGCACAAGAAAGCTTGGAAGAGAAAGTAACATTGAAACCTTGTGAAACTTATGACTTGTCGAAGATTAACACCCCGGCTGATTATCAGGCAGTGGCTAACAGTTCTGAAGCTTTAGAGGGCATTGAACAATGTATGTTGGTTTGGCTGAAACAGTTAGAACAGGTTCTAGCTGAAAGTGAACAAATGAGGAAAGAGGCTGATGACATTGGACCAAGGGCAGAATTGGACCATTGGAAGAAGAGGATGTCAAAGTTTAACTATTTACTAGACCAAATAAAAGGCTCAGATGTTAAAGCTGTTCTTGGTGTCCTACATGCTGCTAAGTCTAAATTTGTTTTGGTTAGTGTCACAAAAAGTTGTGTGTATTCAGTTTTTGCCTTAATTCCAAATTAAGCTTGTTCTGTTTTTCATTTTGTGACTTGTGAAGGCTAGAAATAGGTATTACTTTTGTTTCAGCTGTATAACTTTGAAACTTTTTGACCCAGGACAACCAAACTTGGTCACAATATAGCTTTTGATATAAACTTGACAATTACCACCTGACCTTGACCTCATTTTCATGGTTCATTTACTTTTGTAATCATGCACAAAATCAATTTACTCCAAGTCAAAAATATTTAATGTATGGAATTATCGTTAGAAGTACATGTCAGTCTGATATATTTCACCTTACATTTACCTCAGTTTCATGCTTCACGGACTTAAGTCAAGATTTTGTTATAAGCTCTGTTTCTCAGTAAGTATACATGGTAGATCAATAATATTTAGTGTAAAGAATCATTGTTAGGTGTATATGTCTGTCTGACATAAAAATAGCCTGACCTTGATATTGATACTTCATTAACTTTAATATGTCAGGTTTATTTCTCAGGTAGGTGAAGTGAATTTGGGCTGTGGAGTCATTACTACATCAGTCTGACATACTTCACCTGACCTTGACCTCGGTTCAATTAAACAGGAGACAAGTGAGACTGTCTCATACGAAAAAAAATGTAAATACATGTATAAGATATTTTAAAAATTTGGATCAGGTTTTATGCTCAGCAAAGTTTGAGTTTTAATGACCCAGATATTCATAAAGTTAGAAGTATCAAACACAGATATTTCAACTTCTTCATTTCAAAATTTTGAAAATACCATTATATTTATTTATTTTGAATAATTGTTTATTATTATTTAACATATTTTCAGAGATGGCAGGAATTAGATAGACGTGTGACAGATTTAGCCAACGAAGCTCGTGACAATGTGAAGTTCTTGTACACTTTGGAAAAGTTTTGTGACCCTCTGTACAATAGTGATCCAGTAAGTCATTACACACTTCTGATTGTTAGGGAAATTCAGTAACATTATCTGTGTTAGAATTTTGGCTGATTTCAGGCCATTTATTTCTTTATTTCACTTAGAGCAACCATTTGATTTTGTTTTTTTGTTTTTGTTTTTTTTTTTTTGGGGGGGGGGTCCTTGATCTTTTTTTGGGTGCTATTGCGGCCTTATTTTTATTTTCTTTTAAACTAAAAAAATTTCTGATTGAAACAGGTTTTGCATTTTTTTTCACACCTAAAGTGATCCTGTCTTTTTAATTTGCAAAAATCCTGCTTCTGCCTTTTTATTTCAAACCTGATCCTACCCCCCCTCCCCAATGAAAATCAGATGGTTGCTCCCTTAAATTCTCTTTAGAATATGTTGTTTTTATCTTTTTTGTTTTTGAATGAAAACATAAAGAGTCCGTAGCAAAATTGATTTTTCTTGGCGGGTTATGTTGAAATTCTTTAAAAAAAGTTGAAATGTGTTTTTGTCATTTAAAATTTTAGCATTTTTTATACAAATTACATACCTTCCTGGGATTTAGTCTGGCAAAAAATTTCTAAAAATTCATTTTCCTAACTTTCAAATCTAATAACTTCCTGACATTTTGGTTTTTTTTTCACATAATTTTTAGCTCACCTATCCTAAAAGGATGTTAGCTTTTGCCATCACTTGGAGTCCGTCGTCCGTCATAAACCTTTTCAAAGATCTTCTCCTCTGAAACCATTGAACCAATTACAGCCATACTTAGTCTGAAGGATCCATAGGGTATCTAGAAGAAAATTTATGTTTTATTTTCTCGTCCATCAAGAAATATGGCCGTCATGGCTAAAAATAGAACATAGGGGGTAAACTTCAGTGTTTGGCTTATATCTCAAAAACTAAAGCATTTCGAGCAAAACTGACAGAAGGTAAAAATGTTCATCAGGTCAAGATGAATGCTTTGTTGGGTTATTGCCCCTGAATTGATAATTTTAAGGAAATTTTACAGTTTTATGGACCTTATAAATTACCTGTACAAGTCAAAAAGAAAGGTCAAGAGTCAAGGTCTTGAAAAAGTCCATAGCAATTAGACTTGGGAGCAATGGTCCTTAGATGGTCCTCTTTCAGAATTTTGTGCGATGACCCAGACTGTCAACAAAAATGGCCACCACACACGAACTTAGTTTAACCTAGGGCGCCTATGGAAAAATTCCTTGAAAAATCTTCTTGTCTGAAACCACTTGACATATATTACTTGTTATTATTATTCTTATTCTTCTCTTTCTGACCCCTTTACTTGTCGTACCATTTTCTTGGAAGCAGTAAGGGACGATTCAAAAGTTCAATGTCGGATAAAAAACTTAATTCAAATAGTTTGGGGGTGGGGGGGTAAAAATCACTGGAAGTTTTGTTATCCGACATCGATTTTTGTATACGCCTATATTGGTCAATCAATTTTTCCCAAATTAAGTTAAGAGGGGGGTGGGGGGGTCAGTGAAAAAACTATGTGAATTAAGTTTTTTATCCGACATTGAACTTTTGATCTCGTCCCTAAAGGAATTACTTTTAGAGACATAAAATTTTATATGATGGTAGATTATTATGGGTAGCACCACATGTAGCAGCATTTCGACCTTGGAATTTTTAAAATGGCTTCAATCTTAATGAAACTTTACAGAGATGTTAACTGACATGTGCATATGTAGATGTGGCATTTGACTTTGGAATTTCAAAAATGCATGCCATTACCATGGAAACTGCAAAAATGTGAAAATTTTTTAAATGATTCAAACTAAATGAAACTTTACAGAGATGTTAACTGACATGTGAAGATGTGGCATTCGACTTTGGAATTTTTAAAATGGCCGTTGTTACCATGGAAACAGCACAAGTGCAAAAAATAGAAATTTGGTTCAATATTTATAAAACTGTACAGTAATGTGACCTGTCAGGTGTAGATGTGCTATTCGACTTTGGAATTTTCAAAATGGTGGGGGGCCATATTGGCGACTTTTGTGTTAGCATCCTAACACAGGATTACTTGTTATTCTTCTCTTTCTGACCCCTTAACTTGTCCTACCATTTTCCTGGAAGCTGTAAAGGATTGAAACTACATTTATTATGGGTATGGGTCTGTATCCTAGGGGTTGCAGAACCCACTCTTCATAAAACCAGGGTGTCCACTTAGCATAATTAGGGGGGCTCAAAGATGGGTGGGGTGAAAAAAAATTACATTCCTTAGATTGGTGCTTTATCTATAGAAGGTAGAAGCAGGATTGTTATGTTATGGTAAAATGTTTGTATATATATTGGACATAGATGCACCTCCTATTATGAATACATTTGGAACATTTTTATGGAAGTTCTAGATTCTGAGACTTAGTATGTTTTCGGCAACATCTTTTTCTAAGCATATTTCCTGTCGACAACTTTCATGATGTACAATCAAAACCACATTTCCACATCCTGTTTCTTGTTAACTAATGCAACCCCGCCATTTGATTCTTTGATCCATTTTCACTTCTAGAGAAAATAATATAATACCTTATGCAAAATCCCGGTAAACCAGACCCTCATTGGCAAAAGGGTTCAGTTATTTATATTTAAATTGATCATTTTAATGATCTTTATGAAAATAACTTTTTAACTTGTTTAAAAACATTTTAATTGGACTAAATTGAAAGCTTTTATGAAATACAGTTACATATATTATTTGAAAGTTTATATATTATTTCCTTTATTTAGGTTGGGATGTTGGAGGCCATACCTGGTTTGATCAATGCTATCAGAATGATACATTCTATTTCACGGTACTATAACACGTCGGAACGCATGACATCACTCTTTGTCAAGGTAATATTTTCTGAAAGTGTTTTTAGCTCACCTGTCCTAAAAGGACATGCGAGCTTTTGCCATCACTTGGCTTCTGTCGTCCATCCGTGACGTCCGGCGTAAATTTTTTCAAACATCTTCTCCTCTAAAACCAATGAATGATCCTTAGGGTATCTAGAGTAAAGTGTATGTTTTATTTTCTTGTCCATCAGAAACAATGGCCGACGGGAGTAAACTGCAGTTTTTGGCTTATATCTCAAAAACTAAAGCATTTCGAGCAAAACTGACAGAAGGTGAAAATGTTCATCAGGTCAAGATCTACCTGCCATGAAATTTTTGCGACCAATCGGTCAACCCTTTGTTGGGTTATTGTCCCTGATTTGTTAATTTTAAGGAAATTTTGCAGTTTTAGGTTATTGTCTCCCCTGTGATGAAAAGTCACGAAGGCGAGATATAGGTATTACTTTTTTTAAAACTTTTTTAAAACATTAAAAACTTTGCACATGTAATACCTACAATTAAGATTTATGGTCCACAAGGAAGCTTATTGTAGGTTTGCCGCAGTATACTTGTCTTGTGACCCTGATCTCATTTTCATGGTTCCCTGACTTCATAAACAGGAATTTGAAATCTGCGTCCAAGTTTCGTGGTTAAATCCATTTCTCAGCAACTGTAATACCTAGGCCAACCATATTTGGTCTATAGATAGTTCTTAGTGGGTACCTGCCACTGTGACACCTGGCTTGGTACCTTAACCTCAATTTCATGCTTGAGTGACTTTGTCACTTTTTCGTGGTTAAGTCCATTTCTCAACAACTGTAATACCTAGACCTTCTGTATTTGGTCTATTGATAGTTCTTGGTGGGTACATGCCAGTCTTTCAATTTCATGGGTGAGTGACTTTCATCCAAGTTTCTTGATTAAGTCCTTTTTTCTGCAATGCTAATACCTAGATCCATCCGTGTTTAGTCTATAGTTCTTAGTGGGTACATGCAATTCTGACCCTTGTCTCTGGACTTTGACCTCAATTGCATGATTGAGTGACTTTGTCACATTTTCGAGATTAGGTCCATTTCTCAGCAACTGTAATACCTAGGCCCACCATATTTGGTCAAAAGATAGTACTTAGAGGGTACATTTCGGTATGACACCTGCCTTTTGACCTTTACCTCAATTTCTTTTAACACATGTTCCTTTGACTTGCAAAATGTCAGGTATCGGATAATCATTCTGTGTACATGTGCATACTCAGGCAAAACGTAGTGTGTCCACTCTTGTTATTATATTATTATAGATAAAGACAAACTGTAAACAGCAAAAATGTTCAACAAAGTAAGATCTACAAATAAGACAACATGACCAAAATCGTTAATTGACCACTTTTTGGCTTGATCTCAAAATGTAAAGTAGTTAGAGCAAAACTCACAAGAACTAAAAATGTATATGAGATCAAGATCTACCTGCCATGAAATTTTCAAACGAATCGGTCAACCCATATGTGGTATATAGAAAGTTATTGTTGGGTACATTCCAGTCTGACACATGTTGATCGACCAATCTTTACCTCAATATCATGCTTGAGTGACTTGTTACATTTTCGAAATTAAGCCCATTTCTCAGCAACGGAAATCACTGGTATTAAAATGATTGTGGTAACAAACATGGCGGAGGTACAAATAGGTAGAAATAGGTAAGATTGTTTTCCGCTAATTTCTCCATTGTAAACGTGTTGTCAAGAATTACTCAGCTGCCAGTTTGATCTGTACGGTTTTGTTGTATGTGGGTGTTCTTGATATACCCCCAAAAGACTCCCAATATACATGCACCTTCCACCGAGCCAATTGGAACTAAATTTGGTAGCAATGGTCCTTACATGGTCCTCTCTCAGAATTATGTCGGATGACCCAGACTGTCAACCAAGATGGCCGCCACAGCCAAACTTAGTTTAACTTAGGACCCTATGGGAAAATTCATTAAAAAGTCTTTTTGTCTGAAACCACTTGGCCAATTGGAACCACAGCCGAACTTAGTTTAACATATGAGGATATTCATTAAAAAATCTTTTTGTCTTAAACCACTGAGCCAATTGGAACCAGAAATGGTCCTTAGATGATCCTGCTTTGGAATTATGTCTGATGACATAGAGTGTCAACCAAGATGGCTGCCATGGCTGAACTTTAAGTTTAACATATGACCCAATGGGAGAATTCCTTTAAAACTGTGCCATAATGTCTGAAACTATTGGGGCAATTGGATCCAGACTTGGAACAGTGGTTCTTAAGTGATCCTCTCTCAGAATTGTGCTGAACTTGTTTAACATAAGACCCTATGGGAAAACCAACCAAATTGACTGTTACACTTAGATTTTTAGTATATATTGCTTAAGGTGGACAAAATAAATCCAGGTTGTTATCAACCTCTAGTTGATGAGTTGTAAGGTTTACATAGCTATTGATTTCTTACCTGTGGAACAGATACTTCCTATTTAACAATGCTCCACTTCACATTTTTCTGCCATATAGACAATAGAAATTTTCCAGCAACTGTAGGTTACAATAAATTCATAGTCGAGGTAAGTAATAATTTATAAAAGCACTACAGAAATCTTCTCCACAACTTGCAAAATTTTCGATAGTATGGATTATATAACTCTTTTGTCCCAAAATTCTCAACAATTTATAATTGGCTTCATTTTATTTATTGTTGATGTGAAGCTTGACCATGATGAATTGTAAGGTGCATATGAATTTCATACCCATGGCACAGCTCTTTTATGCTTAATGATGCCACCTTACATTTTCCACTGTGCACTATAAAAGTCTTTCAACACAAAGTATTTAGCAACTATAAGTCACATCTGATTCATAGGTATTATGAAAAATCACCATAATGAGTTGTAATGTGGGTTACCTATGGCACAGTTACTTCCTGTTTGACAATGCAGTCTCATATTGTGCACCTGTCTAAAATGTCTTTGAGTAGGAATATCTGTAAACTCTAGTCTTAAAATTTCAAAACAAAGTATTTAGCAACAATAAGTCACACCTGATTCATAGGTTATATCAAAAATCACCATAATAAGTTGTTATGTGGGTTACCTATGGAACAGCTACTTCCTGTTTGACAATGCAGTCTTATATTGTGCACCTGTCTGAAATGTCTTTGAGCAGGGATATTTGTAAGCTCTACTCTTAAAGCTCATTCATATTTTATTGTTCAAATTTTTATCAGATAAGGAATGAAGGTGTGTATTTTTAATTCAGATTACAAACCAAATGATAACAGCTTGTAAATCATACATCTCTTGTGGTGGTTATGAAACTGTCTGGACACAGAAACAAGAAGATGTTGTCAGGAAACTCAACGATTGTATCAGACTCAATGAAGAATATCAGAGATGCTTCCATAAAACCAAGGAAAAGTTGGAGAAGATGCCAAATGAACGACCCTTTGAATTTTCTGAAATGTACATTTTTGGAAAGTTTGATACATTCACAAGGAGACTTAAGAAGATTATCGAAATGTTTGAAACTGTTTCTTTGTATTCTCATTTATCAGAGTCTAAGATTGAAGGTGAGTGAGATAGCGCCATTGAAAACAATGATAATTTTGGAGTCCTAATTAATTTCCAAAATAGACCTTTTAGAGGAAATTTTATGGAAATTTTAGCGTAAAATTTAAAGGACAATTTAGTGGAATTTGAAATATTATGTGGACGTTTTAGCGGAAGAGTATAGTCATTAAGCATTTACCTCTTCCGTTAGCCAGACGAGAGAATCTAGGATTTTGAGCAGGATATAGTTCACTTTAATACAGCTTAGATAACATAGATAAATAGAGTAGTAAAAATGTAAAAGTATAATATTTACATATGTTACACAATTAATTATACGAGAGCCCAGCTGCTGATGTATGCATTTGACGTCTTTTTACTACAGTCAGTGGTACTGAAGTAGTAGCAGCTTTTTTCCCCAATAAGTTTTACAATTTAAAGTTCTTAAACAGGAGGTATAGTGATTCAAAACCTAAAACTCATTTTATCTCGTCATTTTGTGAAAATAGAACTGATTGGGTCGTGTTGAATTTTGACAAGACTACAGTCTGATTGAATATAGTGTGTAAAGAATATATAAAAAATAATTATTCTAGAAATTAAATGCTTATGAGCTTGAAACTGGAACCGTAAAACATACTATTTTTAAGGTTAGATTTTGGAGATCTTAATGTGTTCATAACTTTAGTCGATGATATGGCATCATCAGATTACTATTTTTAACAATTTTAGTGTGAAAAATCAATTACCAATCATGTGTTAGCTTATAAATCAGTGTTGGTCCGAATTTGTTATGGTCCGATTTTGGTATGGTCCGATTTTGTGTAGTCCGATTTGGTTATGGTACGAGTTTGTTATGGGCCGATTCATCATGGAACCGCTCAATGATTATTTACTAAACTACACGTGCATAAAATGGCAACAGTGTGGATATCTCAAAGTTTTGCCGAGTTAAAACTACCAAGGCGTTCTATCTTCTCAAGTTTGTGATTGTAAACTTTTAGATCGTCCGAAACATATCTTGTAATGGATTTTTTTTATTTCAAAGTTGAAAGGGGTGAAAAACACCCAATTGTTCGTGAATGACCTCGATTGAACTTTTGGAAATTGTTGGCAGCTGTACATTAATTATTATTAAGCATCATAAAAACACAGACACCCTTGTAAATTACCGTATTGACAATAGTAATGCTGTAAAAACAGTTTGAAAAGATCAGTCAGCTATCGAGAGGAAATGACCTGAGGTCACTGTTCTGCTGAACTTCGAAATTTTGGTGTCACGACTTTTCAGTATATATTTTTATTAAGAAATAGAAATTTTGGATGTTCGTTTGACCCTTATTATGACTGGACAAATAAACTTTGTCCGGACATGTCTGGAAAATAGTACGCTTTCTGGATCCTTGACCCAGTAATATGATTGTAAGTCGATTGTTAATGGAGAATTGAACTCAGATTTAAAACTTAACCAAAGTCAATGAAGCATGATAAATCGGTCAGAGTGACCTAATTTTCGTGGGAGGCTGTGTTACTTCCCGAGATGCACCCTCACACCAAGTAATATGATTGTAGGTCACAATTGATTTTTGACATAAAAACTAAAGCCAGTCAACCGTGTAATATGGGTCATGTGACATTCATCTTATGTCACATGGTCAGTCTTCAAGGTGCACTTGTACACAAAAATATATGACCCTATGTCAACTAGTAACTGAGAACTGGCTGTGCACGTGGACATGCACGTGGATGTGGATGCCGGGGGTACTCCATTAGTCCCCCTCAACTTCGTTGATGCATCTAATTATGTCCGGCATCACAGACATGGCTGTTGTTACTAAAAATGGAAAAAAAGGGAGGTTGAATTTCGAAAATCTTCTATGAAACTACATGGCAAATTGGAACCATACTTGGCAGTAATGGTCCTTAGGAGGGTCTCTTTCAGAAGTATGTCCAATGACCGGGACTGTTAACCAAGATGGCCACCACAGCCGAACTTAGTTTAACATAGTACCCTATAGGAAAATTCATTTAAAAATCTTCTTGTCTGGAACCACTTAGCCAATTAGAACTAGACTTCGTAGCAATGGACCTTAGGAGGTCCTCTTTCAGAAATATGCTCGTTTTTGTGGACTGTGAACCAAGATGGCCACCATAGCCTAACTTAGTTTAACATAGGACCCAATGGGAAATTCACTCAAAAATCTTTTTGTCTAAAACCACTAAGCTAATTAGAACTAGACTTGGTAGCAATGGTCCTTAGATGGTCATATGTCCGATGAACCGGACTGTCAACCAAGATGGCCACCACAGCCGAACTTAATTTAACATAGGGTCCTATGGGAAAATTCTTTGAAAAATTTTCTTGTCTGGAATCACGTGACCAATTAGAACCAGACTTGGCAGCAAAGGTTCTCTTTCAAATGTATGTCCGATTTCGTGGACTGTGAACCAAGATGGCCACCACAGCCAAACTTAGTTTAACATAGGACCAGTAGTTTAACCATATGGAGAATCCACTCAAAAAACTCTGAAACAACTGAGCCAATTGGAACTAAAATTGGTAGCATTGGTCCTTAAATAGTCCTGTTTCAGAATTGTCAGATCACCCAGATTCTCAACCAAGATGGCCGTCACAGTTGTACTTGTTTTTTTTTTTTTGTTTGTTTAATATAGGACCCTATGGGAAAATTCAATTAAAAATCTACTTGACTGACCACTTAGCCAGTTGGAACAAGAATTATCAGTAATGGTCCTTAGATGGTTCTCTTTTAGAATGTGTCCATTGACCTGGACTGTCAACCAAGATGGCAGCCACAGCCGAACTTAGTTTAACATAGAACCATATAGAAAAACCAGCCAAATTACTGCAAAACTTAAATTTTTAGTCCTGCTAAAGGTGAAAAGTTAAATCCAGCTGAGCGATACACGCTCTTGAGAGCCTCTAGTTTCTTTTCAGAAATTGACAAGATGGCTAATAGATTTAATGTTATTACCACTGGTATGAAGAAGAAGACTTATGATTTCCTAGACCAGAGAAAACAAGAGTTTGATGCCGACTTTGAAGAGTTCAAAAGAATGGTTGCTGAATTACATGTAAATATAATTCTGGGTACTTGTATATGTGTCATAATTTTTAACAGATTTGAATTAAAAGTTCTTAGCTGAAGAGCACAAAAAAAGATGATTGCTTACGAAATGCAAAATTTTGCTTTTGGAATGTTAGTATAAAATCATGAACCAGGAAGATTTCATGACATAATTAATTGAGACCTAAACTTTCTGTGATTATAAAACTTTTTCCTCCTAAAATTCGCAGCAATTCATAATAGAAAGCAATTAGTTTATTGTTGGTGGATCTTCCATTCAAGATAAAAGATTCTTCAATGATATGGATCTCAGGTGGATCTGCCACTCAAGAAATTTTTTTTATGCCCTGTCAATATGTCTGGCTTGCTGAAGTTTTTGCATTTAGGTCCTTTTCTTAGAAACCCAGGTCTATGTATCAATGATATTATACCACTACAGTCCTCTTATAACACTGAACACAGATCAACAACATTTCTGTCACTTTGACCTACATTTAATGCATGAGTGACTGTGAAAAAGTTTTGCCTTTAATTTCATATTCTAGGAATCCATAATGTTATATCAATGATACTTCACCACTTTAATCATCTTACATTATTCAATGCATTTCTCCAACAGTTGGGTCAATATGACCCACATTTCGTGCACGAGTAACTCGGTTACAGTTTTATATTTAGGTCCATTTCTCAGAAACTTATTGAGATATATCTATGATATTTTACCTATTCGTCCATCTTAAATAGTACAACGAAATGTGATTTTTTTTTTCAGGCTAGCATACAGACCTTTATGGATGCTAAATTTGAGAAAATCAGTAGTACTGCCAGGGCTATTGTTTTGTTGAGAAAGTTTGAAAATTTAGATTTACCAAATCTTGGTATTCAGGAGAAATTTCACCGTATACTTAGTCATTATGGCAGAGATATTGAAATGGTGTCTAAAATCTATCAGAAGAATAAGAATGATCCTCCTGTAGCAAGAGATTTACCCCCAGTTGCAGGTATGTCATATCATTATTGTGAGTGATGAGTGATAATTACTTGTAGAATATTGTTTCTCCTATCCCTGACATGTTTAATCGGTGGGATAAAAATAAATATTTTTAACCACTTCCCGGTGATTAAATTTCTGCATGGGAATTCCCACAGTATTTTTATGTTTATTGGAAAGATAAACAAGAGAAGTTCTGAAATGGTGTTCATGTAAACAAAATGCATAGCAATGGCATTTTCTTGAGGTTTTTGTTGAAAATCATAGGAGAAACAGATTCTCCTTCAATTTACTCATAAGTTATAGAATTTCTCCGCCTTTGATAGTTAAATTTTAGATTTTAACATGCTCGCTAAAGTTGCATGTTGAAAATAAAAAAATTAATTATCTTAGAGGGAGAAATTCCATAATTCACTCATAGCTGAAGTAGAATCTATATTTATCCATGACTGATAAATTAGGCCAAAAATAAATTAATTTCTAGAAACTGGTTTTTTTTAAATTTTTTTTTCTAATGATTTGGTAATTTGGCAGTTGAAAATCATTCCAAAGATTGAGTGGAATAGTTTTGTGTCACTAAAAACACAAATAAAAGTAAAATTTTTCCTGATTTTCAAGAACAGACACAAATATCATAAATTCTGAATGTAAATATTATGTCTCATTGAACAAAATGGAAATAAAAAAGATGGGAGTAGAGGCAAGTAGCGATTGGGAAGGGACAAGAAACTAATACTTTATTCTGGCCTTACCTATAGAATATCATTGAACCAATGAGAAATGTTTCAATTTATCCCAGTACCAAATTAAACTCTTATGTATAATGCACATCCAACAGATAAGCTTTTGACCAAATATTTATAAAGCCAAAAATATATAACCAGAAATAGACTGACATGAACTTAAACATAACAGTCAAAATATAGATAAGGTCAATGTAATTGTCTCCTAAATTGTTGCAAATCTTTGGTCATCAATTCAAAATGTTGCTTACACTATTATATACCGGTAGAATGGACACTTTACTACAAAATCATTTATTTCTATGAATAAAATATGTTAGTTGTCAGTGACAGAGTAACATTATCCTTCCTTTTACTGTTCATGTGACAAATTTTTTTTCCTTCTCAGGTAAAATATCATGGGCGAGACAGCTTTTCCGTAGAATCCAAGAGCCGATGGAAATATTCCAACAGCAGCCCAAGTTACTGGAGGGATCAGATGCCAAGAGAATTATAAAGAACTACAATAAACTGGCAAAAGTTCTGTTAGAATTTGAAGTACTTTATCACAGGGGATGGCTTAGACAGGTAACTGCTAATAAAAAGTTATGTTAGAATTTGAAGTACTTTATCACAGGGGATGGCTAAGACAAGTAACTGCTAATAAAAAATTATGTTAGAATTTGAAGTACTTTATCACAGGGGATGGCTAAGACAGGTAACTGCTAATAAAAAATTATGTTAGAATTTGAAGTACTTTATCACAGGGGATGTCTTAGAGAGCTAATAAAAAGTTTTTCAGTATGGTTTTGCCCATTAGTGCGTGATGGTTAACCGGATTAAGCAGTTTGTCTAGAACACTACTGTACATTAGTCCTGTCAGCACTGAGGTTATGTACATTAGTCCTGTCAGCACTGTGGTTATGTACATTAGTCCTGTCAGGACTGAGGTTATGTACATTAGTCCTGTCAGCACTGAGGTTATGTACATTAGTCCTGTCAGCACTGAGGTTATGTACATTAGTCCTGTCAGCGCTGAGGTTATGTACATTAGTCCTGTCAGCACTGAGGCTATGTACATTAGTCCTGTCAGCACTGCAGTTATGTAAATTAGTTTTGTCAGCACTGAGGTTATGTATATTAATCCTGTCAGCACTGATGATATGTACATAAGTCCTGTCAGCACTGAGGCTATGTACATTAGTCCTGTCAGCACTGAGGTTATGTATATTAGTCCTGTCAGCACTGAGGTTATGTACATTAGTCCTGTCAGCACTGAGGTTATGTACATTAGTCCTGTCAGCACTGAGGTTATGTACATTAGTCCTGTCAGCACTGAGGTTATGTACATTAGTCCTGTCAGCACTGAGGTTATGTACATTAGTCCTGTCAGCACTGAGGTTATGTACATTAGTCCTGTCAGCACTGAGGTTATGTACATTAGTCCTGTCAGCACTGAGGTTATGTATATTAGTCCTGTCAGCACTGAGGTTATGTACATTAGTCCTGTCAGCACTGAGGTTATGTACATTAGTCCTGTCAGCACTGAGGATATGTACATAAGTCCTGTCAGCACTGAGGCTATGTACATTAGTCCTGTCAGCACTGAGATTATGTATATTAGTCCTGTCAGCACTGAGGTTATGTACATTAGTCCTGTCAGCACTGAGGTTATGTACATTAGTCCTGTCAGCACTGAGGTTATGTACATTAGTCCTGTCAGCACTGAGGATATGTACATGAGTCCTGTCAGCACTGAGGTTATGTACATGAGTCCTGTCAGCACTGAGGTTATGTACATTAGTACTGTCAGCACTGTGGTTATGTATATTAGTCCTAGCAGCACTGAGGTTATGTACATAAGTCCTTTCAGCACTGAGGTTACGTACATCAGTTCTTTCAGCACTGAGGTTATGTACATTAGTCCTGTCAGCACTGAGGTTATGTACATTAGTCTTGTCAGCACTGAGGTTGTGTACATTAGTCCTGTCAGCACTGAGGTTATGTACATTAGTCCTGTCAGCACTGAGGTTATGTACATTAGTCCTGTCAGCACTGAGGCTATGTACATGAGTCCTGTCAGCACTGAGGTTATGTACATTGGTCCTGTCAGCACTGAGGCTATGTACATTAGTCCTGTCAGCACTGGAGTTATGTACATTAGTCCTGTCAGCACTGAGGATATGTACATTAGTCTTGTCAGCACTGAGGCTATGTACATTAGTCCTGTCAGCACTGAGGTTATGTACATTAGTCCTGTCAGACTGAAGCTATGTGCATTAGTCCTGTCAGCACTGAGGCTATGTACATTAGTCCTGTCAGCACTGAGGATATGTACATTAGTCCTGTCAGCACTGAGGATATGTACATTAGTCCTGGCAGCACTGAGGTTATGTACATTAATTAGTCCTGTCAGCACTGAGGATATGTACATTAGTCCTGTCAGCACTGAGGCTATGTACATTACATGCATTAGTCCTGGCAGCACTGAGGTTTTTTACATTAATTAGTCCTGTCAGCACTGAG
Source organism: Mytilisepta virgata (assembly GCA_028015205.1). NCBI lineage: Eukaryota > Metazoa > Mollusca > Bivalvia > Mytilida > Mytilidae > Mytilisepta > Mytilisepta virgata. Next base: position 66,364,700 of record CM051521.1, read on the forward strand.
GATATGTACATTAGTCCTGTCAGCACTGGGGTTATGTACATTAGTCCTGTCAGCAGTGAGGTTATGTACATTAGTCCTGTCAGCACTTTTATTAGTGAAATCACATATACAATCCAGTTTAGTGTTGAGCTTTGTTGTTAAGATTAAATGTTTGAACATGTTGAATACTGTATGGAATTAGAAAAAATAACCTTTCCAAAAGTTTCTCCTTATACTCTCCATGATAAGAGATTTGTAGCTAGGTAGTTACTTAGTTTTATATGAATGATGGTTATTCACACTTTAAACTATCAATCTTACTCTTCTTGGATTTAGAATGGGCCTGGGATACAGGTTTGCATAATAAACTGGTAAATTATGTTGTAAGGGCTAATGTAATTGACATGTTTATTCGGTGGCCGACATGATTTCAATCGTATTGAAGTTTGCTAATGGTTTGATTAGTACTGTAGATACTTGAGCAGAAGTCGATCTTTGTATAAGTCGAGGTCTTTTCAGGTAAGTAATCTTAGAATTTAGCATTGACCCTCTTATAAGTCTGATGGGATTTGGCCATGTTGAAAAGTTTATTGCAATAACAGTTGTCAACAATAATGATTAACAAAATAATCAAAATATAGCACTACTAGTGTGATTGAGTGGCCTTCTATTTATGGTAAAAACTGATACAATTTTACTCAAAATTTTTTTCATAGCTTGGGCATGTCAGTAATGATTAAACTTAAAAAAAATATTTCATTATCAATTTAATTACAATCATAAGTATTTCATTGGATTTAACATACTCCGCCCCGAAGGAGAGGGGTATACTGTTTTACCCTTGTGGTTCTGTCCGTCTGTCCGTAACAAAAGTTTTCGTCACACTTTTCTCTGCAACTATTCATCACAGCCGCTTGATATTTTGTCACAATCCTTCTGTAGGTATGCCATATTGTGGGATACGTTTTCTGACCAAGGCCACATCAACTTCCTGTTAGGAAACTTTATTTATTTTTCGACCTTAGTTGAGAATTTGAAAATTCATATGATGTAGGAAATATTCAAGCTAGTTTGTTGTGTTGATTGAGAAATTGTTGTGTTTGTATAAAAAAAAGGGAAAAACTAGGAGGGAAGGAGAAAAATTGTAAAAAATAAAGGGACAAACCCAGTGGGAAAGGAAAATTTTGTATGTGTTACTAGATGATGTCAACATTATTGTCATTATTACACCAGATGTATACCAGTAAATATTTCTATTCTTAGTAAGGGGACTTTAGGTTTGCACTCTGTCCATCCATCCGTCAGTCTGGCAAATCAGTTTTTAGCTCACCTGACCCAAAGGGTCAAGTGATCTATTGTCATCACTTGGCGTCCAGCGTCCAGTGTCCATTGTCTGTCTTCGTCCGTTAACTTTTTACAAAAATCTTCTCCTCTGAAACTGCTGGGCCAAATGGAACCAAACTTGGCCACAAGCATCATTAGGGTATCTCGTTTAAAAAATATGTCCGATGACCCCTCCTGCCAACCAACATTGCTGACATGGCTAAAAATAGAACATAGGGGTAAATTGCAGTTTTTGTCATATCTCAAAACTAAAAAATTCAGACCTAAATCGACCTCTTATATTAGTTTTTGTCCTTTAAAGAGTTAAACTTTCCATTTCCTCCGAAACCATTGGGCCCATTGGGAGCAAACTTTGGTGGAATGGTCATAAGTTGGTCCTCTTTCAAAAGTTTGTCTGATGGCCCCAACCTCTGAGCAAGATGGCTGCAACAATCGAACTTAGTTTAACATAGTACCCTATGGGAAATTCATTTACAAATCCTTTTGTCTGAAACTGCTGAGCCAATTGCAACAAAACTTAGCAGCAATGGTCCTTAGATGGTCTTCTTTCACAATTATGTCTGATCAACCGGACAATCAACCAAGATGGCTGCCACAGCCGAACTTAGTTTAACATAGGACCCTATGGGAAATTCATTTACAAATCCTTTTGTCTGAAACTGCTGAGCCAATTGCAACAAAACTTAGCAGCAATGGTCCTTAGATGGTCCTCTTTCACAATTATATCTGATCAACCGGACAATCAACCAAGATGGCTGCCACAGCCGAACTTAGTTTAACATAGGACCCTATGGGAAATTAATTAAAAATCTTCTTGTCTGAAACTACTGTGCCAATTGCAACAAAACTTAGCAGCAATGGTCCTTAGATGGTCCTCTTTCAGAAATTTGTCTGATGAACTGGACCATCAAACAAGATGGCCGCCACAGCCGAACATAGTTTAACATTGGAACCAATGGGAAAATTCATTAAATAGTCTTCTTGTCTGAAACTACTCAGCCAATTGGAACAGGATCTGACAGCTATGGTCCGTAGATGGTCCTCTGTCAGAAATATGTCCAATGACCTAGAATGTCAACCAAGATGGCCACCACAGCCGAATTTAGTTTTACATGGGACCCTATTGGAAAATTCATTAAATAATCTTCTTGTCTGAAACAACTGAGCCAAGACTTGGCAGCAATGGTCCTTGGATTGTCCTCTTTCAGAATTATGTTGGATGACCTGGACTGCAAACTGAGATGGCTGCCACAGACAAACATAGTTTAACATTACACCCTATGGAAAATTCTTTAAAAAATCTTTTCTGAAACTAAGGAAAGGTTGGAACCAAACTTAGCAGCAATGGTCCTTAGATGTTCCTCTTTCTCTGTTGACCCAAACTATCAACTAAGATGGCCACCACAGCCGAACTTTTAACCCTGTGGGAACTGGTCCCTATATGTAATAAGCAATGCACTATCAGGCGAGCAATACAGGCTCCTGTGAACCTCTGGCTTTGTTGTGCTTGAAGATATTGATTTGATATTTGGTATATAGTTTTAACATGACAAGTTACAGATCAAGTTTGAATTTCTTTCCGTTCAAATGACTTTTTTTGCAGATTTATGGTTCACGGACTTAGAAAATTTACGCAAATAATTAGTTTTCCGCACTTTGTTACTACGTCTTCGTCCGATTAACATACTTGAGGAGATTTTGTATATTTTCCTATAGCTCAAGCCAGTAGAGGACGTTGTACTCCCCAGCAATGCTTTCAGAATGCTTGTTTTTATGGTCGCCATGATCATTTACATGTTCTGATTGGTCCAAATTTAAATATTCTTCTGCTCTGAAACTGTAAAGCTAAATGAACTGATTTTTTGTATGGAGCATCTATGGAAGGTCCTTTACAAAGTTTGCATAAATCATCCCTGTCCATGAATCAAAATGGCCACCATGAAAATTTACATGTTCTGATTGGTCCAAATTTTAAACTTATTCTCCTCTGAAACCATAAAGCCAAATGAGCTGAGTTTTGGTATGGAACATCTATGGAAGGTCCTTTACAAAATTTGCATAAATCATCCTAGTATGTGAAACAAAATGGCCACCATGAGCATTTGCATGTTCTGATTGGTTGAAATTTTAAACAACTTCTCCTCTGAAACCTTTAATTTAAATGAACTGATTTTTTGTATGGAGCATGTATGGAAGGTCCTTTACAAAGTTTGCATAAATCATCCGGGTCCTTGAAATAAAATAGACACTATTAGCATTTAAGTGTTTTTATTGTTCCAATTAAAAAAAATTCTTTTACTCTTATTATCCTTAAGGACAATATACTGAAACATGGTATTAAGCATCTCAAGAGCTCCTTAACAAATTAATCTAAATCTTCACGGTCCTTTAAATAAAATTTTCGCTGTGAGGATTTATGTTTTGATTATAGGCAAACTAAGAAACCTATTTTGTCCTGAAGCTGTATTGCCAAATTAACTGTAAAGCTTAGTATGTGTTATCTATGGAAGACCCTTCATGAATTTTGTATTAATAAAATCTGTTTAAATTTGTTAACTATTTTGGCTGACCTGAATATTTATAACTATTGTGATATTGTGCCGTATCCTAATTTAGATAGTATCCTTATTTCGATAAGCTCTGACAGGGAACACCATGATGTCAGCAAGCTCTTTCACTTAGTTTGGTCTATGTTTTGATTGGAGGAAATTTTTTAAAATCTCTTTTGAAACTGAAATGCCAAATGAACTCAAACTGTATGGAATATCTATAGAGGGTCTGCAATAGTACTGATTTGATATGATAGTAAAGTGAATAGATTGTAAGTGTCAGATGAGCGATACAGGCTCAGCCACCTGACCCTCTTGTTTATGTCTCACCATTTTATATATGCAATATCACAAGCATGAAGTATTCAGGTAATGGATAAAGGTATTTATTATATAATTTCAGATTGAAGCAGCTCGTTCAGGCTTACAGTCCTCATTACTGGTCAGACATCCAGAATCAAATGAACTCTATGTGAACTTTGACCCTCAGATTTTGACAATGATCAGGGAGACAGAATGCATGGCCAGACTCGGACTTGAGATCCCAGCTCTTGCTAAAACTATGAGAGCAAAACAGGCTGAATATAAGGATCATTATAATGATTTACAGGTAAACTTATTTCTTGACCCTTTTCACCTCAGGAAGACATATTGGTTTTATATACTCCTTCTGTTTTTAGCTCACCTGGCCAAATGGGCCATGTGAACTTTTGTTATCACTTGGCGTCTGTCATCGGTCTGTCGTCTGTCCATCCATTCGTCTGTAAACTTGTACATTTTGATCTTCTCCTCTGAAACCCCTAGACCAAATGAACTAAAACTTGTTTCTGATAGGTCAAAATTTCAAAACCGCAAAGCCAACTGAATTGTAACTTGGTATGAAGCATCTATGGAAGGACCTTTGTAAAGTTCGTATATTTTTTTCCGGTCGGACAACTAATATGGCCGCCATGATGAATTCTTATTTCTGATTGGACAAATTTAAAAAATCTTCTTCTCTGAAACCCCTAAACCAAATGAGCTTAAACTTGGTATGAAGCATCCATGGAAGGACCTTTATATATTTTGTTCCGGTCAAAGAACTTATATGGCTGCCATGATGAATTCTTATTTCTGATTGGTCAAAATTTCAACAACAAAAATTTCTGAAACCCCAAAGCCAAATGAGCTGTAACGCTGTAACTTGGTATGAAGCATCTGTGGAAGGACCTTTATAAAGTTTGCATATTTCATCTTGGTCAGTCAGCTAGTATGGCAACTATGATGAATTCTTATTTTTGATTGGTCTAAATTTCAAAAATCTCCTCCTCTGAAACCATATAGCCAAATTAACTGATACTTGGTATGAAACATCTATGGAAGGTCCAATACAATGTTCACTTGAAATAAAATGGATTGATTTTGGGACTGTCAGGTGAGCTATATAGGCTCAATTCTCTTAAGCCTCGTGTTTAGAAAATTTGCGACCAGTTGATTATTGTATTTCTACAAAGGAGTTTCTCAAACCTTCAAATTTCGAGCCTTCATGAGATCTTATCTCCCCTGCTACTGTATCATATTCTTTAACTGTTGATATTTATTAAGACAACCAATTAATTTCAGTAGCTTTGAAGAAAGTTATTTTTGCTGACATGGGTTTTTTTTTTTTGGTCTGGAAAAAAAATATTTTTAACTATTCATAAACATTTTCTTTTCAGATGATGCTACAGGAAACTCAGAGAGTAAAATCAAAGATTCCAACAGCATTTGAAGCTTTGATGGGACCTCATACCAGTAAAGTTGATAGTGCCTTGGAACCTGGGTTGACAAAACTCAGCTGGACCTCACTTAATATTCAGGAATATATGGAAAAGGTGTACAAAACTCTCTCAGATTTGGAACTACTCATGGATAGAGCACATGACGTTAACGAGTTCCGCATAGAGACAGTCTTGAAAGAAATGGCAACAACTACATTATGCCAACTACCAGAAGATGAACCCTGGACAGTTGAACATTTCCTTGAAAATACGCAGGTCAGTAGCACATTAGCATTGTCTTTTCATATGTATGATATCTTAGTTCTGCCATATAAGATATTGATCCTTCAATTTATTGATTGTATGGTGTTTAAAGCAGTTTTCAGGCAATATTGCAGCCATATCACAGCTATTGATCCTTATAGCAGGGTAAAGTAAGGAAAGGGGTAATGTAATCAGGAATCCCCACTATAGGGGATTAATGTTCTGTAACCTTAAGCTTTGGTTGATGTTATCATTTTAATTGGTATTTTTTGTAGATGTTGTGTGCCAAAGGAGCTCAGGCCTTACAGAATAAATCTATGGTAGTGGAGGAGGCATCAAATGAACTGATTAACATGTTATGTACCGTGGATCTGGAGGAAGAGGAAGAGGAAAAAGACAAGGAAGATGAAGACGAAGGAATAGGTAAATTCTAAGATTTTGTGTGCAGTATGATATATTTTTTTAAGACAAATAGCCGGGGGAAAAACAATTTGATCCCGTCTGTCCATCGTCCATCCTTCAATTTGTTTTCTATCTGCATAGGGGGTGTATGGTTTGTGTTGATAAATCCTCTTAATTTTTTTTAGATTAGAAGAAAAAAAAAAAAAACCAATTCAAGAAAAGTACAAAGGAAAATAAAAATACAATTGTGGAATCAAAATTTGAAATGCTGGAGTAAGGTAACCACCAGGTAAAGTGATTCTGGTCTTTAGATTAAAGTAAAAATTGTTAGTATAATGATGAAATATTTACTGCTTATTCCTTGTTCTATTTGTCAATTAAGAACATGACAGAGATGACAGTCCGACAGGATCAGCTGTAGCTCGCTCTAACAGTCGTAAATCTCGTCCTGTTTCCTCTAAAGCTAATGCTGCTGCTAAGAAGAAGAGAGAAATGAGAGAACATCTAGAGGAAGCAGCCTCTGATTTGTTGGCTCATTTTGAACATCGTAACCAGGATGCTTTAATGAAAGTGACCAGGAATGCATTAGAATCGTTGAAGAAACGAATTTCATCCAGTTCGATGTTACATTACATGGGTAAGATTATTTGATTTATGATAGGTTCATTCACTAGAAAAGGTTAGCGGTTTGTTTGCAAATATTTTGATGTTTTATGCCACTTTTACTAAGCCCTGATCTAATATAAGTTCCCTGGTTCTCAGACAATTTATTTTTTTTTTTAAATCTGAAGTTGGGTAGGAAATTTATTTTTTTGTAGTTTATTTCCTGTCAGAAGAGGCAAGGGATTCTCAGATTGAGTGTTTATTTGTAGACATAAATCCCATTAGAAACCATTCATTCCCATGATGTTTGGCATATACAAAAGGCCTATATATCAAATACATTTAATGATCACTTAATGAACTATGTATAAACATGATCATTTTCTTACTTTTGTTTTGATTCGATCAATGTTACAAAACACTTGAAAATGCAAGGAAAAGGTAATTTAGAGCCAAAATTTGAATTTATTTTTAAAAATTTTTTTTAACAAATACTGGGACGGCTGGAATTTTTTTCTGGAAACCAAATAAAGTTCATGACCAAACTGACCAAACTGGTCAGAGAACCAGGTACTTAAGTTTATTTGGCCTAAAATATAAAGGTATATACCGTGTGTGAGAGGATCTTTGAGATGGAACATACAGTATTAGTTCTATCAGAATCAAACTCAACATAATTTTACTTTCTGCTGTGAAGTTGTAAAAGCTTTATATTTCAGAAGATACTAGAAAATGACAAACAATATTTAGTTTATAGATGCCTCATAGTTTGAAAGTTTTGTCTAGCATATGTCAGCTGTCTCTGACCGCATTTTCATGGAGCAGTGATAACTGCCTCAGTCGTCTCGTGGAAGCATGCCTGACTCGTGTACGGAAAGTCGCGGGTTCGATCTCAGTCCGGGTCAAACCAAAGATATTAAGGTATCCGGACCAAAAATTACCACGTGATTATTCAAAAGTTCATGGATGTTCCATACAACACAATTGAAATGACCTCGGTAATTATCGGCAAACTTCGGAAATGTCAATATAACTAACTTATTTTTACACACTCTGCATAAAAGCAACAAAGTGTGTTTCAACTTGAGAAAAATATATATACAAAATCCAAGCTTTAAATTGTTTGGTTCAGCCATTCACGGTCAAAAGGAGATAGAATTTTCGATCATGATCTATTATGGTCCGGATACCTTAAAATTGGTATTTGCTGCTACTCTGCCAGGCCCGCGGCATCTTGGAGTAAGAGCAAAGACTGGTTGTCTCGAAGTCTGTATAATGTGTCTGAGTGGGGTGATATGTCTTCCTGCGGACAGTTACCTCGTGAGCTAGCACATTAAAAATCCAGCTCAGCACGTCGGTCTAGTACAAAGCAGGGATCATATTCATTATCATACATGTTCTGATATGAACCTGGCTGCCACTAGCTTTAAACATCATCCATCATCCGTGGATCAGTGACTGTTTAATGTGTCCAGTTTTCATGATAGGTCAGTTTCTCAGAAACTAGAATACCTAGGACAATGATATTTGGTATAAAGGTGCTTCATTGAAGGGACACGTCAGTCTAAAATGTTGCTAACCCTTGACCTTATTTTCACAGTTGACTAACTTTGAAAAATTTGCATTCATGTCTTGTGATCCATTTCTTAACACTAAAAACATAGCTCAACTATATTTAGACTGTGTATTTCTCTTAAGCTATAGATGTAATAATGTCTTGATTTTCATGGTCCTCAATTCAAATTAAGTTTTCTTGATTAGGTTGTTTTTTGTGTCGCCTGCGGAACGCATGGTCGACACATAGGGATCACTATCTGTTGTCTTGCGTCTTGCGTCTTACGTATTGTGTCGTCACACTTTTCTTCTGTCCTCAACTACTCGTAAACCGCTCAAAGGAATTTGATGAAACTCTCCCTGTGCATTAACCTTAATGCACAGGTGTGCATATATATTTCATTTTTAGAAAATTTTAATTTTTTTTTTGTAAAAATTGACATTTTTGAAAAAAAAGGGGGGGGGGGTCAAAACTTCTATCCTCAACTACTCCATAACCGCTCTAAGCATTTTGATGAAACTTTTTCTGTGCATCAACCTTAATGCAAAGGTGTGCATATATATTTAATTTTTAGAAAATTTTAATATCTTTTGTAAAAATTGACTTCCTTGGAAGACTCGCACATTTTTTAGTTACTATAATTGGGAAGTCATTTGTATTTTGTCTATATATTCTTCATAAGGTGTACATGGGCTCTGACATAATGACACCTGACCTGGTGCAGTTATTAACGTTCAGTTTTTAACCGGATTTTCATAGGAAAATATCGGTTATTAAATTGGTGATGTACGGCGGGCGACCGGACGGGCGGGTGCCAAACAGTGTCCGTGCAATAACTTATGAACTGTTCAACCAAAGCTTTTCAAATTTTAATATGTTGTTACTGATGACAAAATGGAGGTCAAGTTCGATATTGATGATTTCCACTTTCACCGTTCCGATATTGACGATTTTCGCTTTCACCGTTCAGGAGTTATGGTTCTAAAAAATTGAAAGAAGGCAGTTCAAGTCGTCGTTTCCATGCAAAGATCATTTGTTGCAGGAAAATCCGGTTTGCTGTCATTCGACAGCCTCTTGTTGTGATTAGATCTGTTTCTCAGTAAGTGTAAGTGATAGCCCAAATGTATTCCTCATTATGTAGCCTTCAGTAGAAAGACTATCGATATATTTCAATCCATAGTCATTTTTGTGTGGCAACTCTTGTTGTGATACTTTCAAATAATTTTATAGTAATGATGATAACTACTCATTGAGACTATAATTCATTAAAAAACGCTATTATTATATTTTAAAGATGCTGGCAGTTATGGTGACAAAAAGGATAAAAAGGAAACCAGACCATTCTTCAAAGCTTTTGCAGTTCTGGCCATTCCTAACATAGTAATGTCCCCTGCCTTAGATGAAGTCCAGCAAACTGTAAATAAGGCAGCCCAGCTTGTTATCAGTGTCAGTAAAGGAGTTGGTAAATGGCACAAAGGGCTACAGCCCCAGGACACCATGCTGTCCATGGATCGTAGACCCAGCATGGCATCAGTGCCCCCTGTAGAAGAAGGTGAACATGGGAAAAAGGAGGACGAAACTGCTGTACAGACTTACACTATACACAAACAACCAAAGAATTACTACAAGGCAGTATCTGAAAATAAAGAAGTGTCCAAACTACAGTCACAGCTGTCCACTGCAATTAATTCTACAAAGAAGGTAATTGTAGCAGTATCATTCATTGACACAGGTGTGATGTGATCAACTTTAAGCAAAGATTTCTGTTCAAGCCAGTGAGAGGGGCTGTGTTAAACTTGCAGTGGGTTGTGAGGTTTTCTCCCTGATGAAGACCACACTGAGCTTCAGATGGAGAAAAGCAGTAAAACACTATTGTCACATGCTTGTAGTGATTTTTTGTCCACAATTTATTCATTATATCTCATTGGTTGTTTATCTGCAAATCACCCACAGTTTTGTTAGAAAGTTGAGTACATATAGTTTTTCGCAACTATTTTATGCATTTCTTTAATTTTTTTTTATTTTGTATTTAATAATTTAGAAAAAAATTCATAATTGATCCAGTTTAGGTTTTGCTTTTCTTAAATTTAGATAATTAGTAGTCAACAGCTGTAATTTTTATTTACAGGGTATTTGGAAGAAATTTATTTTACCCTATTTTCCAATGGATAAAATCGGTCAAAGGGCCATGTGAGCTTATGCCATCACTTGTCGCCCGTCGTTGACCGTTGTCGTAAACTATTTCAAGGATCTTCTCCTCAGAAACTGCTGGGCCAAATACTTCAAAACTTTAAATGAATGTTCTTAGGGTATCTAGTTTATAAATTGTATCCAAGGTTTTGATCCATTTATAATCTAACATGGCGGCCATTGCTAAAAATATCTCAAAAACTAAAGCATTTACAGCAAAACTGACGGGATAAAAATGTTCATCAGATCAAGATCTACCTGCCATGAAATTTTCAGACGAATTGATCAACCCATTTTTAGGTTATTGCCCCTGGATTGATTATTTTTAAGGAAATTTTGCAGTTTTAGGTTATTAACTTGAATATTATTATAGATAAGGACAAACTGTAAACAGCAAAAATGATTAGCAAAGTAAGATCTACAAATAATTCAACATGACCAAAATCGTCAATTGACCCCTTATGGGAGTTTTTGCCCTTGAAAGATTATTTGCATGTAAGCAGTAATTATCAATAAAAATAATGGTCTGACATATTGTCAAAGATGATAAGAGCATCACTTGAAATAAATTAGATGGTAGCTGTACGACTAAAATGGTAGGTCAAGGGTCAGGGTCATTGTAAAAGTCCATGGCAACCAATGAAAAATTCCATAGCAACCAATGAATAAGTCCATAGCAACCATATATATTTGGGTTAAGGACCCTATAATTTACCTGTACAAGTCAAAAAGAAAGGTCAAGAGTCAAGGTCATTGAAAAAGTCCATAGCAACAATGTATATTTAGATTCATGACCGTATTATTTAGCTTTACCAGTCAGTATGGTCGGTCAAGTGTCAAGATCATTGATAAAAATCCATAGCAACCGATGAAAAAGACCCTGTCAACCAGATATATTTGGTTCAGGACCCTACAATTTACCTGTTCAAATTGGAAGGTCACGAGTCAATGCCATAGCAACTGATGAAAAAGTCCCTAGCAACCATATATATTTGGGTTCATAATTCTATATTTTAGCTGTTCAAGTCAGTATTTAGATGAAAAATGCATACATTTAATAGCAAAAATTATCATTGATGCAAGATCTACCCAAAAAGTAACAGGTGAGCAAATCAGGCTCTTTGGAGCCTCTTGTTTCATTAAATTTTGGGATTTTTATGAAAAAAAAAACTTCCTTGGCCCTAAAACCTATGAAAATCGTTGGTTGTTCCCTAGGCAACAGATTAATTCAGTGTTTGTCACTGTTAGCAAAGACCTTATATTACAGAAAGTAATATATTAAATGTAAAAACAATGAAAACAGAAATACAGGCATTGCAATAGGTCAAATGAATCAAATTGAGAAATTCATTCTATAAGTAATTTAAAATGATTTACTCATGCCTAACATAACATAAAGGAAATACTGATTTATAAATTTTTTGTTTCTAACAAAGTATACATGTGAAAATGTAGTAATAGGTATAATATTTGGTCTTCTAATTTACTTTTTAGCTCATCTGGCCACTTTAAAGGCCATGTGAGCTTTTGTCATCACGTGGCATCCGTCATCCATCTGTCCGTCTGTTAACTTTTCACATTTTAATCTTCTCCTTTTCAACCACCGGGTAAAATGGAATAAAACTTGGCAGGAAGCATCTATGTAAGGTCATTTGCTCATTTCATCCTGATGACATCAAACATGGCCGCCATGGGCAATTGTTGTTTCTGATTGGCTGAGTTTTCAAAAATCTCCTCTGAAACTGGTTTGCAAAATGAAACAAAAGTTGTCACGGGAAGCATGTATAGCGGGTCCTTTATAAAGTTTCCTCATTTCGTTCTAATCCAACTACAAATATGGCCACAATGGGCAGTTCTTGTTTCTGATTGGCTGAAATAAAAAAATTTCTCCTCTGAAATTGCTTGGCCAAATGGAACAAACCTTGATAGGAAGAATCTATGGGAGGTTCTTTACAAATTCCTCATTTCGTCCCGATCGGGCAACAAACATGACCACCATGGTAAATTCTTGTTTCTCATTGGTTGATTAAAAAAACATTTTTTTTCTCTGGAACTACTAAGCCAAATGGAACAAAATTTGTTAACAGGAAGCATCTATGGGATGTTCTTTACAAAGTTTTCTCATTTCGTTCCGATCGGAGTACAAATATGGCCACCATGGGCAGTTCTTGTTTTTGATTAACCGATATAAAAAAATCTTCTTCTCTGAAATCGCTTGGCTAAATGGACGACAAGCATGGCTGCCATTGGCTATTCTTGTTTCTGATTGGCTGATTTAAATAAATCTTATTCTCTGAAACCACTTAGCCAAATGGAACGAAACTTGACTGTAGGATGTTTTTTTTTTACAAAGTTTCCTCATTTTTGTCCAGATCAGGCGACAAACATGGCCGCCATAGGTAATTCTTGTTAGTGATTTTTTTATTTTAAAAAAGTTTTTAATTTTTTTTTTTATCTGGAACTGTTAGGCCAAATAGAGCAGAACTTGACAGAAAATGTCTATGGCATATAACAAAAGTCTACAAAACTGCTGTATTGACTGAAACCAAACATGGCCTGAATGTTCCTCATAAGGTGCTGACCAAGAGTTGTTACTTTGGTGCCAATCCCTCATTCAAGATGGCCACCAGCAGAGAATTTATGTTAACATGAGACCCTATGCGAAATACATGCAAAAATCTTCTGGAAAAACGCCAAATTTTAGAATACTGTGGATTCATTTATTTTCGTGGATACCAATTTTCGTGGATAGAGGAAAAAAGGCATTTCGTGGGATACCTAAATTCGTGGATTGCTGGCTTAGAAAAAAATATAAAAAGTTGTTGAAATACTTAAATTTGTGGCCTCGGGGCATATACATACATATTTTTAATCCGATTACGATCAATAATTTCTGCTTTATTATCTTTTGACAAGATGTTTTTACTGTAATTTAGGAGAAAGTCTGTATTGTTTAGGTCTACTTAGGATTAAGATTTTTCTTGAATGTTTGAATTAAAAAAAAACGGAAGTGAATTCCGCGACAATTTACTTAGTCAAAATCTTTTTAAAGAAAATAGTTTGAATATTTATATGTTATCAAAGACAAAATTATATGAAACACATCATATGTCAGAATTCAAGTACATGCTGTAAAAACGCAATTGTTCAAAACTCTGTGGTTTCAAACTTCAGTGCGTTTAAACAAGAGTAAAAATATTATTTTTCGTTGGATATTTAAATTTTTGGTTTACTGGGACCCACGAAAACCACGAAAATTGGTATACAAGAAATATTAATGAATCCACAGTATACTAACCTGTAAGTAAAAGGACCTTAATGAAGAAAAATTTGGTTGCTGCTAGGCTTGCCACACTTCATAATGATAGGGAGAAGTGACTTCTCTCTTGAGATAATTCAATAAAAACGGCTTTCCTGCCAGGTGAGTGATACAGGTTTAGTCCTCTGAGCCTCTAGTTTTTTTCGTTAATTTTTTTATCATCACTAGAGTACATTATCTTTTCTCTTATTGTTAAATAGATGAATGAAGCATGATTGTATGATAAAATTCCTGTAGCTTTTGTTGGGTAGTTGAAAAGGACTTTAAATTTATTGTCATATTATGAACATATCCTATGGATGCAGATGGGTTTACAGTTACATTTTGAAATAAAAAAAACACAAAAAAAAAAAACACACAAGATGAAAAGATTATGCAAATGGGTTTATTTCAGACTCTTTGAGAAATTAGCAGAAAGGTTGGCATATGGTTTGCTTTTGAGTATAAATTGAGATATTTATATTTGTTTTTGCAAAACTTGGACAAAACACTGTTATGAAGATCTATATGTAAGAAAATATTTTTAATATTACTACCTTTTTAGCTCACGTGTCCTTTAAGGACATGTGAGCTTTTGCCATCACTTGGCGTCCTTAGTCCGTCCATTGTAAACCTTTTCAAAGATCTTCTACTCTGAAACCACTAAACCAATTACAGCCATACATAGTCTGAATGATTCTAAGGGTGTCTAGAATAAAATGTGTTTTATTTTCTTGTGCATCAAAAAACATGTCCGACATGGCTAAAAATAGAACATAGGAGGGTAAACTGCAGTTTTTGGCTTATATCTCAAAAACTAAAGCATTTAGAGCAAACTGACATGGGTAAAAATGTTCATCAAGTCAAGATCTACCTGCCATGAAACTTTCAGATGAACCCATCAACCCTTTGTTGGGTTATTGCCCCTGAATTGTTAATTTTAAGGAAATTTTGCAATTTCAGGCTATTATCTTGAATATTATTATAGATAAAGACAAACTATAAACAACAAAAATGTTCAACAAAGTAAAATGTACAAATCAGTCAATGTGACCAAAATCGTTAATTGACCCCTTCAAAGGCAATTTTTCACATTTTTTTCGTCATCTTTGTAGACTTTAAAAAATCTTCTCCTCTGAAACTACAGAATCAATTTCATCCATCCTCAGGGTATCTAGTATAAATTTGTGTTTTATTTTCTTGTCCAGATCTACGTGCCATGAAATTTTCAGACAAATCGGTCAACCCATTTTTGGGTTATTGCCCCTGAATTGTTAATTTTAAGGAAATTTGGCAGTTTTAGGTTATATATTTTAGCTGTACAAGTGAATAATAAAGCAAAAAATTTGACATTATACATTAAATAGCTAAAATAACCATTGATGCAAGATCTACACAAAAAATAACAGGTGAGCGATTCAAGCTCTTGAGAGCCTCTTCTTGTTATAAAGAACTTGATAAAATCAAAGAAAGTGAATGAGATCATGTTTTTTTCTTGTACAGGAGGTAGTGACAGCTTTGGAACATTTCTCAGGATTCCACTCAGTTTGGGAAGTTGATAGAGATGAAGATTTGGAAAATTTCAACAAGGAAAACCCCAAACTGTCAGAGTATGAAGCTAAAATTAAACATTATGAAGATTTAGAAGTACAGATCAACAGCCTACCTGAGTATTATGATGTTGGACCCATAGGACTCTATACAGGTTGGTCCTTTATTGTAATTAATTACCAAATATATGATAAGAAAATAGACAATGATATTGGACTGGATATTTAAAAAAAATCAAAGCATTAAATAGCTGAAAAAAGTAGAAAATCACATTTTCTATTTCTTCTCTTAATCTCTTTGAGTTTGTGATCAACAGTTCAAGACTACTTTTAGCATTAGTTTGATATAAAGACTGCTAGATATCAGAAAATTATTTTTTGAAATGTGAAAGATTGTTCCTTTTGGTTTCTTTTGTAAATATTGTTTCATGTTGGAATTCATTTGAAGGTTAGCAGTCACATTAAGTGTCAATGGAATTAACTTTACAAAGTAATACTTAGGACATTTATTATCAGATGTCGTTTTCCTCAACTGTTTGCTTTTAAAGAAACCTTTGAGATATTCCCCAAAATATGGCTAGCAGATAGAGAGAAAACAAGAGTGGACACACAAAAATGTCTTGCCTGTCGTGTATTTCTAATGAAAGTAAATGCTATCAGACATATTGCATACAGTATTCGAAAAACAGGCCAAAACACAAAAACTTAACTATAACCACTGACCCATGAAAATGAGGTCAAGGTCAGATGACACCTGCCAATTGGACATGTACAGCTTACAATCCTTCCATACACCAAATATAGTAGACCTATTGCACACAGTATTCGAAAAACAGGCCAAAACACAAAAACTTAACTATAACCACTGAACCATGAAAATGAGGTCAAGGTCAGATGACACCTGCCAGTTGGACATGTACACCTTACAATCCTTCCATACACCAAATATACTAGACCTATTGCTTATAGTATCTGAGATATGGACTTGACCACCAAAACTTAACCTTGTTCACTGATCCTTGAAATGGGGTCGAGGTCAATTGAAAACTGTCTGACAGGGATGAGGACCTTGTAAGGTATGCACTAACCAAATATAGTTATCCTATTACTCATAATAAGAGAGAAATTAACATTACAAAAAATCTTAACTTTTTTTTCAAGTAGTCACTGAACCACCTAAAATATAAAGCTTTTAAGAAGTTAATTAACGCCGCCGCTGGATCACTATCCCTATGTCGAGCTTTCTGTGACTTAAGTCGCAGGCTCGACAAAAATCACCCATGCAGTACTTGATATATTGTGTTTTGAATAAACATCTTTTAATTTTCTTGCAGAAAAACTGAAACTTGGTTTAACCATTGAAACAAAAGCTTGGAGAATTCATTATGGAAAGGCATGCAACCAGAAATATAGTTCTGAGATGGAGGAGATGTTTGAATTTATTGAAGACCTGAACAAGAAACTCTCCAGACCATTGAAAGACCTTGATGATATAAGATTTGCTATGGGATCATTGAAAGATATCAGAGAAAATGAAATCAAAATTGATATGGGAATTACACCTATTGAGGTAAAGTCATCTTGTTGTAGGCAGAAATGGGAATTACACCTATCGAGGTAAAGTCATCTTGTAGGCAGAAATGGGAATTACACCTATTGAGGTAAAGTCATCTCGTTATAGGCAGATACAGGAATTACACCTATTGAGGTAAAATAATCTTGTTGTAGGCAGAAATGGGAATTACACCTATTGAGGTAAAGTCATCTTCTTGTAGGCAGAACAACAAGAAATATATCATCCTTTATCTACCTATTCATTTTTGTCGCAGAAGTGAGACAATCAATCCCTCATTCCATTGTTGTCGGCAGTTAAAGTTTTTAAAACATTAATTTTGTAAAAAATGTTTTCCCATTTTTCTGTATTTTACTTATAAATGGGCTTATTTTTTCTCCCTGTTAAAATTACATACAGTTAAAGTTTTTAAAAATTAATTACTTTCCTAAACCATCCTGGATTTTTACCAAACTTTCACAGAAGCTTCTTCGTGATCAATGAATAATGTGGAGAAAAATTATGTAATTTCAACCATTACACTGAAAACATAGACAACAGCAAAATCAGGCGAGACACTGGGTTCCATGGAACCCTTACAAATTTTTATAATTATCTGTTCAATATATTTTACATCCTTGGAATAAGGTAAAAGTGAAGGATTTTATCCAATATTCTTGCAAAATAAAAAAAAAATAAAAACTATAAATCTTACAGTCAATGACTAACGGGCATTCCTTTCTCTGTTATATAGGAATCGTATGCTATGCTGAATAAGCATGAGTTACCAGTTAACAAGGAGGAAATGGAGAGATGTGATACACTAAGATATTCCTGGGAAAAACTTCAGGCTCAAGCAGCCGAGGTACAGACTACACTTCTGGAAATACAACCAACATTCAAGTCAGAACTGATAGAGAATGTTAAAACATTTATTGAGGACTGTGATGATTTCTCTTGTAAATATGACACAGTAAGTGCTTACAGTTGTAACTATGACTTTTCTGTTGTATGGAGTGAAAAATCAATGAAACTTTAGGTAATTTAAATCTTTCAAATGGAATTTGTATTTCAGACTTGTTATTTATTCCAGAATCAATCCATACATATACAAAACATGGAAGAAAATAATCACAAATAGAAATACATTTCTGTAATAGAAATACAAAATGTTCTGACAGGTATGGCAATCCTCTGTTTCACATGACTTTAAGGTAGTTTTGGAGTATTCCACAATTTTGAATTCATGTTTTGCATATTATTAGCTCATCTGACCCAAAGGGTCAAGTGAGCTATTCTTATCACTTGGCATCTGTCATCCAATGTCGTTCGTCGTCCTTTAACTTTTTACACAATCTTCTATGAAACTACTGGGCCAAATGGAACCAAATTTTGGCCACAAGCCTCATTATTGTATCTAGTTTAAAAAATATATTCGATGACCCCGCCTGCCAACCAACATGGTTGACATGGCTAAAATAGAACATAGGGGTAAACTGCAGTTTTTGTTAGCTCACCTGGCCTAAAAGACCATGTGAGCTTTTGCCATCACTTTGCATCTGTTGTCCGTCCATCGTCCGTTGTCTGTCCACATTTCACATTTTCATCTTCTTCTTTGAAACCACCAGTCCAAATTGAACCAACTTGGCAGGAATGTTAATTGGATGGTTCTGTACAAGTTATTTTTTCTTGTGCTGATTTGATATTCAACATGGCTACCAGGGACAGATAATTCATTCTGATTGGACTTACCTTCAAAGCTCTTCTTGTCAGAAACTACTGAGCCAATTGAACTGATTTGTTGCAGAATGATCCTTGGATGAACCTCTACAAAAGGTATGTTTTTTTGTGCCGATATGAAATTCAAGATGGCCGCCACAGCCGGACTAAGTTTAACATTGGACCCTATGGGGAAATTTGTATAAAGGTCTTCTTGTCAGAATACTACCAAGCCAATTGAAATGTTTTTATGTATGAAGCATTGGATGAACCTCTATAAAAGCTATGTTTTCTGTGCCGATTGGAAATTCAAGATGGCTGCCACAGCCGGACTTGGTTTAACATTCTAGCCTATGGGAAATTTTGTACAAAGGTCTTCTTGTCAGAAATTACGCAGCCGACTGAAATGTTTTTGATATATGAATGATCATTTGATAGACCACTACAAAATTTACGTTTTTTGTGCTGATAGGAAATTCAATATGGCCGCAACAGCCAGACTTGGTTAACATTGAACACTATGGGAAATTTGTACATAGGTCCTCTTGTCAGAAAGTACCAATCCAATTGAAATATTTTTATGTATGAACAAGCATTGGATGAATCTCTCCAAAATGATGTATTTTGTGCCGATCAGAAATTCAAGATGGTTGCCACAACCGAACTTAGTTTAACATTGGATCCTATGGAGAAATTTGTACAAAGGTCTTCTTGTCAGAAACTACCAAGCCAACTTTTATGTATGAACAAGCATTGGATGAACCTCTACAAAATTATTTTTTTTGTGCCAATCAGAATTTCAATATGGCTGCCACAGCCAGACTTAGTTAGGTTATTGCCCCTGAATTGTTAATTTTAAGGAAATTTTGCAGTTTTAGATTGTTATCTTGAATATTATTATAAATAAAGACAAACTGCGAACAGCAAAAATGTTCAGCAAAGTAAGATCTACAAATAAGTCAACATGAACAAAATCGTCAGTTGATCCCTTATAGGAGTTTTTGTCCTTTAAAGAATTTTTCACATTTTTTTCCTCATCTTCGTAAACTTTTAAAAATCTTCTCCTCTGGAACTACAGAATCAATTTCAGCCAAACTTAGGCTGAAAGATCCTTAGGGCATCTATTATAAATTTTATGTTTTATTTTCTTGTCCATCAAGAAACATGGCTGCCATGGCTAAAAATAGAACATAGGTGAAAATGTACTTTTTGGCTCATATCTCAAAAACTAAAGCAGTTAGAGCAAAACTGTAGCTGTAGTAAAAATGTTTATGAGGTCAAGATCTACCTGTCATGAAATTTTCAGACAAATCGGTCAACCCTTTGTTGGGTTATTGCCCCTGAATTGTTAATTTTAAGGACATTTTGCACTTTTAGGTTGTTATCTTGAATATTATTATAGATAAAGACAAACTGTAAACAGCAAAAATTTTCAACAAATTAAGATCTACAAATAAGTACACATGGCCAAAACCATTAATTGACCTCTTAATAGGTAAAGTCAACCAAGGGGATATTCGAAGGAGGGGAAAATCGAAACAACTGACAAACTTTGGAGAACAACGAAGACAAGACCAAAACAATACATATACTACAATAGAAAACTAAAAACATACATGTATGAACAACATGGGCCCCACCTAAAAAACCAGATAAGACTCATGGTGCTCCGGAAGAGTAAGCAGTCTCTCCTTCCTGAAGGACACCTGCCATTCTGCCCATGTCAAATCCTACATGAGGAAGGGACAACACGAATGGAACAGGTCCTTTTTCATTTTCATACCTGTCAACCAAGTCATGATGACTTCCATAAAACTTTAATAAGGATGAGTCCAGACATACCCCTGTCTGAGCAACTTTTCTGTCAGGAGACGGGCTCTGTCTAGGAAGTCAATGTATATGTCACAAGCTCTGTTATAACATAGCAGTTGTGAAATATATACTCCATACCCTGGGGCTTCTGGAATGTTGCCGCTCAAAAATGGGAAGTTGATGATTGGAAAGTCAAAGTCATACCAGTTGTTGTAAAGTTTTGTATTCAACCTTCCTCTGGTGTCAATTTCGAGGTGAATGTCAAGATAAGATGTAGACTTGGCAGTTTTTGCCCTTTAAAGACGGCGTCCGGTGTAAACTTTCATTTCAAGATCTTCTCTTAAACCATTGGGCCAATTGGGTCAAAATTTTATGGAATGGTCAGTCGTTGGGTTGCTCCCTTCCTAAATGACGTCCATCATCCCTGACATCCAACAAAAAAAGGGGGGTAGGGGGTGAATTTTAAAAATCTTCTATGAAACCACATGGCTAATTGGAACCAGAATTGGCAGCAATGGTCTTTGGGATGTCCTCTTTCAAAAATTTGTCTGATGACCCAAATATGGCCCGAGAAAATGTTATTCTTACCAATTTCCGGAGATATTATCCAATCAAACTTAGTTTAACATAGGACCCTATGGTAAAATTCATTTAAAAATCTTTTTGTCTGAAACCACTAAGCCAATTGGAACTAATCTAATGGTCCTTACATGGTCCTCTTTCAGAATTTTGTCAGATGAACGTGACTTTCAACCAAGATGGCCGTCACACCGAACTTAGTTGACCAGAGGACTCTATGGGAAAATTCATTTAAAACCTTCTTGTCTGAAAATCCTGAGCCAACCGGAACTAAACTTGGCAGCAGTGGTCCTTAGATAGCCCTCTTTCATAATTGTGTGTGATGACCCGGAATGTCAACCAAGATGGCTACCAATGCAAAACTTTACATAGGACCCTGTTGGAAAATTCATTTAGAAATCTTCTTGTCTAAACCACTGAGCCAATTGGAACTAAATTTGGCAGCAATAGTCCTTACATGGTTCTCTTTTAGAAGTGTGTCTGATGACTCGGACTGTCAACCAATATGGCTGCCATAGCCAAACATTGGACCCAATGAAAAATTCATTTAAAGTCTTCTTGTCTGAAACCACTAAGACAATTTTATCCAGTCTTGGCAGCAATGGCCTTTGGAGGTACTCTTTCAGAATTGTGTCCGATGACCCAGACTGTCATCCAAGAATGAAGATGGCCGCCACAGCCGAAATTGATTTATTGTAGGACCCTATGGAAAAATTTATTTAAAAATCTTTTTGTCTGAAACCACTGAGCCAATTAGTACCAGACTTTGCAGAAATGGTCCTTAGATGGTCCTCTTTCAGAACTATGTCTGATGACCTGGACTGTAAACCAAGATGGCTGCCACAGCTGAAAATTAGTTTAACATAGGACTCAGCTTGAGAATTCATTTAAAAATCTTCTTGTCTGAAACTATTGGGGTAATTGGAACCAGACTTGGCAGCAATGGTTCTTCAATGTTCCTCTTCAGAATTATGTCCGTTGACCTGAACTGTCAAAAAAGATAACTGCCACAGCAGAACTTAGTTTAACATAGGACCAAATTGAATGTTACACTTAGATTTGTTAGTCATTTATTAGGTGAATTAGATATGCTTAAGGTGGACACATTGAATTCAGGTGAGCAATATAGGCTCTTATGAGCCTCTAGTTTGGTATTGTTTGCAAGAAGAGGTTTTATATTTCATTGACTTTTCCATGAAAACTGGAACATCATGAATAATATGAAGTGTTTCAAAGTATGCAAAACATTAGATAAAATTACCAAAATTATTTTCAGTTCATACCCCAGATTATGTAAAGCTTAAAATATTTAAATTTCAGTTGATCAAAATGAGATAAAATAGCCTACAGTAGTTTATTGTTCTGTACAAACTGGTATTTTCTTAATTTAATAGTTTATGATGTAGCTTGAGAAAAGAGTTCTTTTTTACTTGATTCTCAATACTGTTTAATTTATGTATATTTATTTGATAGGCTGGGCCCATGGTAGCAGGTGTAGCCCCAAGAGAAGCCTCTGATCGACTTGTCATTTTCCAAAATAATTTTGACATGTTATACAAGAAATATATTACATACACCGGTGGAGAAGAATTGTTTGGGTTACCAGTCACAGAATATCCTAAGCTATTGACCATTAGAAAAGAATTAAATCTTCTACAGAAATTGTACGGTTTGTACAACAATGTTTTGGAAACTGTCCACGGATACTATGATATTCTCTGGGTGGATGTCAACATTGAAAAAATTAACAATGAGCTAATTGAATTTCAGAACAAGTAAGTGTATAATTGCATGTTTCTCATATACAGCCACATTTAAGCAAAGGAAGTTGAATCTGTCATTGATATAATTCATATGAAAATGAAAGGATAATAAAATTTAATGTCTGCACCAATCAGACAAATCCAGACCTGCCAACTATCCCGATTTTGTCGGTATTATCCCGATTTTCATGCCTCAACCCGAATCCCGATATCGGGTTCCTTAAACAAGCAAAAAACCTGATTTTCATAAATTCTACCCGAGAAAATGTTATTCTTACCAATTTCCGGAGATATTATCCAATCAAATTCATCGTAGTATCTGATATTCTGGTCATGTTGATTTACCTGAGGATTATCGATCTGTTTTGACACTAAGTATTATGTAAACATATACACGTGCCTCAATAAAATCAATGATTTGTCAAAGTTTTATGGGTCTTAATTGGTAATAAAATTATTGATCTTTGTTATTTATACCGATCAGCTTGGGAGTTACATAATTAACTGTTTTCATTTTTTTACTTATGATGATAAGACTTATCATTTAATTGAGATTAATATTCTAATCAAGTTAACTATTCTTTAATCAGTTGAACATAGTTAATAATTATTTTAATAACTGATCAAAAGAATTTTGCAAATTAAACGTAAAGGCTTGGATGCTGTTTGCACATTGAGACAATTGTTATAAAAAGGATATGAAAAATGGAATTGAATCATAACAGTTCAAACTATCACAATGGTTGTTATTCCACCCAGCAAGAAGAAATGTTTGCCATAAACAAATGAACGAAATGAAAGAAACATCTTTACACAGAATGATACACACAGCATCAAAACAATCTCAAGAGTTCAAGAAACAAACCAAAATTGATCCTAAATATACATGAAATACTTTCTACTGGACATTATTAAAAAAAAAAACAGTCATAAGATGAATTTAAATTTTATTCCCTGGGGAAAATCCCCCATGGAGGTTTTCAAAAGTTGGCAGGTCTGCAAATTTGACAGATAATGTGTAATCAATTTCCTGTTAGAACATTGGGCTTTAAGGGAAGTAACTCAAAGACTACTTTCATAATCAAATCAGAAATATGAAAATGGCAATTAAAGGTAAAAATCTAATTTAATGTTGCCCACTGTCTAAATTCTGGGCTTTCTGCTTTCAGGTGTAGGAAGTTGCCTAAGGCTTTGAAGGATTGGCCAGCCTTTGATGACTTAAAGAACACCATTGATGATTTCAACAACATGGTACCCCTGTTAGAACTTATGACCAACAAAGCCATGAAACCACGTCACTGGTCCAGAATGGCTGAAGTTACAGGTCATGTATTTGATGTTGAAAGTGAAACATTCCAACTGAGGAATATTCTTGAAGCTCCACTTCTTCAGTTCAAAGAAGACATTGAGGTACTTAGAATTTCTTGCATAAAAAAAAAATCATTTTTAAAGTTTTTTTTTCCTTTTTGGTTTGATTTTGGATTTTTTTCTATGGTTTTATATGAGCAAAACAAATTCAGGCAAAATTAAAACATAGCATTGTTACTCATTAGCATTGTTGTGTCGCCTGCGGAACGCATGGTCGACACATAGGGATCACTATCTGTTGTCTTGCGTCGTCTTGCGTCTTGCGTCTTGTGTCGTCACACTTTTCTTCTATCCTCAACTACTCGTAACCGCTCAAAGGATTTTGATGAAACTTTCTCTGTGCATTAACCTTAATGCACAGGTGTGCATATATATTTCATTTTTAGAAAATTAAAATTTTTTTGGTAAAAATTGACATTTTTGAAAAAAAAGGGGGGCAAAACTTCTATCCTCAACTACTCCATAACCACTCAAAGGAATTTGATGAAACTTTCTCTGAGCATTAACCTTAATGCACAGGTGTGCATATATATTTCATTTTTAGAAAATTTTAAATTTTTCTCTGTGAAAAAATGACATTTTTGAAAAAAAAAGGAGGGGGTCAAAACTTCTATCCTCAACTACTCCATAACCACTCAAAGGAATTAGATGAAAATTTCACTGTGAATTAATCTTAATGCACAGGTGTGCATATATATTTCATTTTTAGAAAATTTTAATTTTTTTTTTGTAAAAAATTACATTTTTGCAAAAAAAGGGGGGGGGGCAAAACTTCTATCCTCAACTACTCCATAACCGCTCAAAGGAATTTGATTAAACTTTCTCTGTGCACTACCCTTAATGCACAGGTGTGAATATTTATTTCATTTTTAGAAAAATTTAATTTTTTTTTGTAAAAATTGACATTTTTTTAACAAAAAAAGGGGGGGGGTCAAAACTGCTATCCTCAACTACCCCATAACCGCTCAAAGGAATTTGATGAAACTTTCTGTGCATTAACCTTAATGCACAGATGTGCATATATATTTCATTTTTAGAAAATTAAAATTTTTTTTTGGTAAAAATTGACATTTTGAAAAAAAAGGGGGGCAAAACTTTCTGTGCATTAACCTTAGATGAAAATTTCACTGTGAATTAATCTTAATGCACAGGTGTGCATATATATTTCATTTTTAGAAAATTTTAAATGACATTTTTGCAAAAAAAAAGGGGGGGGGGGGCAAAACTTCTATCCTCAACTACTCCATAACCGCCCAAAGGAATTTGATTAAACTTTCTCTGTGCATTAACCTTAATGCACAGATGTGCATATATACTTCATTTTTAGAAAATTTTAATTTTTTTTTTTGTAAAAATTGACATTTTTGAAAAAAAAAAGGGGGGGTTCAAAACTTCTATCATCAACTACTCCATAACCACTCAAAGCAATTTGATGAAACTTTCTCTGTGCATTAACCTTAATGCAAAGGTGTGCATATATATTTCATTTTTAGAACATTTTAATATCTTTTGTAAAAATTGACGTCCGCAGGCGACACATGTCTTCCTTGGAAGACTCACACTTTTTTTTTTGGTGCATTTTCATTAGTATGTTATGACTGAAATTTAATTAGTTTTTACACGTTTTGTTACACATAATTGCTACATTACAAGTACTTCCTGTACATTTTTACAAACAGTGAAATAAAACCAGATATATTTTTATGCATTTAAAGCTGCATTTTCACACTTGGGACTGGACAAAGCTGTAGCCATGGCCAACATTTTTGCAGTAGGACAAGAGAAAATTTATCTCTCATTAAATCTTTGTTAAATTCAGCATTATAATGTCAGTTATTGTAGGTTTTTATCCCCGCTGCAAACAAAGTTTTGGGGGGTACAGTCAAACCTGCTCTAAAGAGCACCTCTATATAGCAAATCACTGTCTATAAAGGGCACAGTGAAAAAGTCCCATTCATGAACAAAGTATGTAAAATTAACCTCTGAATAAAGGGCACTTTTTTCTGGTCCCTTAGCTGCCCTTTATAGACAGGTTTGACTGTATATAGGAATCACCCTGTCCGTCCGTCTGTCTGTTGTGCCGTCTGTCTGTCCGTCTGTCTGTCTGTCCATGTACCTTGTAAGTGCAACTCCTCTTGGTGTAGGAAGTGTTCTATTTTATTTAGGTATTTGATATCTAAGAGTATTTATATAATAACCATTTAATTATCATCATTTTTGTAGGATATCTGTATCTCAGCAGTGAAAGAAAAAGATATTGAAGCTAAACTTAAGCAGGTTATAGCTGATTGGAATAACCAGGAATTCCGATTTGGAACATTTAAGAATCGTGGAGAATTACTTCTTCGAGGTGACACAACACAAGAAATTCTAACAAATATGGAAGATTCTCTAATGGTTCTAAGTTCTCTAATGAGTAACAGGTATGATAATTAGGTGTTGTATGTAGCTGATTGATTGTATAAAACATCATTAGTTTCAAACAGTCAAGAACCTTACAAACAATAAACTAATACATTTAACCACCTTGGTGGTCTCGTGATAGCGTGTTCGCCTCGAGTGCGGAAGGTCGCGGGTTCGATTCCCGGCTGGATCAAACCAAAGACATTAAAATTGGTATTTGCTGCTTCTCCACCAAACATGCAGCATTTAGGAGTAAGAGCAAAGATCGACTGGTCAGCTCGGAGTCAGAGTGGGGTGATATGTCTTCCTGCGGACAGTTACCTCATAAGCTAGCACATTAAAAATCCGGCTCAGCGCGTCGGTCTAGTACAAAGTAGCGATCATATTCATTATCATATTAACCTGTTCTCGTCCTCATATGCACCTGGTTGCCACTGGAGGTTAAACAATAATTCATCCATTCATCCAATACATTCAATTATCTATCTATAATGATTCAAAATGATAAGAGTGAAACAAACCTTGCCACAAGCTGAATTCAAACTAATATAGTTGATCATTAGTAGTGGACTTATCACCTAAATGACTACACAACCGAGGCCTCTGTAAATCAATATATAAATCTTAGGAAAGATCATTGTATATATGAGATATAATCAAAGTTGGTAATCATCGGTAATATATTATTAACTAATATTGCATCCCAAGTATCATGAGGAGGTAAAATGTTCCACATCAGAAAGCAGATTTAAGGCTGTTTTAAACAAATCAAAACAAATACATCTAAACAGTACGACAAGACCATTATAAGTTAAGGGTATATCCTCTTTGCATTTTCAAAGAAATAAAATGTCAATTTGGAGGTCATAGTTGAAAATTCTGACTTCTCATTATTTCTGTTGATTAAAAAAGAGATTAAAAAAACGATAAAAACTCCAAATTTTCAGTTAAGAAATATTTAGACCTGTTTTTGAATTAAATGGAACTAAAAGCTCTCACAGATATTATCGAGAATAGTAAAAATAGCTGAGTATTCAAGAGTCCGATCAAACAGATGCCAACCAAAATAACCCTTATTTTTTCTTAAATACCCCCTACCTACTTTTTATATATTTTTCTTCCCACCAAAATTATAGTTTTTTTGTTTTTGTTTTTTTTTTGCCCCCTTTCTGGAGAAACAGATTATACTACTTTTCATTACAGTAATAGTATGTTACATATGATGACTCTCTATAATGTTCATATAAAAGATTCTCTATAAACGTTCATACAGAAGACTCTCTATAAATACTCATATAGATATATATAGAATGAAACTATATTGTTTAATGTATAATGTGAAAATAATGTGTTCTGAACTCTACTGTTGTGTATATCTGTGTAAATGAACATGTATCTGTGTAACAATGTATAATAAAAAGTTGATTTTAAAAAAAAAATACATATAAAAAAAAAATTATTTCTGTTGACAAATCCAAAATTCCTTGCAACTTAAAGGCTTAATCCAAATCAAGATAAAAAGTTGATCATTACAGGTACAATGTTCCATTCAAGAAACAGATACAGACTTGGGTACAGAATCTGACAAATTCTTCAGAAATTATAGAAAACTGGATGACAGTACAGAACTTATGGGTTTATTTAGAGGCTGTGTTCGTTGGTGGTGACATTGCTAAACAGTTACCAAAGGTAGATTTAATGTTTTCTTGTCTCATTTGAAGATAAAGTAATGCCGATTGTAAACTAGAACACATATGTTAAAAAAGTTTGCCAATTGCTAAAGAAATGTTTTATGGTAAATAAAACTTTTTATGACCTTTTGTGAAAAAAACAAGAGAGGGAAATGATTTTAATATCATGCCATAAAAAATATTTATGAAATATGATATTTAAAAAAAATTTTAAAAATTTATATTTATATCAGATTTGATGATTGATAAATATCTGAGTTTAAAAAGTCCTCTTAACCAACAGAAAACAATTTAGGAATTAGTAAAAAAGATTGAAGCAAAAATGTAGGATAACTGGTATACATGTATCCAGCAGTATTTGACTAATCCAGTTATTTATAAGTACAGTGTACACTTATTTTCCATTCATGAATTTTATTGCAACAAAAAATCCAGAAGGCAAGATATAGGTATTACTTTTTTTTTTTTTTTTTTTTTTTTTTGTGGGGGTGTGGGGGTGGGGGGAGGGAGTGCTTTGCCATAACTCTTTTAAAACCTTAATAACTTTGCACAGATATTACTTACAATTAAGATTTTTTGTCCACAGATACCTTATGGTATAAACTTTGCCACAGTATACTTATCTTGTGACCCTGACCTCATTTTCATGGTTCACTGACTTCATAAACATAAATGAAAAATCTGCATTTAAGTTTCGTGGTTAAATCCATTTCTCAACAACTGTAATACTTAGGCAAACCATATTTGATCTATAGATGGCAGCCAGAGCTGAAAATAGGACCCTATAGGAAATTTACTAAAAGATCTTCTTATCTGAAACCACTGGGCCATGTGGAACAAAACTTAGCAGCAATGGTCCTTTGGTAATCCTCTCTCAGAATTATATCCGATGACCCCTCCCCCTCCGACCGTCCAAAACGGCTGCCAGAGCCAAACATTGTTAAACATTGTTCTATGAACAAAGTGTAGTAGTCAGTCGAGGACCAGCTTATCAAATAATGAAAGTAGTTTCTCAGCAATGTGTTTACGCATTAATAAAGAGAATAAGACAGATATAAGTCTGCAGATACTGTGGATTCATTTATTTTCGTTGATATCAATTTTCGTGGATAGAGAAAAAAAGGCATTTCGTGGGATACCTAAATTCGTGGATTGCTGGTTTAGAAAAAAATATAAAAAGTTGTTGAAATACTTAAATTCGTGGCTTGGCACATCAGATATCATGAAAATACAGCGACAAAACGTGCCGATCAGACTTGATATTGTACAGTAAAGTACTGATTTAAAGCGCTTATTAAACAAAAGTCTAACAAACAGATTCTTTAAATTTGTAACGGAACAATTAAAGCTTGTCATGAATTTATCAAAATTAACAAAATCAGTAATTATTGACTTATTAGGTTAAACAGGTGTGAAATATCACTTGTCACCAAATACCTCGGGGCATATACATACATATTTTTAATCCGATTACGACCAATAATATCTGCTTTATTATCTTTTTACAAGATGTTTTTACTGTAATTTATGAGAAAGTCTGTATTGTTTAGGTCTACTTAGGATTAAGATTTTTCTTTAATGTTTGAATGAAAAAAACCGGAAGTGAATTCCGCGACAATTTACACAGTCAAAATCTTTTTAAAGAAAATTGTTTGAGCGTTTATATGTTACCCACGAAAATTGGTATACAACGAATATTAATGAATCCACAGTATATAATATGCCAATTCAAACCATGCACTATCAATGTAATTGTTAATGTCAAACATGGAATTTATATAAAAACTGAAAAGTATGAAGTTTATCGTCTTTTAATAGTTTAATGGCTATATCATGGATATGTCCATCTTTTGCTATGGGGAAACCTGTCTAAAGGGATAAAAAAGGCGATTGAAAAAAATGTCCAGCTGACTCAAATATTATTTGGAAGCCCTGCTTCCAACCGACATGGCTGCGGTTACTCAAAATAGAAAAAAGGGGGGATGAATATCACAAATCGTCTATGAAACTACAACGCCAGTTGTAACCAAACTTGGCATTAATGGTCCTTAGGAGGTTCTCTTTCAGAAGTATGTCCGATGACCCAGAATGTTAACCAAGATGGCAGCCACAGCCGAACTTAGTTCAACATAGGGCCCTATGGGAAAATTCATTGAAAATCTTCTTGTCTGAAACCACTTGACCAATTGGAACCAGACTTGGCAGCAATGGTCTTTATATGGTCCTCTTTCAGAATTGTGTCCAATGACCTGGACAGCCAACCAAGATGGCTGCCACAACCGAACTTAGTTAAACATAGAGCCCAATGGGAAAATTCATTGAAAATCTTCTTGTCTGAAACCACTTTACCAATTGGAACCAGACTTGGCAGCAATGGTCTTTATATGGTCCTCTTTCAGAATTGTGTCCAATGACCTGGACAGTCAACCAAGATGGCCGCCACAACCGAACTTAGTTTAACATAAGGCTCCATGTGAAAATTCATTGAAAATATCTTCTTGTCTGAAACCACTTTACCAATTGGAACCAGACTTTGCAGCAATGGTCCTTAGGAGGTCCTCTTTCAGAATGTGTACAATTTCGTGGACTGTGAACCAAGATGGCCGACACAGCTGAACTTAGTTTAACATAGGACCCTATGGAAAATTCACTAAAAAATCTTCTTGTCTGAAACCACTAAGCCAATTAGAACTAGACTTGGTAGCAATGATCCTTGATGGTCCTCTTTCAGAATTGTGTCAGATGACGCCAGACTGTCAACCAAGATGGCTGCCACAGCCGAACTTAGTTTGACATAGGGCCTTATGAAAAAATTAATTGAAAAATCTTCTTGTCTGAAACCCCTTAGCCAATTGGAACCAGTTAGCCCGTTGGATCAAAACTTGGCAGTAATGGTCCTTAAGTGGTTCTCTTTTAGAAATGTGTACACTGACCTGGACTGTCAACCATCTTGGCTGCGACAGCCGAACTTAGTTTAACATGAAACCTATAGAAAAACCAGCCAAATCTTTGGTCTTGCTCTAGGTGAAAATTTCAATCTAGGTGAGCGATACAGGCTCTTTAGAGCCTCTAGTTTTTATGAATATCAGCATCGCATCATGGCGGAGATGGAACTTGAGGGACTCTAAGCAATTTTTAACTCAATGGATTGTACTTAAAACATATTGTGATACATATCGTAAATCTATTGAAATATCGCAATACGTGTCATATGTCAAAAGAGTGTATCTTTACACCCCTAGTGACACCTAAC
Source organism: Mytilisepta virgata (assembly GCA_028015205.1). Lineage (NCBI taxonomy): Eukaryota > Metazoa > Mollusca > Bivalvia > Mytilida > Mytilidae > Mytilisepta > Mytilisepta virgata. The sequence goes on from CM051521.1 coordinate 66,396,313, forward strand.
CATGACCAAAATTTTAGGCTTGAGTGACTCGTCGCATTTTTACGAATAAGTCCATTTCTCCACAGTTGTTATAAATGTATGTAGACCCACCATTTTTGGTCTATAGATAGTGTTTGGTGGGTACATACCAGTCTAAGACCTGTCAGGTGACCTTTTACACAGTTTTGTGCTTGAATGACATGCATGAGATTCTTCAGATAAATGTTGTTTGACCATAACTATTTGTTTGAATGGACTTTCCTTTGACTTGTAATGTCGGGTATCAGATAATCTTTATTCTGTGTCCATGTGCATACTCAGGCGAGACATTTAGTGTGTCCACTCTTGTGGATTTCTCTAAATTTTTGTAACTTACAAAACTGCCAAATTGAAAATGTCATTACATTATTCCACAGTCTTCACTGAATGATAAGTTCCTTGCAAAAAAATTGATTCATCTAAAATATAAGAAATGGATAAGAAAAGATGTTTGTAATGTTCCGGAAGTTTGGTTTTAATATAATCTGCATGTTGTAAGAACACAATTCACAACATTACACTGAAATTTTTTTCACACCACACAAAATGTTTTTGCTTAAAAAACAGTCAGCCATCTGTATGAATGAGATTAAGACATTAATTGTAAAATTCCTACAGGAAGCCAAGAGATTCAGCAATATAGATAAATCCTGGATAAAAATGTATGTAGACCCACCATTTTTGGTCTATAGATAGTGTTTGGTGGGTACATACCAGTCTAAGACCTGTCAGGTGACCTTTTACACAGTTTTGTGCTTGAATGACATGCATGAGATTCTTCAGATAAATGTTGTTTGACCATAACTATTTGTTTGAATGGACTTTCCTTTGACTTGTAATGTCGGGTATCAGATAATCTTTATTCTGTGTCCATGTGCATACTCAGGCGAGGCATTTAGTGTGTCCACTCTTGTGGATTTCTCTAAATTTTTGTAACTTACAAAACTGCCAAATTGAAAATGTCATTACATTATTCCACAGTCTTCACTGAATGATAAGTTCCTTGCAAAAAAATTGATTCATCTAAAATATAAGAAATGGATAAGAAAAGATGTTTGTAATGTTCCGGAAGTTTGGTTTTAATATAATCTGCATGTTGTAAGAACACAATTCACAACATTACACTGAAATTTTTTTCACACCACACAAAATGTTTTTGCTTAAAAAACAGTCAGCCATCTGTATGAATGAGATTAAGACATTAATTGTAAAATTCCTACAGGAAGCCAAGAGATTCAGCAATATAGATAAATCCTGGATAAAAATGTATGTAGACCCACCATTTTTGGTCTATAGATAGTGTTTGGTGGGTACATACCAGTCTAAGACCTGTCAGGTGACCTTTTACACAGTTTTGTGCTTGAATGACATGCATGAGATTCTTCAGATAAATGTTGTTTGACCATAACTATTTGTTTGAATGGACTTTCCTTTGACTTGTAATGTCGGGTATCAGATAATCTTTATTCTGTGTCCATGTGCATACTCAGGCGAGACATTTAGTGTGTCCACTCTTGTGGATTTCTCTAAATTTTTGTAACTTACAAAACTGCCAAATTGAAAATGTCATTACATTATTCCACAGTCTTCACTGAATGATAAGTTCCTTGCAAAAAAATTGATTCATCTAAAATATAAGAAATGGATAAGAAAAGATGTTTGTAATGTTCCGGAAGTTTGGTTTTAATATAATCTGCATGTTGTAAGAACACAATTCACAACATTACACTGAAATTTTTTTCACACCACACAAAATGTTTTTGCTTAAAAAACAGTCAGCCATCTGTATGAATGAGATTAAGACATTAATTGTAAAATTCCTACAGGAAGCCAAGAGATTCAGCAATATAGATAAATCCTGGATAAAGATAATGACACGTGCACACGAAACACCAAATGTTGTACAATGTTGTGTAGGAGACGAGACACTGATGCAGTTACTTCCCCATTTATTGGAACAGCTGGAACTATGTCAGAAATCACTGACAGGGTATGTTATATGTAAAAAATCATTGACGGCATATATTAAATGGCAAACATCACCGATAGCATATGTTACATGTCAGAAATCACTGACAGGGTATGTTAAACATCAGAAATCACTGACAGTGTATGTTAAATGTCAGAATTTACTGGCATGTTGTGAAATATGTCAGAAATCACTGACAACATATGTTAATTGTCAGAAATCACTGACAGTGTAAGTTAAATGTCAGAAACTACTGAAATTGTGTATTAAATGTCAGAATTCACTGACAGCATATGATAAATGTCAGAAATCACTGACAGTTTATGCTATAAGTATTATGTGAGAAATCACTGACAGTTTATGTTATATGTATTATGTCAGAAATAACTGACATGGTATGTTAAATGTCAGAAATCACTTACAATTTATGTTTTAGGTATTATGATAGGAATCATTGACATTATGTTATTGCTGAACACATAAGTGTAATTTTTCAACACTTTAAAAAACAAATTGGAAAATTGAATTTTTAGACGAGCTTGTAACCATCAGCAATGTTCACACATTTTTGTACATAATAACTTGAAATCTTAACTGAGTCTTTATTTCCTTTAAATAAACCATTGTAGTCATCTTACATATTAGAATTTTAAAAATAAATATTTTTTAAGTATTTTTTTTTTTTATATTTTCGAAACAAGTTCAGTATTTGAGTTTTTGTATGAGAAACAACTTTGAATTATTTAAATTTAAAACAGTAATTCTTCTTATTAAACAGTTAAAAGCTCTTGCCATTAATCTTTGAACTAGAAAAAATAGACAGAGTTGATACCATGAAAATAGAATATTTTAACATTGTCCATTAAAAAATTTAAATTATTATTATAATGTGTATTTTATACAAAACTAACTTCATTTTTTTTTATTTCAGTTACTTAGAGAAAAAGAGGTTACTGTTCCCCAGGTTTTTTTTTGTATCAGATCCAGCTTTGTTAGAAATTCTTGGACAAGCCAGTGATCCCCATACCATACAGGCACATCTGTTGTCTGTGTTTGACAACATTAAGACCGTCAAGTTCCATGAGAAACATTATGATCTTATATTGTCTATCCATTCATCTGAAGGAGAAACTATTGATGTAAGATTTCTTCATATTTAAAAAGAAATACAGTCAGGACAAACTCAAATGGTCTCATGTTAATTTTATACATTTGTTTTAAAAAAGTTATATAACCTGAGCCTTAAGATTCCTTTTCATTTTACTATGTCTAAAGGTTATAGGTTTTATGAAAGAAATTTTACCTGCAAAATAAACCATCACAAAGTTTCAACCTTTCTAGACCAAAGGCAAAAATGTCCTGTAAAAATGTTTACAGTAATTATTTAAGTAAAACTTTGATATAAACCTTTGATGTTTTAATTTTTAGATGGAGAAGCATGTGAAAGCAGAAGGAAATGTTGAAACCTGGCTGATGGCACTGTTAAAAATGTCCCAGAAATCACTGCATGGTGTTATCAGAACTGCTGCCATGGCAATACAAGATACAAACTTCCAGTTACTTGAGTTCTTAAACATGTTCCCTGCCCAGGTCAGTTAAACCAAGAGGTTAAGAGGATTTGATGTGAGATTGAAAAGATTATGTTCTTTTGAAACTGAAGTTTGTTTTGTAATATTGCTATCTACTATTTAGCTCACCTGACCCAAAGGGTCATGTGAGCTATTGCCATCACTTGGCGTCCGGCGTCTGACCTCCATCGTTAACTTTTTAGCTGACCTGGCTAAAAGCCAGGGTGAGCTTTTGCCAACACTTTGCATCCTCCCGTCCGTTGTCTGTCGTTTGCCGTGCGTCTTCCATTAACTTTTCACATTTCTGTCTTCTAAAAAACCACTGAACCAAATGGAACCAAACTTGGCAGCCATGTTCCTGGGAAGGTCCTTTACAGAATTTATAATTTTGGTTCCGATCGAATATTCAGCATGGCTGCTAAGCCAAATAATGTGTTCTGATTGGCTGAAATTTAAAAAAAATTTAAAAAATTCTTGTCAGAAACCACTGTTGGACATAGTTAACACAGGACCCAATGTTTCAAAAATCTTCTTGTCAGAAACCACTGTTGGACATAGTTAACACAGGACCCAATGTTTCAAAAATCTTCTTGTCAGAAACCACAAGACCAAATGAAATTATAATTTGCAGGAATGTTCCTTAGATGGTCCTCTCCCAAATTTATGATTCCTTATGGGAAACATGTACAAACAACTGCTTTTTCGAAAGAGTTTTACAGATTGAATTGATAATATGCCTGAATGATTGTATGATGGTCCTGTACCAATCCATGATAGCCACTAGCAGTGGACTTAGTTTAACAGAGGACCCTATGGGAAATACATACAAAAATCTTCTTCTAGAGAACCACTGAAGGCATTGAAACCAAACATAGCATGAATGTTCCTTTTGATGTGCTGACCAAATGTTGTTACTTTGATGCTGATCTGTCATCCAAGATGGCTGCCAATGGGGGACTTAGTTTAACATAGGGCCCTATGGAAAATACATACAAAAATCTTCTACAGAACCACTCAATGGTTTGAATGTTCCTTATGAGGTGGTTACCAAGTGTTGTTACTTTTGTGCTGATCTGTCATCCAAAATTGTGTCTAGCGGGGGACTTTGTTTAACATAATACCCTATGCGAAAAACATACAACGGCTTCTTCTTGAAATTACTGAATGGATTGAAACCAAACATGGCATGGATGTTAATCTCATGGTCCTTTAGCAATGAACAAATTGAAATATCAGATGAGTGATACATGCTCCAAGGAGCCTCTGGTTAAAAAATTTTCCTCTGAAACCACTAGGCCAATTTAAACCCAAGTTGGCCTTAATCATCCTTATGGTGTCTACTTTCAAAATTTTGTCTTATGATCCGGCAACCATCCAACATGGTTGCCATGTCTATAAATAGAACTGCAGTTTTTCACTTATATATCAAAAACTAAAGCATTTAGAGCAAAACTGACAGGAGTAAAAATGTTCATCAGGTCAAGATCTACCTGGCATGAAATTTTAAGACAAATCGGTCAACCCTTTGTTGGGTTAGTGCTCCTGAATTGTTAACTTTAAGGAAATTTTGCATTTTTTGGTTACTATCTTGAATATTGTTATAGATACAGACAAACTGTAAACAGCAAAAATGTTCAACAAAGTAAGATCTGCAAATACGTCAAAATGACCAAAATCATTAATTGTCCCCTTATAGGAATTTTTGCCCTTTAAAGACAGTGTCCGGTGTAAACACCAAAAATGTTCAACAAAGTAAGATCTACAAATAAGTCAACATGACCAAAATCATTAATTCTCCCCTTATAGGAGTTTTTGCCCTTTAAAGACAGTGTCCGGCGTAAACTTTCCTTTAAAGACCTTCTCCTCTGAAACCACTGGGCCAATTGGGACCAAACTTTTGTGGATTGGTCCATGACCCTCTTCTAAAAGTGTGTCTGGCATCTCTGACATCCAACCGACATGGCTGCTGTGACTAAAAATAGAAAAAAAGGGGGGGGATGAATTTAAAAAATCTTCCTCTATGTAACAACATGGCCAATTGGAACCAGACTTGACAGCAATGGTCCTTAGATGGTTCTCTTAGATGGTCAGAATTATGTCCAATGACCCAGAATGTCAACCAAGATGGCCATCACACCTGAACTTAGTTTAACATGGGACACTATTGGAAAATTTATTAAAAAATCTTCTTATCCGAAACTACAGACTTATTTATAACCAAACTTGGCAGAAATGGTCCTCTATCAGAATTGTGCCCGACGAACCAGAAAAAAATTAACAAACACATCGTAGTAAAAAGACGTAAAGCTTCAAAAAGAAATTGATTAAAAAGTAAAAAAAAGTTTGCCAGCAATATTTTCTTAAGTTTCTGAAATGATATTATAGGGTTATTGCATTAATATTGAGGAATATTTTATGCTAAATTTTGGTTACCATTTTCTACATGGAATATTAAATTGCCATAAGATAATTATATTTACTGAATGGTATTGTAAACAGATATATTATTTGTATAATTTAGTTAAGTAATTGTCAATACTTTGCAGGTTGGTCTGTTAGGACTTCAGATGATCTGGACTAGAGATGCCACAGAAGCACTCACCAATGCCCGCCATGATCGCAAGGTCATGCAGCAGACAAACCAAGCCTTCCTTGAGTTATTGAACACCCTTATTGAGCAGACTACTAAAGAATTGACTCCATTTGAAAGAACCAAATTTGAAACTTTGATCACAATTCACATCCATCAGAAAGATATATTTGAAGATCTTGTAAGTAGAACATTAGTAATTCATTAAAAATGATTTCAAAATTAATAAAAAAAAATATTGGTACAGATGGACATTTCATCTTTTAATATCTAGAATTGCTATCATCCTTCAAGATAGTCCAGTTGCTGCATAATTTTATTTGAAAAAGTCCAGTTGCTGCAATTTTATTTGAAAAAGACGATCTATAGTTGATAGCCAGATTAATTATTATATTCAAAACTTTAAAGAAGGTAATATTGCTATATCACCCTCTAGAATAAAAATAAATAAATATCAGATCTCAGAAAAACTGTGTTTTATACCTGTTAACTAGATGGTAAACAATGTTGTTGTAGTTCAATGTACAGTTAATTAAGTCTCCCAAACAAAGTTTGGAGACCTCTTGTTTTTGCGGTGTTTCTTATTATTATGTCGCCCCCAGACGTAGTCCGGACAAGTTCTCCGAGATGGCCTCCGAGATGGCTGGAACAATCTTTTTGAAACTTCACAGTAATGATGATCACCAAGTCTAGTTGTGCATGTAACACATTTTCATATGGAAATGGAAAAAGTATGAAAATGTTTGGAAACTTTCATATCTCAAAAACTGCACCATAGAATTTCATGAAACTTTGTACCTTTGTAAAGTATGATTAGTAGAACATGTTCGTGAAAAAAAAATCGCGATCGATTGGAGACATTTGGTGGCCATTTTGAAAAATGTTGTAAAAATGAAGAAAAACTGAACATTGTCCGATTTCAACGAAAATTGATATCTAGGCTAAGTCTGGGATGGCGAACAAGGTTCTATCATCGAAATACATGGTTTTCAAAATGGCTGCCATAGGCGACATCTGCTATTGCTCGCAGTTGCAATTCTAGTTATTTTTTTTTTCTTCCAATGATTTTTGTCCGGCTAAGTTCTCGGAGATGGTTGGACCCTTTGTAATGAAACTTCACAGCAACAATAACCGCCATGTGTAGATGTGCTTTTGAAGTTTGGAATTTAAAAAATGGCCGCCATTGCCATGGTAATGGATAAAGTGCGAAAATTTGTTTAATTGCAGTTTTCTCTGTACCTGCTGAACCAATCCTTTCAAAACTTTGTAGGATTGCTCCTTGCATCAAGTTTTACAAATTAATGCAAAAAAATTGAAATCGGTTGGACAAATTTGGCCAATGTTGCCATGGAAACAAGAAAAATGGGGTATTTTTGGGAAATTGTTTTTTTCTCACCTAAATGACCTCAACTTTATGGAATTGTTTTGTATAAGTGCTAGAGGACTAAAGTGGGTCACTATTTTTCAAAAAAGCCACCATTGCCATGGAAACAAAAAAGGGGGGTATTTTGGGGAAATTGTTTGTATTATAACACCCCCAAACATAGCCCGTCTGTCTGTCCAGAATTTTTTTGTACCTGCAGTTTCTCAAACATTCCTTATCAGAGGTTAATTAAACTTTGCATACTGTTAGATCCTAGTACGTAGACGTGCGCATGCGAAGTATGTCCTGGTCCAATACTTTTTTCCATAATTTTATACCCTTTTGGACTTAGAAATTCATTCTGTCCCCAATTTCTTTTGTACCCACAGTTTCTCAAACATGCCTTATGTCCTGGTCCAATACTTTTTCCCAGCAGCGGGGGGTATAGTTAGTAAGGTCCCTTTACAGTTCTAGTTTCACCTGAATGATCTCAAACTTTATGGAATTGTTTTGCATAAGTACTAGAAGACTAAAGTGGGTTACTATTTTTCAAAAATGGCTGCTCTTGCCATGATAACCGATAAAATGTAAAAGGTGTTCGGGGTGACATCAGCTATTGTTTTTGTACCGTTTCTTATTATTATTAAGTCGCCCAAACAAAGTTTTGGAGACTTATTGTTTTTACCCCATTTCTTATTATTATTTTTTTCTTTCTTCACCTTGAACTCTTTTGCGCGTTTTCTTGAAGACTAAGATTCCTAAAGTCATGAAACTTAATAGAAACAGTGTAAAAATCTCCAAAAAATTGAAAATTGCCTAAAATAATTCCAAATGTTACAAAACTTTATATATATGTTAGGGGCAATGAGTGGTGGTGCAAAGAGAAAAAAAAATTTTGGTTGCCATGGAAACAGTACCAAAAAATCGAAAAAAGTGGAAATTTCGTGAAATTTCATGTGAGGGTAGGGAGGCATGATAGGTGGTGCCATCATACATGTATATTGGAATTCTGGTTGCCATGGAAACAAAGCGAAAAATTAAAAAAAAACTGAAATTCATCCATATGTTAATGAAAGTGTATATGAAGGATGGACACCATGCCCAGATGTACAATAGGTGGTTCCATGATATATTGGAATTCTGGTTGCCATGGAAACAAAGCGAAAAATTCCAAAAAACTGAATTTCTGCAAATATGAATATCATGCATATAGCGGCATTCAGAAACGACAAGTCACCCAACCTTTGGTTTGGGCGACTTATTTTTCAAAAAAATAAGTCAGCAGGGCGACTTTAATACAGTAATCATTAGTTATTATTCTTCTTTCTTTCTTTCTTTCTTTCTTTCTCTGACGCGTGAATTTGTCCGACGCATATATTAGATATGCATCTCTAGAATTGAAGTCAATAATAATTTTTTTTCCTGGGGGTCCATTAAGATTAAATTTGGGGTGTCCAAATGGGGATGGATTTACTACAGAAAGCTATGGGGAAAAATCTTTTTCAGCAACATGCTCATAATTTATTAAACTTTAGGATATATTCAATATGTATCTTTAGGCGAACCCCTGCCTAATTTTTTTTAAAAGGGGTCCAAAAAGGGGTGCAGAATTAAGTTTGGGGTCCAAGAGGGGATACAATTTACTTCAAAATGAAACAAATGCTTTATTTTCAGCAATTTAGAAATGGGTGTATATCCCCCAGATTCAGCCGGGATAGGCTAGGCACAGGGAATCCCTGCCAAATTTTTTCTTTAGAGGGGGTTCAAAAAAAAGGTGCAGAAGATATTTTGAGCGTACGTTGTCCATCGTCGTCGTTGTAAACTTTCCTTTAGATATCTTCTTCTCCTAAACCACCTTGCCTATTGGAGCAAAATTTGGCAGCAATGGTCCTTAGGTGGCCCTCTTTCAGAAGTGTATCAGATGACCCAGCCCATCATCTTAGATTGCTCTCAGAGCCAAACATAGTTTAACATAGGACCCTATGCTAAATTTTACTAAAAGGTGTTCTTGTCTGAAATCACTTGGTCAATTTGAACAAAACTAGGCAGCAATGGTCCTTAGGTGGTCCTCTTTCAGATTTATGTCCAATGACCTGGTCCATCATCCAAGATGGCTGCCAGAGCTGGACATAGTTTAACATTTGACCCTATGAGGAATTTACTTAAAGATCTTCTTGTCTGAAACCACTTTGCCAATTGGAACAAAACTAGGCAGCAATGGTCCTTAGGTGGTTCTCTTTCAGAATTATATCAGATGACCTCACCCGTCATCTGAGATGGCCACCAGAGCCAAACATAGTTTTACATAGGACCCTATGGGAAATTTACTGAAAGATCTTGTCTGAAACCACTTGGACAATTGGAACAAAACTTGGCAGCAATAGTCTTTAGGTGGTCCTCTGTCAGTTGTATCTGATGACCCCGCCGTCATCCATGATGCCCGCCAGAGCCAAACATACCATAATAACCCTAATTATTTGACGCTTTTGAAAATTCAAGGAAAATTGAATTTTTGATAAAACTATTTTTTTGATGATTTCAAAATTGTCAAAGTTACGATCATTGTTCTCATGTGGTGACAATCAGTAATTTTAACTTCTTAGGTAAGTTAATCACTTTTGAGTGTTTATTTTGTCTTTCTAAACCAATTAAAATATCTATTATAATAAATTTGACTGAAATAAGATCGATTATTAAGTAAATTTTCCTACCTGGAAGTTAACTTTTGAAAAGAAATCCGAAACGAGTTCAGAACAGAATTGCTGAATTGCGTATTCGCGTTTCTAAGATAAATAAATTTAAAAAACAAATCCTCTTATCATTGTTTATTACACATTTAAATGTAATAGTTATAATATGTTCTAAAAAGACGATGAGACTACAAAAGTAACATGCGTTGTAAAAATCATTTGTGAGATGCTCCAAATCCAGATCGTAAAAATCATTTATGAGATGTTCACATATTAATCAACAACATGGCAGGTCGTTTGAAGTTTGCTACTGTTTTGGTCTTCAGCATTAAATTAACTATTAGTCTGAAGGTACACAAAGATAAATCATGAAAGCAAAATCAAATAACAATACCGCAAGTATGAACCATTATTTTGATTGCCTATTCTTAAAGTACTTTGACCAGGTTGATCATATGGAGTCAAAAAAGGACAACAATGTGGACGGAAATACGAAAACTCTTTTTTTTCGACAATTTTCCAATTTTCATAAAAAATATGTGTATTTTAGTGTCGAAAAAGTATGGTAGTTAAACATAGGACCCAAGGGAAATTTAATTAAAGATATTCTTATCTGAAACCACTTGGCCAATTGGACCAAAATTTGGCAGCACTGGTCCTTAGGTGGTCCTATTTCAGAATTATATCCGATGATCCCACCCGTCAAACATGATGGCCACCAGAGCTGAACATGGTTTAACATAGGACTCTATGGGGAATTTCCTCTGGATAAATCCGGTTATTGAATTGGTAAATGCAGGCGGGTGGCTGCCAATCGTGTCCGGCCTATAACTTTCTTGTCTTAAGATCTAGACCTTAGATCTATGGTATGTGGATATGTCACCTCAAGACGATGTGTCATGTTTCAAAAATGTTGACCTATGACCTTGACCCTTGACCTTAGGGTGAATAAATAGGTCATTTTAGATCATCTTCATGTCCCGCCTGTAACTTTTTTGTCTAAAGACCTAGGCCTTGGATTTTTGGTGTGTAGGTAGGTTATCTCAAGATGATGTGTCACGTACCAAGAATATTGACCTTGACCCTTGACCTCAAGGTCAATAAATTGGTCATTTTTGTAATTTTTTGCCTTAAGACCTAGGCCTTAAATATTTGTTGTGTACGTAGGTTTCCTCAAGATGATGTGTTGCATATTACGGATGTTGACCTTGAATTTTGACCTCAAGGTCAATAAATTGCTAATCATGTCCAGCCTGTAACTTTTTTATCTTAAAACCTAGATCTTTGATGTGTGGTTTGTGTACCCCAAGATGATATAATGTGTACTAAAGATGTTGACATCTGACCTTAACCCTTGACTTCTTTGTTGGAGAAAGTTACTCAGTAAAAATGAAATAGAAGGAAAACCCGGTTTGCTGTCACTCTGACAGCTCTTAAAAGTGTCGAATAATTAGTCATGAGGGTAATTCAAAGTATTTTAAGTACACAATTTTTATTTGTTGATACTTATATTAATCTTTAATAATTTTGATTTTCAGTGCAAAAATCATATAAAGACTCCAACAGATTTTGAATGGTTAAAGCAGTCAAGATTTTACTTCATAGAAGATCAAGATAAATGTCAGATTTCTATTACTGATGTTGACTTCATCTACCAGAATGAATTCCTCGGTTGTACAGAAAGATTGGTCATTACACCACTAACAGACAGGTATTACTTTATTAGAATCGAAAAGTATTGACAATCAATCAGTGACATTTTCACACATCAACAAAGCCTTTTGATCAACAAATTGAAACCTTGCAACTGTTAAGGCTTAAACCAAGGTAAACTGGCAGTTATGATTTCCCAAAAGAAATTATTTTAGTATTCTTTCTTAATAAGGCTACCTAAAATAAATTGTCTGGTCCTGATATGCACCTGGTTGACACTGGACGTTAAACAATAATTCATCCATTTATCATTTTAACTTCATCAATGTCACACAATGCTTGAAAATTGAAAGTCTGGGTTGGCAGATGCTTGAAACATACTTTCTGCAGCAAATTTCAAATTTTATTTTTATGGAAAAATACCAGAACGTTGGCAATTTTTTTCCGTAAATAAATATACTTGTTCCCTTTGCAACTTTTTAAGTGGGATGGCAGTGTCTGAAAACCAGATGTTTAAGTTAAGATGGCCTAACATTTTTTTCAGCTCCACTGGCTCAAAGGGACATTTGAGCTTCTGTCATCACTTTGTTTGTTGGTTAGTCAGTTTATCTCATTTCTAGTGGATGTTCACTTGGCTGTTAGTTTGATGAACGATGAGTTGGGCAGGCATCCACATCTTGGTTTCTGGACAATATCTTTAGTTTGCCTCTGCACATTCAAACTAAATGTTGATATGTTGTTAAACTACATGTATATGTGTCGCAGAACCTGCCAAAAACAATAAGAAAAGACAGATTCTAAATTAAAAGCTTTATTGTAATCTTATTTGTGTTGGTCAAAACTTTCTTGGCTCATTACATTAGTGAAATTTTTTGGTTTTGTCATTCTCATTTATGTCCTTTCAAACTTTGTTTGTGAGAATATTTTGGTTTGTTGGATGATGCGATTTGAAGGTATTTTTAAAAAGATTTTCAAAAGTGGGTAAGCGGCTCTATTGTAACTTCATATATTATTTTATGTTATTTTAAGTCTTGATGAAGGTAATTTTGAAATTCAGATTGTATTTATGTTATTTTACTGCAGATGTTACATCACCCTAGCACAGGCTTTAGGAATGTCTATGGGTGGAGCTCCAGCAGGCCCAGCTGGAACAGGGAAAACTGAAACTGTCAAAGACATGGGACGATGTTTAGGAAAATATGTTGTTGTTTTTAACTGTTCAGACCAGATGGATTTCAGAGGTCTTGGGCGTATTTACAAAGGTTTGTATTCTAAAAGCCTTAAGAAATATTATGTAGACCAATATGATTCTATTTTTGTATTTATAAGTATAATTTTAATGAATTACATGCTGACATATTAAACATTAAAAAGTTTTTGACAAAATGAATACAATATCTACCATTAATATCCCACTGTATTTGGCAGTGCATTTTGTGGTATTTGTTTTTCTCTCTTTCTGTTTTCTCATTTGAATGACAGAGTAATTTTTTTCCCAAACAATGTATCGGGTCTTCCAAGTTCAGTTTTTGGTTTCATTGTTATAATGGTCTTTGGGTGTATGAATTGTAACATTTTTTTCTTTAAAAAATAACATTGAAAAAGAACTACTTCAAAAAGTTGAGTAAGAGTTGATGCACATAGGTCTTTGGGGAAAATGTTTCAGTTTTAAGCCTAAAGCCAACTTTGGTTCCAGGCTAATGGCATGTTTTTATTTATGAAATGTCCCATTTTCAATAATTGTATAACATTTCAGGTCTGGCACAGTCAGGATCTTGGGGATGTTTTGATGAGTTTAATCGTATCGATCTACCTGTATTGTCAGTAGCAGCACAGCAAATTGCTATTGTACTGAATGCTAAAAAAGAGAGAAAGAAACAGTTTATCTTTACTGATGGTGACAATGTCAGCCTTAATCCTGAATTTGGAATCTTCTTGACAATGGTTTGTACATACATATGTTTTTGTATGAAAATGAATTAGGTAGGACTTATTTTGTCAATATCTTGCAACAAAAGAATGAATTATAATTCAAGATTTCATTCACACTAATTTAAATAGATTACCATTATTAAGGGGCAGTATCACAAAATGAACAGAAATAAAATCTTGATATAAGTAAAAATTGTGAGTGGGTAACTTGTAATTACAAAGTTTGGGGGGTTATATGAATCAGCCTGTCTGTCTGTCTGTCAGTCCAGTTTCTCAAACATGCCTTTTCTCAGGTTAATGAAACTTTGCATACTGTTAGATCCTAGTACGTGGATGTGTGCATGCGAAGTATGTCCTGTTCCAATACTTTTTTCCATAATTTTATACCCTTTTGGACTTAGAAATTCTGTCTATCCCCCAATTTTTAGCTCACCTGTCCTAAAAGGATGTGAACTTTTGCCATCACTTGGCGTCTGTCGTCTGTCCATCCGTCGTCCTTCGTAAACCTTTTCAAAGATCTTCTCCTCTGAAAACACTGAACCAATTACAGCCATACTTAGTCTGAATGATCCTTAGGGTATCTAGAATAAAGTTGTGTTTTATTTTCTTGTCCGTCGAGAAACATGGCCGCCATTGCTAAAAATAGAACACAGGGGGTAAACAGCAGTTTTTGGCTTATAACTCAAAGCATTTATGGCAAAACTGACATGGGGGTAAAAATGTTCATCAGGGCAAGATCTACCTGCTATGCAATTTTCAGACAAATCGGTCAACCCGTTATTGGGTTATTGCCCCTGAATTGTTACTTTTCAGGAAATTTTGCAGTTTTAAGTTATCTTGAATATTGTTATTGTTAAGACAAACTGATAACTGCAGAAATGTTCAGCAAAGTAAGATCTACAAATAAGTCAACATGACCAAAATCGTCAATTGACCCCTAAAGGAGTTTTTGCCTTTTAAAGATAATTTTTCACATTTTTTTCGTCATCTTTGTAAACTTTTAAAAATCTTCTCCTTTGAAACTACAGAATCAACTTCAGCCAAACTCAGGCTGAAGGATCCTTAGGGTATCTAGTATAAATTTGTGTTTTATTTTCTTGTGTGTCGAGAAACATGGCTGCCTTGGCTAAAAATAGAAAATAGGTGAAGATGCACTTTATGTCTCGTATCTCGAAAACTAAAGCAGTTAGGGCAAAACTGACAAGTAGTAAAAATGTTTATGAGGTGAAGATCTACCTGCCTTGAAATTTTCAGACGAATCAGTCAACCCATTTTGGGGTTATTGCCCCTGAATTATTAATTTTAAGGAAATTTGCAGTTTTAGGTTATTAGCTTGAATATTATTATAGATAAAGACAAACTGTAAACAGCAAAAATGATCAGAAAAGATCTACAAATAAGTCAACATGACCAAAATCATCAATTGACCCCTTATAGGAGTTTTTGCCCTTGAAAGATTATTTACATGTAAACAGAAAATAATGGTCCTACATATTGTCACAGATGTTTAGGCCATAACTTGAAATAAATCAAATGGTAGATGTACAAGTAAAATTGAGCGTCAAGGGTCAAGGTAATTGAAAAATTCCATAGCAACCGATGAAAAAGTCCAAAGAAACCGATGACAAAGTCCCTAGCAACCATATATATTTAGGTTAAGGACCTTATAATTGACCTGTACAAGTAAAAAAGAAAGGTCAAGAGTCAAGGTCATTGAAAAAGTCAATAGCAACTGATGAAAAAGTCCTTAGCAACAATATATATTTGAATTCAGGACCCTACAATTTACCTGTTCAAGTCAAAATAGAAGGTCAAGAGTCAATGCCATTGAAAAAGTCCATAGAAACCGATGAAAAAGTCCCTAGCAACCATATATATGTATAGTACGTAGATGTGTGCATACGAAGTATGTCCTGGTCCAATACTTTTTCCCATAATTTTATACCCTTTTGGACTTAGAAATTCTGTCTATCCCCCAATTTTTTTTATACCCACAGTTTCTGAAACATGCCATATCAGAGGTTATTAAACTTTGCATACTGTTATAGTACGTAGATGTGCGCATGCGAAGTATGTCATGGTCCAATACTTTTTCCTATAATTTTATACCCTTTTGTTCCCTCAGTTATACCCAGTTTGACTTAGAAATTGTGAAATAATTCACCATGATAAGGATGCCCTATTTTTTAATAAAATGTTAATGAGAATATAAGCATTCTTTTTTTTCTGGTGTAGCAAACAAGTCACCCAGACTCTAACATATGATCTTCAACATATGGAGGGAGGTACATACACACTATATTTGCCACAAATTTAGAAAAATGTGAATACGACATATCAAGCCTACAAATACTCTATACTACAAACAATATTTCAAACAAACTAGAGGCTGCAAGGAGCATATAAGCTCTCCTGTAAACATCATTGGTTCGGTGCATCCTTCAACACAGTTTTGACACTGGACACCCCTAATGATGATTAAGGCCAAATTGCCCACTGGATTTAGAGGACCATCTAAAGATCATTAAAGTAAAGTTTGGCTGATACTGACTTTGTAGTTTCAGAGGAAAAGATTTTAAAAACTTCTTCCCCCCTTTTCTATAATTAGCTCCGGCAACTATCTTGGTTGAAGGTCAGGGACAACAGACATAGTTTTAGAAGGGGGACCACCCAAGGACTATTCCACCAAAGTTTGGTTCCAATTAGCCCAACAGTTTCAAAGGAGATTTTCAAATAGTATTCCCCATAGGGTCTTAAGTTTAATTATGTCAGGTCATGATGGCAATCTTGGATGATGGACGAACACGCCAGATAAAAAATTTAAAGGGAACCATGCTAATATAACCAAGTTTGGTTCAAATTGGCCCAGTAGTTTTAGAGAAGACGGTTTTTATATTAAAAAACCAAAAACAAAAAAGCGAAAATTCAGGGGCAATAACTCCAAGACAATCCAGTTTCTACGAAAATTGAAACTCAAGCAGATCTGGCCTCTTGATCGTTTTACACTTGCCAATTTTCTCTAAAAGGCATTTCTTCTGAGATAATTTTCAAAAACTGCTGTCTGACCCATATGCTCTATTCTTAGTAACATAGGTCATGTGGTTTGACTTGCAGCATCCTTTGACACTTTTTTCTACTAGACACCCTAGTGATGACTCGGGCCACGTTTGATTCCAATTAGCCCAGCAAGTTCAGAGTGTAAGATTTTTTCAAAACGTTTACGACGAAAGATGATGGACACCAAGTGATGGCAAAAGCTCACATGGCCTTTATTATTTTTTGTATAGTAGCTATATTTAACACGGTATACAATCAGCGCATCCGAGACAATCAGTTAAACGGAGTGTTTACATTTCAGCTGATTGATTGGCCATGTATTTCATGATTAACATAATTAAATGTACAAGAGTAAAACTATATGTATGTCTCTTCCACATTCGTTGGTGGGACATAAGGAGAAAGAGAAAAGGAAAACACGTGAGATATTCTAAAAAATTTTCTGTACACTGGCTGGTACTATTTTTTGGGGCAAATTTTTCCATCTATTTTACCTGGTAAAATGAAATTATTTTTATGGGGTAAAATGAAAGTATTTTACTGGGTCTGAAAATATTAGAGATATCTTTATGGGGGTGTCAACAAATTTAGGTATTTTTTTTTATGAGCCTATGTACAGATAATTTTTTACCTCCCTCCTCCTTAACTTAATCCGTAACTCGAAATGCAACTCGATAAATGACATTAGAAGTCAATATCGCGAGTTAACTCGAAAATTAACTTGAACTCGAATGATAACTGAAACGCTAACTCGAACTTTAACTCTTACTCAAACTCGATGTTTAGTCAAATCCCTTTAAAAGAGTGTAATTGTAAACCATAAATCTTTGTTAGTGTCTAGAGTTACAGATACCATCAAAAGTTTAATGTAGAATAAAAAACTTAATTCACATAGTTTTTTCTTACTTTATTATAGAATCCAGGATATGCTGGTAGACAGGAGCTTCCAGAGAATTTGAAGTTGAACTTCCGTACTGTAGCAATGATGGTTCCAGACAGACAAATTATCATCCGAGTCAAACTAGCTAGTGTAGGTTTCATTGAGAACATTGTATTGGCGAGGAAATTCTACACCCTCTACAAACTCTGTGAGGAACAGTTGACCAAACAAGTATGTTATATTTCTGTAGGAAAAAATTGTATTCCAGTGATATAGTTTGTTTTATACCAAAAAATATTCAGAATCTTCAAAAGTTGAATGTGAAATCTACTATGACATGAACAGAACTTGTGTAGGAATATACATGGCCAGATTCAAACTGCAAGTTTTTGATATTTTGATATGAAAAGAAAATGTTATTTATGTCATTCTTATAACACTTACAGAATCAGCAAAGAAAGAAAAAAATCCTAGGAAAAGGTCTTGGTACTTTGTCACCAAGAAATAATTAAGGAAAAAAACAACAGTTAACCCACTATTTGGATCACCTACTTGTCAAAAGTTAGGACAATTAACAATTATAAATAAACATATTTATTAGCTCACCTGGCTAAAGGCCATGTGAGCTTTTGTTATCACTTGGCATCCATCTTCCGGCTGTCGTCTGTCGTCCGTCACATTTTAATCTTCTCCTCTGAAACCACTGGCCCAAATGAAAATAAATTTGGCAGGAAGCATCTATGTAAGGTCCTTAATAAAGTTTGCTCATTTCGTCATGATCGGACAACAAATATGGCCGCCATGGGCAATTGTTGATTTTGATTGGCTGAGTTTTCAAAAATCTTCTATCAAACTGCTAGGCCAAATATGGAACTAAACTTGACAGAAAGCATATATGGGAGGTCCTTTATAAAGTTTCCTTATTTGGTCCTAATCGGACTACAAATATGGCCACCATGGGAAGTTCTTGTTTCTGATTGGCTGATATTAAAAAAATCTTCTCTTCTGAAATTGCTTCACCAAATGGAACTAAACTTGACACGAAGCATATATGGGAGGTTTCATCCTGATTGGGCAACAAACATGGCCACCATTGGTAGTTCTTGTTTCTGCCAGGTGAGCAATACAAGCTCAGCCCTCTGAGCCTCTAGTTCATTTATGTGTAGTCTGATTTTAGTCTGTCCTTTAGTAAACAGTATAGTAATTGATCACTGTTTGTTTTATTAACATCTTAGCAGAATATATAATTGCAAAGCAACCATTGATTCAACTTTCAAAATGAAAATGTAAGGGTATGGGGTATTCATTAAGGAGACAACATCTCATAGGTTTAAACATTTTGGATAAGATTGATATCATATAAGGGTTGTCCTTTGGTTTTTAACTAGGAGCAACGGCCCATTACACAAGATACAAACACTAGATTACCCAAGAATAAATTGCATGTTTTAACAAGCGTAGAGATTAAATGTAATAATTTGATTAGAAATAATCCATGTTGGAACTGTTTTATCTATTACAGGTACATTATGATTTTGGATTGAGGAATATATTATCAGTATTGAGAACCCTTGGTACGGTGAAACGTGCCAACAAGGATGACCCAGAGGCAACTTGTGTAATGAGAGTGTTACGTGACATGAACCTATCAAAACTGATCGATCAAGATGAGCCTCTTTTTTTGTCTTTGATCAATGATCTGTTCCCTGGTATAACATTAGACAAGGGAGGCTACCCAGAATTGGAGGCTGCTATTTCCAGACAAATAGAGGATGCAAAATTGATCAATCATCCATCATGGACCCTGAAATTGATTCAGTTGTTTGAGACCCAGCGTGTGAGACACGGAATGATGGTTCTTGGCCCTAGTGGTGCTGGCAAAACGTGCTGTATCCACATTTTAATGAAATCGATGACCGACTGTGGAGCTCCACACAGGGAGATGAGAATGAATCCCAAAGCCATAACAGCACCTCAGATGTTTGGACGTTTAGATGTGGCAACCAATGACTGGACTGACGGAATATTTTCTACGTTGTGGCGTAGAACTAACAAAGCTAAGAAAGGTACCTGGAAGTTCGTCAATACAGGTTCTAGGATGTAAATTACAATTATCTGATCTAGAGATTACTCTTTTAATAAAGAAAGAAAATCATAAAAATTTTGTTTGTTATAAAAGTATTTTGTCCTTGACTATAGATAAATAATTGTCCAAAATTACATTATACTACTGTGATCGTTCATGGAAATATAGCGTAAAATTGTAGTTTATTTACATTCTGCTTCATATATTCTGAGAATATTTAAAAACATTGATATAAGAAGCATAAAAAACCATACTAAATAGCTTTCAGTGAAGTAGATTGAAATTCACCAAAGAAATAGAAATAAAGAAATTTTTGTAGTTTGATTAGATAATATATAATTAAGGTTTAATAAAGGAAACATATTTCTGTATAGTTTTTTATATGGTTCCCATTTTCATCAAACTTAGCATAGAGTATGCCTTTTGTTGATTTGTCACTTCTGTTTTAACAGAGCTGTGTGTTTTTGTGCAAAATGGCACTTGTTCAGTAACATAGGTCTTTCCCAAACTTGAACTTTTTTAAATTAATTTTTTTGTCAGTTTCATAAATATGTTCATCTTTTTATAATTAACAGGGGAACACATCTGGCTTGTTTTGGATGGGCCAGTTGATGCCATCTGGATTGAAAATTTGAACTCTGTTTTGGATGACAACAAGACTTTGACCTTAGCTAATGGTGATCGTATTCCAATGGCTCCTAACTGTAAGATTATTTTTGAACCACACAACATCGACAATGCTTCACCAGCTACAGTCTCTAGAAATGGTATGGTTTTCATGAGTAACTCAGGACTTGATTGGAGACCCATTCTAAAGGTAATTCATTATTAGTATCAGTCAACTCTCATTATCTCAAATGGGAACAACTAAACAGAGTCTGGTAGAGTCTGGAAGAGTCTGGTGGCAAAATATTAGAATATATACATGCTTGATAACATTTTCTTGTCATTCTTGTCGTATTAGTGTTATTATAACATTATTTCACCAATTTAATAAACATTTGTGATAATTTATGGTTTGTTGGTTGTATATACGAAGATCGGCAAACATATTCGTTTATTGTCTTGGTGAAAAGCGAGTCTGGTTGAAAAATATCAGATGATATACAAGTATGTCAATATTTTCTTGCTTTTTTTGTTTTATGCCATTATTATTTCACCATTTTAATAAAAATATATATCAAATATTGGTTTTTGATTTGTATTTTGGAAGATTGACAAACATTGTTGCTTGCTGTCATGTTGGACACAAAGTCCGGTACAGAAATACTATATTTGACATGAAAATAAGGGGAATATAATAATTTTGTAAAGATAAATGACAACTGTTTCAGACTCTACCAGACTCTATTTAGACGTGCCGTCTCAAACACATTTGACTCCAACAGACCTGCCAACTATCCCGATATTGGTGGTATTATCCCGATTTTCATGCCTCAACCCAAATCCCGATATCGGGTTCCTAAAACAAGCAAAAAACCAGATTTTCATAAATTCTACCCGAGAAAATGTTATTATTACCGGTTTCCGGTAATGGAGGACAACATAGGGATATAATCCAATCAAATTCATCGTAGTATCTGATATTCGGGTCATGTTGATTTACCTGAGGATTATCAATCTGTTTTGACACTAAGTATTATGTAAACATATACACGTGCCTCAATAAAATCAATGATTTGTCAAAGTTTTATGGGTCTTAATTGGTAATAAAATTATTGATCTTTGTTATTAATACCGATCAGCTTGGGAGTTACATAATTAAATGTTTTAATTTTTTTACTTATCATTTAATTGAGATTAATATTCTAATCAAGTTAACTAGTTAAAAAAATTCTTTAATCAGGTGAACATAGTTAATAATTATTTTAAAATAACTGATCAAAAGAATTTTGCAAATTAAACGTAAAGGCTTGGATGGTGTTTGCACATTGAGACAGTTGTTATAAAAAGGATATGAAAAATGGAATTGAATCATAACAGTTCAAACTATCACAATGGTTGTTACTCCACCCAGCAAGAAGAAACGTTTGCCATAAACAAATGAACCAAATGAAAGAAACATCTTTACACAGAATGATACACACAGCATCAAAACAATCTCAAGAGTTCAAGAAACAAACCAAAATTGATCCTAAATATACATGAAATACTTTCTACTGGACATTATAAAAAAAAAACAGTCATAAGATGAAACGATACATTTAAATTTTTCCCTGAGGAAAATCCCCCATGGAGGTTTTCAAAAGTTGGCAGGTCTGCTCCAAATTTTTGGTAAGTCAACATTTTGCTGTGATCACATAGTTTGTTCCGTATAAATTTTATATTTTACTACACATGTACTGTCAAGTAGAAATTGGATTACTCAAAATATTAGCTATGTGAAATTAAATTTATGGCCCCAAGGTTTAAAAGAGTAACTATTAAATATATGTTTGTTATCTCAGTTCTGGTGAAAACATGGCCTTAAGGATTAAATTGTCAGTCATTAAATACAGTGTTGATTTGACATTATTTCCTGAGATCAATCAGTTAGATGTCATCACAATCAATAAGTGGTACACACAACTTTGAAATTAGCATGTTGTTTTTCAAATGAAGAATTAGCATTTAAATATAATATATTTGATATTTGATATATGCTATGGCAATACATGTACATACAAACATATATAACCAGCATGATATGTAATACAAATAAAATTGAATTGCAGAGAATAGTTCAAAATTGAAGGAGAAACATATCTCATGATAAAAGAAATGACCTTAATTGCCAACTCTCTCTAATGTAAAAAGAAATATCATAGACTTTCTTTAAAGAATTTGACTTTAATAAACTGTATAACTTATTCAAATTGGCCAAGAACGATAGTAATTTGAAAAATATTTTGACCTAATTTGACAATAAGCAGGACAAACCAAAATGAAACACAGCAGCCACGCTGCATATCTCTGTGCCACTGTTGTGTTAATCACAAAATTAAATGCTCTAAAGGAAATTATAATCAGATGTTACAATAACTTTAGTAATGAATTGGACAGGTGAGATAGTAGTGAGATAGTAGTCATAATGTTAAATGAAGTGTGACTGATTAAGATATCATCCTGTTTTTATGACGACATGTTCTACTAATTAAGTGTAAATTTACCAAATTGGAATATCAATTTTGGAAATGGTTAGCCTAAGTTTTCTGACATTAATAGTTATTAATATGCATGGTTGCTAGATACATTTTCAAAAAAATTAAGATCTTAAGAGTCTTTCAGGAAATTTTCACCAAAATTGGAGTTATTTTTTTTAAAATCCAAATATTCCCTTTAATTTTGGAAATTTAATCATTCCCTATACAGCTGTTGCCTTTTTGTAAACAAATATGTATGGTTGCTAGGTACTTTTCCAAAAAAATCAGATTTTAGAGTCTTTCAGGAAATTAACCAAATTTGGAATTCCTTTTTTGGAAATTGAATGGTAACCTTAACTCTAATGATATAAATGGTTTTTAATATGCATGGTTGCTAGATAGATTTCAAAAAAATGTAGGTCTTAGAGCCTTTGAGGAAATTTACCAAAGTTGGAATTATTTTTTTTTTAAATCAAAAATATTCCATTTAACAGCTATTATTCTGCTAGTGTCTGATAGTATGGTTGATTGGTAATTTTCAAAAATTAATAAGTCTTAGACTTCCATGAAATTTTTTCTGCCCCAAGGGCAAATTTTAAAATTCCGAAACCTTGGGCACAGACAACTTTTAATGTGCTTGTAATGCACCAATTTTTATGTTTCTACCACTTAGGGTGTAAGTGGAGTTCTGTGACAATTAATTTTGGGATTTTTTAACTCTCTTGTTAACTCCAGGGGTTGCAGAAAAATTTCCATGCCACTTTCAAATTTGCCATATTTAATATTAGTCATGGTTTCAGTTTCTGCATTATAGTCCAAATAGTTTAGAAGATTTCACTATTTACTGGATATCACAACATCTGTTTTTTGCTCATAATTATGCCTTAAAGGCAAATTCCAAAATTCTGAAACCTTCGACACAATCTACATCAATAATGCTAACAATGATCAAAGTTTCAGTTTTCTATCTCTTATGGTTCCTGAGATAATCCTGGACATCACGTACACACGCACCAGTTTCAATACAAAGTTTTAGAACACCAAATCTTATTTGAGTAAACAGTTTGACATTCATAAAATGTGTCAAATAATCTTGCAAAATAAATTCAGATTTTATTACTCTATAAATACAAAGCTTTTCATATTCTGATATAGAAGAATGCTAATTTTGATAGAACTGATCCAATAGACATCTATTTAAAATATCATATGACATTTATATCATCTTGATTATACCACAAATAGCCATACCCTAGTTCAAATAATAAATTACGTACATTAGATGCCCAGTTAAATTTACCATGATTACATTCATTGACCAACAGTTTGTATATATTTTAAACAATATCTGGGTTATTCAAAACAATTTTCAACCAGTATTTTTAAATTATCTGTTTACGAACAATGTACATAGGTAAATGACCAAGGTCACCTATTAAACAAGGAGTAGGAACTTTAAAAACGAATCTACAAAATCTGTGATGAATTTGCTCGACATCCTTTGCATTATGAAATCCCCATATCTCTGCAGCATAACATAACACCAAAGAGACCAAGCTATAAAACATATTACATTGCTGTTGTGGTGTGATATACGAAGATTTTAAAGTATTTAAGAGCGAAGACAAAGCTCTCCCTCCTTGTTCTGAGATACGCTTTTGTGTAGCTAGGAATTTATCGTTATAATTTATTTTTTACATTGAGTGTGATGAAATGGCACGTTGCAAATTGTTAAATCTGTATTATTGCACAAAGTAATCAAATTTCTACCGAATCTGTTGACAGTGGTGTCCATAGACTTGCATTTGGGGACAGTTGGGGCTTCATAATACAAAGCACTTTCAATAAATCTATCTAAATTGTCAGATGTTAACATATCATTACTTGTACCAACTCTACTATTAAAATCACCACACACATACATTGTTCCATAATTCATATATTCATTAACTATTTATTCGATCATTTCAAAAAAGTTACAGTCTATCCCAATATTTTGATAAAATACTCAGTTCTGATGTGGAATATATACAAAACAAACAAAAATATCATTTTCATTACAAAAAAAAATAATGGATCAGATTTTGTCTTTGAAATAGAAACGAAAGGTAACTTGAAATTTATATAATTTGAGAAATATAACATCCTGTGATAAAAACACTGACAATAATTTTGTCTTTCTGTATACATTTCAAAATGTCATTAGGAATCAACTTTTCCTTTTTTTTTTAAATTGAATACATTGGGACATATGGTAGTAGATTTTTTTTGTAATTATTAAAAATCACACCTTGTCTATATAAGATGTGATTTTTAGTTTTTAAAAGTTTTTATACAAACAAAAATAACTAGATTTTATTAATTCAACAATTACACAGGTATCTGTATATTTATGAATGTGTTTGGAAACACCAGGCCACTAAGGTATAAATCATGTTACCAAATACAAAAACAGTGTGCACAAAATATTTTATACCTAGATTTTTTTTTCTAAAAGAAGAATGTAATAAAATAATGGACAAACTTTACTTTTTTAGTAATTCATTTATTTTTCAGGGATGGTTGAATCTGAGACCAATCAATGAGCAGGGCATCATCTTGGATTTGTTTGATAAATCATTTAACCATCTTATAAACTTTGCAACAACAACCTTTACTTTCAAGATGGATGTTTTAGAAGCATTTATAATTTCACAGGTAAGATATGCTCACCTCATGCTTTATTTTAAATTTATCTTTTTATAAAAAATTTAATAAATATCAGAATTCCAAATTTCCCAGTTTGACAATTGAATTTGTCTAATTGTTTACTGGGTATTACAGTACATATTATATAGAAGATGTTGATCCAGGATTATTTATCACTTAATATTAAATCTACAAGTTCTGATGACATGAATGATTAATGATTCCTATGTTATGGAAGGGCAGCATTCTGTTGATATTTCATCATGGATGTATTTATTTATTCGCAGGCAACCAAACTTTTGAATGGATTAATTCCATCAAAGGATGATAGAGAGGCTGGATCATTGAATGCAAAGCATGCAGAACGTTTATATGTGTTTGCTTTGATGTGGTGTGTTGGAGCATTTTTGGAATGGGACGACCGAGTCAAGATGGAGGAATTCTTACGTAATCATGAGGAATTTACTTTGGATATACCAGTTATTTCCCCTGATTCAGATGACACAATGTTTGATTATATGGTTGATGCTGATGGTAAGATAATGTTTTTGTGTTATTTGTAAATGTAGATTTTAAATTTTATGATGAGGGCCATGTGAGCTATTGCCATCACTTGGTGTCTGGCGTCGTCATTGTCATCGTAAACTCTCCTTTAGAGATCTTCTCCTGAAACCACTGGGCCAATTGGAACAAAACTTGGCACCTATGGTCCTTTGGTGGTCCTCTTTCAGATTTATATCCGATGACCCCATTCATCATCCAAGATAGCCGCCAGTCAAGATGGACGTGGTCCAGGTGAGCAATACAGGCTCCTGGGAACCTCTAGTTTTTATTTACGAGAAAAGTAAGCAAAGTTTCCAGTCTGTCTGTCCATGTCCATCAGTATGACACATTTAGTTTTCCATTCTGAACCAAATGATTTGATTATTGGTATTTAGATATAGATGTATACATTTCACATGTATGTTCACATAACATTGTATGGGTATGTAGACATTTTTATGCCCTGCCAGGAATGTGGCTGGGGTATATAGATTTACCCTTGTCCGTCTGTCAGTACATCCCGATTCGGTTAAGTTTTGCGTTTAGCGCCATTTCTCAGAAACCTATGGTAATATAACAGTGATATTTCACCACTACAGTCCTCTTGTATAGTACAATGCAGTACAGCAACACTTGGATCGCTTTGACCCACATTTTCATGCTTTAGTGACTTTGGTTAAGTTTAGGTTCATTTCTCAGTAACCTATAGCAATATATCAATGAAATTTCACATTTACAGTCCTCTTGTATAGTACAGCACAGTTCAGCAACACTTGGGTCGCTATGACCTACATTTAATGCTTCAGTGACTGGTTAAGTTTTGTGTTTAGGTTTTATTTCACAGAAAACTATATATCAATGATATTTCACCACTACATTACTCTTGTATAGTACAATGCAGTTCAGCAACACTTGGGTCACTATGACCTACATTTGATGCTTCAGTTACTTTGGTTAAATTTTGCATTTAGGTTCATTTCTCAGAAACCTATAGTAATATATCAATGATATTTCACCACTACAGTCCTCTTGTATAGTACAATGCAGTTCAGCAACACCTAAATTGTTTTTAGGGTGGGGCATCCTTGTCTTATAGACACATTTTCTAGTCCAGATATTGTTTCCTGTCATATATATAATGCCTTCAGTCTTTGACACATCTTCTATAAATTTGTTCGAAGGTTTCCACCCATTAGAACCTAGGATGAGGTTGCTAATTAGAAAAATCTGAAATGTTTAAAGGCTTTGTAATGATGTCACATAAATATGCTTGTCAACTGGATATCGCCTTCATTTATTGTTAAATCCATTTTGAATACAGCCAATTTCTTGTTTCAGATTTTAAACTGTTGTAATGATAAAACCCTCAAAATAAAATGGTAATAAGTTTCACTTTTTAGCTCACCTGACCCAAAGGGTCAAGTGAGCTGTTCTCATCACTTGGGGTCAGTCGTCCGTTAATTTTTACATAAATCTTCTCTGAAACTACTGGGCCAAATGGAACCAAACTTGGCCACAAGCATCATTAGGGTATCTAGTTTAAAAAAATGTGTCCGATGACCCCGCATGCCAACCAACATGGCAAAATAGAGCATAGGGGAAACTGCAGTATTTGTCTTATATCTCAAAAACTAAAGCATTTAGAGCAAAACTGGTAAAAACGTTTATCGGGTCAAGATCTAACTGCCATGAAATTTTCAGACAAATCGGTCAACCCTTTGTTGGGTTATTGCCCCTGAATTGTTGATTTAAAGGAAATTTTGCAGTTTTAGGTTATTATCTTGAATATTATTATAGATAATGACAAACTGTTAACAGCAAAAATGTTCAAGAAAGTAAGATTTCCAAATAAGTCAACATGACAAAATTATTGATTGACCCCTTATAGGAGTTTTTGCCCTTTAAAGACAGCATCTGGCATAAACTTTCCCTTAAAGATCTTCTCCTCTGAAACCACTGGGCCAATTGGGACCAAACTTTGGTGGAATGATCCTTGGGTGACCCCCTTCCCAATTAATGTATGGCATCCCCGACTTCCAATTGACAAGGCTGATGTAACTAAAAATAGAAAAAAAGTGGGATGAATTTTAAAAATCTTCTATGAAACTAAAAGGCCAATTGTAACCAAACATGACAGTATAGGTCCTTAAGATGTTCTCTTTTAGGATTATGTCCGATGACCCGGACTGTTAAACAAGATGGCCGGCTTTCCGAACTTATTTTAACACAACACCCTATGTGAAAATTCATTGAAAAAGCTTCCATTCTGAAACCACTTGACCAATTGGCAGCAATGGTCCTTATATGGTCCTCTTTCAGAATTATGTCAGATTTCATGGACTGTGAACCAAGATGGCTGCCATAGCCGAACTTAGTTTAACATTGGACCCTATGGGAAATTCACTCAAAAATCTTTTTGTCTGAAACTTCAGAGCCAATTGAAACTAAAGTTGGCAGCATTTATCCTTAGATGGTCTTCTTTCAGGATTTTGTCTGATCAACCGGGCTTTCAACCAAGATGGCCACCACAGCCAAACTTAGTTTCATATAGGACCCTATGTGAAAATTCCTTTGAAAATCTTCTTGTCTGAAACCACTTAGCCAGTTGGAACAAGACTAAGCAGTCATGGTTCTTAGATTGTTTCTCTTTTAGAAATGTGTCCATTGACCTGGACTGTCAACCAAGATGACTGCCACAGCTGAACTTAGTTTAACATAGAACCCCATAGAAAAACAAAAATTAATTATTCAGTTTTGATTTTCAGGAACCTGGACTCACTGGAACAAACACGTGAAAGAATATATCTACCCAACTGATCATACACCAGAATACAGTTCTATTCTGGTTCCTATGGTAGACAACGTAAGGACAGAATATCTCATTGACTTGATTGCCAAGCAAGGAAAGGCTGTGTTATTGATTGGTGAACAGGGAACAGCAAAGACTGTGATGATTAATGGATATATGGCTAAATATAACCCTGAATATCACATGGAAAAATCCCTCAACTTCTCATCTGCTACAACACCTTATATGTTCCAGGTAATAAAAAATAGCAAAATTCCTCAACTTCTCATCATGCTACAACACCTTATATGTTGCAGGTAATAAAAAATAGCAAAATTCCTCAACTTCTCATCATGCTACAATACCTTATATGTTCCAGGTAGTAAAAAATAGCAAAATCCCTCAACCTCTCATCATGCTATAACACCTTATATGCTGCAGGTAACAAAAAATAGCAAAATCCCTCAACTTCTCATCATGCTACAACACCTTATATGTTGCAGGTAATAAAAAATAGCAAAATTCCTCAACTTCTCATCATGCTACAACACCTTATATGTTGCAGGTAATAAAAAATAGCAAAATTCCTCAACTTCTCATCATGCTACAATACCTTATATGTTCCAGGTAGTAAAAAAATAGCAAAATCCCTCAACCTCTCATCATGCTATAACACCTTATATGCTGCAGGTAACAAAAAAATACCAAAATCCCTCAACTTCTCATCATGCTACAATACCTTATATGTTGCAGGTAATAAAAAATAGCAAAATTCCTCAACTTCTCATCATGCTACAATACCTTATATGTTCCAGGTAGTAAAAAATAGCAAAATCCCTCAACCTCTCATCATGCTATAACACCTTATATGCTGCAGGTAACAAAAAATAGCAAAATTCCTCAACTTCTCATCATGCTACAACACCTTATATGTTGCAGGTAATAAAAAATAGCAAAATCCCTCAACTTCTCATCTGCTACAACACCTTATATGTCCCAGGTAATAAAAAATAGCATAATTCCTCAACTTTTCATCAGTTACTTGACACCTCACCAGACTTGACACTTCACTGGCAATGTAACGTGTGTCGTTGATGGAGCAGGACATGCTTACCCTTCCAGAGCACTTGATGTCACTCCTGGCTTTTTATGGGAGTTCAAATTGCTAGTGCTTTAGTTTCTGTGCTGAATTGTTCTAGTTTTGTTTAGTTTATTATGCATTTTTTATTCGTTTAGTTATACATGTATCCTGTCACTTTTGTTTGTTGTGTTCCATTCTCCTGACTTTGTCTTTTACTTAGACTTCGAATTTGTTGACTTTTCCCACTGTTTTGTCGATATTTACCATACCTTATATGTTCCCGGTGAAAAAAATGGCAGAATCTCTTATCTTTTCATCTGCTACAGCACCTTATATCATGTAATAAATAACGGCAGAATTCCTCATCTACTATCATAAACTATAATTTCATATGTAATGGCAAAATATGTCTCGTCTTCTCAGTTGCTCTCAAACCCTTGCATGTTCCATGTAAACAAGCAATAAAATCCCTCAACTTCTCATCAACTACCACACCGTGTAAACTTCTCGTCTGCTATCTTATATGTTTTTATATTGAATAAGTTTCAATCACAAGGTTAATCCAGAAAAGTGCTTCGTGTGTAAGGAATTTGTGTATCTTCAGTTTATGTTCCAGGTAAATACAACAGCAAAAACCCCCAACTGTCACCACACCTTATATATTCCATGCAAACATAGAGAAAAATCTATCAACTTTTGATCTGCTATCATAACTTATATGTTCAAACGAAACATCTTTGTGCCGCCTTATATATTCAAGCAAAATGCCTTGCACAAATCCCTCAACTTCTCACCTGCTATCATGTTTTATATGTAAACACTTGGCAAAATGTTTTATTTCTCCTCTGCGTTCATGCACGTGTTGAAGATAGATAAAATATAATTTGACTTTTGATTGAATGTTAAATGTAGTATCTACAAAGTATAAATGAAAAATAGTTATTATTGTAGGGATGAATTTATGATGCAAACAATGGCTCTAACAACAAAGGACAAAGAAAAATTAATAGAAATAAAATGAGAGGCAAAATAAGAACTCGAAGAAGCCAGATAATTTTTCCTTAAAGAAACATATTCAGTAATATGTTTAACAGTGTATTGCACAGTATCCATCCTTCTATGGTTTTGTCATTTCATCAAAACTAAAAAGGATATTTTTGAACATATGAAAACTATTTATTAAACATTTAAGTTTATGAATTTTTTACAGAGAACTATTGAGAGTTATGTAGAGAAGAGAGTTGGAACAACATATGGACCCCCAGCAGGTAAAAAAATGTCTGTCTTCATAGATGATATCAACATGCCAGTCATCAATGAGTGGGGAGACCAGGTTGGAAATGAGATTGTACGACAGTTGATGGAAATGAACGGTTTCTACAACTTAGACAAACCAGGCGATTTTACCAATATTGCAGATGTACAGGTTAATATTTTGACCAGTTTTTAGCTCACCTCAGCCAAAGGGTCAAGTGAGCTATTCTCATAACTTGATGTCTGTCCTCCATCGTCCATTAACTTTTACAAAAATCTTCTCCTCTGAAACTATTGGGCCAAATGGAACTAAACTTGGCCACAAGCATCATTAGGGTGTCTAGTTTAAAAAATATGTCCGATGACCCCGCCTGCCAACCAAACATTGCAAACATGGCAGACATGGCTAAAAATAGAACATAGGTAAACTGCAGTTTTGGTCTTGTATCTCAAAAACTAAAGCATTTACAGCAAAACTGACATGGGTAAAAATGTTCATCAGGTCAAGATCTACCTGCCATGAAATTTTCAGACGAATCCATCAACCCTTTGTTGGGTTATTGCCCCTAAATTGTTAATTTTAAGGAAATTTTGCAGTTTTAGGTTATTATCTTGAATATTATTATAGATAAAGACAAACTGTAAGCAGCAAAAATGTTCAACAAAGCAAGATGTACAAATAAGTCAACATGACCAAAATCATTGATTGACCCCTTCAAAGACAACGTCCAGCATAAGTTTTCCTTTAAAGATCTTCTCTTCTGAAACCACTGGGCCAATTGGAACCAACCTTTGATGGAATGGTCATTGGGTGCCCCTCTTCTCAAATTATATCCAGCATCCCGGACTTCCAACCGACAAGGCTGCTGTTACTAAAAATAGAAAAAAAGGGGGCATGAATTTAAAAAATCTTCTATGAAACTACAAGGCCAATTATAACCAAACTTGGCAGTATTGGTCATTAGGACCTTGAGAAGTTCTCTTTTAGGATTATGTCCGATGATCCGGACTGTTAACCAAGATGGCCGCCACAGCCGAAGTTAGTTTAAAATAGGTCCCTAAGGGAAAATTAATTGAAAAATCTTGACCAATTGGAACCAGAATTGGCAGTCGTGGTCCTTAGATGGTCCTCTTTCAGAAATATGTCCGATTTCGTGGACTGTGAACCAAGATGGCAGCCACAGCCGAACTCAGTTTAACATAGGACCCTAAGGGAAATTCACTCAAAAATAATCTTGTCTGAACCACTAAGCCAATTAGAACTAGACTTGGTAGCAATGGTGCTTAGATGGCCTTCTTTCAGAAATGTGTCTGATGACCAAGACTGTCAACCAAGATGGTCGCCACAGCCGAACTTAGTTTAACATAGAGCACAATGGGAAATTTCATTAAATTTCATCTTGTTTGAAACCACTTTACCAATTGGAACCAGACTTGGCAGCAATGGTCCTTAGGAGGTCGTCTTTCAGGCTTGTGTCAGATCCAAGAACCAAGATGACTACCACAGTTTAACATAGGACCCTATGGGAAATTCACTCAAAAAATCTTTTCGTCTTAAACTACTGAGCCAATTGAAACTAAAATTGGCATATTTGGTCCTTAGATGGTTCTCTTTCAGAATTGTGTCTTATCACCCGGATTGTCAACCAAGATGGCCATCACAGTTGAACTTAGTTTCAGATGACTGTCAGAGCCAAACTTAGTTCAACATAGAACCCTATAGAAAAACCATCCAAATTTACTGCAACACTGTCCTGCTTAAGGTGAAAAGTTAAATCCAGGTGAGCGATACAGGCTCTTGAGAGCCTCTAGTTATTATTGCATCATATCTGTAAGTACATCTTTGTTTCAAGCTCTTTGACAAGGGAGAATAAAACTTGATAGGAAAGACATTACGAGGGATTTAATGTTTAAAGTTACTTCTGTAAGTAATTATTACCCGACATTGTTTTTAATTTTTTTTTTAAGGAAGCATCAAAGCATTAATTCCACTTAACAAAAAATGTGAAATTGTCTGTTCAGAGGTTTGAACATTCGCTATATAATCTTTTTATTAGACATACATTGTAGTTTTTGTCTCGGCTGCAACGAAAAGTCATGGAGGCAAGATATAGGTATTACTTGGTGGCAGCGTAGACTTTTTTAAAACTTTAATAACTTTGAACATATAATACCTAGAATTAAGATTTATGATCCACAAGGTAGCTTATCGTATAAGGTTTGCTGCAGTATACTTGTCTTGCGACCCTGACCTCATTTTCATGGTAACATGAATTTAAAATCTAGGTCCAAGTTTTGTGGTTAAATCCATTTCTCGGCAACTGTAATACCTAGGCCAACAATAATTGGTCTATAGATAGTTCTTAGTGGGTACATGCCAGTCTGACACCTGTCTTGGGACCTTGACCTCAATTTCATGCTCGAGTGACTTTGTCACTTTTTCATTGTTAAGTCTATTTTCAGAAACTGTACTACTTAGACCCAGTGTATTTGGTCAATAGATAGTTCTTGGTGGGTCAGTCTGATACCTGGTTTGTGACCTGGACCTCAATTTCATGCTTGAGTGACTTTGTCACTTTTTCGTGGTTAAGTCCATTTTTCAGAAACTGTAATACTTAGAACCACTGTATTTGTCTATTGATAGTTCTTAATGGGTACATGCCAGTCTGACACTTGTCTCTGGACCTTCACCTCAATTTCATGGTTGAGTGACTTTCATCCAAATGTCTTGATTATGTCCTTTTTAAAGCAACTGTAATACCTAGACCCATCCATGTTTGGTATGTAGATAGTTCTTAGTTGGTACGTGCAAGAGTCTGACCCTGTCTCTGGACTTTGACCTCAATTGCATGCTTGAGTGACCTTCTCACATTTTCAAGATTAGGTCCATTTCTCAGCAACTTTAATACCTAGACCCACCATATTTGGTCAATAGATTGTTCAGTGGATACATGTTGGTATGACACCTGCCTTTTGACCTTGACCTCAATTTCTTTTAACACATTTTCCTTTGAATTGCAAAATATTGAGTATCAGATAATCATTATTCTGTGTCCATGTGCATACTCAGGCAAGACATGTAATGTGTCCACTCTTGTCATTTGTTTACATGAATGGTTACACCTGTCTTATCTCTCCACACTTTTCTGATGGCAGTTAAAATTTGTTGCACTTTGTATCCCCTCCTGCACACCAGTTTCTAGATCATCTTGATGTATTGTTAATGGGTTCTTGTCCTAATATTTGTCACTGAACATTAAACAAGCAACAATTGTTATGGCCAGAAATCACCTTTTAATTGTAGCAAACAAAAAACACGAATCAATAATAAAATTTAACAAGATTTATTATACACAAGCTTAGAAGAAATATTATACAAAATGAAATGTCAACTTAACTGTTTAAATATATGTCCGATCCTTTTGTCTTTTCTTTGTCCAGAATTACACATCGTATATGATGATCATTCCAGAATTATTATGTAAGTCAAATAGAAAGTTATAATCATTCCATCAGTATCAATGATTGTTCCAGTGATTTCTAAACTGCACAGTTATAACATTATTTGGTAAACAACTATAAGTATTATGTTGGCATATTGTACACGTTATAAGGCCATACAAAACAAATTAGGCCTAGATAAATAAATATAATAATTACAATATCATAACACAATCAACATTTAATCGTTGATTGTTACCATATATTACAATCATTTCAATGTTGTATTCAGTTCTTAGCAGCCATGATTCAGCCTGGTGGAGGAAGAAACGACATCCCACAACGTTTGAAGAGGCAGTTTGTGATTTACAACTGTACTCTGCCCTCCAATACTTCCATGGATAAAATCTTCACTGTTATTGGATGTGGTCATTTCTGTCATGAAAGGGGATTCCCAGAGACAGTCAGGAACCTAGCAGCCAAACTGGT
This sequence comes from Mytilisepta virgata, assembly GCA_028015205.1. Classification (NCBI taxonomy): domain Eukaryota; kingdom Metazoa; phylum Mollusca; class Bivalvia; order Mytilida; family Mytilidae; genus Mytilisepta; species Mytilisepta virgata. The sequence goes on from CM051521.1 coordinate 66,431,525, forward strand.
ACCCATTACTAGAAGACTATGGCAACTGACTAAGGTAACCATTCATTGCTGAATTTTTGTTATTTGCTCAGCTGGACCAGAGATCTATTCTGAATCAAAGTTGCTCTGAATATTCCTTAGAGTATCTAGTTTATGAATTGCGTACAGGATTTGACCCATCAACAAATATTGTAAATAGAATATAAATAGGTCATACCCTGGACCATTACTGTTAGTAAGAGTAGAAAAAAAACAGATGAAAATATTTTAAAATCTCCTCTGGAATTACTGGGACAAATGAGATTAAAGTTTGAATAGTCTTTAGATTAGCCCAATCATAAAACCATTATGCAGAAATAATTTTTTTTTCCTTTTTTTTTTAATCTTTTTTTAGATAAAAATGTTGCCAACTCCTGCCAAATTCCACTACATTTTCAATTTGCGTGATCTATCCAGAATCTGGCAAGGAATGTTAAACACTATTGCAGACGTTGTGACAGATGACAAAAATATGATGTGGCTATGGAAACATGAAAGTTGCCGTGTTATTGCTGACAGGTAAACAAGTAGGGTTAACGGAAAGTTAATGGCCCCCAGGATTTTTTTTATCTTGTATATTTATAAGAAAGGGTATGGTAGATAACTTTATGATTTAAAATACACATGACGAAGCTGAACCAAGGAACAACACTTTTGTCATCGTTCTTCATCTTAAAGTCACATTGAAGCTTTCAGTGAGAAAGATCACCTTAATGTAAAGCTGAAGATACCTCCTTATGTTCTCGTAATAACTTTGAAAAACTTGTAAAAAGAGAGAGATATTAAAGATATTTTGGTTGGTTTTTTTTGGTTAATCATTTATGTTGTTATACTTTACAAACATTATTTTGAAATAGTTATGTAGGGAATCACTTTACCGGTAGTATATTTGCAGTCAAAATGTCACTGATTTTAGGATAATTCTGACAAAAAGAACTTGTACTTCCATTAAATATTCTAATAATACCAAGTACCATATGTACCTGAGGCAGAATGTCAAATGTATTTGTTTTAACTTGTAGAAAAACAATTTTTCTTTTAGCTCACTTGAAGTGAGCTTTTCTCATCATTTGGCATCCTTCCTCCGTCGTCTTCCATTAACTTTTACAAAACTCTTCTCCTCTCAAACTACTGGGCCAAATGGAACCAAATTTTGCCAAAAGCATCATTAGGGTATGTAGTGTCCAATGACCCTGCCTGCCAACCAACATGGCTGCCATGTCTATAAATAGAACATAGGGGGACTACAATTTTTGACTTATATCTCAAAAACTAAAAACAAAACTGACGGGGTAAAAATGTTCATCGGGTCAAGATCTACCTGCCATGTAATTTTCAGACGAATCGGTCAATCCTTTGTTGGATTATTGCCCCTGAATTGTTAATTTTAAGGAAATTTTGCAGTTTTAGGTTATTATCTTGAATATTATTATAGATAAAGACAAACTGTAAACAGCAAAAATGTTCAACAAAGTAAGATCTACAAATGATTCAGCATGACCGAAATCATTAATTGACCCCTTATAGGAGTTTTTGCCCTTTAAAGACGGCATCCGGCATAAACTTTCCTTTTAAGATCTTTTTCTCTGAAATCACTGGGTCAATTGGGACCAAACTTTGGTGGAATAATCCTTGGGGGACACCCAAACTTGTGTCTGGTATCCCAGACTTGCAACAAACATGGCTGCTGTTACTAGAAACTGAAAAAAAGGGAGAGGAATTTCAAAAATCCTCTTCTATGTAACTACAAGGCCAATTGGAATGAGATTTGGCAGCAATAGTCTGTAGATAGTCCGCTTTCAGAATTGTGTCCGATGACCCAGACGATCAAGAAGATGGCCATCACAGCCGAACTTTGTTTAACATAGGACCCTATGGGAAATTTATTTAAAATTAAAATCTTCTTATCTGAAGCAACTTAGCCAATCGGAACAAGATTTGGCAGAAATGGTCCGTAGATGATCCTCTTTCAGAATCATGTCGGATGACCTGGACTGTCAACCAAGATGGCCACCACAGCCGAACGCAGTTTAACATAGGACCCTATGGGAAATTCATTTAAAAATCTTGTCTGAAACTCACTGAGCTGGTTGGAACCAAATTTAGCAGCAATGGTCCTTAGATGGTCCTCTTTCAGACATGTCTGTTGAACCGAAATGTCAACAAATATGGCTGCCACAGCCGAACATATTTTAACATAGGACCCTATGGGAAATTCATTAAAAAATCTTCTTGCCTGAAACAACTAAGCCAATGGGAACATACTTGGCAGCAATGGTCCGTAGATGGTGCTCTTTCAGAATCATGTCGAATGACCTAGACTCTCAACCAATATGGTTCTCTTTCAGACTTATGTCTGTTGATCCGAAATGTCAACAAATATGGCTGCCACAGCCGAACATAGTTAAACATAGTACCCAATGGGAAAATTCATTAAAAAAATCTTTTCGTGTTAAACCACTAGGCCAATTGGAACCAAAGTCGGCAGCAATGGTCATTAGATGGTCCCCTTTCAGACCTAGCCTGTCAATCAACATGGTCACCAAAGCTGAACTGAGTTTAACTTAGGACACTATGGGAAAATTTAATTTACAGATCATCACACCTTAAACTTGGCGATCTGGAACCAGACAAATGACAGCAATGGTCCTCTTTCAGAATTGTGTTTGATAACCTTGAATATCAACTAAGATGGCCACCAGACTATAACTTTGTTTAACATTGTACCAGCCAAAATAACTACTACACTTAAATTTTGAGTCCTGCTGAAGGTAGACAAGTTAAATCCAGGTGAGCCATACAGGCTCTTGAGAGCCTTTAGTTTCTGTTTTAAATGGTATAATTTTGTATATTTTTACATGAAAGGAATGGATCCTCATTGAGTTATACATAGTTGATTATTTTGAAGTTCTTAACCGAATGTATATTTTTGACCTGGTTTTACAAATAAAAAAATGGGGTTATCAGTTTGCTGAAGTATGACAGGAGGGTATTCAGATGGCATTCTGGTATGTCCAAATAGTAAGAAAGGAAAAGTCGGTTCCCTGTCAATTTGACCGCTCATCTATTTTTAACATATAAAGCAGTCCACATTTTAAGCTCACCTGGCCTAAAATTTCCATTACTTCGTCCACAATTCAAATTTTAATCTTCTCCTCTGAAGCCAGTTGGAACAAAACTTGGCAGCAATGGTCTTTAGGTGGTCCTCTTTCAGAATTTTATCCGATGACCCCGCCTGTCTTCCAAGATGGCTGCCAGGGCCAAATATACTTTAACATAGGACTCTATGGGGAATTTACTTAAAGATCTTTTTGTCCACAACCACTTGGCCAATTGGAACAAAACTTGGCAGCAATGGTCTTTCAGAAATGTATCCAATGACCCCGCCCACCATCCAAGATGGCCGCTTGGACATAGTTTAACATACGACCCTATGGGTAATTTACTTAAAGATATACTTATCTGAAACCACTTGGCCAATTGAAACAAAACTTGGCAGCAATGGTCTTTAGCTGGTCCTCTTTCAGAATTGTATCCAAAAACTGAACCGCCATCCCAGGTGGTGGCCAGAACTGAGCACAGTTTAACATAGGACCTATGCTATTGGAAATTTACTGAAAGATCTACTTGTCTGGAAAGACTTGGCCAATTGGAATGAAAGTTGACAGCAATGGTCCTTAAGTGATCCTATTTCAGTTTTTTCCGATGACCCCACCTGCCATCTAAGATGGCTGCCAGAGCCAAACATAGGGGACTATTGGAAATTTGCTAAATAAAAGATCTTCTTGTCAAAAACCACTTGGCCAATTGAAAGAAAAGTTGGCAGCAGTAGTCTTTAGTTGGTTTTCTTTTGGACTTATATCTGATGACCCTGTCCGCCATTAAATATGGCTGGCAGAGTTAAACTAAAGTTTAACATAATACCTACTGGGAATGATCACTGAAAGATCTTGTTTGAAACCAATGAGCCAATTGGAACTTGACAGCAATGTTCCAGGCTGCCATTCAAGATAGACTAAGTCCAGATGAGTGATACAGGCTCCTCGGAGCCTCTAGTTTAAGATTGAAATTTGAACTTTGTGTTTTGTATTTGTATTTAATATGTTTAGTTATATTGTGGTTTACAAAAATCAGTTGTCATCCATGTGTATGCTTTTTGGGAAATGGTATATATTTATTATTGCATGTTTTAACAATAATAGGTAGTTTCGTTTTTGATACTGACTATATCATGGGCGAGTTTAGATATTCCACATGATATCAAAAACGAAACTACCTATTATTCTGTTTATCAGTAAGTCATTTTTTTCTCAAAAATATCACTTTTTCAACTAAATTTAATGTGCACTACTTTTCATAGGGGAAGAAGTTTGTAATGCGGTTGAACAATCTTGAATTTACGACTTGTCATAGATAATTTCCGTAACTCATTTTCATTGGGCACTCAGATAAGTAGATCCTTCCACATTACGTCACACAATGTATTGCCTAATATTTTCAGTGATACAGCCTTTATGTGATACTCGAATGTATTAGGCAAAAAGATCAAAGGAAATATGTATGAATTGCTGATAAATATATATATACAGTAGAGTGGGAAAAGTAATAGATAGTGCTACATATATCGTTTCCTTGAATTTTATTGAAAAATTAATCAGTTTTACATTTCTAATAACTGCATAAAATTTCTGCACTTTTGATAATAATTGAAGATGGAAATGGAACAAATGTATATTTTTCTGAGTCTGAATTTTCCAATTAAAGAGTGTTAAATTTTCCTTGTTCAGAGGATTGTAGTGTTTATTTATTTAACCACTAGATCTTACTACTAACTTACTGATATATAATACTGTACTTGTGATGGCTCACTGACCTATCTTACCTAGTATGAGGGAAATAAATCACTTAAGTATTTAAATATCATCAAATTTCTTATACACTATAAAGGTGGAATATAGAGTAGAGAATGGAAACGGGGAATGTGTCAAAGAGACAACAACCCGACCAAAGAGCAGAAAACAGCAGTTTGAATTTCTAATATTTATGTGTGTGCATGTATTCATTTTTATAATGTACATGGTATTACGCTAATTAGTATGATGCGTGTAAACATGTTATCTCCCCTTAGAATTATATTGACGTTGCACAAGATGTTGGTATCACTAAACGTAACATCAATTTGTAGCGTTCTGAGGTAAAAATACGCAAGATTTATGCGACACATTTTACTTATAAAGTTATTCTTTTTATTTTGTTTAAGAGCTATTTCTTTATCATTACTTTGAAAGTGTGATGGTTAAGAAATATTTTAAATTTTGGTTTTGAGAAATTAAGTTCTTTAATTTAATTTATTTATTTGTTTTTTGTTTAATCTGTTCATTTATCTGTTTACTATTTTTAGAAGATTTAAAAAAAAATTCTGTGGTTGCCAAATTTTTTCTGTCCACCTGTTATTTCTGGTCTTAAATATCCAAATTTATATCCAACATATATAGCATATGTGTAACTACGACATCATTTTTGAACTGTATGACATTTTATTGAGAAATCTAAAATTTTGGATAATTATTGATATTCTAAATGCATTAGTATAAGATGATATGCATAAAAGTTCCAAGAAAATGCACATTTGGAAGACCTATTTAAAATCTGATGTATAGAACAAACTTTCTGTTCCTTTTATGTTAAAAATTGAATTTGCTAGGCGTCAAGCATCAATTTGTTCATTTTTGGCTCTGTGTGACATTTCGTTGCAAAATGGTAGTCGTAAAATTGCAGAAGAGAAAAATGATTTGACTTTTGTTAAAAGGGAAAATGAATGCACATTTCTAATATAAATGAGAATTTTAGTATTTAATGCTAGGTAGAACATTAATATGATTAGAAATTGTGTTCGTAACTTTGAACTCCAGAAAGACAGACACATTTTTGAAATGTGATGTGGACCGTCTTCTTAAAAAAAAAGAGTAGTTTGTGTAAAATTTAAGACCTTATTATTAAATTTTTTATGCGTAGGTTTGTGAATGCATGCTCATAAATGTGCAATATTATTTGTAACTTAACCATTATAAAAGACAATATAAACACTAAAATAAGAATCCATTACTGGGTTTGAATATATTTCCTTAAGTTTTGTGACACCTCCGTGCTCTTTAAGAGTTACATGATACCAAAATAAAATTTCACTTAAATATTTTGATAAATACATGGTATTGCAAGAAAAATATTCAATCTAAAACACAATGTAAACATCAGAAGAAATACAATTTGTTTTTTGCTAGCTTTTTCGAAGATTTACGTATCAACTCTGTCCATTTTACCGATGTTTTCTACTCTCTACATCACCCCTTAGGATTCGGTCCCATTTTCCAGTCATGACCAAAATATTGACTGATTTGACTGAAAGGAAAAACTGGATTTCGATCATAAAAAAAAAATCTGAGGTAAAAAATTCAAGAAAATTGGACATTATCGCTCTTAATTTTGTCTGAATATTAACGTGTCGGTCAGGTAATTTTTTGGAAAATCGGTCATATTTCCACATTTTTGTGTTGTTTAAATACAGTATTTTAGTATTCATGCATTTCGAGTATTTTATACAGAAAAAAATCACATTCAAGTCATAGCGTGGGGTCTGTCTGGGTTGAATTTTGTCTGTTTGTATTGACAGTAGTTAATGTCAATTAATATATTTTATTTATTAACAAGGAAGTCAACAACTTGTTATTGAAATGAAGCAGCCATAAAGGCTAAGTGGAACTGTTCTCACCTGGTCAAAATCAATACTGATTGTCAACAAAAAATGGCAGTTTCCTGTTTGTTTACTTTTTGTTGAGGTGTTTTACTCACAGCTTATGTGATTAATTTATATGTGAACTACATTCATAAAATAACTTTGTAGAACTAGAAACATTTTAATAGATAACAATCCAATATTTATAAGTTTTTATATAAAAACATGTTCAAATCAATCTGGTCAATCAGCTGATAAATTATTTACCGTTCTGAGTGTTCTGAGTATGTCCAAATGATTGGGGCCATAAAGGGATATTTATTTTTATTTTATTATTTTTTTTTTTATTAAAATGCAATTAAAGATTCTAGAAATAAGAAATTTAAAAAAATTATTTCATTGGAATATCATAATAAAAAATAATTGTTAAAAATTTTTACTTTGTTTTCTATGAAACAAATACAAGTATAGGCATTTATGAAAAATAAAAAAGTAAAACAGTTACACTTAGGAAGGTAATTGGGCTTGGATTATTGAAAAAAAAAAAAAAAAAACGATTTGTTTATTCAATACACAAGTTTATTTAATGCTTAACACCTAATTATTAGAGAGTATTGAAGTTCAACATATGTAGTAAAAGTATCTTCCAGAGACATAAGGACAAACAATGCGAGTCCACCCTTCTTCTCAGACCTGCAAAATTCAAACACAAGCTCCTGGGTATGACCCGAGTCTAAAGTCTATTAAAATGACCGAAATGACCTGGAAAAATTTCCAAAGCCTTGCTCTTCCTGCTTCTGTTGTTTAATTCATTGGTTATTTTCGGTAAAATACGTCATAACTTATAAGACGTTATCATTTTCTATAACCAAATGAAGTAATTCACAAAAAATGCTGATTTTTTTATTCACCACTTTTCTCCTAAAGGTGAATATAAAGGAATGTTTGAATTTTTTTGTTACATCTCTACAGCTAAAACATGTTTATTTTTAGCGTTTCTCTATTTACGCACAGAAAAATAATTTATTTTCCAATAAAATAGATATTAATGAGCAAACAGTGGAACTTAATGATTAATTTAATGTATTGTTTTATTTGATTACGTTTAGAAATAAAATTTGGTAAATCGCCTTTGCTGCCTAATATGCCAATATCAAGCGCGACATCATTGTGAAAACTAAGATTAAGGTATAAGGCACTTAAATGGGCTATCATTACACATTTATCTGACATTTTGGAAGCAACTAGGAAATACAAAACTGTATCTTAGCTGTATAGTTTATTAAATATTCATTTTGTCATTAAGAAAAGAATTGTGTAACTTATGAAATTATGAACAGATAATATACATAAAGCTTCAGAAAGTTGAGATTAAGATTATAGTAAATAACAAAACAAGATAACTCCTCTTTTGAAGAAGAGAAAAACTGAGCTAAGTGAAAAATTCTGAATGAATAACAGAAATCAATAAAAAAAAAATGCAGGAGGTGCAGAAGTATTTTCTGACCATGGCAATAAAACATAATTATGTGAGAGTATTTTGCCTTTTCTTTCTAAAGTTTTTCAATCTTATTTTAAATGTTATTTACCAAGCCGCAACGCGGTGCGGGGACATAGAAATGCTGGACATCCGTCCGTACATCCGTGCGTCCCTTTGTCTGACATTGTAAGTGCTCTCACGCCTAAATTTCTTAATGAATTTTTATAGAATTTATATCATACTTGTGAATTAGTATTATCTCGGTCAAATTATAATTTCAGTGCCATAATTTAATTTTGTTGGAGTTATTGCCCTTTGAACTCTGAAAATTTCGTCAATTTTTCTTGTAAGTGCTCTCGCGCTGTTCGGTTTACAGAGGTTCCACTGTATATATAGTTGAAATGTATAAAGAATGTATGTTAAATTTTCCTCCAAATACTTTTTATGAAGAATGTTTAAAACATTCTTTCATCCTATTTTTTACTCTTTCATAGATCTTATATTCTAAAGGGAGATAATTTGTTTTTTCAATGCTTGTTTAGAATATAATATGTATGTATTTATTAATCAGGAATGCCTTCTACTACATACATGTAGCCAGGGTTCTTTAGAGGATGAGCTATGGATCAGATGGAAGTCTTGAGATAAATTTTGCACTCTGGCAATTCTAAGCTCTTGCTAAAAGTCAATACTCGACATTTAAAATGTATTTTTGTTTCAAACCCCAAACCCCTGGCTACTGGTTATGCTAAGTTATTTGGGGGATAATTTATTTTAACCATGCATGTATTCTGCTAGGTTCACTGTGGTCGAGGATTACAACTGGTTTACAAAAACAATTGCACGAGTTATAAATGAAGAACTGTCAGAGGAGCATGCTCATTGGACCGAATCAACACATTTTTATGTTGATTTCTTGAGGTTTGTTTGTTGTTGCCAGTAGCAACAATGATGACCATTTCTGTTTTTTTCTGCATGTTTTTATGCTTCTTTTTTACCCTTTCCAGTCAGGTTTTAAGATATGTATTTAGACAAGATCGTGAGTATACTGTTCTTTTTAGTAATTATTTACAACTTCATTTGGATTGAAAGTTTAAAACCTGGCTGGAATAATTATATATTTTGCCTTTCCTTTTTTTAAATCAAGGTTCATATATTTTAAAAATATGACATAAAATGGAAGCTGATTTGCACCAATATATTTGAATAGCTGATTTGAGGATATGTTTTACCTCCTGTTCTTTATTTGTTAATTTATTTATTATTTTTAATGGAAATATCTGTAATTTTTTTTCAGAAGAAAAAAAATATTATCAATTTGAAATTTTACCAATTTTTCTTAGCCAGCACAGATATGCTGATAGCAAAACTGCTACAAATATCACACAGAGATATGAGCCTTGATAGTATTTAATTTTCTATTTATTTTAACATTATGTTTATTGCACAAATTGACTTTGAAATAAACAGGTTTACGTCTAAAGAAGATGCTATGTGGTTTGAGAAGACTGTTTTGAGGGTAATTAGTGAGGAATTTGGTGAAGAATCCAGCTTCTATGAATATGTAAAACCCACCATTTATTGTGGAGATTTTATGAGGTATACTAAGGAAAATATTAATGCACGGGGTAAAATAAGGAAAATATTAATGCACAGGGTAAAATAAGGAAAATATTACTGCATGGGTAAAATGTGGAAACTATTGCTGCATTGGTGTTTTACTGGGTAAACAAATAAAAATATTACTGCATGGTCGGTCGTAAACTTTTTCAAAGATCTTCTCCTCTGAAACAATTAAACCAATTACAGCCATACTTAGTCTGAATGGTCCTTAGGGTATCTAGAATAAAGTGTGTGTTTTAGTTTCTTGTCTGTCTAGAAACATGGCTACCATGGCTAAAAATAGAACATAGGGGTAAACTAAAGTTTTTGGCTTAAATTTCAAAAACTAAAGCATTTAGAGCAAAACTGTCAGGGTAAAAATTGAACAACCCTTTGTTGGTTATTGCCTCTGAATTGTTAATTTTAAGGAAATTTATCTTGAATATTATTAAACATCCAAAATGTTCAACAAAGTAAGAATTACAAATAAGTCAACATGACCAAAATCGTCAGTTGGCCCCTTTTAGGAGTTTTTGCCCTTGAAAGATTATTTACATGTAAACAGTAATTATCAGTAAAAATAATGGTCTGACCTATTGTCACAGACATTAAGAGTATAACTTGAAATAAATAAAATGGTAGCTGTACAACTGAATGGAGGGTCAACAGTCAAGGTAATTGAAAAAGTCCATAGCAACTGAAGAAAAAGTCCCTTGCATCCACATATATATTTAGATTCAGGACCCGATAATATAGCTGTACAAGACAATATGGAGGCACAAGAGTCAAGGTCATTGAAAAAATCCATAACTGATGAAAAAGCCCCTGGCAACCAGATATATTTGGTTTAGGACCATACAATTTACATGTTCAAGTCAAAATGGAAGGTCAAGACTCAATGCCATTTAAAAAGTCTATAGCAACCGATGAAAAAGTCCCTAGCAACCATATATATTTGGGTTAAGGACCATATAATTTATCAGTACAAGTAAAAAGAAAGGTAAAGAATCAAGGTCATTGAAAAAGTCCATAGCAACCAATGAAAACTTCCTGGCAAAAATATATATATGAGTAAAGGACCTTATAATTTACCTGTGCAAGTTAAAATATTAGTCAAGAGTCAATACCATTGAAAAATTCCATATCAACTGATGAAAAATTCCATAGCAACCGATGAAAAATTCCCTTGCAACCATATATATTTGGGTTCAGGATTTTATATATTAGCTGTACAAGTCAATATTAAAGACAAATCCCTCTGTTCACTTCTGACCTTAGGAATTTTTTTAAAAAACGACTAAGGTATTTCAAGTAATACTGATCAAAATGTAGTTTTAAAAAAAATTGGTCAGGTGAGCTATTGTCATCACTTGGCATCCGTCGTCCATTGTCTGTCATCCACAATTCACATTTTAATCTTCTCCTCAGAAACCACTGGGCCAATTGGGTGGTCCCCTGCCAAAATTATGTCTGGTGTCCCCGACCTTTGGCCAAGATGGCAACCAAGCTAAAAATAAAAAAACGGGGGGTCAAAATTTTTAAAACTTTTTTTTCTCAGAAACTGCTATGCCAATCTCAGCCAAACTTTGCTGAAATAATCCTTGGGTAGTCGCCGTCCAAAAATATGTCCAATGATCCCGACATCTGACCAAGATGGCTGACACAGAGGAACTTAGTTTAACATAGGAACCTATGGTAAATTCACATAAAAATCTCCTTGTCTGAAACTACTTGCCCAATTAGAACCAAACTGTGGTGGAATGGTGATAAGGTGGTCCTCTTTCAAAAGTGTGGCTGATGGCCCCGACCTCAGACTAAGATGGCCGCCACAGCCAAACTTAGTTTAACATAGGACCTTATGGAAAATTCATTTAAAAATTTTCTTGTCTAAAACTACTGAGCCAATTGCAACCAAACTTAGCAGCAGTGGTCCTTAGATGGTCCTCTTTCAGACTTATGTCCGATGAACCAGATGATCAACCAAGATGGCCACCACAGCCCAACTTAATTTAACATAGGACCCTAAGGGAAATTCACATAAAATTCTTGTTGGAAACACCTGATCCAATTGCAACCAAAGTTAGCAGCAATGGTCCTTAGCGGGTCCTCTTTCAAATTGTACAGGACTATCAACCAAGATGGCTGCTACAGCTGAACTTAGTTTAACATAGGACCCTATGGAAAATTGATTTAAAAATCTTCTTGTCTGAAACTACTGAGTCAATTGTAACCAGACTTAGCAGCAATGGTCCTTAGATGGTCCTCTTTCAGACTTATATCCAATGAACCAGATGATCAACCAAGATGGACGCCACAACCCAACTTAATTTAACATAGGACCCTAAGGGAAGTTCACATAAAAATCTTTTGGTCTGAAACTACTGAGCGAATTGCAACCAAAGTTAGCAGCAATGGTCGTTAGAGGGGTCCTCTTTCAGAGTTGTACCGAACTATCAACAAAGATGGCCGCTACCGAGCCAATTGCAACCAAACTTAGCAGCTTTGGTCCTTAGATGGTTTTCTTTCAGAATTATGTCCGATGAACCGGACGATCATCCAAGATGGCCACCACAGCCCAACATAGTTTAACATAGGACGCTATGGAAAATTCAGTTAAAAATCAGCTGGTCTGAAACTACTGAGCCAATTGCAACCAGACTTAGCAGCACTGGTCCTTAGATGGTCCTCTTTCAGACTTATGTCCGATGAACCAGATGTTCAACCATGTGGCTGTCACAGCCCAAGTTAATTTAACAGAGGACCCTAAGGTAAATTCACATAAACATCTTCTTGTCTGAAACTACTGTGCCAATAGCAACCAAAGTTAGCAGCAATGGTCCTTAGATTTGTCCTCTTTCAGAATTGTACTGAACTATCAACCAAGATGGCCGCTACAGCTGAACTTAGTTTTCCATAGGACTCTATGGAAAATTCATTTAAAAATCATCTGGTCTGAAAGTACTATGCCAATTGCAACCAGACTTAGCAGCAATGGTCCTTAGATGGTCCTCTTTCAGAATTATGTCCGATGAATGAGACAATCAACCAAGATGGCTGCCAAAGACAAACTTAGAGGGTCCTCTTTCAGAATTGTGTCGGATGACCTGGATTGTCAACCGAGATGGCTACCACAGCCGAACATAGTTGAACATTGGACCCTATGGAAAATTCATTTAAAAATCTTTTTGTCTGAAACCATTGAGAGGTTAGAACCAAACTTAGCAGCAATTGTCCTTAGATGGTCCTCTTTCAGAATTGTGTTCGTTGGCCCAAACTATCAAACAAGATGGCAACCACAGCCGAACTTTTAACCCTGTGGGAACTGGTCACTATATGTGATAGACAATGCACTATCAGGTGAGCGATACAGGCTGCTGGAAGTCTCTGGTCTTGTTATTCCATTTAGAACTCTTTTCCTTTTAAAAAATCATTGAAAATTAAATGTGCCATTTTCAAAGGATTCTTATTTTTTTAAATCACAACAGATATTATACATTTTGGTACCAGAATTTCAAGATTTTGTTTTTGATTTAATCATTTTTTTTTGCGCTAATTGAGAAAATGGTACATTTAAATGGTACATGAATAATTTAATATCCCGTCAATAAAATAGTCGTATCCTTTTTAGTACAAAATGATATAGAGAAAATTCCGACGTTAAGAATTTTCTTAAGGTTGGCATGGAAGAAGATAATAGCGCTCTTTAACTAATAAACTTTTAAAAAAATATAGGTCACCGGCCTTTTAGGAAAGAAAATTTACTTTTTAGTCTGACATATTTCAATAATTGTTTTGATGATCAGAGTTATTTTCTCTTGGAGAAACGTTGAATGACGTTACGTCATAATTTGCGTTCCCATTAGACTTTGCCATTCATAAATTCACGGCTTATTAAAATTTATTGAGTAACTCATGTAAAATTCAATTAAGATCTTAAATAAACATTAAAATGACTGGAATATATTCAAAATTATAAATTTGAGATATAATATGTTAGGTTTGATATTAATCCAGGTGCTAGATACATGTATCCATCCATCCTAAAAAAATGTTGTGTTCTTTAAAAGGGATAATTTACCACTTTTATTTCTTTTTAAGCTCACCTGACCCAAAGGGTCATGTGAGGTATTGTCATCACTTTGTGTATGTTGTCGTTGTCGTCTGTAATCTTTTCACATTTTAATCTTCTTCTCTGAAACCACTAGGCCAATTGGAACAAAATGAAATTCAACATGGCTGCCAGGGCCAATAATGCATTCTGATTGGCTGAAATTTCAAAAATCTTCTGAGAAACCGCTTGGCAGAATTGAATTGTTATATTGTGGGAATGTTCCTTAGATGGTCCTCTACTAATTTTGAGTTTTTGGTGCGGATTGGAAATCCAACGTGGCTGCCCCCGTGGAACATAGTTGAACAGAAAATCCTATGGGAAATACAAACAGCTTCTTGTCAGAAACTATTTCATACATTTAAACCAAATCATGCACAAATGATACTAAGATGGTCCTCTACTAATTTTGAGTTTTTAGTGGTGATCTGAAATCCAAGATGGCCACCACTGTGGAACATAGTTTACCATAGAACCCAATGGGAAATACATACAAACATCTTCTCAAAAACCGTCTCACACATAGAAACCAGATCATGCAGGAATGATACTAGGGTTGTCCCCTATAAGTTTTGAGTTTTTGTTGCCAATCTGAAATCCAAGATGGCCACCACCACAAAACATAGCTTAACATAGAACCATATGGGAAATAGATACAAACAGATTTTTCTTGGAAGCCATTCCACAGATTTAGAACAAATCGTACAATTGTTTTTGATATATCAGGTGAGGGATAGAGGCTCTGGAGAGCCTCTGGTTTATGAAAAGTAATAAAAGATTATTGATACTAATTAAAACAGAAAAATTGTAAGACAGTGTACGTGTTTGACATTAAAAAAGTAAATTGTCCAAATAATGGTAACGATAAAAATCTTAACATTCAGCTTAAAATTACCGAGAAAAGACTACATGTCAAAATGATGCTAAGGGTTGCATAAGAATAATAATAATAAAACATGTAGTTATAATAATGCAGTAAATGGAGGTTGGAAGTTAAAAATCACCAGTTATATTTTATGACCTGCGATATATTGTACATGATATATGAAAATCATCTCCATGGATGTAATTCAGACCGAATAATATTTGTTAATCTTTATTTTACTTTGAATGTTTAACTAAGTCATACATGAATAAAAAGCCCCATATCTCTCTTAAAATCGTTTACCGTTAACTTTTGTGAACCTTCCATTGATTCTAGTCGTCTTTCTCTTCCGTTCATCAAATTTTATGAAAATGTTATAAGTTGGTGGAAATGAGAAACCAGAGTGAGTTATATTTTCCTAACCAATGTAGGTAAGGGAGATAATAAATTTGTCTCCCCTTTAGCCTCAGGACAAAAGGGAGAGAATTTAATTATCTCCCTTACTTACATTGGTTAGGAAAAGATAACTCACTCTGCTTCCTCATTGCCAAGTCATAAGCCAATGACGGCATAATACCGTCGTGCTGATGGGCCTAAATTAAAATATTGTTTGTTTGCCATTCTCCTACCCAGAATTTTTTATGTGGGTAGGTAGGTAGGTAAATTATTTTATTTTTTTTCTGGAAAAATATTTTGGATGTTTTATATAATAGTATGAATGTAGGGGGCCTCGTACATCTTTTATCTCTGCATACCTTCGAAACATTTCAATGTACTACCGGAAATCAAAACCACATGTAACCCGGAAATCAGCACTCGATTCTAAACTGCAACCGGCAAAATTCCGGAATAAAAAAAAAATGTTTTCAAAAACGGCAATAAAATTATTTGGGTCACGGCGATTTTTTTGGGTCGGTCGGCTGACAGCAAACAAACAATATTTTAATTTAGGCCCTATATGTGCAAAAACAATAGAGGGATTTGTCATTAAGGCAAAAAATGCGACAGTATACATTAAATAGCAAAAATAATCATTGATGCAAGATCTACACAAAAAGTAACATGACCTTGAACCAATATAGCTGCTACTGGACTTTTTAGGCCTCTGGTGAAATGCTTCTTTCAGACTTTTTTATATGGTGCAGACCTTGAACCAATATAGCTGCTATTATTTAAAAACAGAAAAATAAACAAAACAAATTTTTATATCTTCTCCAATGAAACTGCTGAACCAGTGAAGGTACAGATGGATTGGTCCTTAGGTTGTCTCCTTTCAAAATTGCATACTTGGGTCCAGACTTGTAAGGTGAAAACAAAATGTATATCTGTTTAAGGTTACATTGTGACAAAAAATAGGGTAGATAGGTAAGAAAATAATTGATTTTGAAAAATTATTTTACATAGACCCCTATGGGAGAAAAAATTGTCTGCGGATGTTTTATTAGGGAAATATTTGTATCAGCGATACTTTCGTCCTAAAATGGGAATAAAATGGCTTAGGGTAGGTACAAAAAATAGTAGGTAGGGTAACCTTAAGCACACATATATTTTTTTTTTACCTGATCAGTAACTATGAAAAAAAATTAAATCTTAGGAATAAAATGTCATGATCTTTAAAAATTATGAGATGGGATCCTGACCCTTGACCTACATGACCTGTGACAAAAAATAAACATTTGCAAAAACAAAATATGTAAAGAAGTTATCCTCTGTAAAACTGTTCAGTTGAGAATAAATTTTGGTCTACGGTAGTCTGGACCATGAAACAGTATGGCTGTCAATAAAAAAAACATTTAGAAATATTTTCTTTGAAACTGCTTGGGCAGTTAAACTAAACTATGATGAAATGGTCCATAGGTTGTTTCCTTTCAAAATTGTGTCTGGAGGTATAGACCTTAGACCAGTCTGGTGTCTGATACTGAAAAAAAGTCAGCACTGGTGAGGCTTTTATTTCAATGATATTGTTCAGTTCCTTTGAATAGGAGATTAAAGCAAGATGAGAGATACAGGCTCCAGGAGTCTCCAGTATAATGATTGTAAATTAAAATTTTTATGCTTTCAAAATTTAGGAGAAATAAAAGCCACCCCTGTAATATTCTGTCAGAAATTGCCAGTAATAGTATCATTATGTTGGACTGCACTATAATTGTATTAAAAAAGAACCCCCCCCCCCCCCCAAAAAAAAAAAAAAAAAAAAAAAAAACAACAACAACAAAAAACAGAAAAAACCCACATAATCATTCAAATGAAAATGATTCAGTTATGTAAAAAAAAAAAAATCAATGTGTGTCCCACATGACTTGTACACAGAAAATGGAAAATTGTCTGTCTTAAAAATTTGAGGCATAATTAATTATGACTGAAAAAACAAAGGGTAATATGAACATTTTCATTAAGATTTTTGGAAAAATATACTTTGAGTTAAAGTGGGACACACAGTAATGATTCTAGATGTTACACATAAGATAGTTGTGACAAAGTGTATCATATTAACATAGACTCTCAGTTAAACTGAAGTGGAACAAAGAAGATATTATCAGAAGTGCTGAATAAGTTTTACTCTCATTGTGCTGTGAAAGGGAAACAAGGTCTTAAGTAAAATCATATTTGAACAAATTTTTTCTAGATGTGTGCAGATTAGTTTAGAAGAGATAACAGTCACTGGCTTTAATGTTCGCTTTCTTTTGTTTATAGATGTGTTCAGTACCGGTTATATATATAAATATTGTCTGATATACAATATAGATGTATTACTTCTTGTTTATGAGTTATTTAACAATTAAAAATATATTCTGAAAATAATTATAAAATGTTGCTTTTATACAATACAGATTATTATGATTAATTTCAATTCCTTGTAATTCACATATTTCTTTTTCTTTGTCACATTAATACACATACACAATTTTGAACTCATCCCTCTTAATCAAATACAGTACTGTTTAATTGTATTCATTAATGTAGGAATAAATTTGTTCTGTATATATTTTTAAAAAACATACAAATTTTCTGATTATTATTAAAAATTTGATGAAAATTGAAGGATTAAAAAGGTTGAATTGTTACTTTATTTAAATGTTGTATTTTTGAAATTACGTAAAAAAAAATTATTAGTGCTACTGATTGCTACTTAAGATTTTATACAATTTCTAATATCTTTTTTTTATTTAAATATTGAACACTAATTATTAAGGAGAAAATGAGCTTTCCAGAAATGTTTATTGTAAATGTTGATAACATGTGTACATTAAAACACAGGGATGCACCAGAACCTACAGGGGATGAACCAGAAGATGCTGACTTTGAAATGCCAAAGATCTATGAACCGGTGAGTAAGTTTAAGTTTTTGTGTTCTTTTTACAGGGAACATATAAAGGCATTATGCTTCATTTATGTCAATAAGGCAATATTCCATCACAAATTGTCTGTTCAGTTATCATATATGGCCATCAGCTGTTGGTTATTGCCGAAATCTCAATACAAATTCCTCCACCCCCCCCTCCCCACCTACTCCAAATAAAACTAAAATACTGATAATTTTATGTTAGATTGAAGGATTTGAGGTACTGGAAGAGAGATTGCATGGTTTTCTACAACAGTACAATGAAGGCATCCGTGGATCAGGCATGGATCTTGTATTCTTTAAAGATGCCATGATTCACTTGGTGAAGATATCTCGCATCATCCGAACACCTCGTGGTAACGCCTTGTTGGTCGGTGTTGGTGGATCAGGAAAACAGTCGCTGACTCGTCTGGCATCTTTCATTGCTGGTTACAAGACATTCCAAATTACACTGTCAAGGTTTGTGATTTATTAAAAAATTTGAATGAATGCATGTGTTTCTGAATATTGGAAATTTCTAGGGACAAAATAAATCCCTAGTATCATCCAAATCTTTTTTAGCTCACCTGGCCAAAGGCCATGTGAGCTTTTGCCATCACTTGGCGTCTGTCGTCTGTCGTCCGTAAACTTTCACATATTGATCATCTCCTCTAAAACCAATGGAGCAAATTTAACCAAACTTTATAGGAATGATGTATGGAAGGTCCTTTACTAAGATTGCAGAATTTTTTCTGATCCGCCAAAAAACATGGCTGCCAAAGCAGGACATAGTTTTAACATTGGACCCTATGGGAAAACATGTTGAAGTTCATCTCCTCTGAAACAATTTGAGCAAATTAAACCAAACTTTACAGGAATGATGTATGGAAGGTCCTTTACTAAGATTGCCAAAATTTTTCAGATCCGCCAAAAAACATGGCTGCCAGAGCAGGACATAGTTTAACATTGGACCCTATGGGAAAACATGTGAAAGTTCATCTCCTCTGAAACTACTTGAGAAAATTTAACCAAACTGTTCAGGAATGATGTATGGAAGGTCCTTTAGAGGGATTGCTCATTTCGTTTGAATGCGACAAACAACATGGCTGACAGCAGGAACATAGTTTAACATACATGCTTATGGAAAAAAACATATTTTGATCATCTCCTCTAAAACTATAATAGCAAATTGAATAAAACTGTATTGGAATGATGTATGGAAGGTCCTTTACAAAGTTGGCTCATTATGTTCAAATCTGAGAAAAACATGGCCGCCAGAGGGGAAATACTTTTAACTTTGGACCCTATGAGAAAAATATATTTTGATCATCTGCTCTGAAACTTTTGAAGCAAATTCAACCAAAGAATTAATGGAAGTTTGTAGCAGCATTTTGTCAGGTGAGCGATACAGGCTCAGCTCACTGAGGCTCTAGTTTAAAAATTGGGATGTTTGTGCCGATACTGATTCTAGGGATTGCATTGTTCAAGCATATGAATAACAATGCATTGTTATATGCTTGAAGGTCATGTTGATCTGTTTGGAAAGTTATGGTAAGGTGTTTTTATACACCCACCCTCCCCGAAAAAGAAGTTTGGGGGGGGGTATATAGGTTTCAGTCTTTCTGTCCGAAATAACGTCTGCAACTCCTCCTACATTTCTTACAGGATTTTCATGAAAGCTTTTTTGTGTGTGGAGATATGAATTTAAATTTTAATATGTTATTAAACAATATGGGACTCTGGTGTCTATTTATTTTGGTTTCAGTCAGTGATATAGTTTTGGGGGGAAAATTTATTTTTATGCCCCGCCTACGATAGTAGAGGGGCATTATGTTTTTTTCGGTCCTTGCGTCTGTCTGTTCTTCTGTCCTTTCCGAATCAGGTTAAAGTTTTTGGTGAAGGTACTTTAGGGTGAAGTTGTAGTCAAATCAACTTGAAACTTGGTACACATGTTCCTGATAAAGTGATCTTTCTAATTTGCCAAATTAAGGTTTTGACATCATTTTTATGGTTCACTGAACATAGAAATATGATAGTGTGGAAACAGTTCATTCTCAGGTTAAAGTTTTTGGTGAAAATAGTTTGGGGTGAAGTTGTAGTCACATCAACTTAGTACATATGTTCATTTATCTGTGATCTGTCTCATTTGCATGTCAAATTGGGGTTTTTAATTGAACATAAAAAATGATAGTGCTGCGGGGCATCATATTCTGTGGACACATATTCTTGTTTTTCTCATAAATTGCAGATCTTGGAAATTGACAATATCTTTAGATTGCCTAAGCTGATTTCTACAAAATTCTGGTATATTGTTTAACAATATCAGCCTCTGAAGTCTAATCATTTTTATTTCAATTTTGTTGAGGACTTTACTCCAAAATCAAAGATTTTCAGGAATGGCAATATCTTCAGTTTGCTTCATTTGAGTTCTACAAAACTTCAATATGTTACAAATTGAAACTCTGAAGCCAATGCATTTTGGTATCAATCGGTGGCTTAATTTTAATTTAACTGTCTCATAAAGCTCAGGGTTTGAGGATTGACAGTATTTTTAGTTTGCCTCAGCATTCAATTTATAATACAGTTTCAGTCTTAATCATTATTTTATATAAATCTTTTCAGATCTTACAATGTTTCAAATTTCCTGGATGATCTTAAGTTTCTATATAAAACAGCAGGACAGCATGGAAAGGGAATTACATTCCTGTTTACTGATCAGGAAATCAAAGATGAAGCTTTCCTAGAATACCTGAACAATGTTTTGTCCTCTGGTGTGGTAAGATATTGTGTTCAGTTATATGCAAATATTTGATGAGGGTTGTCAAGGGGGGAAGACATGCATGGACAGACTTTAATAATTAAAAGGCCATTACACAACAAAATAAGATTGCTAAAAGTAGCCATAATTATGTCCTCTGCTGCAATAGATAAATCAGCAAGTAAGATTTGTTCTCACCAATATGAAAATGCATGACAAGTTACATGTGTAAGTGTGGAAGTGGTAAGTTGCAAAACAAAACTGACATGAGATATAGACAGTGTGAAGGAGTTTTGAAAACAGACTGTGAAAAACTGCAATAGAAATGTATAGTATGATAATCTTCATAACAGAGGTAACAATCCTGCAAAATATAAACCAAATCTGCTCAGTACTTTCAAAGGAGTTGCGTCCACAAGGTATTTATATGATACAATGTGATAAAAAAACAACAAAGTCCTATAACTCTTGTAAAAATGACTGAATCAAAATGGTGGTATAGTTTGATCTTCATATTGTAAAAACTCTGGCTGGCTGGTATTTGACCACTGTGTGTTTTTATTGGTAGCGTGACTGATGCAGCGCTATTGGTGTCATAGCAAAACTGGAGGCACTGGTTTAGACAAATAAGCTTATCTTGATTAATATACATGAATTAGAAAAATCAGTTCCAGTTTCATAATTAACACTTTATTATATAATAAAACATTAGAACAATAATTTAACCTGTAAAATAAAACCCTGAGAGGGACTTAAAGTGGGAAGGACTCCCCAAACGTGAGACAGGGAGTAAATGTAAACATCAAAGTAAATGTAGTAAAACGTAGTATCATTGTAAATCTCCAAAATTTACTAATAATCAGTCGTACTTGGGTAAATTCTTGGTATAAATTTATCGAGACTGTAACAAATACTTGTGCTCTGCGGTCTATAAAGCTTTTGGTATAGGTGCAAGCCCTGGTCTCGGTCCTAAGCAGAAGATAATGTGGATTTTTATACTATGTGCCACAGTGTGGCGACACTCTGTATCTAGGTTACCAAGTGTGGCGTACAATATGATTGGTTAAAAGATGTTACATGGGCTGTGGGAACCAGGCTATATTATAACCATTCTGATTGGTTCCTGGTAACAGAAGTCATATGCGCTGTGAAATGTAAACAAATGTAAAGATGGTGCAAAGTCACTACAATAATCAACTGCAGGGAGGAGAAATGGGGAAATTTGACTTTACAAATCCTTAAATTAAGGAAAACCCGGCATGATTACAATATATATGCCCTACTAGTCCAGTCAATCTAGCATAAATTTGACCTTTAGAGTATAACAAACAACTCTAAAGTTTTTTTCATATCTTTTATCAAGCTACAACCTAGATTTCGTAATTCATTAGTTGACCAATTATTAAATTTTTTAACTTGTCAAGGTAAAGAATCTCAAATTTAATAAAAATAATTAAGCATATATTCTTCTTTTTGTGGTTTAAAGTTTGTTTAAAGGTACATGCTGATCAAATATAATTTACAGATATAAGCAATACCAATTTTTCACATTATTTTTTCAAAATGGTCACGAAGCCACAAATTTGCAATTTCTTTAATGAAAAATGCGCAAAAAAAAATAAAAATACCCATAACATTTCGGTTTTGAACATTTTATGAGCAGAAGATTATATAATATAGTCAAATACGAACTTATAACCCCATCAAAGTATCATACTTTACATGAATTTTAAGAAAATCAACCAAAAACTGACAAAAAAGACTCATTTTTGTGGAGTTATCTCCCCTTTCCAATGTTAATTTCCATAGGATTTAAAAATGCTGATTTTGAGTTTTTCTCAAGTAAGATTTTATGAGACTTTTTTCTGTGTATATTTGGGGCTTAATGCTATAGATTAGAACTAAAATATTTTCTGTTGCAATTAGTTTGAGGTTAAAACTTAGTCTGACTGGACTATACGTTAATAAATGAAATAGGTGAGAAAGTGGGACAAGCGGATAATAGGGAGAACTAAAGCTGGGGAGGTATGTGGGGAGCCCGCCTTTGGTCAAACAGTGGAATGAACTCTGAAAAATTCCCAAACTGAACAATTCCCAAACAATATCAATATTAATACACAATAACATACATAATATTGCAAATGCCGTACCTGAAATAAAATGGTGTTCATAAATGTCAATTTATACGTTCACATGTGATTTCTACCCACAATTCAACGAACATGAAATATTAATAAAAATGCAAGAAGAAAATGAACTGGGTAGAATAAAATTAATTAAACATGAATACAATCTACAATCTTAAAAACCTATCCCTAACTGTTACAACACGCCCCACCCAGGGAAGAGTTTTTCCCGAACTAAAAATAATTCCTAAATAAAGACCTACCTAACACATACCAAAGAAAATAAACATTATATTCTTTCTTGTCCGCAGTCCATATGTCCCGTAGCTCATATATGGTTCCATCTGGAAGATAACATCTCTCCTCTTTTATGATGGTCTTGACTCCTATCGGTGTAAGATGTCTCTTGTAACAAGCTTTCATATTTCTTTTACATGTGTTTACTTTTTCTTTGAGAGTCTTGGCTGGTGGGTGGCTCATGTAAACAGATGGTGCCCCCGCAAAGAAAACTCTGGGATCCAGGCAAAGGTGTTGGAAACATTTTGGGCTGCTATCCTGTTTTTCAATGTTCCAGACTTGTGTTGGTTTGGTGCAATCTATAACTGGTGTGATAGGTTCTGTAGGTATTATGGTGGTTTCTTTGGCTTAGTTGACAGATCTAAAGGTAAATCATTGTCTTGAAGAGCTGATAAAGGTGGTGGTGATATCCTGGCTCAAGGTGTAACAGCAGGTGTACAAGTATGTGCTTGTGTAAGCATATTACTGTTAGTGGTAGAAATTGGTGAATTCACTGATAAATCTAAAACAGGTTCTGGTGGAATTTCTGTGTGGACATTTTCATCTATAGATATTGGTGGTGGATCAACCATGAAAGACACAGACTCTGTTTCTGATGGTATCAGAGAACTAACAATAGTAGTAGCTGGTACATATTTTTGAAACAATTCTTCTGATGGTGTAAAGGTGTAGTTCTGAGCAGGTGAAGATGGTAGTCTTGACTGAACCAGATTCCTCATGGGTGATGGTGTCCTAGGTTCAGGGCCCAACAAGTCTGTCATGCTTTCCAGGCTATGATCGAGAAAATTTAACTGAACTTAATGTTCAAATCTTTGTGGAAGCATTTAAATTAATGATAATTGAAGTATAAAAATTTAAATCCATATAATTAATTTTATTCTGTACATTAAAAAATTAAAAAAACACTTTTTTCCTTTCTTAGGTTGCCAATTTGTTTGCCAGAGATGAAATGGATGAAATACTGGGTGAATTAATTCCTGTTATGAAGAAAGAGTTTCCAAGGAGACCACCATCTAATGAAAACCTGTACGAATATTATATGTCAAGAGTTCGTAACCATCTTCATGTTGTTCTTTGCTTTTCACCGGTGAGTTTCAAAATAAATAGCAAACTTTTTTTGACTAGATGTGTCATATAACCCTTTTACCTTGTGTGAGTATTATATAGGGAACAAGTGGACAAGTGTCACACAAAAATGATTAACTTTAAAATTTTTACCCCAAAAAATGCAGTGTTGAATAAACATAGAAATTTGTTAACACCATGTGTATCTCAGACTGAAATTACTTAACACCATGGGCATCTTCAGCTGTAACAACTTGAACAAAATGGATATCTCTAACTATAATAACTTGAACATCATGGGTATCTCTAACTATAATAACTTGAACACCATGGATATCTCAAACTGAACTTGAACACCATGGGTATCTCAACCTGATATTGTACATCATAGATATCTCCAGCTGTAATAAATATAGGACTATGGGTATCTCCAACTATAATAAATTTAATGCAATGGGTATCTCAAACTGAAATAACTTAACACCATGGGTATCTTCAACTATAATAAATTTAACACCATGGATATCTCAAACTGAAATAACTTAACATCATGGGAATCTCCAACTATAATAACTCAAATAACATGGTTATCTCCAACTGTAATAACTTGTTACTATCTGAGATTAGTTTTACAAAATGTGTGATTTGGGAGAAAGAACTTTATAGGTTAACGAAAATCAATTAATAAATGCATTGAAAACTTAAACTGAATAAATTGAACACCATGGGTATCTCCAACTGTAACAAATTGAACACTTTGGGTATCTCAGACTGTAATATCTTTAACACCATGGGTATCTCCAGCCATAATAACTTGAACAATGGGTATCTCCACCTATAATAACTTAAACACCATAGGTATCTCCAGCTTTGATAACTTTAACAACATGGGTACTTCCAGCTTTTATAACTTGAACACCATGGGTATCTCCAGCTGTAATAACTTTAACAACATGGGTATCTCCAACTATAATAACTTGAAAACCATGGATATCTCTAACTGTATTAACTTGAGCACCATGGGTATCTATAACTGTAATAACTTGAACATCATGGGTATCTCCAAGTGTAATAACTTGAGCACATGGGTATCTCCAACTGTAATAACTTGAGCACCAGGAAAGTCATAGGGGTCGCAGAGTGTAATAACTCTAACAACATGGGTATCTCCAACTGTAATAACTTGAACTTATTACTATCTGAGATTAGTTTTACAAAAAGTGTGATTTGGGAGAAAGGACACTATAGGTTAATGAAAATCAGTTAATAAATGCATTGTTGACTTAAACTGAATAAATTAATACCATGGGTATCTCAAACTGTAATATTTGAACACCATGGGTATCTCCAACTGTAATATTTGAACACCATGGGTATCCCCAACACTTTGGGTATCTCCAGCTGTAATAAATATAACACTATGGGTATCTCCAACTATAATAACTTGAAAACCATAGATATCTCCAACTGTAATAACTTGAAAACCATAGATATCTCCAACTGTAATAACTTGAACACCATGGATATCTCTAACTGTAATAACTTTAACATCATGGGTATCTCCAACTGTAGTAATTTGAACACCATGGATATCTCCAGCTTTAATAACTTTAACACCATGGGTATCTCCAACTGTAGTAATTTGAACACCATGGATATCTCCAGCTTTAATAACTTAAACACCATGGGTATCTCCAACTATTATCACAGGAAAGTCATAGGGGTCGCAGAGTGTAATAACGCGAACAACATGGGTTTCTCTAACTGTACTAACTATATAACCATGGGTATCTCCAACTGTTATAACTTTAACACCATAGGTATCTCCAGCTTTGATAACTTTAACAACATGGGTACTTCCAGCTTTTATAACTTGAACACAATGGGTATCTCCAGCTGTAATAACTTTAACAACATGGGTATCTCCAACTATAATAACTTGAAAATCATGGATATCTCTAACTGTATTAACTTGAGCACCATGGGTGTCTATAACTGTAATAACTTGAACATCATGGGTATCTCCAAGTGTAATAACTTGAGCACCATGGGTATCTCCAACTGTAATAACTTGAGCACCAGGAAAGTCATAGGGGTCGCAGAGTGTAATAACTCGAACAAAATGGGTATCTCCAACTGTAATAACTTGAACACCATGGATATCTCAACCTGAATTTGAACACCATAGATATCTCCAGCTGTAATAAATATAACACTGTGAGTATCGCCAATTATAATAACTTTAACAACATGGGTATCTCAGCTTTAATAACTTGAACACCATGGATATCTCCAGCTTTAATAACTTGAACACCATGGGTATCTCCAACTAATATAACAGGAAAGTCATAAAGAGAGTGTAATAACTCGAACAACATGGGTATCTCCATCTGTAGTAATTTGAACACCAAGGGTATCTCCAGCTGTAATAACTTTAACACCATGGGTATCTCCAACTATAATAACTTGAAAACCATGGATATTTCTTACTGTAATAACTTTAACACCAAGGGTATCTCCAGCTTTAACAACTTGAACACCATTGGTATCTCCAACTGTAGTAATTTGAACACCATTGGTATTTCCAGCTTTAATAACTCGAACATCATGGGTATCTCCAACTGTAGTAATTTGAACACCATGGATATCTCCAGATTTAATACCTTTAACACCATGGTATCTCCAACTGTTGTAATTTGAACACCATTGGTATCTCCAGCTTTAATTACTTGAACATGATGGGTATCTCCAACTATTATAACAGGAAAGTCATAGGGGTCGCAGAGTGTAATAACTCGAACAACATGGGTATCTCCAACTATAATAACTTGAACACCTTGGGTTTCTCTAACTGTACTAACGGTATAACCATGGGTATCTCTAACTGTAATAACTTTAACACCTTAGGTATCTCCAGCTCTGATAACCTTAAGAACATGGGTACTTCCAGCTTCTATAACATGAACAGCATGGGCTGTTAGTCTCTAACTATAATAACTTGAAAACAATGGATATCTTTAACTGTAATAACTTGAACACCATGGGTATATCCAACTGTAATAACTTGAAAACCATGGGTTTCTCTAACTGTACGAACGTTATAACCATGGATATCTTTAACTGTAATAACTTGAACACCATGGATATCTCCAACTTCAATAACTTGAACACCATGGGTATCTCCAATTGTAATAACTTGAGCACATAGGTATCT
The DNA here is from genome assembly GCA_028015205.1 of Mytilisepta virgata. Taxonomy (NCBI): domain Eukaryota; kingdom Metazoa; phylum Mollusca; class Bivalvia; order Mytilida; family Mytilidae; genus Mytilisepta; species Mytilisepta virgata. The sequence goes on from CM051521.1 coordinate 66,459,113, forward strand.
CTAACTGTAATAACTTAAACACCATGGATATCTCCAGCTTTAATAACCTGAACACCATGGGTAACTCAAACTTTAATAATGTAACTCTTACTCTAGGAGACTAGATTTTCCAACAAGCAATCAGAAATTTCACCTTTGTGAAATCGTAGAAAACAATGGATACCTTTGTTAATTTAAGTTTCACTATGTGATGAACTATTAAATTAACTATGAAAAAGATTTTTTAAATTTAAGGAGTATTTAACTTTATCAAGAATTCCAAAATGTGTGATCTATTTGGTCATTTAAATAAGAAATTTGGATTATTGGATTCCATAATTAATAATTCTGTGTATATTTACTAAACAGATAACTAGTGTTTCTGTAAGTTATACTAGTTAGGTTATAACCAAAAAAAGAATGTAAGCATGTTCAGGACATGGATTCAAGAGCTTCACTGATACAGAATTTTGTAGCACATTATTATGTATATGTAGTATAGGAGGTGTAGCAGTTGTTACAGTGACTGATGAATTCTACGGCAGGCTTAGATTGCATTAGTTTTAAATGAATCTCATGTTGAAATGATGGCTGCAACATGTTTATGGACAGATAGTATGATACCATTTAAAGAATTTTTTCAGGATATTCTATGTTTTATTGCTTTTTTCCTCCATATGGCAAAACATTCTAAGCCTTTGGTATAGCCATATTAGAATGAAAATTAATGAAATGTTGTTTTTTTTTAAATAAGTTAAGCAATAAGAGCTCACAGATAAACTCATTTCATACTGGTATGTGACAAGAAAAATGGTGAATGAAAGAAAAAGTAAATATTTTGACAAAAAAGTTACCTGTGGGAAAAATGTTTATGTTGGATATCCAGTGATTTTGGGTCTGACATGTCGTCATCAGTCTGTTGTAACAATAATCTGGCAATGTTATTATAGTATTACTAAGGTTCTGTATTGTTTAGAATAGTTCTGCACATGTAAATAAATACAATTCACAGAGTTATACATGCATGGTTGTAATTCATAGACATTGTATCTATAGTACTAAAATTAAGGGCTCATTTCTTTGGGCTGTCATCACGTAACAACTGCAATAGACACAATTCAAATCAGAATTTAACCGATTGAGGATGAATGTGTTGTCTTAGAATTTCACACATCTAGGTCGATACATTTCCCTAAGGGGATAGGCCTGGGGTAAAGGAGATAACTTATATTGACTTTTTATAATCGTTGATGCGTTTGTAAGAGAAGCTTTGTTTCAAGCATCTTGATTAAACGAATTGTCACTAGAAACAGCTAATGCTTAGTATCCTCGGGAAAAGCTTAAGATTAGCGGTTTTTGCTTAACTATCAAGCAAAACCTCTGAAATTACGCATAAGCCGAGGAGTTTAAGCCAACACCGATAGAGTTAAGCCAACACCGATAGAGTTAAGCCAACACCGATGGAGTTAATGGTGTTCCGTGATATTAATGAGCGACCGATATTATTAAGGAAACGACCGATAACTTTGGCCACCCGTGGTGGTTGGACGCAGCGTGACAAAATGGCCATGTTTTATCGATCTCAGAAGAATTGTATGGCAGCTATAGTACTTAATTAACCTGGAAGGTGAAGTTTTTATCCTGTCTTGTGTGGTGCAAAAGATGTGTATTCATGATTTAAATCACTTGTTCAAAACTATATCCATAAATAGATAATAAAATAGAAAACAATTAATTTGTTTTTATTTAGGTTTATTCACATCTGATGATAATGATCGTCATAATATATATCCAAAGATATTTTTTTTTAAATTTTAGTGTATTGGTAATTCCTTGGAATTAAATATAAATTCAACCGGGTCATATCTGATATTCTGTATAATAAAGATTACTTTCTCAGCGAGCTGTAGAAAGAAAAATATATTCATTGAAGAATAAAAGATATCTATTTGATCGCATCTGCTACCAGCATTATAACCTGTGTGTATTTATCTACACGTACCTGTTCGAAACGTGAAGTTACTATCCGGTGCAAATCTTCGTGTATTCACGAGTATAATCACTTATCGAAAATTATATCCATAAATATATAACAATTTTTATGTTTTTTTTTAGGTATATTCACATCGGATGTTACTGATCATCATAATATATGGCCAACGATAAAATGTAAATTTTAGTGTATTGGTAATTACTGCATTAAAATAAAAATACATCCGCGTTACGCGTTACTCTGATTTCTCAAGAGTGTTGAAGGAAATGAAGATTCGTTTAAGAATCGAAATATTTTCAATTTTAACGTGTTCGTTGCCGCAATTATTACATGTACCTGTTCGATAAGGTTAAAAGATGGATTATGGACCGCATACCATTCTTATTACGTAGATTATTATTTTTTAATAAAATAAGATGTATATCTTCATGATCTATATATTCGCCTGTTTTAATCCTCGTTAATATTTCTTTTAAAAATAAATATTAAATTAACTTAAGACTGGAATGGGTATTTTTCAAGAATTTACATTATGGACAGGTACGTATTTTATAGCACAGTTAAGTCACACTATATTTAAATAAACAGCTGCGCCACGAGCGCATGATACGCCCGTCATCTTGTGAAAAAAAACATAATAAATGTTTTTGGAATCCTCCTTTATTTAGTGAGGCTGCTGGTGGAATGTATATGGAAACCCGGTAAAACATAAGCGTGTAAAATTTTAAGCAATAGAGATACGGCGCGAAATGTGACCAAAAAAGACTACCTTTTTTACCAAAAAGCTCAATAAAAATTCAATAAGTCAAAAATAAAATAAAGAATCATCACGAAAAAGTATACAGATCTTCAGATTAATATAACGAAGTGTATAAAGTTTTAAGCAATAATCATAAATCGTTTTTGAGATACGGCGCGACATGTGAACCCCCACTTTTTTTTACAAAAAACTCAATAACTCTAAAATAAAATTTTGAATCATCACCAAAAAGTATGCAGATCTTAAGATTAATATAACTAAGAAGTGTGTAAAGTTTTAAGCAATAATCATAAATCGTTTTTGAGATACGGCGCGACATGTGAAACCCCGCCCCCCCTTTTTTTTTACAAAAAACTCAACAACTCTAAAATAAAATTTTGAATCATCACCAAAAAGTATACAGATCTTTGGGTTAATATGACTAAGAAGTGTGTAAAGTTTTAAGCAATAATCATAAATCGTTTTTGAGATACAGCGCGACATGTGAAAAAAAACACACTTCTGTTTTAGTTACAAAGTCCCGTAACTCAAAAAGTTTTAATCTTATTTTCACCAAAAAGTATACAGATCGTTTGACTATCATAAGAAACAACTATGTTAAGTTTCGTGAAATTTGAATGAGTCGTTCCCAACTGAGTTACGGCGCGACATGTTTACGACGGACAGACGGACAGACTGTCGCTGGACATTTGTATATCATAATATGTCCCGTCAAAATTTTGACGGGGGTATAAAAAAAAAATAAATATTTTGCGAACTATATATAATACGTTTCCCCACATGCTTTTTGGGTTTACATGACAGTTTAGAGTATGGAATAAAGCTAGTTTTCTTGTTGATTTGTTAAATAGCTTTTGTTAATAGCATTCTTTATGAAAATGTTAATTAATTATTAATACTAATGATGTGTCGTAAATTTGGATATTCCGGCGTAGGGAATGTAGGGATATTTAACGGTTTTTTAAAATACGACGTGTTACAATATATTAATGTGTTTAATTTTGGCGCTTTTAGAAAAATATCAAAGATAAAAATAAAACTCAATACAACGAGAGGAGACTTTCTGAAATGTTTGTGTAATTTTGATTACAGACTGTCATGACTGACAACTGTTAATAGTTTCTTTTAAAGTTCTAATTGTTTTGATAGCAGAGATGACAATGACTAGGTTAGTTTTAATAAAATGTATATAACTCAATAAACCAAGCTTAATAACTTTTAAAGATTAAAAGAAATTGCAATTATTTTGGATTTTTTTATCACTTTATTTCAGCGTTTTTAATTGTGGGAGGGTAGCAACAGGCGCCGAATAAACCACAAAATAACTACAACCAAAATTTAACTATTTGTGGTACCAATAATGCATGGAAAATAATGCTGTTTTTTTTATGAACATTAATTAAAAAGATAATTTTGTACAATCGGTTTTTTTTGTGAAGTTAAAATTAAATTTTAAACAGGATTTTGAAATGGAAACAAATATAGTATAAATTAAGCAATTCAATTCGAAGATCGTTGCTATGGTGAAGGAAAAACCGATTTAATGCAACTCCGATTTTTTCAAAAGTATATGCAGACATAGTGGAAATGTTTTTTTACAATTTTTAATGACTAAAATCCGGTTCTTACATGCAAGTCGATTGATAATTTAAATTATACATTTCTTTTTGTAAATAAATTACTTTTTAACAGGTATAAATTTATTCCTTCTTTATCTATATTTTCATTAAAAAAAATCAGAAAGTGGCAAAGGGTGTGAAATATATTATTTATTATGAAGGATACATATACTCTGTATATTCTTTACTAAAAATAGTTAAAACGTAAATACAATATAACGTCAGAAGTAAACATTATGTAATTTTAAATTAGTATAATTCAGTTTCGCCTTTGGAGAAATTAAAAAAAAAACTATACAAACAATCTGTCAATGGGGTTTACCTAACTGATATATCCTATTTATAATGATATGATATTAATTAAGACTGATTGAATATTAGTTCAACATTCACTAACCTGGATGCACTTTGAGTAAATGCAATTACTATTAACAAGGATTTCAATAGTAGTTAGTTATCCTTGGTTGGAGAATTATTTTAAACAGACACAAGCAACGACAAGTGTAAGTGATTTATCAATTAATTAATTTATCAAATAATAACATATATCCTTATGAAGCAAAAATTGCTAAAAATCAGTCTTTGAAAACAAGAAGCCTTCTTTTGTCTCACTATTTCACTCAAATCCAGCCAGCTGGTGTCAGGTTTGTGTGGACAAGACTTTACCTGTTTCTTTCCTGTATTTTTTAAAAATGATACACATATTTCTGGATCCATCTCATTGATCTGAAATTATAAAATTATGTTAATAAATACCCCCTACGTCACACCTAAGCGGTCTCACTAATTTTAATGTGGATTAGTTATAAATTTGAAAACAAAATTTCATGAATTTTAAATAAGAAATCCAAGAAGCGAATGTATTAACAAATATTATTCTTCAAATTTCATTCACCTTCAATGAAAGAAATAATAGACAACATTTAACAGAAAAACAAAGTACGCACAACAAATTATTTTACTTCTCTTCACGGTAGCTTTCTGTAAAGGAGCGCACACCTCGTAATGTTATTTTTTTTTCATTTCAGGTAGAAAAAAGGAAAAAAGGAAAATATAGATATAATAGAGTCACTTTGATAGGTCAAACATTTCATTATCCAGATATTTTGCATATGTACATTTTGCATACGTCAAACTTTATAAAGATTATAAGATTTTAAAGGAGCCGGATTTTAATATAATATTATTCTTTAAAATTCGTTTTTCAAGTTTTGTCAAAAGATATCATATTCGTTCCTTATTTATTTAAAAAAAAAATACCATTAATTAAAATTCATACACCGAGTTATAAGGTATCGGTTCATAAAATATTAAGTATATGCATTATAGACGTGATCATAAACCGGGTAATATATTCTCAAAACACAATATAGGGACGAGATCAAAAGTTCAATGTAGGATAAAAAAAACTTAATTCAAATAGTTTGGGGTGGGGGGGGGGGGGTTATAATCGCTGCAAGTTTTGTTATCCGACATCGATTTTCGGATTGAAAAATACGGATTCAAGTGATGTCCAAGTCAATATACAGAACAAACATACATTGTTGAGGAAAAACAGGACCAATGATACAAAAAGTATACTCTCAAAGCATATGCAATATTGGTCAATAATCTTTCCCAAATTAAGTTAAGAGGGGGGTGGGGGGGGGGGGGGGTCAGTGAAAAAAACTATGTGAATTAAGTTTTTATCCTACATTGAACTTTTGATCTCGTCCCTAATATAGCAGAATGAAATAATTGATTTTATTTCTTAAAATTCTATCGAAATTTATTTCTAATTTTAAAACTCTGGGCACATTTTAATAATTTAAAACCTTGGAAAGTGGTTATATAAATAAAAAAAAAATATAATCGATCAGAAGAATAATCAAACACGTATTATTACTGACGCACACTATCCACTCTTAAATTAGTAGAACTTCTTATCTGTTCACATTATCGAAACTCAATAATTTACTTTTTGAACCTTGAATGCCTTATATTTATAATTCAATTTTGGCTGAAATCCCCATGAAATTTTATATATACATTTCATATTCAACACAAAGAAAACGATATTATTTTCACAACTTATTCCGAAATTTGATTCATATTTCCACCATCGAATCCGTATGCATACAAATGTAACTTACCTTTCGAAGATTTCTGGAGATTATTAACTGGAGAAGGAAATAATCTCTGCAACATGGCTGGTGATGAATTATTTTCTTGCATAGAAAAATTGTAACCATTAAGAAAATTAGATGGGAGTCTGAGTAGTCAATGGTGAGTTGTAACTTCTCTTAGGTTGTTCGTACTAATGTAAACTTGGAAACAAATAGTAACGTAGCGGAAAGTCACTAGGTAATTCCATGTTATAATAAATTTGAAACGGTTTAACTAGATGCGGTAATGAACCTGTCAATTAATAGTCGTTTTAATTATGGACCGCTTTGTTACTAAATAAAATCAAGTGCGTTCGGATTCCAAACATTTGGTTGGATAGGACAGTTTTTCGTCACCTGTAAAAAAAATTCTCACGGCTTCAGATATCATGCTGAGATAAGGTACTACCAATTAAAAAGTATATGGCACTATTGAGGTATACTCCAATAAACATTCTTTCATCTTAGTTACTTTATTACAGGGGTACGGATATGTTCGAATTTAAATTTTGACACATTAACCTGTAATACCGTTGTACATTTAGTTTTATTGGAGGTTGGTTTTGTCTTGATTCCCGTTACTTTTGCCAAAATTAATAATTTTAAATCAGTTATTTTCTGTTCAATCTTACTTTCTTCTTTTCTCTGATTCATTTTCTAACCTTACCTTGGAACAAATCTTCAACGTGCTAATTATAAAAAAATATCATAATAATTAACTTTATATTTTATTGAAAAACATTTTACGCCCATATGGGCCAATTGCATTAACCTTAATGCACAGGTGTGCATATATATTTCATTTTTAGAAAATTTTAAATTTTTTTTGTAAAAATTGACATTTTTGCAAAAGGGGGGGGTCAAAACTTCTATCCTCAACTACTCCATAACCGCTCAAAGGAATTTGATGAAACTTTCTCTGTGCATTAACCTTGATGCACAGATGTGCTTATATATCTCATTTTTAGAAAATTTTCATTTTTTTTTTTGTAAAAATTTTCATTTTTGAAAAAAGGGGGGAGGGGTCAAAACGTCTATCCTCAACTACTCCATAACCGCACAAAGCGATTTGATGAAACTTTCTATGTGCATTGACCTTAATGCAAAGGTGTGCATATATATTTCAATTTTAGAACATTTTAATATCTTTTGTAAAAATTGACGTCCGCAGGCGACACATGTCTTCCTTGGACGACTCACACATTTTTGTGAAATTATTGTCGAATTCAAAGATGCATGCGTGGTAAAAAAATATTGTAAATTGAAAAACTATTTGAATTTGAAAAATTACACTGTTAGAAATTTAAAGGATATGACTTTTTAATAGGGTGTCCCATCATTCATTATTGGTTGTGTCAAATTCAAGAAATATGTTGGTTTTCGAAAAATTGTGCTTCCTGAAAATAAACTGAATACCATAACTTTGTTAAGAAATTCAAGTACATGTACATCATAGGCAGAATAATTGAACAACCAGACTATAAAATTTTATTACCCCAGCCCTTTTTAAACATAGTTTCACTTCTGAATTTTTTTATATTTCCCAAATGTGTTTGTCTTTTTTTTGTTATTCACCACTGTAATAGGCAATACTGATGTGCGGTTTTCATCTAAAATAATTTGATAGGAGTACTGCACTACACCTTAATTTAGTTTCAAATACTCGACAACGTGAGCTAATGGTGTATCATTCATTAAATACTGGAAACTCTTTATAATATTTCCATCTTTTGTGTACGGTTCTTTCAAAAATAAAGATTTTATAATGAAAACAATATTGGAAAATCGCTCAAAATTTGTTGGGCCAAGAATTTCCTCATCATATTCAAAATGCTGGCTTACGAAAACACCTGATCAAAAAGGTCGCCTTTTTCAAAAACTAATGAAAGACAATGGCAAGTCCACTTTGATTTCAGTAAAAGCAAAAACAGTGACAAGTACTCTGTGTGACTTTACAATGCCATTGCCTCAGAGACTTGCCAAAAAACCATGTCAAACAAAAAGACCAAGGGTTGCCCGAACACAGCCGCGATTTTAAATATTTGTATGTCTGATATTGCTATGAATGTAATGTAACACATACACACACACACATATATATATATATATATAATATATATACAGTATTGTAAAAACTATCGACACTGACAAAGGCTATTTGTTAAGCCGAAATATTTGTCAACACGATTTTATAACATCATCTTCGTATATTACCATCTTATATTAGTACCGTTGTTCAAATCTTTAGACTTATATATATATATTTATCAAATATTTAATACTAAATACAGGAATTTTTTATATTTGATAAAGGTTCTTTTCTCTAGTCTGTATCATCTACCCTGTAGAGATTGATATTTAATGCATAAATTTAAAATTTTATAGAAAAATAATCACAAATAAACGAGTAATTAAGCATTGTTTAGGCACGTGCCGGTTTTTCTTTGATATGCCGAAAATCAGTGAACCGATTGACACGTGCCATATAACATAACAACTGATCATAACCTTTTTATTTTAAGTAATTAACAATTGTATCGAAAAGAATAATGCTTAATATTCTATAATTAAATGTGTTGTTCTTATTTACAATGATTAAAAGGACAAATAATGTTGCTTTCGTTTTATTTCTTTCTCGACAAAGTTATTTGCCATAGGTGCACGACTTTTACGTATTACGACTGAATTGAAAAAAAATCATGTGGCGTCCTTGGGGTTTATCAAAACCACTAGTTTTCAACCACTCGGCAGTTTGATAGCTGTTTACAAGGTGATCGGAAAAAAAGTCACAAGAAAAAAGTCACAAATTTGGTAGGAAAAAATGTGTGAATATGAATTAAAATATTTAAAAAAATATATATTTCAGTCATTTATTAATATGAACATCAAATTAAAAACCCGACATTAGATATATTGCTTGCTCTGGAAACAAATTTATTTTTACAAGAAATAATTACAAAATACTCTTGAGAAAATACTTCTTCATTCTGAAAAAAAACAGGAATAAAAATTCAACAACTTATTCAGTGCGAAGTCAAATAAAAATTGATCTTTGAAATAATCTGAAAAACAATTCATTTATTAGTATCCAACTTTACCAATCTTGTCGATTAACACAACAGATAGCAGGATTCCCGTGTAATCAGTTATGTAATTTGACACGTGTCTAACGGTTCATTGATTTTCAGCATATCAAAGAAAAACAGGCACGTGTCTAAACAATGTTCAATAACTCATTTATTTGTGATTATTTTTCTATAAAATTTGAAATTTATGCATTAAATATCAATATCTACCATAATATGAAAAGAAATTACATGTAACAGCACCCTATCTAGTCCTTAGTGGCATATTATAAGTCCTTAGTGCACTAAGGACTCCTTAGCAGTGTTTAGACGCACCCATTTTTATCTACGTGATAGGAATCGTACGCGGTCCGTAATATATCTTTACCCTTGCCGAACAGGTATATCTAGAAAAATATACACAGAAGTAATAAAGGCGGCGAGAAACGCGATTAAAAAAACGAATATTTTTTTATATTTCTATATCTATATTTCTATTTCTTTAATATACAGTATAACAGACATGACGCGGTTGTTAATCTATCTCCACCCAGGTAATTACCAATAAACTAAATTTTTAAATTGCATCATTGACCATGCGATTATGATCGGAAACATCGGATGAGAATATAGTTAAATAAAAACATAAATTGTTATCGATCTGCTTACATATTTATGAATATAGTTTTTGATAATAATTAAATTTGTGAATACACATATATATTTGTTTTACGTGATAAGGATGGTAAATTCACCTTGTGGAAAAATACACACAGGTAATAATGGTGGCGGCAGACGCGATCAGTTGATACTTTTGATTATTCAACGATTTTTATTTCTTTCTACACGTTGCTGAGACAAAGTTATTCTGTATTTTACAGAATAACAGACATGGTCCGTCTGTATTAATTATATTTCAGTCCATGTAATTACCAATACACTAAAATTAAATTTTATTGTTCGCCATACGTTATGATGATCAGTAACATCAGATCTAAATGTACCGACATAAATACATATAAATTGTTACCTATCTTATTATATATTTATGGATATAGTTTTTGATAAGTGATTAAACTCGTGAATACACTAATATCTGCACTGGATGGTAACTTCACCTTTCGAACAGATACATGTAGATAAATACACACATATTATAATGGTGGTAACAGATGCAATCAAATAGAAATTTTTTATTCTTCAATGAATATATTTTTCTTTCTACACCTCGCTGAGAAAGTTATCTTTATTACACAGAATATCAGACATGACCCGGTTGAATTTATATTTAATTCCAGGTAATTACAAATACGCTAAAATTAAAAAAAATTATCTTTGGATATATATTATGACGATCATTATCATCAGATGTGAATAAACCTAAATAAAAACAAATAAATTATTTTCTATTTTATTATCTGGATATAGTTTTGGACAAGTGGTTTAAATAGTGAATACACATCTTTTGCACCACACAAGACAGGATAAAAACTTCACCTTCCAGGTTAATTAAGTACTATAGCTGCCTTACAATTCTTCTGAGATCGATAAAACATGGCCATTTTGTCACGCTGCATGCAACCACCACGGGTGGTAAAAATTATCGGTCGTTTCCTTAATAATAGCGGTCGCTCATTAATATCACGGAACACCATTAACTCCATCGGTGTTGGCTTAACTCTATCGGTGTTGGCTTAACTCTATCGGCGTTGGCTTAACCTCCTCGGCTTATGCGTAATTTCAGAGGGTTTGCTTGATAGTTAAGCAAAAACCGCTAATCTTAAGCTTTTCCCGAGGATACTAAGCATTAGCTGTTTCTAGTGTGTTTACATTGGATTCTATGATGACAGACGGCACTTGATTCCGTAAACGTTGCGACCAGGGACACTTTGCATCCAGTAGTGGGTGTTTTATATTCGTTGATCTTTGTTGTTTGATGTGATTTTTGCTGTACTGTGTGTCTTTTTCAAACTGCAAGTGGTTTTTCAGGGAATATCTCAAAAGTTTCTTTAAATGAAAGTAAAAAGTATTACGCTATCTTTTGTTTGAAATAGTCATAACTATTAATACATTTTCTGCTGTTGAAATGTCCCAAATATAAATTTAACGTTTTCTGTGCCACAGGCCGATTTTGGTCTGATTTCAATTTATACCGTTGAGTGTCACGGGGCTGATTTTGGGCTGATGTTTTTTTCTTGACGTCAAACAATAGGAATAACGTGGCATTACTATGAAGTACCAAATTTCCTTGCATTAGACGAAGTGAAGAGGTTCAGTAAAGGGCATCTCCGTAATGAATCTAAAACTTTTCAGAAATATGTGAAATTGATAATTACGTAGGATTTGATATATTGATGAATTATTGTGTGCCAATTATGAAATGCATATCACGACGAACGTAGTATTTGAACAACTGTACGTTCGGTGTTACATGCAAAGCATAATCATCCCTCTTTCCAGGGATTACACTTATCTATTTACTTACCAGTTATAAACAGACAAAGTTCCAAGACACGTTTTATTCCAAATAAAAATCAGATATACCTGAGCATTACCATAATAATTGCGTTCTGTCGTCTGTAATTAAATAGCATGGATTATTTACCCCCCTCCCCCCACCCCTAATGGAATGGTCTAGCTTTTTTATTTATTTTTGTAAATTATCAAAATTTAATGAAATCGATTTTTTTTTCTTTTGGACATTTGGTCAAAACGTTCAAGTGGATATATTGAACATTGAAATGTGTTGGCTTATCAAAGTGAATGAGGAAAACATATTAAATTTAAGATAAATAATTTTCAGGTGTATTTATATTTTACACCACACCATCCATACTTACCCTTGCAAATCATATTTTTTTTAATAAAAAAAAAAACAAATTGTAATACAAATGAAAAATAATACATAATAAAAGATTATTTATTGGTAAACAAGTTTTGCCAGTCAGTATATTTTTGCGTGTGTTTGCTGCGTCTGATTTCAGTGCCTTACAATGAGGGTCCTATTTAGGGGTCGTCCCTGTTCGAAGTAAGGAAAATACTATTTTATGATTGAAATAAAAAGCGTTTTGTAATTTTCATATGAAATTATGCTGAAACAAATTTGATGGCTTGCGAATTAAAACATTCCAATTATGTAAAAGTACTTAGTTAACTAATAAAAAGTTTTGTTTAATATTTTTCTGAATGGAAAATGATGCATGCCCTGTACTTTGTACATGAAATAAATACACTCCTGTTGTTCATCTACGATTTGCACGTCTTGTATGGTTGTTTGACTAATATAAAAGATCCAGTATGATGTACACTAAATTAGATTTGTCTTGTTCGTTATATGGAAATAACGATTGACTATTCCTTACAATGTGCAAATCCAGCTTTCTTATGTCCTTTGATTTGGCACGGCAACTGTTCACCCGAAACACATTCTATACTTATTGACTGGGTATGAGGGGATGGTAAATTTATTGTCTCCGAGGTACTAACTATTGCACCGAGGCATAGCCGAGAGCGATAGTTGGTATCGAGTGGATAATAAACTTACTATTCCCAGAATATGCAGTCAGTGTTTTATTATACCGAAAAACATTTTACCGGTAAAAAATTTCCAGAACTATTGATCGGTGGATAGTTGTGGAAACTATTGACCGGTCAATAATAATGGAAATTATTGATCAGTCAATAGTTTCAAGTTTAGAAACAGACAAAATAGTAAAGTTATAGTCGTAATTTTCATATAGAACAAACATACTGAGTTATAGTAACATTCAGTGGAACAATTCGGGAAAACAGGCATATGCCATTGATGATAAAAAATCCACAAATAAGGGCTGGTAAATTCGTCTATGTGAGACAAGGTTCCATTTGAATTTGCAGCTTTTGCGAACGAGCTTATAGAAAGCCTGTGTGTATTTTATCTCTTGCAAAGCCAGTCAAGATGGGAACAATAAACAGAAAATTCAAAACTTTTGCCATAAGAACATGGGTAGTCTTGACTTATCAGATACGATGTTGTCATTCTATCAAAGTGACAGAAAAACAATGAAATTGTGGAAAACATTGTATTTAACATTCTCTATAGAATGGTGATAGATACCTATATATTATATCAAAAATATTAATCCGACAGGCCACTTAAGACTAAGATTCATACAGAGTGTTATTGAAGACTTATGTAAGGACCATTTGAACAACAAAGACGATGAAAATGAAGCGTGAGGAAGAGAATTTGTAAGAATTAAGCTCCATACAATTCCAAATAGTAGACAGCAGGAATGTTCAGCTTGTTTGGACCGGAACGGGATTCGAAGGACCAGATAATTGACTTAACTTTATAAATGCAAATTTTATTCTTCAATAATAAAACCTTTTTTTTTTAATTGTAGCCACTTTTGTCTACTAGTTTGAAAAAATTGGAAGGGTTCCACAGAACTCAGTGTCTCGCCTGCTTTCCCTGTTGTCTATGTTTTCAGTGTAATAGTTGAATGTACATAATTTTTCTCCACATGTTATTTATGGACGATGAAGAAGCTTCAACGACGACGGAATGTAGGATCGCCATGTCTCGTTTCCATGACAAAAGTCGCAGGCTCGACAAAAATAACAGATAAGAAGTTATGCGCTGAATCCAACACCCACCATTCACAATGACACACCAAAAAAGGTTACCAAGAGTTCATCATTTATGTATTCTCCTTCTTGTAATTTGGTGCGAGTCTGATCAACTGTTTTACCGTGAAACTGTCCTTTAAATTTTTCTTCATCCTTAAACAAATTCAATATATATCATTACGGAAAATATCTAATAAGTTCAGAATGATACCTTGATCACAACTGATGAGTTGAAATCTATGAAATGTGCAGATCTTATATATAGATGCATTGAGGAATATTCCATGAGATTAAAATCTCTTATTTTTTTAATATTCAGAATCAATATTCCCTTATTTTACCCCATTATGGAGGCTGAAGTTGCACTATTGTTAACGTCACTGGACAATTGGCTGTTAAAAAAAACAGCTTGGCACTGAACGAAAATTTATGTGAATTTCTTGTGGCACTGAAAGGGTTAGCGACATCTGATTTTCTGATTTTCGTGTGAATTTCACTGATATTTGCATCATATATGACGTCACCACAGACAAATTTGACATTGTAGAATATGTGCAAGTTACATGTACGTCTCCGAAAGTTTGATCCATGTTGAAGATTAAGACATACCGATTGTTATATTAAAATTACAGAATAATAGTGAGGTCTGGAGTATTTCATGTAGAATTCAAATTGCCGAAGTATATGAGACACACAGTAGTCTGGGATTAGGATCTAGTTATTATGCTCCCAGCTCTAGTTTTTGCTAGTACTGATTCGTTCAATTATCAAAGTTCAAACATTAATCCAGTATAAAATTCTTGACAGATATTTGCATGGTATCATATAAATTCGATCCGACATTTGATTAAGGTGATGAAAAAGTCGCTCGAAATGAAGAAAATGCTGAGTCAATATTTGCAATACTTTCATAAATCCTTACTAGAATTTTCTACTCGTCCCATAAATTTGTAATATATACTAGTAATCTAGAATTAGCCCCCCCCCCCCTTCCCTGAGAAGTTTGTGTTTGAAGTGTGTGCTTATCTCATCCTCATTTTTATGCATGGTTGCTTATATCACATTATCCTGTTAGTATTACTGTAACAGTAAGAGGCCACACATAAAATGTCATACTCCTGACATTTTCAAGATTATTTTAAATAGCATTTAATTGATGAATCGAATGTTTTAGAGATATTTTCTGCCTTAAATCATATACTTGTAACCATGATTTGTTGTATAGCATATATAAACTACATATAATATATATGATAATGCAGCTTCAAATAGTATTATGGGAAAATCTTTATTTTTTTTCAATGTCTTACATGTAATATCAAAATTGATCGAGTGTTTTGTGAAAACTTGTGGTTAAAATTTCATATTTTTTGTCATATAACACACATATATATGATATTTGTTTTAACAGTTTTTTATAAGAATTAAACGACAGAATTTTTTTACAGCAGTGTTTGAATATTTAATAAGGCAACTGAAAATGAACAAAATTCCTAACATGTCTGGTACTTTTTACCTTTGAATTTGCATATAAAGAATGAATTTTACCATCATATTTCATTTTTGATTAAGACTATATCCCTGTTCTTCAGTTCAACAGTTATAACTATTTTTTATCAAACATATGTCCTATGAGAGGTAGTAATATTCATTAATTTGTGTCATCTCATGGAATGAAGGGTACCCCTTAAATGCCCATTTTCAATGAACCCTGTGAAGGAAGCGTGTGGTTTAATTTCAACAAAATTTTCTCAGGTAGTGTATTGAGACATATATAATGCATGACAAAAATATGAAAAAAATTAAACGAGTGGAAAATTTTGGCCTAACCCAGGCCTACCCTCTTAAATGGTTGAATTATCGATGAGTTAACTCAAACGTTCTCAATCTGACATGTTTCCATGTTTCGTCATTTGTCTCCACTTCCGTTCAGGAATCAGACTCTATTTTTAACTTTCCATAAATTTATTACTTCCTGGATTATTTTGCATTCATTAAAATAAATTTTTATGACTTTTTTCCATGATGCTAATAATATATACATGTTGATTAAACAATACAGCTACAACTGCGTTACATCAGTTAAAAATTAGTCTGAAATGGCTGTAACGTATACGTAAATATTTTCAGACAACTCAGACATTGGCTGTTTGTGTATATTTACCTTTTTGTTAGCTCACCTGGCCCAAAGGGCCATGTGAGCATATGCCATCACTTGGCGTCCGTAGTCGTCTGTCATCGGCGTCCACGTTGTAAACTATTTCAAGAATCTTCTCTGAAACTGCTGGGCAAAATACCTTCAAACTTTTAACTGAATGTTCCATAGGGTATCTAGTTTATAAATTTTATCCGAAGCTTTGATCTATCAACAAACGTGGCCGCTGTTGCTAAAATTAGAACATAGGGGTCAAATGAAGTTTTTGGCTTATACCTCAAAAACCAAAGCATTAGAACAAAACTGACAGGGTAAAAATGTTCAGCAGCTCAAGATCTACCAGCCATGAAATTTTCAGATGAATCGGATTGCCTCTGAATTGTTAATTTTAAGGAAATTTTGCAGTTTTAGGTTGTTATCTTGAATATAATAATAATTAAAGACAAACTGTAAAACAACAAAAATGTTCAACAAAGTAAGATCTACAAACAAGACCAAAATCGTCAATTGACCCCTTATAGGAGTTTTTGCCCTTGAAAGATTATTTACATGTAAACAGAAAATAATGGTCTGACATTGTCACAGATGTTTAGGGCATTACTTGAAATAAATTAAATGGTAGCAGTACAAGTAAAATGGAGCGTCAAGGGTCAAGGTAATTGAAAAATGCCATAGCAACCAATGAAAAAGTCCCCAGCAACCATATATATTTGGATTAAGGACATTATAATTTACATGTACAAGTCAAGGAGAAAGGTCAAGGGTCAAGGTCATTGAAAAAGTCCATAGCAACCGATGAAAAGTCCCTAGCAACCATATATATTTTGGTTCAGGACCCTACAATTTACCTGTTCAAGTCAAAATGGAAGGTCAGGAGTCAATGCCATTGAAAAAGTCCATAGCAACTCATGAAAAAGTCCCTAGCAACCATATATATTTAGGTTAAGGACTTTATAATTTACCTGTACAAGTCAAAAAGAAAAGTCAAGAGTCAATGCCATTGAAAAAGTCCCTAGCAACTGATGAAAAAGTCTCTAACAACCATATATATTTTGGTTCAGGACCCTACAATTTACCTGTACAAGTCAAAAAGAAAGGTCAAGAGTCAATGCCATTGAAAAAGTCCCTAGCAACTGATGAAAAAGTCTCTAACAACCATATATATTTTGGTTCAGGACCCTACAATTTGCCTGTTCAAGTCAAAATTGAAGGTCAAAAGTCAATGCCATTGAAAAAGTCCATTGCAGCCTCTTGTTTCTTAAGCATGTATTTCTTGTATTGCTCTGTTAAGAACAACTTGAACCATTTTTATTCACACTATTTCACACTTATTTCCAGATATAGAAAATAAACCACAATGCAAGCACATGTGTGTTGCATCCCCTCTTTTTCCTGTGCCTATCCCCTTTTTCTCAGCAACACCCCGCAACCTGTATTGCTAAATTTTTTTTTTTTTTATTTTTAATCATTTTATGAATGAAAGAAATGCAAAATCACAATAACATAACTGAAACAATATAAAAAACTTTCACAATGAAAGTTAATTGTAGGGTGTTTTAGAGAAAAAAAAGTGTGGGAGGAAAAAGGGTGGGATGCAACACTAAATCCATTCCCATTTATATTGTGTCAGTCGAATAAAAAAATAATGGGGAAAAAATTGACAATGAAAGTCGTGGGGTGTTACAGAGAAAAAAAAGGGGTGCAACACACTAAATCCATTCTTCAGATGCCTATAGGAGGGTTTTTACAAAGTTTTCTCATTTTGTCCAAATCATTCAACAAACATGGCCACCATGGGCAATTCTTGTTTCTGCTAGGTGAGCGATACAGGCTCAGCCCACTGAGCCTCTTGTTTAAAAATGTTTTTAAGAACAACAGTGTATTATTTCATTAAATATAACATGTTGAGAATTCATACATTGTATATGCTTTTTTTTATGTTTATAACATTTGTAATGAAAGTAATGAAGTTAAATTAAAAATATTAATATTTAGATTTAATAATTATAAACAAGACATGACATCAAAAATAAATTCAAACTCTATTTGATAGGTGGGAGAGAAATTCCGTGCAAGATCATTAAAATTCCCAGGTCTGATCTCCGGTTGTACAATGGACTGGTTCCAGAGATGGCCAAGAGATGCACTGATTGCCGTGGCTGACCATTTCCTTTCCAAATTTGACATCGAATGTACAGCTGAGATAAAGAAACAGGTGATTCATACAATGGGTATTATCCATGATGGTGTCGCAGAATGTTGTCTGGATTACTTTCAAAGGTATGAAACCTGTTCATCAATTTCTCCGGAATAAACTCTTTTGAAAAGGGATAGAAATGCTACAACAACATAATTAGGAAATAGATCTTTGTCACTGAGTTGGTATGTCCCATATCTTGATAAAAGAGTGACAATATTGTATCAGTACTTTTGGGTAGCAGTAAAGGTCCATCTAGGAATTAAGTCACCTTGACAGCATTGTATGCATGAATGAACTTTTTAGAGAAGATATTCTTCTGTCAGGAAATTATTTAATCTTAATCTGGACCTTTTTCCAATACATGTATTTCATCTTCTGGCGTAAACTTTTCCTTTAAATATCTTCTCTGAAACCACTGGGCCAATTGGGACCAAACTTTGGTGGGATGGTCCTCGGGTGGCCCCCTTCAAAAAATGTGTTTGGCATCCCCGACTTCCAACCAACATGGCTGTTGTGACTAAAAATAGAAAAAAGGGGAATGAATTTTAAAAATCTTCTATGTAACAACATGGCCAATTGGAACCAGACTTAGCAGCAATGGTCCTTAGATGGTCCTCTGTAAGAATTGTGTCCGATGACCCAGGCTATCAACCAAGATGGCTGCCATGGCCGAATTTAGTTTAACATAGGACCCTATGGGAAATTCATTTAAAAATCTTCTTGTCTGAAACAACTGGGCCAATTGGAACAAGACTTGGCAGCAATGGTCCTTAGATGGTCCTCTTTCATAATTGTGTCCGATGACCTGGACTGTCAACCAAGATGGCTGGTTCAGCTGTACATAGTTTAACATAGGACCTTATGGAAAAATTCATTAAAAAATCTTCTTATCTGAAACTACTAAGCCAATAGGAACCAGACTTGGCAGCAACGGTTCATAGATGGTCCTCTGTCCAACGACCCAGAATTTCAACCAAGATTGCCACTACAGCCAAACTTAGTTTAACGTAGGACCCTATGGGGAAAATTTATTAAAAAATCTTGTCTGAAACCACTGAGCCAATTGTAACCAGACTTGGCACAAATGGTTCATTGGTGGTCCTCTGTCAGAATTATGCCTGATGACCCAGAATTTCAACCAAGATTGCCACTACAGGCAAACTTAGTTTAACATAGGACCCTATGGGAAATTCATTAAAAAATCTTGTCTGAAAACACTTATGCCAATTGGAATCAAAGTTTACAGAAATGGTTCATTGGTGGTCCTCTTTGAAAATTGTGTCCGATGACTCGAATGTCAAGAAAGATGCCTGCCACAGCTGAACTTAGTTTAACATAGGACGCTATGGGAAAATTCATTAAATAATCTTCTTGTCTGAAATCACTGAGCAATTGTAACCAGACTTGGCACGAATGGTCCTTAGATGGTCCTCTTTCAGAATTATGTCCTATGAGCTGGACTGTCAACCTAGATGGCCGCCACAGCCGAATATAGTTTAACATTGGAACCTATGGAAAATTCATTAAAAAATTTTTTTTAAACTACTTAGCCAATTGGAACTAAATTTAGCAGCAATGGTCCTTTGATGGTCCTCTTTCAGACTTGTAACACGTGACCTGGCCTGTCAATCAACATCGCCACTAAAACTGAACTTAGTATAACATAGAACCCTATGGGAAAATTTAATTTGCAGATCATCATTCCATAAACTTGGCCATTTGGAACTAGACTTATGACAGCAATAGTCCTCTTTTAGAAATGTGTTTGATAACCTTGAATGTCAACTAAGACGACCAATACAGCCTAACTTTGTTTAACATTGTACCTATAGGAAACCTAGCCAAGCTAACTGCTACACTTAAATTTTCAGTCGTGCTGGAGGTGGAAAAGTTAAATCCAACTGAGCGATACAGGTCTTGAGAGCCTCTAGTTTCAGTTTATTTCTACTATAATGCTAGATTCTGTACAGTGTAATAAAAAGTATAACTAATCACTGAAATGAAATACCTGAAATTAACAACTTGTGATTTGCTGCGTAGTTCGGTCACATTTTGTTAGCTAACCTGACCCAAAGGGCCATGTGAGCTATTGCCATCACAGGGTTTCTGTCATCTGTTATCGTCATTGTAAACTTTTCTTTAAACCCTAAGTTCTAGGGAAAGTTTCCAAAACATATTGTAAACATTACCCCCTAGATAAGGTTTTGGTGTGCTTAATTGATCAATTCAATAATGTATTCATAAGGGATCAGAAAATAATTTGATATGAGGGATTTGTGGAGTCCAGCCATTTGTATAGGTGGAGCCACAATCGATGCGGGTGGAGTCCTAAAACCACAAAGTCGTAAATCAAAAGTGGCATGTCATGGGCATACATTTTCAAAATGACTTGAAGCGATTCGGCAATGAAAAAAGTCTTTTTAGCATTCCAAACCTAGAAAAGAAATCAGAATTATATGAGAAATTGCTTCTCAGTTAAAGGATTCCGGTTGCTAAGTATGTGCACACGAAGAACCAAGTAGTCTGCAAGGACTATTTCGAAGATTTGTGTTTTGAGGAGAATTTAATGGTAAATTTTAAATTTCCTTCATCGCTTATAAGTATTATTTTTTTTTTTAATCTTACAATTACCTGAAATTCAATATTTCGTTTGTGTTCTTTTTCCTAAATAATAATAATATAGTAATAAATTGAAAAAAGGGTATTTTTCTTTACAAGGTAATCTAGAAGGGAGTCGATTTTGTTGCATTTTATTCCATTTTTTCTCAATAGTATTACAAAAATGTGTCAACTCTGCATGCTCTGTGGAAGTAATTTAAAAAAAAATGCAGATACTCGGCATATATATCAAACCTCGAGGTTTCCGTTTGTTTTCCAAGACTTCTATACTGATGACAATATGTATTATATTTTTTTCCTACAAAAAAGTGAGAATAAAGACTACAAGTTATACATAAAAATGCGTAATTTGACAAAAAACCTTTCTCTTGTTGTATTACCTGCCAAACCAAACAATTTGTCACCTGTTGGCTTGTTTATTAGAAACAATTATTATCAATGCAGTTTAATTAGTTTATGGCTTCATTGAGGTGTGTGAAAGGTATATCATTGGTAATCATAAATCATGTTAAATCAGCATGTTTAAGTTGGCACAAAACAGTCCCTTTGTTTACATATTAATTATGTATTTATAGTAAAATAAACAGAATAATCAACATGAAATCCAAATAATAATTTATGAACACCTGGCAAAAGAAGTAATTGTTCAATTATTTGTAAAAACACTAGATCTAAACTGCTGTAAATATTTATATAATGACGGGTTAATTTGGAACTATAGTCCCATATTGTAACCTTATCCAAGCATCATCAGTGATGTGAAGGATAAGGTGCATTATATGAAGAAGCCTAAGGGCTTCGAGGGTTAATAAGTGAACCTTTACTTCATGTCAGGCCGCACGCCTTTTTTTCACAGTTGAGTGGTTCTGAATGACCACTCTCAGTATATAAACACCTGGCTAGTTAGTGACCAGCCTCTTTTTGTAGAAAGGCCAAAACTCCATATGTAACAATTTTTTGGACTAAACCAGGGAGGGAATTTCATACAAATGATAAATAGAATATCAGTTTGCAGACAAGACACCAGGGAGGGTACTTATTAACCCTCGAAGCCCTTAGGCTTCTTCATATAATGCACCTTATCCTTCACATCACTGATGATGCTTGGATAAGGTTACATTATATTTCATAATCCTGGGCTTGTCTCAGGTTAATAAGTGAACTCTTTACAGGTCCAAAAAATTGAAGATGAAGAACATAATCAAAGATGAGTCATGATAACCACTATCAAAGATGAAAAACATAATTAAAGATGACTACCACAATTGAGTGTACTTTAAATGTCAACCAGAGACACCACTTTCATTACCAGAACAACAAATTTCTTCGAATAAAAAACACAGTGATTCATTATTATTAACCTATTTAAAGAAATAAAATTCATAAAGTTTCTATACTTTAATAACCACAAGTAATCACACTGGTACTTAGACCATACGCATCAAACTGTTCATCTTAGTCCCTGAATATCACTGCTGAAAATATCAACTGAACATCCTCCATTTTTATGCAATGCAATAGTAGCAAATGTTCCAATAATAACGGTAAAAACGAAAAGAGTTAATACATCCTCCTGTCTGTATTCTGTGAAACACCTCAGCTCATCCTCCTGTATGGACTGTAGTGTGCTGTAAAATAACTTCCATCTTCTAAAGTTCTGACCTATTGAAAACAGCATCAGTAAATGTATTACTAGAAACTTCAACTTCCTTAAAATAAAATTTTTTAAAGGTTTTTGCCGAACTCCAATTAGCTGTTTTTAAGATATCATTCATTGACAAACCAGCTTTTTTTGCTGCAGAAGTTGAAGCGCCCCTGAATGAGTGTGCTTTGAATTTTAATACATCAATTCCTGCATTACTGAGAACGGACTTCAACCATCGAGCTATGGTTGAACTTGATACATTTTTAAATGTTTTATAAGATATAAATAGCTTACTGCTCTTTCTCAAATCAACAGTATTCAAAATGTATTGAGCTAATGTATGGACTGGACAAATTTCCTTTTTATGATATTCATGTAATACTACTGACTGATTTACATGTCCAGGTCTAGACGTTTTCAACAACGTACCAATTTTAAATATTATAATTGATGGACCCCTCTGAATAAGCTTCAGGTCCAAAGATGCTAATGTCTGTGATCTTTGTGCAGTTGCCAAAGCTATTAAAGCTACACATTTTAAAGTTAATAATTTAATAGGTAAACCTTCTAAAGGATATAGAGTTGCTAAATATCTCAAAACCTTTGCAACGTCCCAAGTGAATAAATTTCTACAGATTGGAGGTCTAAGATTAAAAATACCTTTCATAAATCTAGTTATGTAAGCATTTTTTGAGAAACAGTCATTTCCCATTAAAGCCAGAGTCTGGCAAATTGCTGACTTGTGTAAATTAATACAACTATATGATTTTTTACTGAAATATAGACTGCATAAATAATCTAGTAGATTTTTCAAAGATGGTGAAGTGGAATTAATCTGTAGTGAGTCACACCACAACATCCACTTTCTCCATGAGTATTCATATTGCGTGTTAGTTGTTTTTCTCCAAGATTTTGATATGATTGAGGTAGCTTTGCCCGAAAATCCTCTCGTAATGAGGTTATTCCTGATACAATACAGGCGATTAGAAATAATTTTCTTTTGTTCATTTGGTGTAACTGTTTGTTGTGTGCCAGAGTTAAAAGATCTGAGCATTGCGGTAATTTTAATGGAATATCTATTAAAGATTCTAGTAATGTTGGATACCAGTGCTGAGTGGTCCATAACGGAATTATTATAACAGCTTTTCTTACCTTGTCGTCTTCTAACTTCTGTAAGACTTTTGCCACTTGGCTGAAAGGTGGAAAAATATATGGTATAAGATTATGCCAAGAGAAAGAAAAAGCATCAGTAGCAACCGCTTCAGGATCAGGAAACCAACTTACATAGTTTCCAAGTTGTTTATTAAGACGGGAAGCAAATAAATCTATTTCAGGCAAGAAAAAATGTGATGTAATTTTACAAAAAACTGATTCCTTGAGTTTCCATTCTGAAGCATCATTAAATTGTCTAGATAAATTATCTGGAGTTGTATTATTTTTCCCCGGAATATGAACTGCAGAAATAAAAATATTTCTGGTGGAACACCAACCCCAAATTGATTTAGTTAGTTCTAATAAAGTTGTGACTGAGCCACCCTGATTATTAATATAAGACACTGTTGTTGAGCTGTCACTCTTCACACAAACATGAATCTTATTAAAATTACTACAAAGAGCTTGAAGACCAAAATAGACAGCTTTCATTTCGAGTACATTGATGTGCATGTCTTGTTCAATTAGATCCCAATGACCCTGGGTACAAGTATCTCCTAAAACTGTCCCCCATCCACGAAGGGAAGCATCAGTTTCTAAGTATACACCTGGTGTATCCTCACGAATAGGACGACCGTTCGTCTTTTCTACATTGTTAATCCACCATAAAATCTCGCCCTTGCCCTTGCTTGAAATACTTAGTCTTGAATTGTAATCATTATTTGAACTATATAGAGCCTTTGCTCTGTCTATATCTAAATATCTATGATTTAAATGAGCTAAACTTATTGCATGATAAGCTGAAGTGTAAAGTCCAATTAGTTGTGCTAATTTTTTAACAGTAACCTTGTTCTGTTTTAAAACATGATTAGATAGTTCCAAAATTTTTGTGACCTTTTCCTCAGGTAAAAACACCTTAAAAAGAACAGAATCTATAACATAACCTAAAAATGTAATCCTCTGTGAAGGTACAAAAACCGATTTTTCTGAATTAATGCTAAAGCCTAATGATTCTATAAATAGTTTCACTCTTCTTGTATTATGCATTGAAGCCATAAAATCTTCAGCCTGTAAAAGTGAATCATCAATATAGAAAAATGAGCTAATACACATACTCCTAATATGTGAAAAGACAACTTTTAGAATTTTAGTAAATACTCTAGGGGCTGATGAAATTCCAAAAGGGAGGCACTGGAATGCGTATAATTTTCCATTCCAAAAAAACTTTAGATATTTTCTGTAATCTTTATCAATTGGAATTGCAAAATATGCATCTGTTAAATCTAAAGATGTAAAAAAAACTGTTTCGATGTATCCCTTTCAAAATAACTTCGAGAGTTTCCTGTTTAAAATGATAATATGTAATAAATCTATTTAATTTTTTCAGATTAATTACTGGCCTAAATTTGCCATTTTTCTTTTTTACCAAAAAAACACTAGAAACAAATTCATTTGGTTCATGTAGAGTTTGTTTAATAGCACCTTTGCGTAAAAGTTCAGACACCTCATTATCAATTAATTCGTGTTCTTTTTTTGTAAAACTACTTTGCTTTGGAATAAACATCTTATTTTGAAAGGGCTTTTTGTCAAATTCAATTTTGTAACCTGAAATTGTAGATAGTACCCATGTATCTTGGGTTATAACTTTCCATTTATCAATAAAAAACCTTAAATATCCTGATGTTTTGTTTTTAACTTTGCTCACCTTCAAAACTTTCTTTTGTTCTGATAGAAATTCATTGGTCTGCCCCCTCTGGTGGCTTTTGTCTGACTGTAATTTTGCCTGTAATTGAACTGGCCTCCTCTTCTGCCATAAGTCCGGTTGAAGGATCTCCCTCTGAACGTGCTGAAACCTCTGTAGTTTTTTGGACTATAGTTACTCAGACTCTTATTTAACTTCTGTACTTCATTAATGTCCTTCAAACGCTTACTAACGTCATCACCAAAAAGATTTACACCAATGGCCTTGTTCCTGTTACAAACCTGGTGATATTTTCTGTCAATATGAGGTTTCAAGGACATACGTCTCTTTATCGATAGTTCAAAATGTGTATTACAAAGTATAACAATGGCTTTGGTTATCAGCTCTCTTAGCTGCTTTATATCTGGATTCTTTGTCCTTAATATTTCCGCCACCTTGATCAATGGAATCATGCCTGCTCCCAATAACCTCTGAATTGTTTGTGTTGTCAAATCTTGAGTTTTAGCTCTTCTCTCTAAAAATTGCCAAATCTCTGTGTTCACTGGAGGTGGTACAAGGCTCCTACAGTTATTAGGTATCTTTTCATCTTTTGTCATTAGCGAAACATCTGCTCTTTTCTTACAGGTATTTTCAACTACCTTGGCAATTGATGAACTCACTTCTGTGTCATATTTTTCCTCGTCTTCGAAGATCTTCGGCATTTCGTATTCAAACTCCTCATCATTACTTTCAGCATCTCCTTCATTGCCATTATTGGCTACCTCGTGTTCATCATCGTCACTAAACATGTTAAAATCCAAAAAATCATTGTCTTCTACCTCTTCATTATGATCGTCATTTCCTTGCATTATCGTTCCTCTATTCTGTTCAATCAACTTTCTGACACGATCATTGATATTAGGCTGATTGGGACCTGAGGTCTTCTTAGCATTCTCATTAAGTGTGGACACTAATGTTTCTGACAAGCCTTCAAATAGACTCTTCAGTAACTCTGATTGCTTGTCTGCTTTTATGGAAGTCTTTTTCTTCTTAGGACTGATTGTCACTTTGCTTCCTGACGGCATTTCGTTATCTGTCTTCCTCTTTTGTTTTCCTTTTTTACTAGAATTCTCAGTGGGTTTACCTTTTTCTGACTTTTTTGTCACAGTTTTTCTTACCGGTGCATTCACCTTTTGAGTAATCGCCCTTTGGGCCAGCGCAATCTCTGTTTCCGTTTCTTCGAGGTCAATATCGGGGACGTTCAATATACTGTCGCTACCCCGTGGTGAAAACCCAGAAAATGAGGCATCAACTTCGTCCTCAGACGCAAAAAGTTTCAGTATTTGATCATCGTCCATACTTTCATCACTGTCCTCGTGTTTAGATTTACAACGAGCCATACTCATTATTATACCTTACGATCTTGATAGAGTCTATCAAAATACATTCGAAGGTTCTTCGAATAAAATTTAAAGTTTATTTTAACAGAGTCTGTTAAATAATCGATTCGATTTTGCTCTAGCACACGAGTCGTGCGGCCTTTAAAAGTAAAGAGACTGGTCACTAACTAGCCAGGTGTTTATATACTGAGAGTGGTCATTCAGAACCACTCAACTGTGAAAAAAAGGCGTGCGGCCTGACATGAAGTAAAGGTTCACTTATTAACCTGAGACAAGCCCAGGATTATGAAATATAATGTGTATTCAGTTGACAATGGTTGATGTTTGTCTGATTTTTTTTTCTTTTGGATTCAGTTAAAAATTTGGAATCTTTTAGAATGGTATTTTTTATATGTTAAAACCAAAGTGGTTTGAAAGGTGGTGTATTTTTTTGAGAAAATGAAATGGTTAATTGTCAGTATATTAATTGATTCTTCGGTTAATTGTCGCTTATTAAGTTCGCATTGTTGGTATTTAAATTTAATAAAAATTCAATTATTGCTTTATCAAAGGTGATAAATTGAAAGTTGCTGGTAAGTAATTCGAACTTTCCATGTTTATCACATTTAAAAAAATTATTTTAATACTACTGAACAAGCCCAAAAATCAAATACAGAGATGGTTTTATAACGTAATTATTTTCTTCTTATTATATTTCCATTGAAAATGGCGTATTGTTTAAAATCTACTTCAGTTTTTCATTCATGGTGTTAATTAATTAGCATCAGTAAACAACTTTAATCAAAATTTCATCAGCGAGGGTCATTTACATGCAATTATCACCTTGAAGGTATGTTGTTCCTATAATTTAACTCCAGTGTAAATATTCAGCATTACCTGTGAGAAGTTACAAAATGTTTTCAAATTTTTTTCACGATGTGGTGAACTTCACAATTGCATTACAATTGTTTTAATTCTTTATTTTATTCGAATTAATTTCTTTACATAATTATAATTACATAAATTATATTTGGTAAATATTTTGTTTCCAAATTTGAATTAATAACATACAGGGAATTACTTGTGTTATAATCGTTATAATTTTGTAATTATCGACCAGTTTCCCAATATATTGCCCGT
Source organism: Mytilisepta virgata (assembly GCA_028015205.1). Taxonomy (NCBI): domain Eukaryota; kingdom Metazoa; phylum Mollusca; class Bivalvia; order Mytilida; family Mytilidae; genus Mytilisepta; species Mytilisepta virgata. Next base: position 66,487,255 of record CM051521.1, read on the forward strand.
TGGTAGCATGCTGTGGAAAATTCCTCATTAATTTTAAGATAGATTTTGTAGGTCGTGACGTCACCACCTACATTTTTGTTGACAAGATCGCCAACTATCGAATGGTTCATTTCATAAAACAATTTGTTAAAATACACATTTATTATTGTAGATATCAGAATGACGTTTTGTACAAACACATTTAAGTATATTTGCAATAGGTATGTTAATTCTGGAGATGACTTGGTCCTTCCCTTTAAAGATCTTCTCCTCTGAAACCATTGTATCAAAACTTGGCAGTAATGGTCCTTAGGTGGTCCTCTTTGAGAATTATATCCGATGACCCTGCCTGTCATCCAAGATGGCCACCATAGCCGAACATAGTTTAAAGTACCCTATGGGAAATTTACTAAAATATCTTCTTGTCTGAATACACTGGCCCAATTGGAACAAAAATTGGCAGCAATGGTTGTTAGGTGATCCTCTGTCAGAATTGTATCCGTTGACCCTGTCTGCCATTTAAAATTGTTGCCAGAGCGCAACATAGTTTAACATAGGACCTAATGGGGAAATCACTGAAAGATCTTCTTGTTTGAAACCAGTGTGCCAGTTGGAATTTGACAGCAAGGTTCGATGCTGCCAGTCAAGATGGACATAGTCCAGGTGAGCTATACAGGCTCCTGAGAGCCTCTAGTTTATTTCTGGTATTTAAATTCAGCAATTAGTTATACTATAAATCATAATTCTGTACTGTGAATTCAGTTATTTTCGTTAACATCAATTTTTCGTGGATTGGGGAAAAAACACATATTTGTGAGTTCTTAATTTCGTGGATTTCAAATTTCTCAAAAAAAAAAATTAAAATAATATTGATAAATAATAAAACCAAATTAAACTAAAAGTACCACAGTTATTGTTGGTGAAAAGCGTTCAAACTCAAAAGTTAAATTTAAATCATGTTTCTATTATGCAACAGATTTACTAATCAACAAGGTCATCGATGTCGTTTGTCTAAGATTTTATTAATATTTACAAATGACAATTAAAGGCATAATTAAAAAAAAATGTTCTACTAGCGATGTTTGCTGCCCAAGCTAGAAACAAAACCAAAGAAATTACTAATTAAAAAATGTATTGAGTAATGAAAACCGCATATTAATTTTGGCAAATCTGGCCTCACATGAACACTTTACTATGGCTCACCGGAGGTGACAAACTGTTAAAAAATAAACATAATGCGTACATTGTTTGAAATATTTCTATATTATCATTTATAATCTAAGCCCATATTCCGTCCTGTTTAACAAACTAGCATATTTCTCCCATGATAACATGGTCATTCTAACTGCCTTATCCGTTTGAATGTACAAAGGTCAAACAAAGAGCTAGCATTCTTGGCAATGAACCCGAACATTTCGATATCTCTTCATAATAAAAATGTGATTGACATGAATATTTCATTGTGTTTTTAAATTCGTGGATAGGGTTGTCCTCTAAATCCATGAAAATTGATGTACAACGAAATAAGTGTTTCACAGTAAGCAGGATATAATGTCTGACCTTCATATTTAATTTATTTGAAATAATTTCACCTCATAAATAATGTTCATGAGGTGGGACATCCTTTGTTTTACATTTATTTACTAGTTATTTTTCATAGTTTTAAACAGAAAAATGTGATACAATTTAATGCCTCAGAGTCCAGATGGACTGCAAATCAAGATATTTTTCAAATTCTCTCCTTTATCAACTCCAGGTTATGCACTTTTTTCTAATTAACACATTGCAAAATATAAATCTCAGCAATTCTAAAAGCATTTTATGTGATAGAATATTTAATTTACTTTGTATTATAGATATCGTCGTTCAACCCATGTGACTCCAAAATCTTACTTGTCATTTATCAATGGCTATAAGACAATCTATTCTGATAAGAAAAAGGAAATTGGAGACTTGGCTCAGAGAATGAACACTGGATTAGAAAAACTAATTGAAGCCTCACAACAGGTGTCTGTGCTAGCAGAGGAGCTGGCAGAGAAAGAGAAAGAACTGGCTATTGCATCTGAAAAGGCTGATAAAGTCTTAAAAGAGGTAACAACAAAAGCACAGGCAGCAGAAAAGGTCAAAGAGCAAGTGCAAAAGGTGAAGGACAAAGCTCAAGCTATTGTAGATGTAATTGAAAAGGACAAATTGATTGCTTTTGCTAAACTTGAAGAGGCCAGACCTGCTTTAGAGGAAGCAGAAGCTGCATTAAATACGATCAAACCAGCAGATATTGCTACTGTCAGAAAACTGGGAAAACCACCACATCTTATCATGAGAATCATGGACTGTGTTTTATTGTTGTTCCAGAAGAGATTAAATCCAGTGGAACAAGACCCAGAAAGACCTGTCGTTAAACCTTCATGGCAGGAGTCTCTCAAGGTATCAAAAAATTGTCAATTTTCTTTATTTTCTGTTTTCTTCAGTTCCCGAAAAACCTTTCTGAAAAGCATAGAAAATTTTAAAAAGAGGATTTCTCTTTTTTTTTGGGGTGTTTTTTGTTTGTTTGTTTTCAAAATATGTCTGTTATTAGTCCCTTACCAGCAAAGACGAAGGGGACTTTAGGTTTGCACTCTGTCCGTCAGTCCGGCAAATCAGTTTTCCACACATTTTAGCTCACCTGGCCCAAAGGATCGTGTGAGTTATTGTCATCATTTGACGTCCGTTGTCTGTCGTCGCCTGTAGTCATCGCATAAATTTTCCTTTAAAGATCTTCACCTCAGAAACCCCTTGGCCAGTTGGAACAAAACTTGGCAGCAATGGTCCTTAGGTGGTCCTCTTTCGGAATTGTATTCAATGACCCTGCCCATCATCCAAGATGGCCACCAGAGCTGAACTTAGTTTAATATATAGGATCCTATGGGAAATTTAATTAAAGATCTTCCTGTCTGAAACAACTTGACCAATTGGAACAAAAGTTGGGAGCAGTAGTCCTTACATGGTCCTCTTTCAGAATTTTATCTGATGACCCTGTCCATCATTCAAGATGGCCGCCAGAGCCGAACATAGTTTTACATAGGACCTAATGGGAAAGTTCACTGAATGATCTTCTTGTTTGAAACCAGTAAGCCAATTGGAACTTGACAGCAATGTTCCAGGCTGCCAGTCAAGATGGACATAGTCCAGGTGAGCGATACAGGCTCCTAGAGCCTCTAGTTTCAGTTGTGCTTCAAGATATTGACTTGATATTTGGTATATAGTTTTATCATGACCAGTTACAGATCAAGTTTAAATTTTGTTCCAGTCTGATGAATTATGGTCCTTAGACTTGGAAAATTCACACAAATAATTAGTTTTCTGCAATTTTTTTTTTTTTTTTGCAAACCTTTTTACCAAATGATCTTATAATGATGAGTTACAGGTCAAGTTTGAGTTTCATGCTGATCGGATAATTATTGTGAGAGTTATTGTCTTTGGAAATAGTAAATATTGCCAAAATAATATTTTTCCGGACTTTTTTAGCAAGCGCTTTTACCAAACAATCTTATTTTTGGTATGTGAGCTTATAACGATGAGCTACAGAGCAAGCTGATCGGGTAATTATTGTGTACCCCTTGCAAACGTAGTTTCAGGATTTTTAGGAGTCGCTCTGTCCATACACCTTCATATGATTGACATACTCACTCAAGGAGATTTTGTGTGTTTTATCACAGTTCAAGCCAGTAGGGGACATAGTATTACCCAGCAATACTTTCAGAATGCTTGTTATAATTATATTATAATAATATTAAAACACATTTGTATAAGATATGTTTTATGTTTGAAATGAAATAACAGGAATTGATTTTTATTATATCCATATTTTATGACTGTTTATATGCTCTTTTTGCTAGATAATGTCAGGTGTAAATTTCCTGGCAACTTTAATGCAGTTCCCTAAGGATTCAATCAATGATGAGACAGTGGAGCTGTTAGAACCATACCTAACTCAGGAAGATTATAACCTAGAAACAGCCAAGAGAGTTTGTGGTAATGTTGCTGGTCTATGTGCCTGGACAAAAGCTATGGCGGCTTTCTTTGCTGTAAACAAGGAAGTTTTACCTCTCAAGGTACCATATTTCCTGCTTATAGGTTGAGACTTTTTTACTTTAAAATGACCATTTTACCATTAAAAGTCTATGGAGAAAGTATCAATTAGACCTATAGTCCACATAGACTTATAGTCCAGAAAATACAGTATTTTTTAATATCAGCTGTTGTATAAACTTTCCTTTTGTAAAATGTTAATAGTGACCCTTAATTCTTGTTGGAGATCTTTATTTTGTGTTGTGGTCACTTTTACTACTGTAATACAAGTGGTTACCAGAGTTTGTAATTATACCCTCACATGCAGACTGGTGGGTATACTGTTCATTTGTCAGTTCATCCATCCATTCATCTGTTCATTTGTCAGTTCATCCATCCATTCGTCTGTTCATTTGTCAGTTCATCCATCCATTCATGTCTGTTCATCTATTTGTGCATCCATCGCTCCTGGAAAAAAACTTTGCACCAATGGTCCTACATTTAAGATAGCTGCCAGAACAGAACCTAGTTTAACTTAGGACCTAATGGGAAAGGTCCCTGAATGATCTTCTTGTTTGAAACCAGTGAGCCAATTGGAACTTGACAGCAATGTTCCAGGCTGCCAGTCAAGATGGACATAGTCCAGGTGAGCAATACAGGCTCATGGGAGCCTCTAGTTTATGTCATGTTTGAAGATTTGGTATATAGTTTTACCATGGTTACAGATCAAGTTCGAATTTGGCTCTGTTCGGATGAGTTTTTTGCAGAGTTATGTTTCACGGACTTGGAAAATTTACACAAATAATCAGTTTTCCGCACTTTTTTAGCTCATCTGACACAAAGAGTCAAGTGAGCTGTTCTAATCACTTTGCGTCCGTCGTCTGTTAACTTTTACAAAAATCTTCTCCTCTGAAACTACTGGGCCAAATGGAACCAAGCATCATTAGAGTATCTAGTTTAAAAAATATGTCCGATGACCCTGCCTGCCAACTAAACATGGCAGACATGGCGGACATGGCTAAAAATAGAACATAGGTAACTTCATTTTTGGTCTTGTATCTCAAAAACTAAAGCATTTAGAGCAAAATTGACATGGGGTAAAAATGTTCTTCAGGTCAAGATCTACCAGCCATGAAATTTTCAGATGAATCGGTCAACCCTTTGTTGGGTTATTGCCCCTGAATTGTTGATTTTAAGGAAATTTTGCAGTTTTAGGTTGTTATCTTGAATATAATAATAAATAAAGACAAACTGTAAAGAACAAAAATGTTCAGCAAAGTAAGATCTACAAATAAGTCAACATGACCAAAATCATCAATTGACCCCTTATAGAAGTTTTTGCCCTTGAAAGATTATTTACATGTAAACAGAAAATAATGGTCTGACATTGTCACAGATGTTTAGGGCGTTACTTGAAATAAATTAAATGGTAGCAGTTCAGGTAAAATGGAGCGTTAAGGGTCAAGGTCATTGAAAAATTCCATAGCAACCGATGAAAAAGTCCCTAGCCAGAGATGAAAAAGCAACCATATATATTTGGATTAAGGACCTTATAATTTACCTGTACAAGTCAAAAAGAAAGGTCAAGGGTCAAGGTCATTGAAAAAGTCATAGCAACCTATGAAAAAGTCCCTAGCAACCATATATATTTGGGTTCAGGATCCTACAATTTACCTGTTCAAGTCAAAATGGAAGGTCAAGCGACCATATCTGTTCAGGATTTTATATTTTAGCTGTACAGGTCAATATTAAGGAGAAAATTGTGACGGTATACATAAAATAGCAAAAATAATCATTGATGCAAGATCTACTGGTACACAAAAGATAACAGGTGAGCGATTCATCTTTTTTCCCCTTTCTTAGCTCACATGGCCGAAAAGGCCAGGTGAGCTATTGTCATCACTTGGCGTCCATTGTTGTCCGTTGTTGTCGTAAACAATGCCCATCATCCAAGATGGCGGCCAGAGCTGTACCTAGTTTAACATAGGACCCTATGGGAAATTTACTTAAAGATCTTCTTGTCTGAAACCACTTGGCCAATTGGAACAAAATTTGGCAGCAATGGTCCTTAGGGGATCTTCTTTCAGAATTATATCCCATGACCCTGCCCGTCATCCAAGATGGTTGCCAGAGCGGAACTTAGTTGAACATAGGACCCTATGGGAAATTACTTAAAGATCTTCTTGTCTGAAAGCACTTGGTCAATTGGAGCAAAACTAGGCAGCAATGGTCCTTCAGGTGGTCCTCTTTCAGTATTATATCCCATGACCCTGTCCATCATCCTAAGGTGGTCCTCTTTCAGAATTATATCCCATGACCCTGTCCATCATCCAGGATAGCTGCTAGACTTGAACATAGTTTAACATAATACCCTATGGGAAATTTAAAGATCTTCTTGTCTGAAACAGCTTGGCCAATTGGACCAAATTTGGCAGCAATGGTCCTTAGTTGGTCCTCTTTCAGAATTATATTAGATGACCCTGCCAGAGTGGAACTTAGTTTAACATATGACCTTATGGGAAAGTTCACTGAATGTTCTTCTTGTTTGAAACTAATGAGACAATTGGAACTTGACAGCAATGTTCCAGGCTGCCAGTCAAGATGGACATAGTCCGGCTCCCAGGAGCCTCTAGTTGTTTCTGATTAGCTGATATAAAAAAAATCCTCCTCTCAAGTTGCTTGGCCAAATGGAACGAAACTTGAATTGGGAGGTTCTATATAAAGTTTCCTCATTTCGTCCTGATCAGGCAACAAACATGGCTGTCATGGGCAGTTCTAATCTTCATCGGTTGATAATTTTCTTCTTTGAAACTGCTTGGCCAAAGGGAACGAGACTTGACGGAAAGCATCTGTTGGAGGTTTTTTTACAAAGTTTCCTCATTTTGTCCAGATCAGGCGAGAAACATTGCCGCCATGGGCAATTCTTGTTTCTGATTGGTTGATTTAAAAAAAAATTTTCTCTTAAACTGCTTGGCCAAATAAAGCCAAACTTGACAGAAAGTGTCTATGACATATAACAAAAATCTACAGAACCGCAGAATTGCTTGAAACCAAACATGGTCTGAATGTTCCTCTTAAGGTGCCCACCAAGAATTGTTATTTTGGTGCTGCCAATCCCTAATTCAAAATGGCCTTCAACAGAGGACTTAGGTTAACATAAGACCCTATGGGAAATACTTGCAAAAATCTTCTGGAGAACTGCCAAATTTTAGAATACCTGTATGCTGACCTGTAAGTCTTACCACACTTTATAATGATAAAGAGAAGTGACTTCTCTGAGGTACATCAATAAAAATGGCTTTCATGCCAGATGAGCGATACAGGCTCAGTCCTCTGATCCTCTAGTTTTCTTCATGCCTGAAGATATTGATTTGATATTTGGTATATAGTTTAACCATGACAAGTTACAAATCAAATTTAAATTTCGTTCAGTTCGGATGATTTTTTTGCAGTCTTAACCTGAGTTTTGGCATTGTTTCTTGAAGAAGTCAAATAAAAATAGCATTAATCAGTTATTATTGTGAGAGTTATTGCTCTTGGAAATAGGAATTATTGTTAGAATAATAGTTTTATGGACTTTTTTTCCAAACCCTTTTACCAAGTGATCTTATTAGCTCTGAGCTATTGCCAGTAATTGGCGTCCGTCATGCTTGTCGTAAACTTTGCTTTAAAGATCTTCTCCTGAAACCACTGGAACAATTTAAACAAAATTTAGCAGCAATGGTCCTTAGGTGGTCCTCTTTCAGAACTGTATCAGATGACCCAGCTCATCATCCAAGATGGCTGCCAGAGCCGGACATAGTTTAATATAGGACCTTATGGGAAATTTTCTTAAAGATCTTCTTATCTGAAATCACTTGGCCAAATGGAACAAAACTTAGTAGCAAGGATCTTTTGGTGGTCCTCTTTCAGAATTGTATCCGATGACTCAACCCGTCATCCAAGATAGGTGGTCACGAAAGCCGAACGTGTTTAACATAGGACTTGGAAGTCACTGAAACATCTTCTTGTTTGAAACAAGTGAGCCAGTTGGAACTTGACAGGCTTCCAGTCAAGATGGGCATAGTCCATGTGAGCCATATAGGCTCCTGGGAGCCTCTAGTTGGTTTGTGAGCTTATAATGATGAGCTACAGAGCAGGCTGATAGGGTAATTATTGTGTTCCCCTTACAAACATAGTTTCAGAATTTTTAGAAGTTACTCTGTCCATATGTCTTCGTCCAATTCACATTCTTAAGGAGATTTTGTATGTCTTCTCCTAGCTTAAGCAGGAAGGGGACATTGTATTGCCCAGCAATACTTACAGAATGCTTGTTATGTTTGAAAATTGAATCTTGGTTGGGGGCCAGATTTCAAATTTTATTTTTCAAGAAAAATACTGGGACATTGGCGACATTTACTAGGAAACCAAATTAGCTTGTTCTATCGATGACTATTTAAGTGGGGCAGTGGTGTCTGAGAACTAAATATTTAAGTTTTTTTGGTCTTATTTAAGTCTAATGAGGTAATCACCACCTCCATTTTATAAATTTTCAAATATCTTGAGAAATGTTTAGACAGATTACCAACACTAAACAATATATATCCATCTTTTTAATATTAAAATTTAATAGTCTTTGGGTTTAATTTCCCTTATAAAAATTTTAAATATTTTTATACCCCCTGCAAACAAAGTTTGGGGGGGGTATATAGGAATCATTATACCCTCTGCAAACAAAGTTTGGAGGGGTATATAGGAATCATCTTGTCCGTCCGTCTGTCTGTCTGTCTATCTGTCTGTCCATATATCTTGTAAGCACAACTCCTCCTAGACCGCTCAATGGATTTCTACGAAACTTTACAGAAAGGAAGTACATCATCCAAAGATGTGCTTGAAGAAAAATCTTTGCTTTCCGATATCACACAAGGGAGATAATTGGACTTCTATTTTTTTTGGCTTATACATTATATATGTACCTCGTAAGCACAACTCCTCCTAGACCACTCAATGGATTTAAACGAAACTTTACAGAAAGGAAGTACATCATCCAAAGATGTGCATGAAGAAAAATCTTTACTGGCTGTACCTATACTTCCCAAGCCACATCAGCCATTTGAAACATTAACAGATATATCATGTTTTGGAGTAGTAAAGGCAACCATGAGTATGCTTAAATTGATGCAAATATCTTATGAAACTTTACCCTGGGCAAGGCAAAGCGGGGGGTATCCTTTGTGAGCTTTGCTCACAGTACATCTAGTTTAAGCAGTTTACATCTGTACTCCTAAACCATATAAATTCCCTATTTGTCATCATAAGACAAATTCATTGAAATACATTTGAAGACTGAGCAGTATTTTTTTTTTCTCAGGCTAATTTAGCAGTGCAGGAAGCTAGATTGAACATTGCTATGGGAGATTTACAGAAGGCTCAGGCTCAGTTAGATGAGAAAGAGGCAGAGCTTGCTAAAGTTAGAGCCATGTATGATAAAGCTATGGCAGAGAAACAAGTGAGTAATTCCAATTAACTTTTTTTTTTTAGATCTGAAAAATTCAATTCTTATGCGGGGCCTCGGTGGCCGAGTGGTCTAGGTAGTTTGTCAAGACTATTTATGATCACTAGCCTGTCAACGCTGAGGTTGTGAGTTCATGGAGTTGGAATCTCACCTGTGGCAGGGTGTGTTCGACTCCAATCTTAATTGACAAGGATTGTCAATTTTCCTACCGAAGGTTGGTGGTTTTTTCCGGGTACTCTGGCTTCCTCCACTAATAAAAACTGGCGACCGCGAAATAGCCAAATGTGCTGAAAAAGGCATAAAACCCCAACTAAACAAACAATTCTAATTCAATTTGATTGGCTAAGAGACTGCGTAAAATCTACGTTCTACATGTACCTGTCTGTAACCAAGCATGGTTGCCATTTTTAAAACGGGTATTTCGGAGGAGTTGGACACCAAGAAAAAATAATCAGAAACTGTGCTTTGGAAATGCTATTCAATTGAATTTTATTCCATTTTGAGGGAGGCTTAAAAAATTATCCAATTCTTCTGTTCAAACTTTCAGCCCATCAGTGATGTCACAATGTTTTGCACGAACTTCCAACACGCAATTTCCCGGACTGTTTGGTTTTCACATGTAAATTGAGAATACTAAAACTTTATTCATTAGATTGCATTAGAATGGGAATAACCATGTTGTATTTAATGTGGTTCCTTTGTAAAACTATTTTACTCTCGCAGATATCCATTTTCCTGGCTCCGCAAAGTGTCGCCAGATAAACTCAATTTGCGACAGTAATATCTACGTTTAACGCAGGAACCAAATCAAATACAACACTGTTATTCCCTAAATAGCTTTTCAGAATGTGGCATCTCAAAATCAGCAAAAAAGTATTTTGTCCATGAAAATCTGAAATGAGCAGAAATTTTGGTATTTTACATATTTTTTCCTGAAAGTAAAAACTACAAACGAACATAATAATACAAAAAATTTCTTTTGTTATTTCTTCAAATTTCCCTTTTATAGAGACTTATTGATGATGCAGAGATGTGTAGAAGGAAAATGAATGCTGCCTCAGCCCTTATTAGTGGTCTTGGTGGAGAAAAAGAAAGGTGGACTGAACAAAGTAAAGAATTTAGGGCTCAGATTGGGAGGTATGTGTCTTCTGATATGTAAAAGATGTCACAACATGTAGATTTTTAGCTCTAATTTAAATAAAATTGAATCCAGATAAGTGATATAGGTTCCTGTGTGCCTCTTGTTGGGAGCAACGTAGACAAAAGTGCAGGAAATATTTTTATTGATATTTTAAAAAGATTTTCATAAAAATGGGACACGGCAGTAAGAACTTATAATTTTAAAACTTTTCTTAGTTTTGATGAATCTTACTTTGTTTTAAGATAAACAAAATTTTGGGACTTAAATCTTACTGTAAATAATTATTACATCTTTTATATTATAGATTGGTGGGAGATGTATTAATAAGCACTGCTTTCCTGTCTTACTCTGGTCCCTTTAATCAAGACTTCAGGAGTGTTCTCAACAAGAACTGGTTTAAAGAGCTGAAAACAAGAAAAATACCACATACACCAAATCTGAATGTAATAGAAATGTTAACAGACCCTACTACAGTAAGTATACTAAAGTGTACCTGAATGTAATAGAAATATAAACAGATTTCAAACACACCAAATCTGAAAATAATAGAAATACAAACAGATATCTGAATGTTATAGAATTATAAACAGATTGCATACACACCAAATTTGAATGTAATAGAATATGTACAGTTATCATACACATCAAACCTCAGTGTAATAGAAATGTGAACATCTTACATACACACTAGACCCAAATGTAATTGAAATATTTACAGATTACATACAGTTCAAACATGACTGTTATAAGATTACATAGACACCAGACCTGAATGTAATAAAAGTATTTACAGATTACACACACATCACACTGAAAATAAATATAGAGTAAAACATGATCTTTTTCATATTGGCCCCGAGGAATATCAAGGAATATGGGATAACATGGGCAATATTTATTAAACTATTTCTTTCACTTGGAGTATAGAGTCAAACAATTGAATGCAACTTCAGTTCCTTTGGTTCCCCCCCTCCCCCCCCCCCATCCCAACCCCCACCCCGAGATCTACAAATAGATTTTATAAACCCCTATTTGAAAGTGCTTAGAACATTTATGAGCGGTTAATTCACCATAAATAATGACCAGACGATTATTTACAGCTGAGCAGAAGTGACTTTTTCCACGAGAGGGCAGATAACACATCATATAACATGTAATCTGCCCTCATATGATATTATTGCCCTGGGGGCAAATAACATGTATCAAATTATGCTTTTGTTACATATTTTTAAATTTAGTCTGTTCTTTGATTTAGATTGCAGAATGGAACTTAGAGGGTTTACCAAATGATGAGTTATCTACACAGAATGGTATAATTGTTGTGAAAGCTTCACGGTATCCATTACTAATTGATCCTCAGGGTCAGGGTAAAAACTGGATCAAAAACAGAGAAGCCAAGAAAGAATTACAGGTAATTAAGATATTTGTGAAAGAAATCTCTGTTTTACTGAAAAACTATTACACCAGGGATTTCGATATCACAAACTTGTCAAAACTTTTGCTAAATTTTATCATAGGTACAAGGACATCATTTGTAAATATAAATCAATGTGCAAACATCTTATATGTTCAGGTATTTCACATCCCATCTTTTATGGTAATATTCTATACAAAGCACAAAAATGTCGTCATTCACCTGAAAAGCTAACCAAACCTTTAAACAGACTTATCTACAAAGGATATACCGTTGATTCTCGCCCTTAAGGATACGTGTCCTATAAGATGAGAGCCATTTCTTGGGAAATTTGTGCAGTACTTTTGCCTTGACCGTCATACAAGACGATGGCAAATCATATCAGTGATTTGGCAAAGGCTGGAGAGAAATTTTATCGTAAAAGGCAGAAAAATCTATCATTCCTCAAAACAAATAAGTTTATTCACCCAAAACATAAAAGTAATTGTTATAAATACAACATATAAAATTTTAAACAAATTTAATCGTTTTTTTTGCACCTGGAAGTTAGGTTAAGATAGTAAGAAACTAAGTAAAGTTCGGTATAACTACGCTTTCAATTTCGCATTAGATAACAAGGATGAAATTTAAATTAATATTACAAAATTAAACTTATTCAACTTCATAATTCCTTTTATTTAACCTATAAAATGAATTGACATTGATCTTATACAAAGACGAAAGAAACAAATCAAAGAATTATTCATTAGGTTCCATTCCAAATCCGGATTACAACCACGTGTTTGTTGCCCACATGTCAAAACATGGTGGGTCGTTTGAAGTTTGTCATCGTTGTTGTTTTTGGATTTAAAATGGCAATTGTTATGAATATTGATGATGAATTCATGAAATTTAAATGAAATGACAGCTCGGAAAGTGAGGGCTTTAATATCGTCTTGTTATATTTACCATTCATTAAACAAATCAATCTACTGGAAATCAACAACAATCCCATAACAACAAAAAACCTATTTTTTTGTCAATTTTAGTAAAAAAATATGTGTTTTTTTTAGTGACAAAAAATTAGAGAAATTACGGAATATCTTTAAATTTACTGACCTAACTTTTTAGATTTGCTAAGATTTCTTCTGCTAGGCAAGTGGGCTGTCCTATAAGATGACCCCCCTTTTGAGAAAATTGAAATTTGGTACCAAAAATTTGTCTTATAAGCGAGCAGAAACTTACAGAAACGAGCAGTAATTACGATAATGTTGTCAAGTCGTTAAAGATGGCATCTTTGGGAATTAATATTGATTCACTGATAGGGAAACAAACACATTTATTCTAAAACCAGTTGTTGGCATGATATGGGTTATGTTCTTTTCATATAATTTATGATGGCATGATACTAAACCCATAACCGGAGGGATTGTGGCTGATTTTCTATATGATAAACACATAATCTTTTGATCAGTTGAATTGAAGTCTGGAGCTGGCATGTCAGTAACTGCTAGTAGTCCTTTGTTAATATATATTGATCATTGTCATTTTGCTTAGTTTCTACTGTTACCTTTTTAGCACACCTTTTTAGCTCACCTGACCAGGATCATGTGAGCTATTGCCATTACTTTGCGTCCGTTTCACATTTTGAACTTTTTCTAGAGAACTGCTGAATGGATTGAAAGGTAACATGGCTTAAATATTCCTTATAAGGTGCTGACCAAGTGTTGTTACTTTGGTGCCGATCCATGGCTGCCAGCAGGGGGACTTAGTTATCCCCCCGCTAGCGAAGCGGCGGGGATCATGTTTTGTTGTTTGCCGTATGTACGTACATGTGTACGTAATATCCAGGATTATCTCAGGAACCATAAGAGATAGAAAACTGAAACTTTGATCATTGTTAGCATTGTTGATGTAGATTGTGCCGAAGGTTTTGGAATTTTGGAATTTGCTCTTAGGGCATAATTATGAGCAAAAAACAGATTTTGCGATATCCAGTAAATAGTAAAATCTTGTAAACTATTTGGACTATAATGCTAAAACTGAAACCATGACTAATATTACAACACTAGTATGGCAAATTCAAAAGTGGCATGAGAATTTTTCTGAAACCCCTGGGGGCATAGCAACAAGAGTTAAAAAATCCCAAAATCGATTGTACAGAACTCCTCTTACACCCTAAGCCGTAGGAACATAAAAATTGGTGCATTACTAGCACTTTAAAAGTTGTCTGTGCCAAAGGTTTCGGAATATTGAAATTTGCCCTCAGGGCAGAACAAATTTTTTGGAAGAGTCTCAGACTTATGAATTTTTGAAAATTACCATTCAACCATACACTAGCAGAATAATAGCTATTAAATGGAATATTTTGATTTCAAAAAAAAATAATTCCAACTTTGGTAAATTTCCCGAAAGACTCTTTAAGACCTTCATTTTTAGCTCACCTGTCCTAAAAGGACATGTGAGCTTTTGCCATCACTTAGTGTCCGTCGTCCATCCGTCTGTAAACTTTTACATTTTCATCTTCTCCTCTGAAACCCCTGGACCTATTGAACTGAAACTTTTCCTGAAGCTTTTATGGAAGGTCCTTTACAAAGTTTGCATAAATCATCCCGGTCCATGAACAAAATGGCCGCCATTAGCATTTACATGTTCTGATTGGTCGAAATTTAAAACTTCTTCTCCTCTGAAACCGTAAGGCCTAATGAACTGATTTTTGGTATGAAAGGTCCTTTATAAAGTTTGCATAAATCATCCTGGTCGGTGAAACAAAATGGCAGCCATTAGAATTTTCATGTTCTGATTGGTCCAAATCTAAAACTTCTTCTCCTCTGAAACCGTAAAGCCAAATGAACTGATTTTTGGTATGGAGCATCTATGGAAGGTCCTTTCAAAGTCTGCATAAATCATCCAGGTCCATGACACAAAATGGCTGCCATTAGCATTTACATGTTCTGATTGGTCGAAATTTAAAACTTCTTCTCCTCTGGTATGGAGCATCTATGGAAGGTCCTTTTCAAAGTTTGCATAAATCATCCTGGTCCATAAAACAAACTGTCCACCATGACCATTTACATGTTCTGATTGGTCGAAATTTAAAACTTCTCCTCTGAAACCATCAAGCCAAATGAACTGATTTTTGGTTTGGAGCATCTATGGAAGGTCATTTACAAAGTTTGCATAAAGCACCTTATCGCTAAAACAAAATGGTCGCCATGAACATTTACATTTTCTGATTGGTCGAAATTTAAAACTTCTTCTCCTCTGAAACTGTAAAGCCAAATGAACTGGTTTTTGATGTGGAGCATCTATGTAAGGTCCTTTACAAAGTTTGCATAAATCATCCTGGTCCATGAAACAAAATGGCCGCCATGACCATTTAAATGTTCTGATTGGTTGAAATTTAAAACTTCTCCCTTGAAACCGTAAAGCCAGATGAACTGATTTTTGGTATGGAACATCTATGGAAGGTCCTTTACAAAATTTGCATAAATCATCCCGGTCAGTGAAACAAACTGGCCACCATGACCATTTAAATGTGCTGATTGGTCGAAATTTAAAACTTCTTCTCCCTTAAAACTGTAAAGCAAAATGAACTGATTTTTGGTATGGAGCATCTATGGAAGGTCCTTTACAAAATTTGAATAACTCATCCTGGTCCATGAATCAAAATGGCTGCCATGAGCATTACATGTTCTGATTGGTTGAAATTTAAAACTTCTCTGAAACTGTAGAGCCAAATGAACTTAATTTTGGTATGGAGCATCTATGAAAGGTCCTTTACAAACTTTGCATAAATTATCTTGGTCTTGAAACAAAATGGCCACCAGAAGCCTTTATATGTTCTCATTGGTCAAATTTTTAAATTCTTCTCCTCTGAAACTGTTTGGCCAAATAAACTTATACTTGGTATGAAGCATCTATGGAAGGTCATTTACAAAGTTTCCAGAAATTAATCTAGTCCATCAAATCAGATCAAAGGTTTCTGACTCCAAGGTGAGCGATACAGGCTCAGCCCTCTGAGCCTCTTGTTTGGAAATGCATCTCACAACCATATATATTAACTAACCATTAATGTCACAAGAGTTAAGGTAACCATTCAATTTCCAAAAATGAAATTCCAACTTTGGTAAATTTCCTGAAAGACTCTTAAGACCTTAATTTTTGGAAATGTATCTAGCAACCATGCATATTAATAGCCATTAATATCATTAAAGTTAAATTGGAATTCCAAATTTGGGTAATTTCCTGAAAGACTCTAAGATCTGAATTTTTTGGCAAAGTACCTAGCAACCATACATATTTGTTTACAAAACAGCAACAGCTGTATAGGGAATGATTAAATTTCCAAAATTAAAATGGAATATTTGGATTTGAAAAAAAAATGACTCCAATTTTGGTAAATTCTAATTTTTTTGGAAATGTATCTAGCAACCATGCATATTAATACATGTAACTATTAATGTCACAAGACTTAGGCTAACCAATCAATTTCCAAAATTGATATTCCAACTTTGGTAAATTTACACTTAATTAGTAGAACATGTCATCATAAAAACAGTTCACTACATGTATTTACATTATCAATGTATGATATCCTAATCAGTCACACTTCATTTAACATTATGACTACTGTCTCATTTGTCCAATTCATTACTAAAGTTATTGTCACATCTGAGTATAATTTCTTTGGTCATTTGTATTTTGCCATTCATAGCATTGGCTGAATTATTTAAAAAAGAAGAAATGGTAGTGAAACAGTGAAAAAATGTTATTGTTCTTTTGTGAAATATTCCTTTGATTGAACTCGTAGCATAGACACTTTATATGGAACACTGAATGAATCAATTTTGAAACTGCACATTTTCTTTCCAGATTCTTTATAACAGCATGTATAATGAATTCAATTTGCATTGTTACAATTAATCTTGATCTACTTATATTTATTTTAATGGCAAAGATATTTAATAATCATATATGGAATCAAATGAATATATTACTGTTCATGCTTTTTCATGTAAATTTTATAACTATATGTCCATTTCCTTTAGAGCATTTAATTTTGTGATTAACACAACAGTGGCGCGGGGATATGCAGTGTGGCTGCCGTGTTTCATTTAACATAGGACCCTATGGGAAATACACACAAAAATCTTCTTCTAGAGAACCGCTGAATGGATTGAAACCAAACATGGCATATGAGGTGCTGACCAAGTGTTGATACTTTGGTGCTGATGCATCATGGCCCCCAGCAGGGGGATTTAGCTTAACATGGGATCCTATAGGAAATACATACAAAAATCTTCTATAGAACCATTGAATGGATTGAAACCAAACATGGCAG
This sequence comes from Mytilisepta virgata, assembly GCA_028015205.1. Classification (NCBI taxonomy): domain Eukaryota; kingdom Metazoa; phylum Mollusca; class Bivalvia; order Mytilida; family Mytilidae; genus Mytilisepta; species Mytilisepta virgata. The sequence continues at coordinate 66,504,653 of CM051521.1, forward strand.
GAATGTTCCTTATGGGGTGCTGACCAAGGGTTCTTACTTTGTTGCCAATCCATCATCCAAGATGGCCACCAGTGGGGGACTTCGTTTAACATAGGACCCTATGGGAATTACATACAATCGGCTTCTTTTTGAAAATTACTGAATGGATTGAAACGAAACATGGCATGGATGTTAATCTCAATATTAAGTAGCAATGAACAAATGGAAATATCAGGTGAGAGATACAGGCTCCTGGGAGCTGCTGGTTTAACATCGAACTCAGACATCTTTTGAACTGAGTTTTACTGTGTGTTTGTTTATTCCACATTGGCTAGAGGTAAAGAGGGGGGGTTGAGATCTCACAAAACCTGTTTAACCTCACCACATTTTTGCACCTGTTCCAAGTCAGGAACTTGTAGCCTTTGTTAGTCTTGTGTGTTTTTTAAATTTTGGTTCATTTGTATGTTTCGGAGTTTAGTGTGCTGTCCATTTCGCTTAACTAGTATGCATTATTGTTTAGGGGTCAGCTGAAGCCTGCCCGGGTGTGGGATTTTCTCACTGCATTGAAGACCCATTGGTAGCCTTGAGCTGTTTTTTGCTCTTTGGTAGGGTTTTTGTCTCTTTGACACATTCCCCATTTCCATTCTCTATTCTATCTGTATTACTGTTGGTTGGTGCTAAATGATATTCCGAAGGTTTTCATGTCTGTAAAATGTACTTAATATACAGTCGAAATTTCGGTCAAACTTTTTTCTGGTCCTGACCAGTCAACAGTATAATGTATTTTAATTCCTTTTATATAGAAATTCAATGAGTCAAAATTTTGGTTGTTTCGAAGTAATATTATGTACAAATAAAATATTATTAGTGCAAATATAAACTCGTTATATCAGATTTATTAATCATCTCTACAGGTGAACCAAATTTGTACATCTGTCAAACAGTATAACGGAAATATTATATCATGTTAATTATGTTTTGATAACAATCTTACTAAGACTTAAATGTTTTATTATGTTTTTACAATTAAACAATATATGATATTTTGTGATAAAAATAAATTTTAAGTTTTCTTACAGTATCTAATCGTCCTATTTATTTACACTAAGGTCGTTATAAAATTCGGATGATGTTAATACGGTGTGACTCTCTAAAAAAGAATTAATAAAATCAATATTGGTCGACATGAAAGGATTATCAATTTGTTATTTCAAACAAATTGTAATTATTAGCTCACCTGGCCAAAGGGCCAGGTGAGCTATTGTCATCACTTGGCATCAGGCGTATGGCATCCGCCGTCATTTGTCGTAAACTTTCCTTTAAAGATCTTCTCCTCTGAAACCACTGTTGGCCAATTGGAACAAAAGTTGGCAGCAATGGTCCTTAGGTGGTCTTCATTCAGAAATATATCCGATGACCCGTCATCCTAGATGACCACCAGAGCCGAACATAGTTTAACATAGGAGTCTCCCTATGGTAAATTTACTTAAAGATCTTCTTGTCTGAAACCACTTGGCTAATTTGAACAAAACTTGGCAGCAATTGTCCTTAGTTGGTCCTCTTTTAGAATTATATCCGATGACCCTGTCCACCATCCAAGATGGCTGCCAGAGTGGAACTTAGTATAACATATGACCTTATAGGAAAGTTCACTGAATGATCTTCTTGGTTGAAACCAGTGAGACAATTGGAAGTTGACGGCAATGTTCCAGGCTGCCAATCAAGATGAACATAGTCCAGGTGAGCGATACAGGCTCCTGGGAGCTTCTAGTTAAGAAACAATAGGAATTTGAGACAGTCAACATTAATCAAAATCATTTGATTAAGCTAACAAGTAAAAACAATCAGTTCACGCATGGAAAGGAATATAGAAGTCATTTAATGTTTATCTCCCTTGCCCAAAGCTTGAGACTTTCCAGCTCCTGTTTAATCGAACTTCGGCTATCTCGAACCCAATCCCAAAAACAAGGAACTCCTTGTAATCAGGTATTTAGATCACATTTTGAATTATTTTGTCGAAGTACGTGTATATTACTGTGTAAATTTCTCCTTTCACTTACTAGATAAAGTCCTCCATGCTTACATTTATAAGTTGGTGGAGTTTGCACAATAAATAAATTTGATTTAGAGTCTTATTCTGTAATATAACTGCTGAAGATGTGCTTGAGATAGGTAGAAACATCAATACACACTATTTTATCAAAACATAGAAACTTAAAATAAAGGAAAGAATTAAGCAATGAAAGGATTGTGTCCGTTTTCACAAACATTCTTATGATTACGATGATGACTGGTTGCATTGCAGAAAGCAATGGAATAGATACATTTAAATGGCAACTGTGTGATGACAAAAATGTAACTTATATACAGAGGTCAATTTCAAAAATATTTTCATGACCAGGGTATATTTTTCAGTGCCTCATGTAGGCATTGATTTACTATATGGAGGTCCCTTTTAAAGCAGGTTTAACTGTATAATACATGTACATGTACAACACATACATGTAATATTTATCTGTATACTTTTATCTATGTTTCCTAGTCATGTATAAATTTCTTTCCATTTTCAGATCACATCACTAAATCACAAATACTTCAGAAACCATCTGGAAGACAGCATGTCCTTGGGACGACCTCTAATGATAGAGGACGTTGGAGAAGAATTAGATCCAGCACTGGACAACATCTTAGAAAAGAATTTCATCAAAGTCGGTTCAACATTAAAGGTGAAAGTTGGTGACAAAGAATGTGACATCATGAAGGGATTTACTCTGTATATCACAACAAAACTAGGAAATCCGTCTTATACACCAGAAATATCAGCACGGACGTCCATTATTGACTTTACAGTTACCACGAAAGGATTAGAGGATCAGTTACTGGGACGTGTAATTCTGGCAGAGAAAGCAGTTAGTTTTACATTCTAATATTTTTATATTACTTACATGTATTACTTTATTGCTGGTGAAAAATGTTACTTAAAATTAGTTATAAGTCTAACTCCAAAGTAATTTTACTAACAAATTTTGGCTACAGTTTGTCTATTGCAGAACAGTAGCATCTTTTGTTCTGATAAGTGTTTGTCTGTTATTATACCCCCCTCCCCTTCCCGCAAACGTGTGTCCGAAATAACATTGTCCGTAACTCCTCCTACATTATTTGCATGATTCTCATGAAACTTAATGGAGTGTTAGATCACTATATGGAGATGTGCATATTGTCATGAATTTCTGTTTGGACAAGAAATGTAAAAGATATGGCTGTTTGGACTTAGGCATTTTTTAACAAAACTTCATTCCATGTGTTGTCTGCAACTCCTCCTACATTACTTGTATGATTCTCATGAAACTTTATGGAGTGTTAGACCATATTATGGAGATGTGCATATTGTCAGAATTTTCTGTTTGGGCGAGTACTTTGAAAATATGATGATTTGAACTTTGTGTAGGCTTTGTGCGGGGGGTATTAGTCCCTTTCAGGACAGTTCTAGTTATTTTATCAATACTAACTAAAGTCACATATAAAATCTGGACCATACAGGCTCCTTTGAACATCTACTTTATAACAGGTTCAAATTTCATTGGTACCCCATGTATTAAGTTTTCCTTAAACAATTTTTCTTAAAAAATGACATACTTTTGCATATTTATTAGAATAATGTTTACTTTATTAGGAATTAGAGTCAGAAAGAGTAAAACTGATGGAAGATGTAACTGCCAACAAGAGGAAGATGAAAGAATTGGAAGATAACTTGCTGTTTAGGCTCACTAGTGTACAGGTAATGTTATTCGGTAATTTCAAAAGAATTGTTTATTACTCTTTTCTGCAGTGTTATGTGGGAGAAAAACAAATTAAATACCATCCATCATACTTCGTTTATGAATTTGATTTCCAAAATAATAATCATAAAGAAATTTAGAAAAGGAAAAATTAAAATAATAATATTGATTGCTGAAGTAATTTGAAAAGAACTTCTGAAGGGAAATAAATCACATCTTGCTAATTTTATTCTCAAATTCTGATTTGAATGTGATAAAAAATTTGGATTAACTTATTTTTGGACTTTATACTTTTGCCTTCAAAACAATTAAATCCTAATATTGCATCTCTTTTTATACTCCCATCATAGACAGGACGTATTATGGTTTACCGGCTGTGAACACTTCGTACCATAACTCAAAGTTGCTTCAATCAGTTCTCATTAAATTTAAACACAACATTAGGATTGACAGAAGAAAGTTCCCTTTTGATTTTGACGATTTTGAATTTTGTTATTCTTGTGTTATGGGACTTAGATTATCAAAATATAAGAAATTTTTCACATGTCGCACTAACTCGAGTATGCCTGGACTGATTTTATTCAAACTTTAACAAATTATAACAAATGATGGTTTGAGGATTTGTATACTTTTTGACGATTTTAATTTTTGTCGTTCCAGAGTTATGGGACTTAGATTGTCCAAATATAAGCAATTTTTCACATGTTGCACAGGAACTCAAGTACCTCTAGACTGATTTTCTTCAAACTTTAACACATTATAACAAATGATGGTTTGAGGATCTGTATACTTTTTGACGATTTTGATTTTTGTTGTTCCAGAGTTATTGGACTTAGATTGTCCGAATATAAGCAATTTTTCACATGTTGCACACGAACTCGAGTACCTCTAGACTGATTTTCTTCAAACTTTAACACATTATAACAAATGATGGTTTGAGGATCTTTTTTTTTTTGAAGATTTTCACTTTTGTCATTCTAGAGTTATTGGACTTAGATTGTCCAAATATAAGCAATTTTTTATAAGTATAAAATTTCCTGCTTAAACAAAGAGGATATTTGGTTTGTTGTTACTGTGTTATAATTCAGATATGTTAAGCCATTGAAAAAGTAACATGACACTTAATTGCTAAAAATAACCAATATTTTCCTATGGGCGTAACATGCGCATAATGCGCAGCAGTTTATTAACCAATTTATTTTACTTTTGGCAAAGTAACCTTTAACTACCACAGTATTGTGATAAATTTGCAATCTCTAACGTTTTAGGGTTCACTGGTCGATGATGAGGATTTAATTAATGTACTACGGGACACAAAAATCACAGCCCAGGATGTCAGTCAGAAATTACAAACAGCAGCTGAGACTGAAGTGAAGATCACCACAGCCAGGGAAGAATTCAGACCATGTGCATCTCGTGGAAGTATTTTATACTTTTTGATTGTTGAGATGAGTCTTGTCAACTGTATGTACCAGACATCTCTAAAACAGTTTCTCCATCTTTTTGACTTATCAATGAGCAGGTGAGAAAATAAAAGTAATTTGTCTGTACAGAATTCTTCTTCATTTGATCTTAAGAATATAGAGGAACTTGCCCAGTAGAGTCTGTAGGGTGAAATACGATCCTTAATAATATTTTTATCAGTGAAACTTCTTTATATTTACAGTATAAGGAGAAAATCAAAATTTGAGGTTGACCACTAAATGAAATCTGCATTTGGGAAATATTTCATTTGCTCTTTCTGTAGAGCCTCCTGTAGTTCTGGGGGACAATTTAAATAAAAAGAAAAAACTGTTCTGAAAAAACTATCTTTATGATGTCCAAAGACTTTTGTATATGGGGATATTTCACTGATTTTGTCGTTCAAATTACAAAAGAAGTATAACTCAGTTTAATAATGAAATTTCATGAAAATAGAAATTATGTTGATTGGACTTGATAAATGAGATTTTGACAAATGGGGTCTATGGATAACAGTGTTTAACCTGTAAGATGATTTGATGTCATTATATTACAGATCCCAGAAGTCACCAATTACTCAGAAGAGGATAACAAACATTATAGAGTACATGACATTTGAAGTGTTTAAATATTCTGTTAGAGGCTTGTACGAGTCAGACAAAATGACCTTTACCTTGTTAATGGCCTTGAAGATAGACCTTGCAGTAGGAAAGATTAAACATGATGAGTTCATGACCTTAATCAAAGGTACTTATTATTCTCATGACCTTAATCAAAGGTTCTAATTATTCTCCTGTAATGTCAGCCATAAAGACTTAAATTTAAATGATCATTTAGTGTCTCAATTAAAAGATATAAACATGCTGAGTACCTGATCTCACCTTTTGCCATTTCTGCAGTTTTTAGAACTTTTAAACACTGTGTGTAGATTTGAATAAATGAATAAATTTCAAGTTTCCAAAAAAAATCTTGAATATTGAGATTGGTTACCTTGCTGGATAGGGCAGCCACCCAGTAGAGATTCTTGTGGTATGCAATCAACATAAAAAAAGATACACACTCACAGGTTACAGATGTTATTGTAAAATTTATAAATCTATGACTGTTAGTACAATAAATCATAAAGTTTTATGATAAGAAATTTATGGATTTACGTCTTCCTGAATCCTGAGTACTTATTTTTTAATCTTTAATGCAGGTGGTGCATCATTGGATTTGAATGTTGTACAGCCCAAACCACACAAATGGATAGTTGACTTGACCTGGCTAAATTTGGTGGAACTTAGCAACTTACATCAGTTCTCTGGAATAACAGAGCAGGTTAGTATCAGACTTAACCTTTGTTAAAGTAAGCGTATAGGATGGCATCAAGTAATTATTTGGATTCTAATAGTATTTTTGTAATTAAAATGTTTGTTATGAGGCATTTTCTACTGGCAACCACATTAGAACACAAGATGTTTAAAACAATAAAATCAGACTTAATTAATCTTTATACTTTAATTCAAATGGAGGCATTCTAGGCCTGTGTAATTTGTAATTTTCCATTTTATCCTGCATGTAGATGATTTACAGGCTAAATAAAGGGGTCAAATAAACTTAATTTTTAGTAGATCAGAAGTCTTATAAGTCTCCTGATACCCTTTTCCCTCAGATTCAGTGATTGTTTATAGATTATATTGTGTTCTGGTTGTCAGGGTTTATAATGTCATGTTCTCCCTAGATTATAGCACAGTGATGTTCTTTTTCAAATTGGATATAAAACAACATAAATGGTCCCACTTTTGTGCTACTTATACCCTCCTCAAACAAAGTTTGGGGGGGGGGGGGGGGGTATATAGCAATCACCCTGTTCATTCGTCTGTCCGAATTTCCTTTTGACGTACTATCCGACCATGTACCTTGTAAATGCAACTCCTAGACCGTTTTAATGGATTTTGATGAAGGTTGGGCAACATATGTAGATGTGCATGAAGCCAGTTAATTTTCACTGGATGGTTGCAAAGGGAGATAATCCAACTTAAGGGTTTTACATGTTTAAAGCTTGTAAGTGCAACTCCTAAACTGTTCAATGGAATTTGATGAAACTTTATATGAAGATTGGGCATCATATGTAGATGTGCATGCAGCAAAATAATGATCGCCGGATGCTTTCAAAGGGAGATAATCCAATTTAAGGGTATTACATGTATGGAGCTAGGAGAAGTGTAACTTCTCCTAAACTGTTCAATGGATTTTGATGGAACTTTATTTGAAGGTTGGGCATCATATGTAGATGTGCATGAAGCAAGATAATTAACGTTGGTTGCTTGCAAAGGGAAATAATCCAACTTGAGGGTTTTACATGTGATATCACTCTCAGTTCTAATTCTTTATAGCTGATAAAAATTTACCGTTGCAGGATAAACCTCATTGAACATTGTCAGAAAATATTTTATTTCCACTTGCTGCAAAACAGGTGAGAAATGCTAGGTAAATCTTGCATTTCTATCTGTTGCTAAAGCTCATACGAATAAACCTTTTATTTTCCAACAATGTTAATATGTTAATATTATATTGTATGTATAACTGAGTGAACGTAGGAATGTAGACAGATCTGAGTATGATGTAGTCTATAAACTTTTGTCAATTGTTTTATAATATATAATGATGTACATGCTTCATATTACTGCCTGTTTTAGGTTACTAGAAATGAGAAACAATGGAGACAATGGTTTGATAAAGAAGCTCCTGAGGAAGAGGTTATTCCAGATGGGTATAACAACTCACTGGATGTTTTCCGTCGTCTGCTTTTGGTGAGGAGTTGGTGTCCTGATCGTGTCATGTCACAGGCCAGGAAGTATATTGCTGATACACTCGGTGACAAGTATGCTGACGGTGTTATCTTAGACATTGAGAAGATGTGGTATGAGAGTTCACCCAGAACACCGATGGTCTGTCTGTTGTCTCTGGGATCAGATCCTACAAATAACATTGAGGCTTTAGCTAAGAAACATAAATTGGGTATGACAATTTTTTTAATATTATACATAAAAATGTAATGAAATTTGATACTCTTAGTCAGTTGTACCAAATATGCATTGATAAAAAATGTCCTTCCCTTTTTAGCCCCTAAGGATCAAGGAAAAAGCCTTGTTCTAATCTTTAATACTGAGAGCCATTTTGTCAACCAAGCCCAAGTTGCAATTTTCATGAGATCATAATTAGTTGTCATTTTTGGTATTGAAAAATATAATCTCATTCTTCAACATGTTGTGACAATTCTCCCTGGGCCCTTTTAGCATCGCGGCACCGAGACTCTATAAGAATTTGCCGAGATCCTATCCAAGTCGCCGAGATCCTATCTGACTCGGCCGAGATGCTATCCGTTTCAGTCAAGATGCTATTTTTTTGAACATGTTGAGATATCAACTGGATCAGAACAAATGTGCTGATATATATATGATATACATAACACATCCCCATTTCTAGATTTTGATATTAAGAGTAGAATAGTGCATAGAATACATAACTGCTGGAACACAAAAATAATTACCTCAGTTCATTTTTACCTCACCTGGCCCTGTGAGCTATTGCCATCACTTGGCGTCCCTTGTCGTCCGTCGTCATAAACTTTCCTTTAAGAACTTCTCCTTTGAAACCACTTGGCCAATTGGAATAAAACTTGGCAGCAGTGGTTCTTAGGTGTTGCTCTTTCAGAATTGTAGTGATGACCCGGCCCGTCATCGAAGATGGCCGCCAGAGCCAAACATAGTTTAACATAGGACCCTATGGGAAATTTACTTAAAGATCTTATTATCTGAAACCACTTCGCCAATTGGAACAAAATTTAGCAGGAAAGATCCTTAGGTGGTCCTCTTTCAGAATTATATCCGATGACCCAGTTTGTCATCAAAGATGGCTGCCAGAGCCAAACATAGTTTAACATAAGACACTATGGGGAATTTTCTTCTTTCTTGTCTGAAACCACTTGGCCAATTAGAACAACACTTTGCAGCAATGGTCCATATTTGGTCCTCTTTCAGAATTATATCTGATGACCCGGCCTGTCATCCAAGATGGCCGCCAGAGCCGAACATAGTTTAACATAGGAGTCTCCCTATTGAAAATTTACTTAAAGATCTTATTGTCTGAAACCATTTGGCCAATTGGAACAAAACTTAGCAGCAATGGTCCTTGGGTGGTCCTCTTTCAGAATTATATCCTATGACCATGTCCACCATCCAAGATGGCCGCCAGAGCTGAACATAGTTTAACATAGGACCCTATGGGGAATTTAATTAAAGATCTTCTTGTCTGAAACGACCACCTCAGTGGTCTGGCGGTAGCGTGCTCGCCCCAAGTGCGGAAGGTCGCAGGTTCGATCCCCGGCCGGGTCAAACCAAAGACATGAAAATTGGTATTTGCTGCTTCTCCGCCAAGCACGCGGCATTTAGGAGTAAGAGCAAAGACTGGTCGGCTCGGAGTCAGTATAATGTGTCTGAGTGAGGTGATATGTCTTCCTGCGGACAGTTACCTCGTGAGCTAGCACATTAAAAATCCGACTTAGCGTGTCGGTCTAGTACAAAGCAGGGATCATATTCATTATCATATCAACATGTTCTCGTCCTGATATGCACCTGGTTGCCACTGGACGTTAAACAATAATTCATCCATCCATCCATCTTGTCTGAAACCACATGGCCAATTGGAACAAGACTTGGCAGAAATGGTCCTTAGGTGGTATTCATTCAGAATTATATCTGATGACCCGGTCCATCATCCAAGATGGCCGCCAGAGCCGAACATAGTTTAACATAGGACCCTATGTGGAATTTAATTAAAGATCTTCTTGTCTGAAACCACTTGACCAATTGGAACAAAAGTTAGCAGCAATGGTCCTTTGGTGGTCCTCTTTCAGAACCATATCCGATGACCCTGCCCACCATCCAAAATGGTTGAAAAAAACAAGATAATTTTAAGTTATAAACACTTCTTTGTTTTGTTTTAAATTTTTTTTTTATAATAAATCATTTATGAAAATAATTCATTGAACAGACTAATTCTGGGGGCTGTTCCAGCAATGATTACATATATATAGGGGGATGGTTAGAAGGCAATCGATTAAAATTCAAATTTGGTGATTGGTTTTTTTGTGAATCTTACAAGAACAGAAAGAAAATATTGAAAAATGGTATGGTAACAAATTATGGGTTCCTATATTACTGGAATAGCCTTGACTTATTTATAATTACATGTTTCTATTACAGTTCTCTGTCTTCATTTATGTACCCGGTAGTTGTGTTTTTCATGCTTTCATAAATTCACATTTTTTTGTTTTATAGAATATCACTATATATCTATGGGTCAAGGACAAGAAGTTCATGCTCGACGTCTGATGACACAGATGATTCAAAATGGCGGCTGGTTGTTGTTACAGAACTGTCATTTATCACTTGATTATATTTATGAAATTTTCGACCAGATTGTGGAAACAGAACATATCCATGAAGAATTTAGATTGTGGGTGACAACAGAAGTACATCTTAAATTCCCAATCAATTTCTTACAGGTTTGTCCAAACATATTATTTTACTGGAGTTACCTAACATAATCCCCATCTTCTAAGAACTGTCTGAAAGATTTATTCTTCCGTAAATGGCTACTGTCCGTGTGAGATGACCATTTGAAAATTGGTTCAGGTAACCTCATCTCCCATTGCACTAGGCCTCATCTTCCACTGCTTTAAAGACCGATCAAATCGTTCCATTTCACAAATGCACATACCTTTTGACCAACGTTATTTAACTTTGTCGACTGTGCTCATTGAATTTACCTAGGTACAGGAAACTTAAAAAATCGAGTATTTACAGAAGAAATAGGAAGTTATACTCGTTCAAAAGTGAAGAACTTGAAAATGTTCATCTGGTTTTCAGCTCACCTCTCCTAAAAGGATGTAAGCTTTTGTCATCACTTGGCATCCAGCGTCCAGCATCTGTCATCTGTCCGTTGTCAGTTGTAAACTTTTTCAAAGATCTTCTCCTCTGAAACCATTAAACCAAATACAGGCATACTTGGTCTGAATGATCCTTAGGGTATCTAGAATAAAAATTGAACATAGGGGGTAAACTACAGTTTTTGGGTTATATTTCAAAAACTAAAGCATTTAGAGCAAAACTGTCAGGGTAAAAATGTTCATCAGGTCAAGTATTACCTGCCATGAAATTTTCAGAATCAGTCAACCCTTTGTTAGGTTATTGCCCCTGAATTGTTAATTTTAAATAAATTTTGCAGTTTTAGGCTATTAACTTAAATATTATTATAGATAAAGACGAACTGTAAACATAAAAAAATCTTCAGCAAAGTAAGATCTACAAATAAGTCAACATGCAGGGTTTCACGTGGTCCTATATTCCTATATTTTTCCTATATTTCCAGGCAATTCCTATATCTCTTATATTTCACTGAAAATTCCTATATTTTCACCCTTTTTCCTATATTTTGAAAAAAAGTTGGAAAAATATATATTATAAGAAAAAGTATTAATACATGTAGTGGAATGATTCACATTATCCATGTAGGCTGTAGTTAGTTTTAATGCTTATACTGATTGATCATAGTATTAAGCTAACCTTATGCGGCATCCCTGACTTCCAACCGATATGGCTGTTGTTACTAAAAATAGATAAAAGGGGGGATGGATTTAAAAAATCTTCTTCTATGAAACTACAAGGCCTATTGTAACCAAGCTTTGCAGTATTGGTCCTTAGAAGGTTCTCTTTTAAGATTATGTCCAATGACCTGGACTGCTAACCAAGATGGCTGCCACAGCCGAATCTAGTTAATCATAGGGCCTTATGGGAAAATTCATTGAAAAATCTTCTTGTCTGAAACCACTTAGTCAGTTGGAACAAGACTTAGCAGTAATGGTCCTTAGAAAGTTCTTTTAGAAATGTGTCCAAGACCTGGACTGTCAACCAAGATGGCTGCCACAGCTGAACTTAGTTTAACATAGAACCCTATAGAAAAACCAGCCAAATTGACTGCAACACTTAAATTTTTAGTCCTGCTTAAGGTGAAAAGTTAAATCCAGGTGAGCGATACAGGCTCTTGAGAGCCTCTTGTTTATTTCAACTAAAACAGTTCCTACTACTTTGGATTTTAATGTTTGGCTTGAGTCACTTCTGTACGTTTGATACAGTAAAACTTATAAGATATATAGTTATTTTGCTTTTCTTTTATTTTAGATATCTATCAAGTTTACCAATGAACCACCACAAGGCATAAAGGCTGGGCTGAAAAGAACATATGCAGGGGTTACACAGGACTTCTTGGATATATCTAACATGCCCCAATGGAAACCTATGTTATATGGTGTTTCCTTCATGCATACTGTTGTCCAGGAAAGAAGGAAATTTGGACCTCTTGGATGGAACATCCCGTACGAGTTCAATGCTTCCGATTTCAATGCCAGTGTGCAGTTTGTACAAAATCACCTGGATGACATGGATATCAAAAAGGTTAATAGAATTAATCTAGTTTAACTATCTGTTACTAAATATCAATTTTCCATCTTTAAAAAGCTGTTTTTATCAAATCCACAAAATCACAAATTTATAAGCTTATATTATCATATAAACTATGATTTCCTATTTATACTGAAAATTCATTTTTAAAATACCTTAAAAAAAGATTTTTTTTAACTTGTTAAAGTCTATACATTTTGTTTCCTTTAGTCAAATTATAGACTTTGTTAAGTCTTAGATATTTCCAGTTTTCCCCAAGAGATGTGTGATATATGAAGTCATCATTAATGAATTTTCGGTATTGGATACATACAAGCTTTAATTACTAACGTCAAACAATGAATACTTAAGACATTTATAAGTTTTTTATGCACATAATTTATACACTGTTGCAACATTCTCATTATGGAATCACTAGGTTTTGATGGGACATTGCAGTAGAGCTGCAGTAATATTGGTGTATAGAAAACCATATCATAGCCAGTTCTTCATGTTATAGATGTTTGTCTACAATGATCCTAACTTACAAGTAATATGGTTGACTGGATCTTATCATTGACAAGTTATGTTTAATCAAAATCTATGAAGTTTCTACTCATTGTTGATTTTTGTCTTTTGTGCATTTACCCTACATCATTTTTGTACTGTATTTAATCCTTATATTTTACCTGATATAAATAGATTTAACTCTTAACTGTCTATTATGGCATTCAGAAAGGAAGAATTGAAAGATCACAACTAGTAGTGTAAAAATTGAATTCAGTTTTTAGCTCACCTGGCCTAAAAGGCCATGTGAGCTAAAACATGGACCAGGGCCATTTATGCACACTGATTGGCTGAAATTTAAAAAATCTCTGAAGTTTGTTTTTGTGCTGATCTGAAATCCAAGGTGGCCGCCACCACGGGACACATTTAACATAGGATCCTATGTGAAATATAAACATCTTCTTTTCAGAAACCTTTTGACAGATAGGAGTAATTTTATACCTGAATGATCAGGTACTGGTCCCTAAAACAAATGGAGGTTTTTGGTGTCGATCTGAAATTCAAAAATATGGTCCAGGGCCATTTATGCACTCTGATTGGCTGAAATTTCAAAAATCTTCTCTGAAACTACAAATGCAATTGAATTGTTATATTGCAGGAATGATCATTACATGGTCCTCTACAAAGTTTATGTTTTTTGTGCCGATCTGAAATCCAAGATGGCCTGCACCACGGGATACATTTAACATAGGATCCTATGTGAAATACATACAAACATCTGTTTGTCAGAAACCTTTTGACAGATAGAAGTAATATTATACCTGAATGATCAGATAATCGTCCTTAAAACAAATGGATGTTTTTGGTGCCGCTCCGAAATTCAAGAACATGGACCAGGGCCATTTATGCACTCTGATTGGCTGAAATTTAAAAATTTTCTTCTCTGAAACTACAAAAGAATTGAATTGTTATATTTCAGGAATGATCCTTACATGGTCCTCTATAAAGTTTATGTTTTTATACCCCCCGCAAACAAAGTTTGGGGGGGTATATAGGAATCACCTTGTCCGTCTGTCTGTCCGTCTGTCCGTCTGTCCATATATCTTGTAAGCGCAACTCCTCCTAGACCGCTCAATGGATTTCAACGAAACTTTACAGAAAGGACGTACATCATCCAAAGATGTGCATGAAGAAAAATCTTTGCTTTCCAATATCACACAAGGGAGATAATTGGACTTCTATTTTTTTTGGCTTATACATTATATATGAACCCCGTAAGCGCAACTCCTCCTAGACCGCTCAATGGATTTCAACGAAACTTTACAGAAAGGAAGTACATCATCCAAAGATGTGCATGAAGAAAAATCTTTGCTTTCCGATATCACACAAGGGAGATAATTGGACTTCTATTTTTTTTTGGCTTATACATTATATATGAACCTCGTAAGCGCAACTCCTCCTAGACCGCTCAATGGATTTCAACAAAACTTTACAGAAAGGAAGTACATCATCCAAAGATGTGCATGAAGAAAAATCTTTGCTTTCCGATATAACACAAGGGAGATAATTGGACTTCTATTTTTTTTGGCTTATACATTAGATATGAACCTCGTAAGCGCAACTCCTCCTAGACCGCTACATGGATTTCAACGAAACTTTACAGAAAGGAAGTACAACATCCAGTATCACACAAGGGAGATAATTGGACTTCAAAGCGGGGGGTATCCTTTGTGAGTTGTGCTCACAGTACATCTAGTTTGTGCTGATCTGAAATCCAAGATGGCCACCACCACGGGATACATTTAACATAGGATCCTATGGGAAATACATACAAAAATCATCTTGTCAGAAACCTTTTGACAGATAGAAGTAATATTATACCTGCATGATCAGATAATGGTCCCTGACAAAATGGATGTTTTTGGTGCCGATCTGAAATTCAGAAACATGGACTAGGGCAATTTATGCACTCTGATTGGCTGAAATTTTAAAAATCTCTGAAACTACAAAGCAACTGAATTGTTATATTGCAGGAATGATCATTACATGGTCCTCTACAAAGTTTGTTTTTTGTGCCAATCTGAAATCCAAGATGGCTGCCACCATGGGACACATTTAACATAGGATCCTATGTGAAATACATACAAACATCTTCTTGTCAGAAACCTTTTGACAGGTAGAAGTAATATTATACCTGAATGATCAGATAATGGTCCCTAAAACAAATGTATGTTTGCCCAGAATGTCAACCAAGTTGGCCACCACAGCCTAACTTAGTAAAACAAAGGACCCTGTGGGAAAATTCATTAAAAAATCTTCCTGTTTGAAACCACTAAGCCAATTGGAAGCAAACTTGGCAGAAATGGCCCACCAAAGCTGAACTTAGTTTAACATAGGACCCTATGGGAAAATTTAATTTGCAGTCACCATACCTTAAACTTGGCCATTTAGACACCAAACTAATCCTAGCAATGGTCCTCCTTCAGAATTGTTTTTGATAACCTTAAATTTCAACTAAGATGGCCACCATACCATAACTTTGTTTAACATTGAACCTATGGGAAAACTACACTTAAAACTATCAGTCCTGCTGAAGGTGGACAAGTTAAATCCAGATGAGCGATACAGGCTCTTGAGAGCCTCTAGTTTCATGTGGTTTTGGGATATCAGCTTCTTGACTTGGTGTAAGGTTTTTTGTGGCTCTTACATGGTAAGAACGTTTTATATTGCAGTAGAAAGCTGATACCACTGTCAGTATCAACATGGAGAAACAGGTTAATCACATATATCAAAGCCAGGCCTTCAAGTGGTTTTTGGTCCAAAAATGGGGATTTTTATAGGGCCGAATTTCTTGAAAAATAGGGTACAATAGGGCAAATTTAATAATTTATAGGGAAATCATATGGATATTTATCCCTACTTCACCCCTATTCAAAACTAACCTTGGCATCTTTTTGCTGCAGTCAATCACCAAGACTTGATTGATGTGCTCATGAAATGATAAAAGAAGACAGTGAGTTACTTAGAAATATTCAATTACTGTGTTTTGTCAGATCTACAGGTACATGTATTTACGATACTCTTGAAGGTTTTCAAAGCCAGGGAACGCAAAAAAATACATTTCAATTTTCGACTGATTAATTCTAATTTAAAGGGCTAATATAGGGAAAAGGGTCATTTTATGCCAAAATATAGGGATTATAGGACATTTTCAAAAAGATAGGGATTTTATAGGAAATATACTGCCGCTTGATGGCCTGCAAAGTAAACCCACCTAATATTTCAATGGTTTCTTGTATTTCCAGGGTGTCAATTGGAGCTGTGTTAGGTACATGTTTGGCGAGATCCAGTATGGTGGACGTGTTACAGATGATTACGACAAACGTTTACTAAACACTTTCTGTAAAGTTTGGTTTGGTGAGAATATGTTCCAGCCAAACTTTGTTTTCTACAAAGGATACATTATTCCAAAATGTAACAAAATTGCTGAATGGCACGAGTATATCAACAGCCTCCCGCTGGCAGATACACCAGAAGTTTTTGGACTTCATCCAAATGCAGATATCACGTATGTATATTATCTTGTGTCACACAGTTTAGAGTTGTTTTTGTTGTGACATTGTCAGTAAATAGATTATATAATTTTAATACAAATAAGTTTTTATTTTGTTTAGGAATGATATTAAAATTTACTGTTTCAAAATTGTATAAAATTTGTGAAAACTTATAGCTCTGTCATTAGATGGTTTTGGTCATTTTGGTATTTTGAATTTACTCTTCAACTTTTGGATTGCTATTTTGGTTTTCAACATTTAAGGCCTTGAGCAAAACTGATGAGTCATAAATTAACTAAATGTGCACATTTTGTGCATCAAAATTGGAATCAAATAATTATATTTAGATAGTTTATCTCTCCAGTTACAGAAGTAGAAATTGGAATTATCAAAAATAAATGAAGTATAGTTATTAAGCAGTCATTCATCCGTCATTGGTTCATAGGGTAAACTATTTTCACATATCTTAGGAACTGTAGCAGAAAGAGGAAAATGAAGCTGCCTTTCCATCTTCAGCATCTAATGCTCTACAAAAATCTCCTTTGGGTTGAGGTTAAATATTCTCTCTTTTAGGGGTAATTGTCATTTAAATGCCACAATTTGAACCTACCCGTAGGCTTGTTTTCATTTTTTGTCTCTCCTGCGACGAAGAGTCGCGAAGGCAAGATATTGGTATTACTTTCTGGCGACGGTGGTGTAAACTCTTTTAAAATTGAAAATAAATGTGAAATCTGCGTCCAAGTTTCATGGTTAAATTCATTTACCTAGGCCAACCATATTTGGTCTTTAAATAGTTTTTATTGGGTACATGCCAGTCTGACACCTGGCTTCGGCCTTTGACCTCAATTTCATGCTTGAGTGAATTTGTCACATTTTCATGGTTAAGTCAATTTCTCAGCAACTGTAAAACCTAGACCCACCATATTTGGTCAATAGATAGTCTGACAACTGCCTTTTGACCTTCACCTCAATTTGATGCTTGAGTGACTTGAGTGATTGTCCATTTCGCAGCAACTGTAATACCTAGACCCACCATATTTGGTCTATTGATAGTTCTTGGTGGGGACATGCCAGTCTGACACCTCTCTGGACCTTGACCTCAATTCCATGGTTGAGTGACTTTCATCCATGTTTCTTGATTAAGTCCATTTTTCAACGACTGTAATACCTAGACCTACTGTATTTGTTCTATTTGCAGTTCTTAGTGGGTACATGCAAGTCTGACACCTGTCTCTGGACTTTGACCTCAATTGCATGCTTGAGTGACTTTGTCACATTTTCCACATTAGGTCCATTTCTCAGCAACTTTAATACCTAGACCCACCATATTTTGGTCAATAGATAGTTCTTATTGGATACATGTTGGTATGACACCTGCCTTTTGACCTTCACCTCAATTTCTTTTAATGCATTTTCCTTTGACTTGCAAAATGTCGGGTATCAGATAATCATTATTCTGTGTCCATGTGAATACTCAGGCGAAACATGTAGTGTATCCACTCTTGTTATGTATTGACATCTATACTGTGCCACCATTTAAATAATACACATTTTGTATATCTTGTGGGGCTTCGACTTCTCTCTTGTCGCTGGGGACATATGGCTAAGTGTAGCAATCATATTGATGATTAAATTCATGGAATCATATGAACAAAACTCAAATTATGTGACTTTGCTGAAATTGTAAATTAAAAAAAAATGTCAATCAGAAGGTCAAATAAAAAATTTTGGGTAGGGACAATTTTAGAGGGGCAGGTAGGCTACAGCAAACAAAGCTAATTTTAATTTTGACCTAAACCAAACATATTTCCCACAGATTTACAAATCCATGTTTGACAAAGTTTGATTACAAGTTGGAAATTGGATGTTTGTATCTTGTTATTGGTTTATATAATCTAATACAGAGACCCAATAAACCACAGTATCTATAGCAAAATACTACAATATGCACTGATTAGGGTTTCTGATTTCCAAAATTGCGATTTTTGTGCATCTGTAAGATATAAGTACAAAACATGCATTTTAAGATATTTTCATTATTTTAGATACCAGAGTAAAACAGCCAAAAAGATTTTGGACACAATTTTGGAGATTCAGCCCAAAGACAGTAGTTCCGGTGGAGGTGAGACTCGTGAGTCTGTTGTGAATCGATTGTGTGATGACATGTTAGAAAAACTTCCAAATGACTACATCCCTCATGAAGTTAAGGCAAGACTTGTAAAGATGGGAATTTTACAACCTATGAACATTTTCCTTCGCCAGGAGATTGACAGGATGCAGCGAGTTATCTCCCTTGTTCGTAACACTTTGCATGATTTGAAACTAGCCATCGATGGTACTATAATAATGAGTGAGAACTTGAGAGATGCATTGGATTCCATGTATGATGCTAGAATTCCAAAGGCTTGGGCAAAGGTAACATTTTGGTTTTTAAGCAAAAAATGAACATAAATCTTATTTATTACTCCTTAGGAATTATTTTCTTCAGTTATATTTTATTATTGGCAGCCCAGTTTTTGTTGAAGATTTTATAATAGGTAGGGTTATGTTCATGAAAATTTTAACACAAGCATAGCATTAGGAAGCAAGTTTAATAGTTGCAAGCATGAAGGCTGGTTGTTGTCAAATCTAAAACAAACCAAGGGCCCCTATATTATTTCCTTTCTAAGTATGGTGAACATTTGGTGCCTGTCCCAAGTCAAGAACCTCTAGCCTTTGTTAGTCTTGTGTGTTTTTAGCTCACCTTACCCGAGGGTCAAGTGAGCTGTTCTAACCACTTGGCATCTGGCGTCCGTCAAAAATTTTCTCCTCTGAAACTACTGGGCCAAATGGAACCAAAGTTAGCCCCAAGCATCATTATGGTATCTAAAATGTGTCTGTTGACCCTGCCTGCCAACCAACATGGCCGACATGGCTAAAAATAGAACATAGGGGTAAACTGCAGTTTTTGGCTTATATCTCAAAAACTAAAATGTTCATGAGGTCAAGATCTACCTACCATGAAATTTCAGTCAGCCCTTTATTTTGTTATTGCCCCTGAATTGTTAATTTTAAGGAAATTTTGCAGTTTTAGGTTATTATCTTGAATATTATTATAGATAAAGACAAACTGTAAACAGCAAACATGTTCAACAAAGTAAGATCTACAAATAAATCAACATGACCAAAATCATTGATTGACCCCTTATAGGAGTTTTTGCCCTTTAAAGACAGCGTCAAGCATAAATTTTCCTTTAAAGATCTTCTCCTCTAATACCACTGGGCCAATTGGGACCAAACTTTGGTGGAATGGTCCTTGTGTGTTCCCCTTCCCAAATTATGTCCAGCATCCACGACTTCCAACTGACATCGCTGCTGTTACTAAAAATACGAAAAAGGGGGGATGAATTTCATTAATCTTCTTCTATAAAACTACAAGGCCAATTGTAACCGAAGTTGGCAGTATTAGTCCTTAGAAGGTTCTCTTTTCGGATAATGTCTGATGATATAGGATCCTATGGGAAAATTCTTTTAAAAATATTCTTGTCTGAAACCAATTAACCAGTTTGATCAAGACTTAGCAGTAATGGTCATTAGATGGTTCTCTTATAGAAATGTGTCCATTGACCTGGACTGTCAACCATGATGGCTACCACAGCCGAACTTAGTTTAACAAAGAACCCTATAGAAAACCAGCCAAATTGACTGCAACACTTAAATTTTTAGTCCTGCTCAAGGTGAAAAATTAAATCCAGGTGAGCGATACAGGCTCTTGAGAGCCTCTAGTTTGAATTTTGGTTCATTTGTATTTTTTGGAGTTTAGTTTGCCATCCATTTCGCTGAACTAGAATGCATTATTGCTTAGGGGCCAGCTGAAGCCCGCCTCCGGGTGTGGGATTTTCTCTCTGCATTGAAGACCCATTGGTAGCCTTGAGCTGTTTTCTGGTCTTTGGTGAGGTTGTTGTCTCTTTGACACATTCCTCGTTTCCATTCTCTATTCTATGTTTTGTTAGAAATTTTAATGGCTAAAATTGTATAGTGATTGTGGAAAATCCTATTGGTATATGTTTTCCTTGTTTGCAGATGTTTTTTTAATTTACTTTTTTATGAAAAGATATAACAGTAAAAGATCATAATAATATTTGGATTTCTAAATGATTTGGATATATTACTCAATACAATGTATGTGATTATTTAGTCTGACACCAAAGACAGTTTCAATAACCATTTATTCAATAAATCATCTTTTTATGTAGAGGTTGCATGATTTATACTTATTTTCTGTATATTTATATTCATACAATGTTCCTTGTTTGCAGATTTCCTGGGATTCCAGTACTTTAGGATTTTGGTTTACTGAGTTGATTGACAGAAATACGCAGTTCCATAGCTGGTGTTTTGATGGACGTCCAAATTGTTTCTGGATGACTGGTTTCTTTAATGCGCAGGGCTTTTTAACTGCGATGAGACAGGTAGGTTGACAAGTTTGACAAATCACAGCACAATTTTATGAATGGAATTTTATGAATTTGGATAAGTCTTTAAACAAGAGGTTCCCAAGAGCCTGAATCGCCCAGCTTTGCAGTATGTCCTCTATCTAATTTGTAATTCAAGATGGCCACCACCATATAAGCCAAAAACTGCAGTTTACCCGTATGACGGCCATGTTTCTTGATGGACAAGAAAATAAAACAAATTTATTCTAGATACCCTAAAGATCATTCAGACTAAGTATGGCTGTAATGGGTTCAGTGGTTTCAGAGGAGATCATCTTTGAAAAAGTTTATGACGGACGACGGGCCGACGCCAAGTGATGGCAAAAGCTCATATGTCCTTTTAGGACAGGTGAGCTAAAAATCATTTAAATTACATTAGATTGAGTGGAGTGAAGGACCTTGTTTTAAATTCAATTAGATTGTTTCTACTCCCAATATTTTAGATTGAGTATACATGTATATAGTTTTAAGTAGATTTGACTTAGTGTGCCATTCTTAGATAAGCTACATAGCAATCTCCTGTTTACCAGTACTTCAAAACAATTTCCTATATGACAATGATTTTGTTTCAAATTTGAATGGATATAATTCATAATACCTTGACAGAAAATGTTTTTTCAGGAATGGAGTTCTATTGGCAGTTTTTTGTTTGTTGTAAATGGTAAATCTCCATTAAACAGAAACATTTTGTGCAAGCCTTAAAATATGTCCATATGTGTGTACCATTTCTATGATTATTATTTCAGGAAGTAACAAGAGCTCATAAAGGGTGGGCCTTGGATAGCGTCATTATCCATAATGATGTAACCAGGAGTATGAAGGACGACATCACAAGCCCACCTGCAGAGGGTGTTTATGTGTATGGACTGTATTTGGAGGGTGCTGGCTGGGATAGAAGGGGTGCCAAACTTATTGAGCCCAAACCAAAGATTCTCTTTGAATCTATGCCAGTCTTGCATATTTATGCTATAAATAGCACTGGAAGTGGCGACAGCAGAATGTACCAGTGTCCAATTTACAAAAAACCAAGGCGTACAGATTTAACGTACATCGCAACTGTTGTTCTGAAGACCACTCAAAATCCTGATCACTGGGTTCTGCGTGGAGTTGCCTTGTTGTGTGATATCAAATAGACATTTTATAGTGTTTATATATTAGGTGACTATATTGATATTTAGAAATAGATATATTTATATTTCTTTTTACACTTCAAATTACGATTTCATAGATTTTCCATATATATCATACAGAATTTTAAATTACTTTTACAATTAGGTGGATTCATTATTCCATGTGACATTATTTTTATTACTCATAATTTCTGTATTTCATTGTACTACTTATGGACTTAATCTGGTTCTTTTAGATCATTAGTATATCTGAAAAATATTTACATGATTTCAGTCGCTTCAGCATCCATGTGAATGTCTGATGAACATATGATTATTTTGTATAAAACTCTGTTATTGCAAGAAGCACAATTTCTTTTATAGGGCAAGCCATCAATTTGGTAACATAGCTACATTAGTTTTACTGTAAGAGGGAGACACCTCTTCATCTTGTGTAGTTTTTTATAGATAACTGTGATATATTTTTTTAAATTTACATCCATTTTCTTTGTTAAATTTTCTTTTTTGTTATTATTTGTGAAAAGAAAATATTCTACAACCTTTATTGTAAGACTTTTATCTTTATTTGAATTATATGTATTGATTTATATCTTCTTTTTTTTAATATATGTATACAGATCCTGATGTGATAACTTATATTTGACATGGGCAGTATTGCAGGTGTCCTGCAGGAAGCAGAGATTGCTTACTCTTCTGGAGCACCTGAGTCTACCCCCGGTTTTTTTATGGAGTCCATGTTGTTCATATGTTTTTAGTTTTTAATTGTAGTGCATGTATTGTTTTGGTCTTGTCTTCGTTGTTCTCCGGAGTTTGTCAGTTGTTTCGATTTTCCCCTCCTTTGAATATCGCTTTGGTATTTCTTGACTATTTATTCCTGAGAAAATCTGCTGATTAGTATAATAAGTTTACTCGTAAATTTTCTGGTACTGATAAAACGATGACATCAAAATTTATTGTATATGGAGTGGATTACATGTACAGTCAAACCTGTGTATAAACGGCACCCATGGGACCAAAGTTGTCCCCTTTAAGAGCAGGTGCCATTTATACAGAGGTTAATTTTACAAATTTTGACAGGGACATATCACAGTGCCCTTTATAGACAGTGATTTGCTATATACAGGTGCCCTTTCAAGCAGGTTTGACTGTATTATTTTTCAGCTTGTTTTAAAGAGAAAAGTTAATTAGAAAGAGTGATTTGTTTCATGTCAAATATTTTGGGTTACAAAAGAGCAATAATTTGTTTTGTTGTTTGGGAATGAAATATGAGTTTTACGACCTTTAATAATTGTTATGTTTCTCATTTCCTCTCTAAACAGTAATTTGTACTTTGCCTTTAAAGAATTTTGTTAGAATTTTGAAGTGACAAATTCTTTTAAGTCAGTTCTAATTATATATCATGTGTATATTATGAAAATTATTTTTGTTATAGAATATCAATATATTTAATTTTACAAATCATGCTTTAAATTTCAAACAAGATCAATTTGTATAATCTGAAATAATTAGTCAAGTCAATGTTTTTATGCCCCATCCACGAATGTGGAGGTGTTTTTAGATTTTCCCTTGTCTGTCCATACATGTGTACCGGTATGTACAATTGTCTGGCTTATTTAAGTTTTTGAATTTAGGTCAAATTTTCAGAAAGCCATTGAGCCACATCAATGAAACTACACCACTAGAATCCTCTAATAACACAATTCAACATTTATGTCACTTGCACCTATGTTTAATGCATGAGTGACTACAATAAAGTTTTGAATTTAATTTCATAGGTGTTATATCAATGATACAGGATGTAACATGTAACTTTTTTATATATAAAACAATTCTCAAAAAGATTTCCCCTGATGAATAATAGATTGCATTTAATGTTTATGGAAACAGGGCATCCTACAGACACACTCTATTTTAATAAATGATTTTTTACACAAGTGATTTTTTTCTTGTGATTTAAAATGTGATATTTTACCTTCATTAATTCTCTTATTAATATTTTTCACATTATAAGTCTTTTTAGTTAGTAACAAGTTGTTAGCAATAAAAATTACTATCAAATATTTGTGTGTTGAATCTGTGCTAATGCACTCGTCAACTTTAAATCTGAAACACTTGGAGGGCACTTAGTTTTTGTCTCGCCTGCGACGAAAAGTCGCTAAGGCAAGATATAGGTATTATTTGACGGCAGCGTAAACATTTTTAAAACTTTAACAACTTTGGACATGTAATACCTAAAATTAAGATTTATGGTCCACAAGGTAGCTTATCGTATAAGGTTTGATGCAGTATACTTGTCCTGTGACCCTGACCTCATTTTCATGAATTTAAAATCTGCGTCCAAATTTCGTGGTTAAATCCATTTCTCAGCAACTGTAATACCTAGGCCAACCATATTTGGTCTATAGATAGTTCTTAGTGGGTACATGCCAGTCTGACACCTGGTTTGGGACCTTGACCTCAATTTCATGGTTGAGTGACTTTCATCAAAGTTTCTTGATTAAGTCCATTTTTCAACAACTGTAATACCTAGACTTACTGTATTAAGGCTATTGATAGTTCTTGGTAGGTACATGCCAGTCTGACACTTGTCTCTGGACCTGGACCTCAATTTCATGGTTTAGTAACTTTCATCCAAATTTCCTGATTAAGTCCTTTTTTCAGCAACTGTAATATCTAGACCCGTCCGTGTTTGGTCTATAGACAGTTCTTATTGAGTACATGCAAGTCTGACACCTATCTCTG
This sequence comes from Mytilisepta virgata, assembly GCA_028015205.1. NCBI lineage: Eukaryota > Metazoa > Mollusca > Bivalvia > Mytilida > Mytilidae > Mytilisepta > Mytilisepta virgata. The sequence goes on from CM051521.1 coordinate 66,529,764, forward strand.
TTCTTTGACCTCAATTGCATGCTTGAGTGACTTTGTCACATTTTGGAGATTAGGTCCATTTCTCAGCTACATTAATACATAGACCCACCATATTTGGTCAATAGGTAGTTCTTAGTGGATACATGTCGGTATGACACCTGCCTTTTGGCTTGACCGCATTTCTTTTCATTCATTTTCCTTTGAATTGCAAAATGTTGGGTATCAGATAATCATTATTGTAATATGTACCAACAGAGTTCATTATTTAAACTTTCCAGTGGATTGGATACATCTATAAATGATTTTATCCTAAGTGTTGCATGGGTTACTATAATACTAATTATATTATACTTCCTGTAAGAAAGTCCTATGATAATTAGAATACTTTAATTTGGCATAGAATTAATCCATTTTCTGATAGACACTACTGCTGTCCTCAATAGTAGTGGCCTGATATGTCAATCAATGTTCTATTGACGTGAATAGGCGAAGACAATGTATGGGTGGGTGGAGATAATCATTATTCATATCTGAATCTTAAAAGCGTTTTATGATAGGCAATCTGCACATTACTTTATTGACAGTCAGTATAATAATAACAATAATGTTGTGTTTAGTATTGACTGAAATACTTGCCTCGGTTGAAGACTATAATAATCAGTCGTGGCTGCAACATGTAGACAGAATTTATTTTGCAGTAGGTTGCCTAGTTTAAGAGAACACATTTTTAGCTCACCTGGACCAAAGGTCCATGTGAGCTTTTACCATCACTTGGCGTCCGTCGTCGTCGTCGTCGTCGTCGTCGTCGTCTGTCGTCGTCGTCTGTTAACAATTTTTCAAACGTTAACTTGTCCGACACCATAAGTCCAATTGCAACCAAACTTGGTACATTTGTTTAGTGGCATTATGTGTACAAAACTATCGTTTGGATTTTTGATTCGTAAAAAAACATGGCCGCCATGGCTAAAAATAGAACATAGGGGTAAATTGCAGTTTTTTGCAAATAACTCAAAAACCATAACAGATATCAAAATTATGGCATAGGGTAAAAGTGTTCAGGACCTCAAGATCTACCTGCCCTGAAATTTTGAAGAAGATCCAACGACCCATGTAGGAGTTATTGCCCTTTTTCTGCATTTTTTCCAAATTTTGCACTTATTAAGCTCAATATCTTGGATACTATAAAGGAAATTTGAAAAATTTAAATTTCATATTGTTAGGCACACAAAGATCTACAAAATTTGTAACAGGATCGAAGTTGTAGGTTCGTTCCTTTTAGGAGTTATTCCCCTTAGATCGTCAAAATTGACCATTTTTGCAGTCTTTATTCATTGTAATAAAATCGTTAACTCCTCTTACACCATAAGTTTAATTGCAACCAAACTTAGTGTAGTTGTTCCTTGGCATGAGTGCTACTAAACTATCGTTTGGATTTTTGATTTGTAAAAAAACATGGCTGCCATGGCTAAAAATAGAACATAGGGGTAAATTGCAGTTTTTTGCAAATAACTCAAAAATGGTGACAGATATCAAAATTCTGATGGGAAGCTAAAGTGTTCAACACCTCAAGATCTACCTGCTTTGAAATTTTGAAGAAGATGTAACCACCCATGTAGGAGTTATTGCGCTTTTTCTTGATTTTTTTTTTTAATTTGTACTTGAAAGACTCCCTTAAAGCTTAAGGACCAGGTGAGCGATTCAGGCTCCTGGGAGCCTCTTGTTGTGTAATGGCGGCCATGCTTATTAACTCTAATTTTCAGCAGAGAAATGTGAGAAAAATGATCAGTCATGGTAAAAAATGTGAGACTGGACAATTCAACCCGAGGGTTCACATTTTCAAGTCCGAAACGAGGCTTGCTGAGTTTCTGATGATAGAAAATGTGGACCCATGGTTGAATTTTTCTCACATTTCTCTGCTGAAAATTATATATAACTATCCCAAACACATAGAAATGTGAGAAATATTGCACTCCCCTTTGTGTCGTGCACTATGTCTTCAACCTTGGCTACAATTTTCGCATAGTGAATGCTAAACACATTTATTATATAAATATATTTTAGTGTTTAATAAAGGACTTCTCTAAGCATAACATGATACAACCACAGTTTATGTTAACAAGTGAACAATTGAAGTAAATGGAGATACATGTTCACTATTTAGTATTATGATTGGCCCAATAAAGAGTTAAATATTATAATATACATTACACAGTAATATATTGGACCTACAAAAACAAGATTGCTACGATGTCCCCCGCCGCAGAGAAAAATCAAAGCCCCACAAGATATACAAAATGTGTTTTATTGAAATGGTGGCACAGTATGTATGTCAAAACATAATAAAAAAATTGCATCCACAAAGTGTTCCTAGCTGTAGTGTCACATGCTCAAAAACATTAAAGTCATATAACTCCCGTTAAGTTGGTCAAATCAAAATTGGGGTGTGACAGCATCAAGTACATGTGTGAATAACAATCCTACAAAATTTGAACGAAATCTGATCAGCGGTCTCAGAGAAGTTGCGTCCACAAATAACTGTGACGGACAGACGGACGCAGACCATTACTAGGTTCCTCTGTGGCATTGCGACGGGGGACAAAAATAAAGGGCTTTGCTAAGCCCAGCATGATACGCTGCAACATGTCGACAGGTAGATAAAGTAAGTGTGGACACCTTTATGCTATAATATAAATAACACAGAGATATTGGACCTACCACAAAATTTCCAGATTGAAAACAAAACCAGAGGCTCCCTGATATTTCCATTTGTTCATTGCTCAAGGACCTTGAGATTAACATCCTTGTCTTGTTTCGTTTCAATCCATGTAGCGGTTCTATAGAGGAAGATTTTTGTATGTATTTCCCATGGGGTTCTATGTTAAACTAAGTCCCCTACTGGCGGCCATCTTGGATGACAGATCGGCGACAAAGTAACAGCACATGGTCAGCATCTCATAAGGAACATTCATGTCATGTTTGGTTTCAATCCATTCAGCGGATCTCTAAAAGATTTTTATGTCCCGCCCATGAATGTGGATTGAGCATATATAGTTTGCCCTTGTTCGTCTATACATACATCCGAACTATGTGGTGAAGTTTTGCGTTTGGTTCATTTCTTTGGAACTAAGCATAGTGTACCAATGAAACTTCATTAGTGGATGTGCCTTGGGTAGTACCTGGGACTATTATAGTTGTAATAGTCCCAGGTAGTACTGAGCAGTCATACAATAATTGGGTCATTATGACCTACATTTTAGGCTTGAACAAATCTGGTTAAGTTTTGCAATTAGATTCATTTCTATGGAACTAAGCATAGTGTATCTGTGGATGTACCTTGGATAGTACTGAACATTCATACATGATGTTCACAATAAGAAAACAAAGAGGGAAATTAAATAGATGTATAGATCATTTAAATGTGGATACTACAATATATTACAATGAAAATGTAATAGAAGGATTTAGGACTCATTTTCAAAAACTTGCTAAGAAAGAATCTAATACAGAATTTGACATTGAATATATGAAATCAGTTGAAAAGGAAGTGAAAGTTATTACAGAAATCCGCATTGAAAAACGAGAACATAAACCAATTACAATTTTAGAATTAGAAAAAGCAGTTTATACACTCAACAAAAACAAGGCACCTGATTACTATGGTATTACTGCCGAAAATATTATCTTTGGAGGAAAAAAACTTTTAGAAAAATTAGTTGAAATACTCAATAAAACATTTGAATCTATTAATATTCCAGATGAACTTAAAATTGGAACTCTTTTCCCAGTATTTAAAAAGAAAGGAGATGTGAAAGATGTTAAAAATTATAGAGGAATAACTGTGACACCAATCTACTCAAAGATTATTGAGAAAATTATCAAATCACGAGAAAACTCAAAAATTTTGAATATTCAAAACCCATTACAAAGAGGTTTTACAGAAAACACATCACCTTTATTATGCAAACTGTTCATTGAAGAATTTGAAAGAGAGAGTAAAGACCTGAAATTACCAACTTATTTGGCTTTTATCGACAGTAAATCTGCATTTGATGTTGTAGTTCAAGCAAATCTAATCCGTAGATTATATCAAGCCGAATTTTCTCATCAATCTATATTGATAATTCAAGACCTATACAAAAACGCAACTTCATGTATTAAGTGGAATGGCAATGTATCCGACAAAATTAATATTGAACAGGGTGTAAGACAAGGTGGAGCCATAAGTGCAGATCTGTATAAGTTGTATGTCAATCCTCTATTAAATATACTCAGTAATACTGGATTAGGTGGACATATTGGCAACATTAACTGTTGTGCGCCAACCTGTGCTGACGATCTAGCACTTGTCTCGAACAACCCGATTGAATTACAAATGATGATTGATATAACATATGACTTTAGTAGAAGAGAAGGCTATATGCTACAACCAGCGAAAAGTGTAGTAATACCAATAAAAACATCAAAAACTATAGAAATTGAAAAGGACTTTTGGACTGTCAACAATAAACCAATGCCAGTTGTCTCAAAATCAACACATATAGGAATACAAAAATGTCAAAATAATACAGCTCAACTTACTGTCGAAGAGAATATAAAAAAAAGCAAGAAGAACCGTATACAGCTTGATGGGTACTGGCTTTCATGGCAGTAATGGTTTAGATCCTGTAACTATAATAAGTCTGCTCAAAACATATGTTTTGCCAATACTAACATATGGTCTGGAAATTCTTATCCCCTGTGGTAAACAACTACAAACCTTGCATCTGTACTTCAAGAAATTAGTAAAACAACTATTGTCACTAGCTAGTAATGTTGCAGATCCAGCTATATATATTCTGAGCGGCCTCTTACCAATTGAAGCACAGATACATATAAAAGCACTAACGTTATTTGGAAATATTACTCGTGCTCCCAAATCTTCGAATGAATGGAAAATTGCAGAACGTCAATTGCAAGTTAAATCTTCAAACAGCCATAGTTGGTTCATAGACATTAAGAAAATTTGCTTGAAATATAACATTACAGACTGTTACAAATTTCTGCATTCAGCACTGACCAAAACACAGTGGAAATCAATGATAACAAAGATGATCAACACTTACTGGACTGAAAAAATTAATGAAGAGTCATTAATATATAATACATTAAAACCAATAGCTAGAAGTTATCTTATTAACCAATTACATCCAATTTTATTTACCAATACGGCCAATCAATTTGATATAATCCGTATACCTGTACGCCTAAAAATAGCGACTGGAACATATATTCTGCAGACAAATAGATGCAAATTCAACAAATATGAAGTTTCTCCTATATGCAAATTATGCTGTCAAGCTGAAGAGACCATATTACACTTCTTAATTAAGTGTGAAGCATTATCAAAAGTGAGAGCACATTTATTACATGCCATTATACAGCAATGTAGGAAATTACAACTCATTACAGAAATTAATTTTGTAATAGATATTGCATGTGTGATAGCTAACCCATATAATCTCCTAAATTACTGTAGTAGAACACAGAGTAGTATAGTGCAACGCTTCATTAATATTCATATTGAGCCAGCATGTAGAGCTTTGATATATAAATTGCATCTAGAAAGATATAAACTTTTAGAAGACCGTAACAAATGGCATAGAAAGAGTAATCTGTGACTTTGGAGATAACTGTGTGTGGGTTGCAGGGCTACATATATATATTTTAGATTTTAAACTTTCTCATAAACATTTGATAAAGTACCTGTTTTAATCGTTCCTGGTGATGGAGGATTGTATATAGAAACGATTTTATTTTCATTCATGTAATGACTTTTATTGGTGATGGGCTATCCATTGTTGGTGGATTAGTTACTCCGAATGGAGGTGTGCCTATAGTGGGCAGAAGATATAAGAATACAGAATACAGATGACCTACCTTTTAGGCGGGGCATCCGTGTCTTACAGACATAATTTCTAGTATGTATGTATATCCCATAAGGTCCCATGTTATACTATAAGTCCCCCGCTGGCGGCCATCTTGGATGTTGGATCGGCAACAAAATAACAACACTTGGTTAGCACCTCATAAGGAACATTCATGCCATGTTGGTTTCAATCCATTCAGCGGTTCTCTAGAAGATTTTTGTATGTATTTCCCATATAGGGTCCTATGTTAAACTAAGATCATGCGAAACCCAACTCATTGAATTTGTAGATGACATCACAAAAAATCTGAGTGCAGGGAAACAGACAGATGTTCTAATAATGAACTTCTCGAAAGCATTCGACAAGGTTAGTAACAGTCTACTGGTACACAAATTACAACACTATGGAGGCAGAGGTAATGTGAATAGGTGGATTGCTAGCTTCCTGTCCCATCGAACACCAGCAGTAGTCGTAGATGGAGAGAGCTCATCACATATTGATGTAGGGTCTGGAGTCCCCCAAGGCTCCCGTACTTGGACCTACACTATCCCTGTTCTATATTAATGACATGCCAGATGGAGTAAAGTCTACTGTCCTATTTGCTGATGACACCATGCATAGCTGTACCTTAACATTTCATCAGACAGAGATTCCAACTACCTACAAACAGATCTAGACAAACTTGGAATATGGGAAACTAAATGGAAAATGTCATTCCATCCGGACAAATGCAATGTTCTCACCATCAGCCTTAAACAACAACAATAGCAACATCATACAAATTACAAGGCCACATTCTTGAACTTGTTAAAAGTGCCAAATACTTGGGCTGCACTTTCACATCAGAACTTAAATGGAATGTATCGTAAAAATCGCAAGTTCCGTAAAAAATGCAAGCACGGAACACCGTATAAGTGACAAAACAATAACGTAAACTGAATTACACATATATGACCGTATAATAATCAGTCATGGTGTAAGATGTGAGATGGGACAATTCCACCCAAGGGTTCACATTTTCCAGTCAGAAACGAGGCTTGCCACATTTTTTACCATGACTGATTATTTTTCTCATATTTCTCGGCCGAAAATTTAAAGAAATAAACATGGCCGCCATGACACGAAAATGCGCTATATTAAAATAGGCAACCAATCGCAAAATAAATTACATATTTGAAAAGATCGGTACAAAACTTTAAAAAGATATCTTTTAGGTTGCGCTTCAGGGGTTTTCAAATTGAAGCGATGTTAATTTCGACGTTGTCGTACCATTTGTGCGAAGTTGTGTGTTTTCTGACGTTCTAGCATTGTGACGTGACGTTTTTTGCATTGTTACGTCGGTGTAGGTCATGTGATGTGAGATGCATGAATCTCACACGGGTGTCTCACACGGAATATAACTGTCCCAAACACATAGAAATGTGAGAATATATTATAACACATTACTGCTAAGATTTGTTCCAACTGGCTAATTGGTTTCAGACAGCGTCAAACATCGTCTTAGATATTGGAACACTAACGGTCAATCAATTCGCGATGACGACCGTAAAATTTGATGACATCAACTTATCCCTGATAAAACCCTGGTTAAGAAGCTTTTATGACACCAGTAATCCTCTTTTCGAAAGTCAGGGTAACTCACACATGCCCTTGAAAATCTTATAAGCTGAGAAACGTAGACACCATATGCAGGCAATGCTGGAATATTGCTACTCAAGGAAGGAAATTTATGGTCAAGGCGAAGTAATTGAACGCCATCTAGTGTTCATTTATTTACCGTTTCAAGGGTAACAGCCCCTTGTCATTGTATTACGTCTCCGATTGATTGTCTGACGTCGTATCCATTATGACGTTAACTTCGGAGAGGCAGTGGAGTCGCCCTAAGGTAGAAATAATGGTGTGTTCAGACGTACAGTTATTACGCAACGCAAGTTTTTCGAAACGTTTCAAAACTCATTGTGCTTTCACACGTCCCTTCATTATCAAAACACATTCGAAAGCATTATTTTGTTGTGTAAACGCATATTTTGACTAATTCGTTTCAGAATCATAGGTAGGTGTTGTTATTTGTAGTGTAAATATTATGCAAGTAATTTGCTTAGTTTAAATCTTAGGTATTTACATACAGTGTACTACCTCCATGGTATTACCATGCCGTTAGTCACCTTTTTGACACTTAGATCGAGGGTACACTGTTATAAATTTACTAAACATCTCAATTTCTGTGAACTAAGTAAATAAAGCGAATGCATAAATGACGTCAAGTTGGGCATATAACATCATTTTTACTTTGACGGAGAAATAAAAATATCAAGCAAGTGAAGACGTTCCTCATTATCCTTTTTAAAAAATAGTGTTACTTATATTTTTTAATAAAGGTCTTTGCAATTTCACCGTTCTCTAGAATTCGCCTGGTATTGGAATTAATTCGTACCGCTTCGGAAAAACTGAATCAATTGAAATTATGACCGATATTAGCTCAAATTTATGATCTCATGATATGATGCATTGAGAATGTACATTAATGGTTTTTTATTTTGGTTACACAGTAACGAAGTATAAATCAGGATATATACAATGATCATCGATTAACATTCAACACGAGTGAAATGAAATGAAGATAAAAAACCAAAGCATGCTAGTCTCAAAATAAATCCAACTTTTGATATGATCCAAAACTCCTCCATATATACAGCATACAAATGCAAAAAATGTCAATTTAGACTAGCTTAGATGAACAAATATGAATTTTTGATCTAGATCAACAAATAGCCCATGGTTCATTCAGGTAATGGAAAGTGTTTGAATTTCACTTTGGTCTTTTGAAAGTCATTGAGAAGCAGGTAGAGTGCTTGAAAGTCATGGAATTTAACACGTTTAAGGCTTGGTGTTTGAAACTCGCTTGAATTTTGTTTTCCTACCAGTCTATTTGAAATTTGAAATTAAAATCTTTATTTGCACATTTGTTTGTATGCCCCCGCGACGAAGAGTCAGGAGGCGTATTAATATACCATTGTCCGTCGTCCTGATATAGATACTAGTACATAGTTTGACCAGCTATATTCTCCTACAGTTTTGGATCTACAGCTTTTAATATTTTGTAGGATGTTTATACACATAATGGAGATGTGCATGTCCACAGGATTTTGATTTTTTTTTTTTAAATGACAGGTAGATGGACTTGGTCATTCGTTTTTGTATTAGCTGCATAAAGGTAAAATGGTTTTGTCTGGCTAACTCCTACTACAGTTTTGCAGCTACAGCTTCAATTTTTGTAGGATGTTTATATCTATAATTGAGGTGTGCATGTCAACAGGATTTGATTTTTATCAAATATTCTCAAAAATGGCAGGTAGTTGGACTTAGTCATTTTTTCGTACTAGCTGCATCAGTCCTGCAAGTGTAGGCATTTGCAGGACAGAACCAAACTTTACCGGACCAAAACAACAGTACAAAGGTTAGATTTCTGAATCTTTTGCCAGACATTTGGTCACACATAAAAAATTGCACAACCTCTCAAAATTTGCCCGTCCGGCACATTACCATAAGACTTAAGCTAATTCTACATAGAATTATACCCACAAATCACCACAGGTAATACCTTTATATGTACATATCCGGAATGAAAAATTAAATGTACTATCTGTATACAAGTTTAGTATGATAGAATATTGTACATAGTGTCAAAGAACTTTCGACTTGTTTATAATTTCTTAGGTCAGACTCCATACAAAACAGCATTGTCCATAATTATCAAGAGCTGGGGCATACCTCTTTTCTAGTTTTTAAGTGAAATATTCTTCACTGTTATCAATCATAGTGCCGACATCTTGTTTAAGTTATTCCAGATTTCTGGATCTCTACTTCTTATGTTTGTTATTTTGTGCATTAGTCATCAGTGTGCTTTAAACTATCTGTTTAAACATTGAAACAATCTGAATGAGGTATGGAAAAGGTATTGAAATGTCACGGAATTTGAAGTTATAGACTAAATGAACCATGTAGCCAAATATGCTAGTTAACCGGACAAATAGCCCATATATGCTTATTTAACCGGCTACCCGGACAAATATCCAAAATATGCCATATGACCGGCTAGCCGGACAAATAGCCAAAATATGCTATTAAACCAGTTAGCCGGACAAATAGCTAAAATATGCTATATCAGCGGCTAGCCAGACAAGGAGCCAAAATATGCTATTAAACCGGCTAAGAAATAAAATTAAATATGAAAAGTTAAAACTCAGTGATCATGTCATACTGTCAATCTGGAGAAAAAAAACTGAATTTATCTGGCATCTCTCACCTGAATTTCAATAAAACTTTTGATAAAATAAAACTTTTTGAAATAATTCAAAATATAACATAAATACCTTAAACACTTAGGTCTTTATATGTGAAAGCACATTCATTGTACGGTCCAAATAATCACTTAAAGGTGAGATTTATTCATTCATAATTATATTAATGGTCAGGTATGTGTATTTTTTTCATTGGTATATTGATGTGATTTTTAAAGAATACCTTGTGAACATGCATTAGAAGAAAAAGGTTTTCATGTGTTTTAAATAAGATATAATTAAATTAGTCATTTGCAACCCTGGACAAATGACAACAATGTAAACAGGGACCCTTGGTCTGCAACCTGGGCGACTAAGGACGATTTGTTTGTTTAGTTGGGGTTTAATGCCGTTTTCAGCACATTTGGCTATTTCGCGGCGGCCAGTTTTTATTTGTGGAGGAAGCCGGAGTACCCAGAGAGAACTGTAAGCGTAATTTCATTCCGCCGTGTATTTATTCCGGGTAACTGTTTTTCACTAGGGAATATTGGATGTAAATAGTGTGAAAACGTCGATATTGATTTCGTTGTTTTGTTTACATTAGACCGGTTTGTTGTTTACTTTCTTTTCATACTTCATTGACCTCGCAATATATATTTTAATGAATTTAATATTTTGGTACTTTTTGTACATAGGATAAAACTCTCTAGTGTATATTTGACTGAGTAAGGACCCTTCTTTTGTTAGTTACAAACAATACATGTATTGATTTTAGCTGATTTGAATAGTCTCCCTTTACTCGGTCTTGATAAATTTTTTTCTGAATAAGATGTTTAAAATAAGTTGAAACCTTTAATACAAATAAAAATATAAATGAGCATTAGTTATCTAACTGTAAACCTTTTTTATTTTAAAATGCGTTCAGTATGTTATTAAAATTTGTAATTTATTTTATTTTTTAATATCTTTTCTTTAAATTCACATGGGAAACATATTAAAAATTAAATTGAACTGACTACTAAATAGTAAATTTTTTGTTTTAATACATAGATACTTTATTGTAAATAGGATGCAATTACCTAGTATATTCCTGTCGCATTTTGAGCTATGGGTGGTTATTTACATGTCGCTGTGTATTTTAAAAATGTTATTTGTGTGGATTAGCATTATCTCCCTTTAATAGGTTCGGATTCATTTTTCTTAAATAGATGAAAAAAGTAAATTATATTTATATAATAAAGTTAAACTAGATTATAATAATCCCTTTATTGAAAATTTCTTAGTAAATCCAAATTTCGAATATCGAAAACTTATAGTAAAACTTAGAATTAGCGATCATAATTTATTAATAGAAAAAGGCAGGCATTTAAAGATACCTAGAGAGGATAGAAAATGTAAAGTTTGCAATAGCTTAGATAATGAATGCCATTTCCTTTTAGAATGCAAAATAAACTCTTGTATGAGAAATAAATATTTAACAAAAATTATAAATGAAAATCCAGGGTTTGATGATTTAAGTATAATTAAGAAATTAAGCTTTATATTAAACCCATCAACACCATCACAAGTAAATAGACTTGGTTCCTTTATAAAAAGGTCATTGGAACTGAGGATCGGGGACTACTGATTTACTTGTGTATATACAATTATAATGTTTTTTTATTTACTTGTATTATATGTCACAAACATTTTTATGTTTATATGACAATAAACATTTGAATTCTTAATAAGATGTTATTTATAAGTTTGATTTGGCTTAAAACAAACTGAAATATTAAGAAGCTTTGATTATCTAAGTGTTAAAATATTTAAATTTTGATATGCATTCACTATTTATGAATATTCCATTGTTCAATATATTTGAAATACCTTATTTTTGATTTCACCTGATAAAGTTATAACAATTAAATCAGGCAGAGAGAATACCAGTCTTTCTTATGTTCCCTATACGTTCAATGTAGAATTTTTTTTTTTTTTTAAATTGTCAAATGTGAGACAGATTATTTTTTTCAATACAAGTGCAGACCAAAAATATTTTTTTTTTTACCAAAATCAGGGTCAGGATATTTTTTCTAAAAAAACTCACCCCCTCACTTATTTAAAATGAGTACTTAAACACTTCATCATTGTCTGGATCTAAAGCACTAGTGTAATCATTCCTGGTTACAAATCACTAGTGTAATCATTCCTGGTTCCAAATCACTAGTGTAATCATTCTGGGTACAAAAGCACTAGTGTAATCATTCCTGGATAAAAAACACTAGTTTATTTTGTCCATTTATCACATAAATCATTTATGCAAGTTTCAGTATATTCAAATACCCCCCAAAAATACCAAGCCCCATTTTTTATATAGTTCCCCTTCAAAAAAACCCTCTTTAGAATGTTAGGATGTGTGATGGATATTTTACACTGGATCCGGAGAAAAAAACCTAGGGATATTTTGTTGGTGGATAAAAAACACTAGGGGTTTTCATCCGCCGGATAAAGTACACTGGCAGAATCAAACCACTGTTACAGAACCACCGACCTTCGGTAGGAAAATTGGCAAAAGGACAATTTGTTAACAGGCGATTTCTGAATAAATTATGTATTGATCTTAAAAATAAACAAAACAAAAACACGGCATGAATATTCCTTATGAAGTGCTGACCAAGTGTTGTTACTTTGTTGCCGATCCGTAATCCAAGATGGCCGCCAGCAGGGGACTTAGTTTAACACAGAACCCTATGGGGAAACACATACAAAAATATTTTTCTAAAGAAGCGCTGAATCAGTGAATGGATTGAAACGAAACATGGTATGAATGTTCCTTAGGAGTAGCTGACCAAGAGTTGTTACTTTGGTGGCCATCTGTCGGACATGATGCTCTATGCCAAATATCAGGAAGCTGGCTAGTGTGGTTCCTGAGAATAATGTGACCAAAATTATTTTGTGACACCGACAACGACACAAGTGATCCCTATATGTCGCTTCTGCATAACGCAGGCGACACAACCTGGCTATGGTGGCCATCTTGGATGACAGGCCGGGTCACCAGATAAATTTCTGAATGAGGACCACCTAAGGATGATTGCTGCCAAGTTTTGTTCCAACTGGCCCAGTAGTTTCAGAGGAGAAGATCTTTAAAGAAAAGTTTACGACGACAGATGACGGATGCCAAGTGATGGCAAAAGCTCACATGGCCTTTTAGGCCAGGTGAGCTAATAAAAATCTAAGAATAGACTTTCTCAACCACTTTAAGAAAATATTCATTGATTCTGACAACTTATCTCCCCTGGATAAACTGAATAGAATCCTTTACCCACCAACACCTGAAGATATAAGCATTAGTAGTTTCTTTTATAAAAGAGTCTTTAGAACTGAGGAGATGAAACTCTTAACTAATATCAAACATTTGTAGAATGTATGCCTCTTTTAGTTGCATTGTTTTGTAAATTTATTGCTATAAATCAAATGGGCTTTTGTTATTAATTCAGGTGATAATTACAAAATATCAATTGATTTGAAGGAAACCTTGGTAAAAACAGAAGAGAATTTAGAATTTACAAAGGACTATCTGCTACTTTTTAACAAAGACATTCACAGCAAATGTGACTGTTTAAGATTCTCCTAATTTCAATTCTTGTTTGGTTTGGTTGCAAGTGTAATGTCAATCAAGTTGGTCATCCCAGATTTCCAACTATATATATTGATGAAAGATCCGTTGATGTGTGGAATTTTTGAGACTGTTCCCATCACTGCTTACCGTAAGGGGAAAAGTCTAAAAAAACCACTTAGTCAGTAGTTCGATCAAGTCAAACATTTCCTCAGAAAAAATTGACTACCGGGGAACCAGGCCATGTACAAGGTCCAGATGTGTGACATGCCCCTACACCATGGATACTAACTAAAGAGATCTTAGGCTCTGACAACAAATACACAATTCAAAATGGGTATATCAGAACTGATAAAAAATTTGGTTTACGCAATCGTCTGTATGAAATGTGATAAGGTATATATCGGAGAGACATGTCATCGCCTTGGTGACCGCTTTGCAGAACACTTGCGATTGCCTGGTCACAGCGCATCAGACGTGCGCGTAACTGTTTTAAGGACAGTTAACGGAGGAAGACAATACAGACGCCTTGAGCAGAAAATAATTTTTAGCCTGGGGACAGTCGACCCTGTTCCAGATATATTTTAAATTTAACCCACCAGAAGAGCCCCTTTTGTGACCTGACAGATGTTGGTTAGCAGAATGCCACCATAGTAACAAGACTTTTATATGATTCACATGTTGGTAGAGGACACACAAAAAGTGAGAACAAAAGAGTTTTGGGTCAGATGAGCTTAAAACTATTCACTAAATATTCACATTATATATTGTTTTGCTTAATTCTTTTTTGTTAATTTTTCCCATTGCATTTTTAGGGATTTCATTCACAGTTCTTAGTTCCGTTGGAATGTAGTATTTGGGCATCTTATCCTTGCACCATTCCCGTAAATGATCAAGTTCTAAGTTTTTGTCTGACTTAGTCACTATGATAGCTGCGACCTTCTGACCCCATGTAACATCTGGCAAACCAAGAACAGAACATTCACTGATATCTGGATGCTCCAACAGATTGCGCTCCACATCCAAGGCACTTATTTTGTATCCACCAGTTTTAATAATATCAACAGAAGTTCTCCCCATTATTTTGTATGCACCATCAGAAAATATGGCTGTATCTCCTGTAAAAAAAGCATTTACATCTTTTTTAAAGCACAACCTTCTTCTTTATATTTGCTTTATTAAATGTCAGCTTTGACCAGACAGTATTAGGATTTTATTACATAATGTATATCACCCTTGCAAAAAAGGACCAGGATATCTCAGGATAGCCTTCCTGACTTTAAGAACATCCTGTGATAATCCTGATAAATCGAGAAAAAAATCCTGGGATATCCTGAAATTTTTAAATTGGTCAAGATTATGTTCTGCAATTGAGGTGCCATAGAAAAGTGTAATATGATTTCAACATTGTACAGGTTGCCGGGTGTAATAGTCTAGTCAAAATAAAGTTTTAGGTCAAACTAATTGCAACAAAAATAATATTAGTTGTTTTGGAATGATAATACATTATAGAACAACTTATCAAAAATCGACAAAAATCGATCGGCTAATGTTGGCGTTTTTTAGGTGAAAATGGTGATTTTGTGGAAAAATCACAGAAAACTGGAAAATGTTGACTATATTTTTTTCTGTTCTTCAGTATCGAATTTCGACATCAACTCAAAAGCTAGTATAACGTCCTGTAATTTAAAAAAAAATAAACTAGAGTCTCTTAAGAGCCTGTACCGCTCACCTGGTTTTAAACTTTTTAACTTGAGCAGAACTAAAAATTTGGCTTGTTCTTGTATAGGGTTCTATGTTAAACTTGTTTTTGTATAGGGTTCTATGTTAAACTAAGTTCAGCTGTGGCAGTCATCTTGGTTGACAGTCCATGTCAATGGACACATTTCAAAAAGAGAACCATCTAAGGAACATTTCTCCTAAGTCTTGTTCCAACTGGCTAAGTGGTTTCAGACAAAAGATTTTTAAATGAATTTTCCTATAGGATCCTATATTTAACTAACTATTGTTGAACATTTTGGATGTTTACAGTTTGTCTTTATCTTTAATAATATTCAAGATAATAACCTAAAACTGCAAAATTTCCTTAAAATCAACAATTCAGGGGCAATAACCCAACAAAGGTTGACCGATTTGTCTGAAAATTTCATGGTAGGTAGATCTTGACCTGATGAACATTTTTACTGAGTCAGTTTTGCTCTAAATGCTTTAGTTTTTGAGATATAAGCCAAAAAACTGCAGTTTACCCCCATGTTCCATTTTTAGCCATGGTGGCCATGTTTGTAGGCAGGCAGGGTCATCGGACATATTTTTTAAACTAGATACCCTAATGATGCTTGAGGCCAAATTTAGTTCCAGTAGTTTCAGAGGAAAAGATCTTTGTAAAAGTTAACAGACGACGACGGACCCTTTGGGTCAGGCGACCTAAAAAGGGAAAAAAATTATTTTTCTTGCAGGATCAAGAATTTTTGTGGTCAAATATTTTTCTGACATAATTAACACACTGAAAACTGGTAAACTGCATTTTACTGGAAGTAGGGATCAAATGTATTCTCAATCTTTTTTGCTGAAACTGGCATACTTTAGGAGTACTGGTAAATAACTATTGATAGGGAAATTCAAAACAGCTAATTTTGGGCAAAAAAGTACTATTTTAAACTGGAAATCTCTCTTTTTCATGTTTGGGAAAAAATACAACTGATTTCCTTTTCTATTTGGTAGTTTTGAACTGTTAAATAATGAAATTAATTTCATAGACAAACACCCCCCCCCCCCCCCTACCCCCCCCCCCCCCCCCCAACCACAAAAGAATATTGCGCGACCTCAAAATTCATTACTTTAAATCCAAACCACCTGAATGCTCCTGGTCTCCATTCACTTATAGTCATTATTGGTGACAAAAGCATCGTTAACAATACTAAATAAAAAATATCACGGATGCATTCGAGAACTATTTGAGAAAATCGAACAGCGTTCCGAAGTCCCCCGCCGCTAGAGCATCAGAAACCCTTGGACAAGTGAAACATAACAAAATTTTCTCAAAGAGAGAGAATAGAAGGACAAACAATTTGTGGTTATTGCTAAAGTTTTTTACAAGTTAATGAGTGGTATGAAGACATTTATACAATATGGGTATAGTGTTGAAATCTTATTTTACCATGTGTATTGAGAATTTAATGTACATTTACTCCTTTTCAATAAACAGAAATGCTTTGATCAAAAGTATTCCGCCTAACAAACTCTTAAAGACAGTATTTTTCAATTTTATAAGTTTCGATAGGAGTTTATGTATAAAACCTCCCTTTAGGTCCAAGTGTATAAATATTATTCCAATGCAAGGAGAATATAAATTTTCTAGAACACTTAGATGAACATTTTGTCAATTTTCAAAGTTATTAAGGGGCATAACTCCTACAAAAATATTTCGACATGACTCATCTTCGAACTTCCTTGAGGTATCATTGTGTTAAAGCTACTGTATAAATATTATCCAAATTGGTCAAGAAATAAATTTGCTAGAGCGCTTACATGAAAATTTTGTCAATTTTCTAAGTTATTAAGGGGCATAACTCCTACAAAAATATTTCGACATGACTCATCTTCGAACTCCCTTGAGGTATCATTGAGTTAAAGCTACTGTATAAATATTATCCAAATCGGTCAAGAAATAAATTTGCTAGAGCGCTTAAATGAAAATTTTGTCAATTTTCTAAGTTATTAAGGGGCATAACTCCTACAAAAATATTTCGACATGACTCATCTTCAAACTCCCTTGAGGTATCATTGAGTTAAAGCTACTGTATAAATATTATTCAAATCGGTCAAGAAATAAATTTGCTAGAGCGCTTACATGAAAATTTTGTCAATTTTCTAAGTTATTAAGGGGCATAACTCCTACAAAAATATTTCGACATGACTCATCTTCGAACTCCCTTGAGGTATCATTGAGTTAAAGCTACTGTATAAATATTATCCAAATCGGTCAAGAAATAAATTTGCTAGAGCGCTTACATGAAAATTTTGTCAATTTTCTAAGTTATTAAGGGGCATAACTCCTACAAAAATACTTCGACATGACTCATCTTCGAACTTCCTTGAGGTATCATTGAGTTAAAGCTACTGTATAAATATTATCCAAATCGGTCAAGAAATAAATTTGCTAGAGCGCTTACATGAAAATTTTGTCAATTTTCTAAGTTATTAAGGGGCATAACTCCTACAAAAATATTTCGACATGACTCATCTTCGAACTCCCTTAAAGTATCATTGAGTTAAAGCTACTATATAAATATTATCCAAATCGGTTAAGAAATAAATTTGCTAGAGCGCTTACAAGGTGGACGGACGGACGGACGGAATTTTCTAAGTTATTAAGGGGCATAACTCCTACAAAAATATTTCGACATGACTCATCTTCGAACTCCCTTAAAGTATCATTGAGTTAAAGCTACTGTATAAATATTATCCAAATCGGGCAAGAAATAAATTTGCTAGAACGCTTACAAGGTGGACGGACGGAAGCGTTGCGGCGGGGGACAAAAATGGGGGAAGAGAGGGAAAGAATACGTCAAAACACTTTCGAACTGGATCAGGTCGATGAAGTAATTAATTCTTGCTCATATTCGGCACCTTAGAACATCCATCATTTTTAACGATCCCCATGTTAGGCCAATTAAAATTAATTGATAGATTTTCATCCCCGCCCGCCCCTCGAAAATCGTGCCGCCCCGATTTTTTTTATTTTCTAAAATTACGATTTCCGGATTTTGTTCATCTCCGTTACCGGTATCCGTGTCAATAATTTCGTTTTTTGTTAACTTCCTGTAACAATTCAACATGGTTATCGTGATTCTTAGAATAGTAAGCGGTATAAGCCATTTTATAACGTTTACATATTAATAACACCTTACAAAATAGTTTCATATGAAATAAAAAATAAAATCCTCCCACCCGCCCCATTTTTTTTCAAAAAGTTGGATGAAAATCTACTAATTAATTTTAGTTGGCCTTAGAAAAACACTGTCCTACCTTCATGACAATTGTCATTGTTCCAGCTGACAAAGCTCCAAATATCATCATTTTTGTCTGCAAAAGACACTACATTGAGTGCCTGATTAAGGAGAAAGGTATTGACAATTCACCTGGAAACCCCATTTAAGGCAAACTACGATACCAAAGGAAGATATTATCAATAATCATATTTCTGTTCCATCTTCCTTTGGTATTGCTGTAAATGAAGACAATTTTAACCTCCCTTCTATTTACTGGATACCAAAAACTTCATAAGTGTCCATACAAACAAAGGTACAAAGCAGGCTCTGCCAAATCGCACAAATAAACCCCTTGAAAAAATCCTTACTATTTTACTTGCAGCACTTAGGACAGTCTCAAGAGCTCCTGTGATAAAGCCTACTCAAGTAGCGGTGTGAATCAGATGTGGATTCTAAAAAATTCTAAAGACTTACAGGAATATCTCACTTCTAGTGACCTATACCTATTGTAATAGGACAAAAGCCTTTGATTGTTTACACTGTATACAATCCTTCCACACGAAACACTAAAATCTGTTTTTCATGAGCTAATTTACCAATATTTCTGCACTAAACAAGCTTTACAAAGATATGCCTGTCAAGTATTAGGTAAGGACAAAGCTTACTTTGTCAAAAGACACACTAATTCTAACAAAAACTACTCTGAGATTGATGTTGTTAACATGCTGGAATTTTAACATCTTTGTTGTTTGGTGGACGGGTTTTTCAACAGACGATTACTGTGCGCCACTTTGACCTATTCTTGTTTTCATATGAAGCTAAAGTTTTGAAGGGGATACTGAACAGGATAGAAAATAAATTGTCTTGTCACATAATAAACCTTACTTTAAGGATACCTACATCTCATCTATCCAAGTAGTGGACTTGAAATTAAAGAAATCACAGACACACCAACTTCTGCTTCTTATATAGATTTGTACTTGTAGAGAGATAATAATGGGTGATTGAAATCAAAACTTTATGACAAACATGATGATTTTAATTTTCCGACTGTGAACTTCCTCTTTCTTAGCAGTAACATACCAGGGTCTCCAGGGGTTATTCGTTACTGCCGTGCATGTGATTTATACAATGACTTTCATGGTATTGCTGTCACATAAACTTCTAAGACAGGGTTATGCTCAGTTTCTGTTAATTTCACCATTCGAAAAGTTTTATGGTTGTCATCATGAATTCATTGGCCGATTCTGCATTCTTTAATACTATGCAACTGTAAAACCAGCTGTGAAACTCAGTCCTGCGGGTGCAGGAATCATGGTCTAGAGTTCAATGTGTCATGTGAGGAAATTAGAGGACAAAGTTGTTTGAATTCTAGGCATGGTGACTTGAATGTAGAGACAGTTGATGCTTCTAAACAGGACTTTAATACTGTCTTAAAGAGGGTCTATCCATATAACATTTAATATTGTTGTCTATACACGACACTGAATGACACTGAATGACACTGTTGAGTTTTTCAAATGATAATTACCTAACATGAAATTTCTTTCTCTTTCATACATATTATAAACAAGTTCCCTTTTCCAACTTTCATTTCAAAGTTCCTTTTGCAGTCGCATCGTCATATTTTAACGTACATTTTAAAAGTTGAAGATTCTAAACATACCTGAACTGAACCTTTGCACATACATTCTAACCATTCTTGCTTAACATGTTAAAGAAATTTGTTTTTGTTTTCAAGCTGTCTTTCATGCTTTTATACTGTCTTGGTGGTCATGGGTTTGATCTCCGGCAGGGTCAAACAAAAGACATTAAAATTGGTATTTGCTGCTTCTCTGGCAAGCATGCGGCATCTAGGAGTAAGAGCAAAGGACTGGTCATCTTGGACTCTGTCCGAGTGTGGTGATATGTCTTCCCGCTGAGTTACCTCGTGAGTTAGTGCATTAAAATTGCGGTTCAGCATGTCGGTCTAGAACATAGCAGGGATCATATTCATATCATATAAACATGTTCTCGTGCTGATATGCTCCTAATGGTTGAAACTGGATGCTAAACAATAATTAATCCATCATCCATCTTTCATGCTTTTAAATAAGAAATAATCAAATTAATTTCATTATTTAACAGTTTGTTAATTACCAAATAGGAAAATCAGTTGTATTTTTTCCCAAAAATAAACTAGAGGCTCAGAGGGCTGAGCCTGTATCACTCACCTGGCATGAGAGCCATCTTTATTGATGTACCTCAAAGACAGAAGTCACTCCTCCCTATCATTATGAAGTGTGGTAAGCCTTAAAGGAACCAAATTTTTCTTTATCAAGGTCTTTCTACTTACAGGTCAGCATATTCTAAAATTTGGAGGTTCTCCAGAAGATTTTTGCATGTTTTTCCCATAAGGTCTTATGTTAACCCAAGTCCTCTGCTGAAGGCCATTTTGAATTAGGGATCAGCACCAGAGTAACAACAATTGGTGAGCACCTTAAGAGGAACATTCAGACCCTGTTTGGTTTCAAGCAATTCTGCGGTTCTGTAGATTTTTGTTATATGTCATCGACACTTTCTGTCAAGTTTGGCTCTATTTGGTTTAAGAGAAAACATTTTTTTTAAACATCAACCAATCAGAAACAAGAATTGCCCATGGCGGCCTTGTTTGTGGCATGATCTGGACAAAACAAGGAAACTTTGTATAGAACCTCCAAATAAGATGCTTTCTGTCAAGTTTCGTTCCATTTGGCCAAGCAATTTCAGGGGAGAAGATTTTTTAATATCAGCCAATAAGAAACAAGAACTGTTCATGGCGACCATATTTGTATTGCGATTGTGACAAAATGATGAAACTTTATAAAGGAGTCCTTTCAAAGGGAATTAACTCTATCTTATGTTTTTGACCAATCAAAAACGTCTTTATCATTCTTTGCCAGTGTGATCAATGGCGGTATGTAAACAGAAATGAAAACATCCGCTTGGTTAGAAATGTGTGTACTTTCATTATTTTTAATTATTTGATGATCAAAAGTGGCATTAAATAAGTGCAAAGGACAGTAGCTTGGGTGATACACAGCTGATCAATTACCGCATTGCGTACAAAGGAACAATTAGCTTGGAAGAAATTTTGAGTAATTTCAAAAGTTCGATCATTTATTTTTAATCACCGATGATCAAAAGCAGCTTATAAACAGTTACAATAGACTAAGGCTTGGGTGTAATAGTGAATTGATATTTTGGCTTGGATACTTGTTCAATAAATTTCACGACGATGAAAGGCAAGTCATCATTGTTCGCTATAACTCGTTCACGACACTATGTTCACAGTCCACCAAAGATCAACAGCTCTACTGACTGCAACCAGTTTAAACTGACCATCCCAGCAACAACTAAAGACATTTGAAGTATTGTAATTCTAGTGCTAATTCATAGACTCATAGTACCTTATTTATGTGATATATCTTACTGTCATGATGTTGTTTTTATTAATTTCAATATTAAATGTTATAACTTGTATTTTTATTTATTTCTATAAAATAAGAAGGCTTTACTACAAAACAAGGGATTGGGAGCTGTCAAAACATGATAACAACTTATTCAAGATGTATAATATAAGAAAACACTTTATAATATGGAGCAGTTGTATATTTTTAACCATGATGAACTGTGGCAAAAAACACAAAAAAAAAAAAAAAAAAAAACGCCGCAAACAAAATAACATGAAAAAATCTTCCACGCTGAAAAACCCCCATGGAGATTTCTGAAAGATGACAGGTATGTAAAGGACCTCCCATATATGCTGCCTGTCAGGTTTCGTTCCATTTGGGCAAGCAATTTCAGAGGAGAAGATTCCTTTATAATAGCCAATCAGAAACAAGAACTGCCAATGGTGACCATATTATGTATTTGGATCGGGATGAAATAAAGAAATTTTGTAAAGAACCTAGATAGATGCTTCCTTTCAAGTTTCGTTTCATTTTGCCAAGCACTTCCAGAGAAAATTTTTTTTTTAAATCAACCAATGAGAAACACGAACTGCCTATGGTGGCCATGTGTTTTGACCGATTCCAACGAAATGAGGAACTTTGAAAAGAACCTCCCATAGATGCTTTCTGTCATAGGAGAAGATTAAAATGTGAAAAGTTAATGGACGAGGGATGCCAAGTGATGACAAAAGCTCACTTTGGACAGGTGATCTAAAAAGGGAAATTTCCAATTTTCCATTATTTCCACCTAAAAATAGTACTTTTTCACCCAAAATTAGCTTTTTTGAATTTCAGTATCAATATTTATTTACAGGTACTCCTACAATATGCCAGTTTCTTTCAGCAAAAAGAGATCGAGAATACATTTGATCTCTACTTCCAGTAAAATGCACTTTCCCATTTTCAGTTACCCCAAAAGTTCACGTTCTTCAAGGACACATTTTTTCCCTCCTTTTTGTTTTTTATTTTAATTGCACATTACATTGGAGTTGATGTTGAAATTAGATATTGAAGAACAGAAAATAAACTATAGTCAATATTTTCCAGTTTTCTGTAATTTTTTCATAAAATTAGCCAATAGATTTTTGTCAATTTTTTATATTTTCAAAAGGACTAATAACTTAATTGATTTTTATCAAAACATCTTTTGCTGCAATTAGTTTGAGGTATGGGGATTTTTTAGGCAGGTTTGACTGGACTATAAGTGTAAAACAATGTCACACAATGCTTAGGGTGTCAGAGTGATCAGTGTAATATATGATGTCACATAACATACCAGTATAGGTTGCCAGAGTGGTAAGTGTAATATGATGTTGCACAATGTACATGGTGCAAGAGAAAATAGGGCATTGTCAACACAGAACTTCCACATAAACCTAGTTAAAATGGATAAACAAATGTAGAATCTAGAGCACTTACAAGAGGTTGATAGGGAAAAACTACATCAAGGGTAGTTGTTCCCATAAAAACATGAGTGGATACACTACATGTCTTGCCTGAGTATGCACATGGACACAGAATAATGATTATCTGATACCCGACATTGCAAGTCAAAGGAAAATGCGTTAAAAGATATAGTAATGGTCAGGCGATAATATGTCTGAATAAACAGCTGCGCCATGGGCGCATGATACGCCAGTCGTCTTGTGAAGAAACATAATAAATGTTTTTGGAATCCTCCTTTATTTATTGGAGCTGCTGGTGGGATGTATATGGAAATCGGGCAAAACATAAGCGTGTACACTTTTAAGCAATAGAGATACGGCACGAAATGTGACCAAAAAAGACTACCTTTTTTACCAAAAAGCTCAATAAAAATTCAATAACTCAAAAATAAAACAAAGAATCATCACGAAAAAGTATACAGATCTTCAGATTAATATAACTAAGAAGTGTGTAAAGTTTTATGCAATAATCTTAAATCGTTTCTGAGATACGGCGCGACATGTGAAAACCCCCTCTTTTTTTTACAAAAAACTCAATAACTCTAAAATAAAATTTTGAATCATCAACAAAAAGTATACAGATCTTTAGATTAATATAAATAAGAAGTGTATTAAGTTTTAAGCAATAATAATAAATTGTTTTTGAGATACGGTGCGACATGTGAAACCCCCTCCCCCCTCCTCCTTTTTTTTAACAAAAAAACTCAATAACTCTAAAATAAAATTTTGAATTATCACCAAAAAGTATACAGTTCTTTAGATTAATATAACTAAGAAGTGTGTAAAGTTTTAAGCAATAATCATAAATCGTTTTGAGATACAGCGCAACATGTGAAAAAAAACACCCTTCTGCTTTAGTTACAAAGTCCCGTAACTCAAAAAGTTTTAATCATATTTTCACCAAAAAGTATACAGATCGTTTGACCATCATAAGAAAGAACTATACAGATCGTTTGACCATCATAAGAAAGAACTATACAGATCGTTTGACCATCATAAGAAAGAACTATGTTAAGTTTCGTGAAATTTGGATGAGTCGTTCTCAAGTTACGGCGCGACATGTTTACGACGGACAGCGCAACGGGCAGACGGACGCCGGACATTTGTATACCATAATACGTCCCGTCAAAATTTTGACAGGCGTATAAAAATCTCATGCATGTCATTTTAGCCTAAGACTGTGTCCGAGGAGAGCTGACAGGTCTCAGACTGGTATGTACATATAAAAAATGTGAGTCTTCCAAGGAAGACGTGTTGCCTGCGGACGTCAATTTTTACAAGATATTAAAATTTTCTAAAAATGAAATATATATGCACACCTGTGCATTAAGGTTAATACACAGAGAAAGTTTCATCAAATTCCTTTGAGCGGGTAATGGAGTGGTTGAAGATAGAAGTTTTGATCCCCCCTCCCCCTTTTTTAAAAAGGTCAATTTTTAGGAAAAAAAATTTAAAATTTTCTAAAAATGAAATATATATGCACACCTTTGCATTAAGGTTAATGCACAGAGAAAGTTTCATCAAATTCCTTTGAGCGCTTTATGGAGTAGTTGAGGATAGAAATTTTGAACCCCCCCCTTTTTTTTTCAAAAATGTCAATTTTTACAAAAGAAAATTTAAAATTTTCGAAAATGAAATATATATGCACATCTGTGCATTATGGTTAGTGCACAGAGAAAGTTTATTCAAATTCCTTCAAGCGGTTATGGAGTAGTTGAGGATAGAAGTTTTGCCCCCTTCCCCAATTTTTTTGCAAAAATGTCAATTTTTACAAACAAAAAAAATTGAAATTTTCTAAAAATGAAATATATATGCACACCTGTGCATTAAGGTTAATGCACAGAGAAAGTTTCACCAAATTCCTTCGAGCAGTTATGGAGTAGTTGAGGATAGAAGTTTTGAACCCCCCCCCCCCTTTTTCTTTTCAAAAATGTCAATTTTTACAAAAAAAAATGTAAAATTTTTAAAAATTAGGATTTTTGGGGGTAAAATCCTTGTTCTTGATGTATTTACACTTACTTGCCTCTTAACTATATGCAATTTTCCTTACTTCCCCGTAATAAACTCGTCGGTTTTTAGCTGTATCCTACCCCCACCATTATCTCCCTTTGATGAACTCTTCAGTTTATAGAGACAGAATATAATAATATTCCTCAAGAGGGGAGGAGGGCGGCAAGACAGATAAGTGTAAATACATCATGAACAAGGATTTTACCCCCAAAAATCCTAGTTCATATCAATATTTACACTTACCTGCCTCTTAACTATATGCAAGGATGCGCAGCCCATGAAGGTGGTGGGAGAGGAAGACAAACAGGATTAATAAAATAACATATTTACCTATTTGCATCTAGCCCTCTTAGCAGAATCCAGCAAAAATTTCCTGATGATCTGGTACATCCCTCAAATAAAAAGATGTAAAAGTTGTTTCATAGCTCCAATGCGCTGCTTTTAAGATTTCAGATGAAGCACCAACATTAAAAAGAGCCCAAGATGTTGATAAGCACTGTTTTTAAAATGTCATTGTCTGCATTTTCATATGCAAATCGCACAGTACTTACTATCCATCTAGCTATAGAATCTTTAGAAGCCTCCTTATGATTATTCTTTTGAAATGTCATAAACAGTCTATTAGACTTCCTTACATTTGTAATCCCTTAGTTTGTTTAATGTATATTTTTTTAACGCACGACAAGGACAAAGTGTTAAATCAGATGGATCTGTAGCATAAATGTCAAATTTCTGAATAAATAATGGTTCCCAAGCTTTACAAAGTGTTTGTGTCTTTGCAATAAACTGCATATTAGGAAGAAGTCTTATCTCTCTTTGTTCATTTCTGAAATGTCCATCATCCAGTGTTAAACTGTGAATTTCACTGACTCTTGAAGCTGATGCTAACGCTAATAAGAATACTGTTTTAAAAGTCAAGAACTTTAAATCTGCTGTTTGTAATGGTTCAAAAGGATGCTTATTTAACACTAATAGAACCAAAGGTAAATTCCAATTTGGTGTCAGTGGACGAACAGTGGGATTCATATTTAACAACTCTTTAATTAGGGAAGATAAGTCAGAATTTGATGAAATTTTGTCACTGTCCTCATGAACAAGTGCAATAGCCGACTTGTAGTCAGTTATTGTCCTAGGTTTGCATTTCCGAACTGAACTAAGGTACATAAAGAACTCAGCTATATCTGGAATAGATGCCTTAATGGGATCAATATTCTTTTCTTCACACCAACCGTTGTATATTCTGAGTCTTGCATCATAAACTGACTGAGTTGACGACTTTCGGGTGTTTGCCATAATTGTTGCAATTTGTTCAGAAAATCCCTTTGACTGATGGTTGAGTTTGACAACTTCCATACCACAAGATTTAGTACCTCTGTATCCTGATGATATATTTGAACATTGTTTCGTTTTTGGTAAAATAATTCCGGTACATTTGGAAGTTTTATTGGAATTTCTATTAACATTTCCAACAACTGTGGGTACCATGACTGCCTTGGCCACATTGGAGCCACAAGAATGACTGTACAATTTTCCTGTCATATTTTCTGAAGAATTTGTGGTATGAGAACCAGTGGAGGAAACGCATAGGCATATATCCCTGTCCATTTGAGAGCAATTGCATCTATGTGCAGAGCATTTACATCTGGCACTGGTGAACAATACACTGGAAGCTTGTGTTTTGCCAAGTCACAAACAGATCCACTGATGGCATACCCATTCAATAAAAAATCAGATTCACTAATGTATTGTCCAATGTCCACTCCGTCATGCGGATTATTTCTTTTCCTTGCGATAAAGCATCCGCCAAAAAGTTCTTCTGTCCCTGTATATGAACTGCTCTTATCGTCACTTGATGTAGTATGCACCATTGATACATTTGCCAAGTCAGATAACACAGTTCTGCAGAGTGTGTTCCTCCTTGTTTGTTTATATAACTTATTACCGTCGTGTTGTCTGATCTGACAAGAATTACTTTCTTTTTCACTAAATGTTGAGCCTCCTGTAATGCTAACATCACAGCTTTCAGTTCCAACCAATTTATGTGTTTCTTGCTGTCCTGTGGAGACCAAATTCCCGCTGTTTGCCAGCTGTCTATATGAGCTCCCCATCCCATCTCCAAAGCATCTGTAACTAGTGTCATTGGATAAATTGGTTCTTGTAAATTCATTCCTTGAAAAACATTCTTTCTTACTGTCCACCATGCTAAATGTTGTACTAGACTCATTTTCACAGGAATGCAGTGACTTAGTGGTTGAACATTAGGTCGCCACCAAGCTAACAGGTACAGCTGTACAGGGCGCATGTGTAAACGTCCCATCAGTATCAGATAAATACACGATGCCATCAGTCCCAAGAGCCTGAGAATCACAACAGCTTGAGTACTTTTAGATGCCTGCAATGTCTGAATTATTAAAAGTATAGCCTGAAAGCGAGTCTCGGTTGGAGTCATTATTCCTTGTTGTAGATGGAAGTGAGCACCTAAATATTCTAGGTCCTGCATTGGAGCTAAGACAGATTTCTTCAAATTTACCATCAAACCTAGTTCCTACAACAACTTTAACACATAATGCAGATGCTTCATTAGAATAGCTTTTTTCAAATTTATCAGAAGCCAATCGTCCAGGTACATAAATATGTGAATCAATTTTTTTCTCAGAAAAGCTCCTACCACTACCATAATCTTGGTGAATATTCTCGGAGCTGACCGTAGTCCAAATGGCATTACTCGAAACTGGTAAGATTTCCCTAGAAACCGGAACCGCAGAAACTGTTTGAACTGATGATGAACAGCAATATGAAAGTAAGCATCGGTCAAATCTAAAGTCACAGCATAATCTCCTGTTTTCAACCCTTTCATAATGGATTGGAGAGTTTCCATCTTGAAATGTCTTGGCACTATATATTGATTTAGCGGTTTCAAATTTAAGATTGGCCTTAATCAACCTTGTTTCTTTGGCACTACGAACACTGTGGTGTAAAAGCCTTGATTTTCTTCGTTTCTTGGTACATTTTCTATAACACTTTTTCTAATAAAGTATTTATTTCTTCTACAATAACTAATTCTTGAACACCATTCCTTGGTACACAAGTTTCTTTTATTCTTGATCATGGACATGACAGGAATTCCATCCTTAGGCCATTTCCTATGACGTCCAACACCCAACAATCTTGTGTTATCTGTGTCCACTCCCTGTGAAACATCAGTAAACATATTTACATATTGTACAGGATTTTTTTGCATGTTCACTATCTGGAAACTTATTTTCTGGGGTTGGTAAACCCCTTTGGGGGGCCCCCAGGAGTTTTGCAGGAAAAATTCTGTCTGAAATATTGGTCACCACAAAAATTTTCCCTAACCGGCTCATTACTAGGATTCATACGAGGTACTTTGTTAAAACGACTGTGATCAGTATTCTCATTTTTTCGTTTCCTCGAAAAATCAGGAGCACCTCTACCGTCATCCTTACTCTTGTTCATACTATTGTTCCTGCTGAAACTATTAGCAGAATACACATTTTGTGTTTCCTTAGCATCCTGCAAATTTTCTGCAGATGTGTGTAAAATGTCAAAGTATTGACCATTAAACAGTTGACTTCCAAACAATGGTAACTGTACAAGCTTTTTCTCAGTGGCTTTACTAATGAAATTTACATTGCATAAAAATACTTTCCTTCGGCTTAAAACTGAATTTGAAATAATTCTGGAAGTCAAATCAGCCATGCTTCTAAAACAATTAATTAATGCCTTACGGCCTTCCAGTCTTTCATCTTCACATGATGCCTCATCTAAAATAAATCATAGAAATCATGGACCCATAAGAAATCGCATGTAAAAGTACTCTAGCTGAAACATCTATTTTGCGAAAGTCATTGTCAAGCTCCTTGTGAAAAGTTGGAATTTGAATTCTAGATCGGTTATTATTATTCCCAAAATTATTTCTTCGTCCCTGAACCTGCAATGCTAAACCTTCCTCAATATTATTATCTAATTTAGGAGGCGAACAGAAAGTAAGAAAATCATCTTTCTTAACCATGAATGCTTTATCATCTCTACCACGGACAGATCTGTTTTTTAAATATCCAGCCACTGCTTCTTTTTCTACAGATTTAACTATATCAATAATAGTGCCCTCCAGAGGCAGTCTAGGCAAGGCTTTCTTCTTATCTATGTTATCATGTTTCAGTCTAGATGAAATAAAAGATGGTCTACTAGCCTCTGAAGTTTCCTCTTCTTCATAATTAATATTAAGAGTTTTTGTCATTTTATCCACAAAACAGTTCCATTGAAATGGATCAGAAGCATCAGGTGCACCTATCGGCACCTCTGTGAAAGAACAAGAGGGATGATCATTACTTCCTATATCTGAATTACTGTCATTACAAGACAACTCATCATTATTCCGGACTAAAGTCTGTTCAGATTCCATAACTGATTGTTGGTCATCCACAGGTAAAAATTTATTAAAATGTGGACGGTCCGACTTTTTAGTTGATTTTTGCTGTTTTTCTAAAGAAACAACATTAGAATTTTTATCTGTCTTCATCATAGATGCCATCTGTTGTTTGACATCTTGCTCCATGAAGTCCGCCAGATTTATAGCGCAGACAGATTGCATCCCTGGCTCTTCTGATGTTGTTGTATATCCGCCTCCACAGACGAATTTTCATCACTTGTTTTAGATCCCCCTACACAGAGGGATCTATTAGAAGCCAGCACTGTCTTATTCCCTTTACAAAGGCTTTTGCCGATCATTTTTACAACTAATTCCCTTTTTTCTTTATCCCAATTGCGGCAAATGTCACATGGAAAACACTCGTTACAAACACGATGTTTATAGCATTCATCATGGTTGTCAATCACATTCATCTTTCCATCGCACTTCACAAAACCCTTAAAACGATTTTCCATCACAATACGAATCTAGATGACCAATATAACGGTCAATAAATTACGATTATACGAGGTTACCTTTTTACCAACTTGACAAATGGCGGCGTCAAGAGAAAACTGAAGAGTTCATCAAAGGGAGATAATGGTGGGGGTAGGATACAGCTAAAAACCGACAAGTTTATACGGGCAGGTAAGTGTAAATATTGATATGGACAAAATATATATGCACACCTGTGCATTAAGGTTAATGCACAGAGAAAGTTTCATCAAATTCCTTTGAGCAGTTATGGAGTACTTGAGGATAGAAGTTTTGCCCCCCCCCCTTTTTTTGCAAAAATGTCAATTTTTACAAAAAAAATTGAATTTCTAAAAATGAAATATATATGCACACCTGTGCATTAAGGTTAATGCACAGAGAAAGTTTCATCAAATTCCTTTGAGCGGTTTACGAGTAGTTGAGGATAGAAGAAAAGTGCGATGACGCAAGACGACGCAGAAAGACAGATAGTGTTCCCTATGTGTCGACCATGCGTTCCGCAGGCGACACAATAACTATCTTTAGACCAAAAATGTGTGAGTCTTCCAAGAAAGACATGTGTCGCCTGCGGACGTCAATTTTTACAAAAGATATTACAATTTTCTAAAAATGAAAATATATATGCACACCTTTGCATTAAATCTAATGCACAGAGAAAGTTTCATCAAATTGCTGTGAGCCGTTATGGAGTAGTTGAGGATAGAAGTTTTGAACCCCCTTCCCTTTTTTTTCAAAAATGTCAATTTTTACGAAAAAAAATAAAAAATTTTTAAAAATAAAATATATATGCACACCTGTGCATAAATGTTAATGCATAGAGAAAGTTTCATCAAATTCCTTTGAGCGGTTTACGAGTAGTTGAGGATAGAAGAAAAGTGTGTCGGTGCAAGACCCAAGACGACAGATAGGGATACTATGTGTCGACCATGCGTTCCGCAGCCGACAAAAAAATGGTGGGTCTCTATAATACATTTGTAACATTTGTTGAGATATGGATTTATTTGTAAAAATGGGACAAGTCACTCAAACCTAAAATTGAGGCAACTTGGATATATACCGTAGGTATTACAGCAACAGAAAATTGGACTTAATCATGGAAATGTGACTCAAGTCTGAAATTCAAGTCAAGGTCTCAGACAGCCATGTACCCACCAAGGACTATATAGACCAAATATGGTTGGTCTATGTATTGCAGTTGCTGAGAAATGGATATTATCCAAAAACGTGAAACAAGTCAGCCAAGCATGAAATAGAGGTCAAAGGTAAGGTGTCAGATGTTAAAGTGGTATATACTAAGAACTTCTATCAAGTATATACTAAGAACTTCTATCAACCAAATACTGTGGGTCTAGAAACAAATGTAGTACAGTTGCCGAGAAAAAGACTAAATCATGAAAACGTATATTAAGTCACTCAAGCATGAAATTTAGGCCACATTCAACTAACAGGTGTTAGACTGACATGTATCCACTAAGAACTATCTACAGACCATGATGGGCCTAGGTAATACAGTTGCTGAGAAATGGACTAAATCTCAAAAATGTAACACAAGTCACTCAACCGTGAAATTGAGGTTAAGGTCCACAGACAGGTGTCAGATTGGCATGTACCCACTAAGAACTATCTATTGACCAGGTATGGTTGGGTTAGGTACTACAGTTGCTAAGAAATTGACTTAATCGCAAAAATGTGACACAGGTCACTCACCTATGAAATTGAGGTCAAGGTCAAAAGGCAGGTGTCATACCGACATGTACCCACAAAGAACTATCTATTGACCAAATATGGTGGGTCTAGGTATTAAAGTGGCTGAGAAATGGACCTAATCTCAAAAGTGTGACAAAAAAGTCACTCAAGCATGCAATTGAGGTCAAGGTCCGGAGACAAGTGTCAGACTGGCATGTACATACCAAGAACTATCAATGGACCAATACGGTGGGTCTAGGTATTACTGTGAGTTGCTGAAAAATGGACTTAATCAAGAAACTTAGATGAAAGTCACTCAACCATTAAATTGAGGTCAAGGTCCCAAGCCAGGTGTCAGACTGATATGTACCCACCAAGAACTATCAATAGACCAAATATGGTGGGTCTAGGTATTACAGTTGCTGAAAAATGCACTTCAAGAAACATGGATGAAAGTCACTCAGCCATGAAATTGATGTCAAGGTCCAGAGACAATTGTCAGTCTGGCATGTATCCACCAAGAATTATCAATAGACCAAATACAGTGGGTCTAGATATTTGGAAATGGACTTAACCACTTAAAATTGACAAAGTCACTCAAGCATAAAAAACCAAGCCAGGTGTCAGACAGACCTGTACCGACCAAGAACTAGCTATTGATCAAATATGGTGGGTCTAGGTATTTTAGTTGCTGGGAAATGGACTTAACCACAAAAAAGTGACAAAGTCACTCAAGCATGAAATTGAGGCCAAGGTCCCAAACCAGGTGATGCATGCTCAATTTTAACCCTTTTTGTGCAAATTGTATTTAGAAATGATTGAAATTTAAATATCTGATGGAAAAGTGATAGATAGACTTATGTTTATGCATATAATGAAAGGTTCGGGAAAAATATTTCTGGAATACATGAAAAGAAACACATGTACATTGTAATTATCTTGTTTGGCTGAATATGAAATTTTATCCACATAGTTTGTAGAAAGATTAGAAATAATACCCAAAATAAGTTTTGGAAATGGTTAGAAATTTTTAAAAGTTCTGTATCAAATATTTCTCTTGTCCATATCGACATGATTGATGAAATCAATATTATATTTTCCAACAATGAGTATGTATTACATATATATAAATTGTTATTTTTTACTATATTTGTTTCATTGCCAGTCTTTATGAAATAAAGATTTACATTAAATTGCAAAGACGTTTTAGAAAGAAATTGGTCTTGGCCATTGAGAAATTGTGAAATCCTACTTTTACGATAAATATAAGTGGTAAAAATTACCATATAAGGGATCGGAAAATGTTGGTTTTTTTATTCTTTTTCTGCGTGGTAAAAAAAAATTTTCACTGCGGGATATGACAGTATAATCTGTTTACATGATGTAGACCAACACAGAAATGATCATGTCGAAAATAAAAAAACAAGAGGCTCACCAGAGCCTGTATCACTCACCTGGAGTCTGGTTTTAATTGGACAATTAATCAACTATTTGACCAAGTTTGTTGCAATTGGTTCAATTGTTCAGGGAAAATTTGTTGAAGATTTATTTTTCATAAGGTTTAATGTTAAAATATGTTCCCTGATGGTGGTAGTCCTGGTTGGAGTGCTGACATGCTGGACAGTATTCTTCAAGGGATCACCTAAAGACTATTGCAACTTTGGTTCAGTGGTTTCTGAGTTTTTTATGAATTCTATGTGGATGTCTATATGTTGGTATTATTTTTGGTCCTTTTGTCGGGCAACGGATGACAGTGCAAAAATGTTAAAATTTTGAAAATTTGACAAAAAAAGGGCAATAACTCCTAAATGGGTTTTGGGATTTCCTTTAAAATTTCAGGGTATGTAGATCTCAACGTGGCAAACATTTTTCAAATTTAGATTTCACTTCTATCTCAAATAGTTTTGGAGATAAATGACGAAAAATGTTAAATTTTGAAAATTTGACAAAAAAAGGGCAATAACTCCTAAATGGGTTTTGGGATTTCCTTCAAAATTTCAGGGTAGGTAGATCTTGTCATGCTGATCAATTTCACCCCGTCAGATTTTTTTATATCTGTAATGGTTTTTAAGTTATAAGCCAAAAACAACACATGCACCCCTATATTCTATTTTTAGCTACGACAGCCATGTTTTAAGTCAGATCAAAATAAATTGAGAATCGTTTGTAGAGGACATGTCATAGATCATTCCTATCAAGTTTCAAACCAATCGCCCCAGCGGTTTCAGAGGAGAAGATTTTTGAATGAAAAAATTTTGAAAATTTGACAAAAAAGGGCAACAACTCCTAAATGGGTTTTGGGATTTCCTTTAAAATTTCAGGGTATGTAGACCTCAACATGGCAAACATTTTTCAAATTTACATTTCACTTCTATCTCAAATTGTTTTGGAGATAAATGACGAAAAATGTTAAATTTGAAAATTTGATGAAAAAAGGACAATAACTCCTAAATGGGTTTTGGGATTTCCTTCAAAATTTCAGGGTAGGTAGATCTTGTCATGCTGATCAATTTTACCCCATGTCAGATTTTTTATATATGTAAAAGTTATAAGCCAATAAAATGCTCCGCTGGGCGCAGCTAGATACGACCGCAGATGTCGAACACTGAATAGTTGGGGCAATTATGAACACAACATTCAAGCTTGATACAATACTGAATTTGGATTGTGAATAAATATTTGACACAGCATAGGTTTCTGACACAGAATGAATGTCTAAGAACTTAAAATTTTTTAATTTACCTATTCAAACCATATCAGTATTATTTGTTTTTATATATAAATCAGAAATAACCAATTTAAAATTTAAAATTGGGCACACATATCAATTTCTTGCTATTGTGCAATACTGTGCAATTGAAAATTTCTTCAAATATTTGACACATAATAGGTTTCTGACACAGAATAACTGAAATCAAAGAACTTAGAATTGGTCATATGAGTTGAATTTATATTCAATTTTTTGCTTCTTGTGCAATACAATATGCTGTAAAGAAGAGCCCCCCCCCCAAAAAAAAAATAATAATTTACCCCTTTTTTTAGCTTTTGTGCAATACACTATGAAGTTGCACATTGACCCTCCCCCCTCCCAAAAACAACAAAAAACAATAAAATTTAATGTAACCCCCCCTTTTTTTGCTAAAAAAATTTGAAATTTTCTTTTTAATTTATGAAATATGAAATGAGAAAAAAATTACCCCCTCCCCAATTTCTCATTTACCCCCCCCCCCCCTCTAAATTTTGTTTTCAACCCCCCCCCCCCCCATTTCTTTATACTTTGCAACCATAACAGCCCATTTAAATACACCATAACATATTAAAATAGAAAATGACATCATAGTCATGGAATTTGTTAATAGTAAGGTTTTGATAGCAGAGCACACATATCAATTTCTTGCTATTGCACAATACTGTGCAATTGAAAATTTCTTCAAATATTTGACACATAATAGGTTTCTGACACAGAATAACTGAAATAAAGAACTTAGAATTGGTCATATGATTTGAATTTATATTCAATTTTTTGCTTCTTGTGCAATACAATATGCTGTGGAGAATTCCCCCCCCCCCCCCCCAAAAAAAAAAAAAAAATTACCCCTTTTTTAGCTTTAATTTTGGACCCCGATTTGGACCAACTTGAAAACTGGGCCCATAATAAAACTAGAGGCTCTCAAGAGCCTGTGTCGCTCACCTGTATCTAATGTGATTTTGGAAATTATGTAAAATTATATAATGATTGAGACCAAGATTGGTTTAATTTGACACAGTATTTAAAATTAAAAACAGGTCATCTTAGTGTAGTCTTACAATAGCTACTGAAGACATCTTATCATTATTATTTTTGAATATGTGGTCAAGTTGTGACCATTCAGAATTTTTTTTACAATTTTCTGATAGACTTCTAAACATCTTGGATGATGGATCGGCAACAAAGTAACAACACTTGGTCAGCAAAGTTTCATTCCATTCAGTGGTTTGAATTTGTATGCATTTCCCATAGGGTCCTATGTTAAACTAAGTTCCCCGCTGGCGGCCATCTTGGATTATGGATCGGCTACAAAGTAACAACACTTGGTCAGCACCTCACAAGGAACATTCATGCCATGTTTGGTTTCATTCCATTCAACGGTTCTCTAAAAGAAGTCATTTGTATGCATTTCCCATAGGGTCCTATGTTAAACTAAGTCCCCCTCTGGCGCCCATCTTGGATGATGGATCGGCTACAAAGTAACAACACTTGGTCAGCACCTCATAAGGAACATTCATGCCAGATTTAGTTTCATTCCATTCAGTGGTTCTCTAAAAGAAGTCATTTGTATGCATTTCCCATAGGTTCCTATGTTAAACTAAGTTCCCCGCTGGCGGCCATCTTGGATGATGGATCGGCTACAAAGTAACAACACTTGGTCAGCACCTCATAAGGAACATTCATGCCAGATTTAGTTTCATTCCATTCAGTGGTTCTCTAAAAGAAGTCATTTGTATGCATTTCCCATAGGGTCCTATGTTAAACTAAGTTCCCTGCTGGCGGCCATCTTGGATGATGGATCGGCTACAAAGTAACAACACTTGGTCAGCACCTCATAAGGAACATTCATGCCAGATTTAGTTTCATTCCATTCAGTGGTTCTCTAAAAGAAGTCATTTGTATGCATTTCCCATAGGGTCCTATGTTAAACTAAGTTCCCCGCTGGCGGCCATCTTGGATGATGGATCGGCTACAAAGTAACAACACTTGGTCAGCACCTCATAAGGAACATTCATGCCATGTTTGGTTTCATTCCATTCAACGGTTCTCTAAAAGAAGTCATTTGTATGCATTTCCCATAGGGTCCTATGTTAAACTAAGTCCCCCTCTGGCGCCCATCTTGGATGATGGATCGGCTACAAAGTAACAACACTTGGTCAGCACCTCATAAGGAACATTCATGCCATGTTTGGTTTCATTCCATTCAACGGTTCTCTAAAAGAAGTCATTTGTATGCATTTCCCATAGGGTCCTATGTTAAACTAAGTCCCCCTCTGGCGCCCATCTTGGATGATGGATCGGCTACAAAGTAACAACACTTGGTCAGCACCTCATAAGGAACATTCATGCCAGATTTAGTTTCATTCCATTCAACGGTTCTCTAAAAGAAGTCATTTGTATGCATTTCCCATAGGGTCCTATGTTAAACTAAGTTCCCCGCTGGCGGCCATCTTGGATGATGGATCGGCTACAAAGTAACAACACTTGGTCAGCACCTCATAAGGAACATTCATGCCAGATTTAGTTTCATTCCATTCAGTGGTTCTCTAAAAGAAGTCATTTGTATGCATTTCCCATAGGGTCCTATGTTAAACTAAGTTCCCCGCTGGCGGCCATCTTGGATGATGGATCGGCTACAAAGTAACAACACTTGGTCAGCACCTCATAAGGAACATTCATGCCATGTTTGGTTTCATTCCATTCAGTGGTTCTCTAGAAGAAGTTCAAAATGTAAAATGTTAACGACGACGCCGGACGACGACGGACGACGGACGACGACGGATGACGGACGACGGACGCCAAGTGATGAGAAAAGCTCACTTGACCCTTTGGGTCAGGTGAGCTAAAAAACTAAGTACATGTTTAGATTCAGCATATCAAAGAACCCCAAGAATTCAATTTTTGTTAAAATCAAACTAAGTTTAATTTTGGACACTTTGGACCTTAATGTAGACCAATTTGAAAACAGGACCAAAAATTAAGAATCTAAATGCACGGTTAGATTCGGCATATCAAAGAACCCCAATAAGTCAATTTTCGATGAAATCAAACAAAGTTTAATTTTGGACCCCGATTTGGACCAACTTGAAAACTGGGCCCATAATAAAAAAACTAAGTACATTTTTAGATTCAGCATATCAAAGAACCCCAAGAATTCAATTTTTGTTAAAATCAAACTAAGTTTAATTTTGGACCCTTTGGACCTTAATGTAGACCGATTTGAAAACGGGACCAAAAATTAAGAATCTAAATGCACAGTTAGATTCGGCATATCAAAGAACCCCAATACTTCAATTTTCAATGAAATCAAACAAAGTTTAATTTTGGACCCCGATTTGGACCAACTTGAAAACTGGGCCCATAATAAAAAAACTAAGTACATGTTTAGATTCAGCATATGAAAGAACCCCAAGAATTCAATTTTTGTTAAAATCAAACTAAGTTTAATTTTGGACCCTTTGGACCTTAATGTAGACCAATTTGAAAACGGGACCAAAAATTAAGAATCTAAAGGCACGGTTAGATTCGGCATATCAAAGAACCCCAATAGTTCAATTTTCGATGAAATCAAACAAAGTTTAATTTTGGACCCTTTTGGCCCCTAATTCCTAAACTGTTGGGACCAAAACTCCAAAAATCAATCCCAACCTTCCTTTTGTGGTCATAAACCTTGTGTTTAAATTTCATAGATTTCTATTTACTTATACTAAAGTTATTGTGCAAAAACCAAGAAAAATGCTTATTTGGGCCCTTTTTTAGCCCATACTTCCTAAACTGTTGGGACCAAAACTCCCAAAAACAATCCCAACCTTCCTTTTGTGGTCATAAACCTTGTGTTAAAATTTCATAGATTTCTATTTACTTATACTAGAGTTATTGTGCGAAAACCAAGAAAAATGCTTATTGGGCCCTTTTTTGGCCCCTGATTCTTAAACTGTTGGGACCAAAACTCCCAAAATCAATCCCAACCTTCCTTTTGTGGTCATAAACCTTGTGTTTAAATTTCATAGATTTCTATTAACTTATACTAAAGTTATAGTGCGAAAACCAAATGTCTTCGGACGACGACGCAGACGACGACGACGACGACGACGCCAACGTCATACCAATATACGACCGCAAAAATTTTGCGGTCGTATAAAAACAACACATGCACCCCTATATTCTATTTTTAGCTACGACAGCCATGTTTTATGTCAGATCAAAATAAATTGAGGATCGTTTGTAGAGGACATATCATAGATCATTCCTATTAAGTTTCAAACCAATCGGCCCAGCGGTTTCAGAGAAGATTTTTGAAAATCAGCCAATCAGAAACAAGAATTGCCTCTGGTGGCCATGTTTCTTGACCAATCAGAACTAAATGGGGAAACTTTGTTGAGGAACTTCCATACACCACTCATGCAAAGTTTGGTTGGAATTGGCCAAATGGTTTCTGAGGAGAAGATGTTTGAATGAAAAGCTAACGACGGACGGATGACGGACGGACGACGGACGACGGACGGACGACGGACGCCAAGTGATGGCAAAAGCTCACCCTGGCAAAAGCCAGATGAGCTTAAAAGGGCAACAACTCCTAAATGGGTTTTGGAATTTCCTTTAAAATTTCAGGGTAGGTAGATCTCAACATGGCAAACATTTTTCAAATTTACATTTCACTTCTATCTCAAATAGTTTTGGAGATAAATGACGAAAAATGTTAAAATTTTGAAAATTTGACAAAAAAAGGGCAATAACTCCTAAATGGGTTTTGGAATTTCCTTCAAAATTTCAGGGTAGGTAGATCTTGTCATGCTGATCAATTTTACCCTGTCAGATTTTCGATATCTGTAACGGTTTTTGAGTTATTAGCAAAAAACAGCAATTTACCCTTATGTTCTATTTTTAGCAACAGTGGCCATGTTTTTCATCGGATCAATACAAAATGAGGATCGTTTGTGGAGGACATGTCATATATCATTCCTATGAAGCCTCGATCCAATCTGCCCAGCCGTTTCAGAGGAGAAGATTTTTGACGACGAGGGACACCAAGTGATGGCAAAAGCTCACATGGCCTTTTAGGCCAGGTGAGCTAAAAATGAATAAATCATTTTATTCGTAGGAGCGGTGTTGGACGTTACTCCACGAAAACTAGATGTACCGTGAGCAAAGCTCACAAAGGATACCCCCCGCTTTGAAGTCCAATTATCTCCCTTGTGTGATTTCGGAAAGCAAAGATTTTTCTTCCTGCACATCTTTGGATGATGTACTTTCTTTCTGTAAAGTTTCGTTGAAATCCATTGAGCGGTCTAGGAGGAGTTGCGCTTACGAGGTTCATATATAATGTATAAGCCAAAAAAAAGTCCAATTATCTCCCTTGTGTGATATCGGAAAGCAAAGATTTTTCTTCATGCACATCTCTGGATGATGTACTTCCTTTCTGTAAAGTTTCATTAAAATCCATTGAGCGGTCTAGGAGGAGTTGCGCTTACGAGG
This sequence comes from Mytilisepta virgata, assembly GCA_028015205.1. Taxonomy (NCBI): domain Eukaryota; kingdom Metazoa; phylum Mollusca; class Bivalvia; order Mytilida; family Mytilidae; genus Mytilisepta; species Mytilisepta virgata. The sequence goes on from CM051521.1 coordinate 66,570,280, forward strand.
TTCATATATAATGTATAAGCCAAAAAAAAATAGAAGTCCAATTATCTCCCTTGTGTGATATCGGAAAGCAAAGATTTTTCTTCATGCACATCTTTGGATGATGTACTTCCTTTCTGTAAAGTTTCCTTGAAATCCATTGAGCGGTCTATGAGTTGCGCTTACAAGATATATGGACAGACAGACAAGGTGATTCCTATATACCCCCCCAAACTTTGTTTGCGGGGGGTAAAAATATTAGTGGTAGAAATGTGAAAAACAAGGCCAAGAGTGCCCTTAGATTCTTCATATTTTTTGGGGAACTGTGGGATTTGCACTTTTAATATATGTATTAATTGACAGTAAATCGATGGGATTTTTTTTTATTTCAAATTTAACTGAAGGATTCTTTTTACTTTAATATTGTCATTATTATACTATATTTTTATTTTACTTCAACACAGCTGTTAAGTGTCTGTTTATCTGCAGAGTCGACTTACGTCATGAATTCTATTGTTACGCCCCTTTCACAGGTGAATAACACGGAAAATCACATGCAACCACGAGCCTTTTTAAGGTCATAGCCATTACTCATATTTGGATACGTCACTAAGGCGGAGCTTTGCATTTTTTGGCACGACCATATATCTCACATAGCAGGCGAGACTATTATCCAAGAGTCCTCTCAAACTAGATCAAGGTATCATCAATATCTTGCATATGAAATTGGGAATTGAGAACGCTAAGAAGAAGTTGATAGGGAAAAACTAAGTAAAGGGCAGTGACTTCAACAAAAATTACCTGATAGCACTCTTTTTCGAACTTGATCAACGTATTGCCATACACACCTTCCATATAAATTTGGTTGAAATCTGTTGAGAAATGTAGAATTGAGAGCGCTAACAAGAAGTTGACAGGGAAAAACTAAGTCAAGGGCAATAGCGCTCGTTTTCCAACTTGATCAAGGTATTGCCAATATACACTTTCCATATCAATTTAATTAAAACCGTTCAGAAATGTAGAATTGAGAGCGCTAACGACAATTGTTGACGAACAGAGAGACAGATGGAGTGATAAGATATGATGTCGCACACTATATAAGATAACAAACTTCATCAACATATATGCGTTAGGTATTCTAGTTTATCCTGTTGGAGTAATACCTGTTTTGAACCAACCATCTGAAGTAAAACTTTCTTTTGTAGCTAAAGGATTGTTCCAGTATTCCTTGAATACATTTGGTCCTTTCACAAGCAGTTCACCTTCTTTTCCCTCCTTTCCTACAAGTTAACACAAAATGAGGTATATTAGATATTTTGTCCAGTTGTCCAAAAAAAGTTACTAGTATACCCTGATGTTTTTGGAGGTGGATCTAATTTGCATATAGAGGGCCAAATGATTGCAATAAAATATACTGGTCATAACTATATGTAGCCATATACTTTTTTCAATTATATATCAGAATGTAAGGATCATCAGAGGTAAGTGTCAATTAAACACACCAAACAGGACTGAACATTACTAAGAAGTTGACATTTTTGGCTCTTAACATGTAGTATTAACATGGAGCAACACAACACAAACTTTAAAAATGTCCCCTGCTGTTGAAAATTCATTACTAGAGGCTCTTATAAGCCTGAATCGCTCACCTGCACTTTATTTCCCACATAAGGACCACTGCTATCATGTTCAATGGTTTCAGACTAGAAGAGCATAAGGTGAATTTTACCTTCCTTTCCTTTGTTAATTTTTGGCTGTGGCAGCTATGATCCATTCTAGATCAATGGATAAAATTACCATTGTAGCAAAGTTTGGTACCTAAATGGATTCGTTTGTTTCAGACAATAAAGTCTTTCAATGAATTTTCATATAGGGTCCTATGTAAAACTAACATATAGCTTTAGTAGCCATCTTTGACATCAGGCCAGATAATCAGATATATTTTTCAAAAAGAACCTCCTAAGGACCATTGATACCAAATTATGCTTCACCTGGCTCAGTTGTTTCAGACAAGATCTTTAAGTAAATTTTCCAATATAGCCATACGCTGAACTAAGTTTGACTTCTTGGTTTGTCAGTCAGGGTCATCATTTACTATTTTGAAGGTAGACCACATAAGGACCATTGCTGTTAAGTTTGTTTCCAATTGGCTAAGTGGTTTCAAACAGAAATAACTTTAAATGGATTTTTCCATTTTTCCATAGTGTCGGATAAATGGTCACTGACATATATTTTAGTAATTTCACTGTCTTGCATTGTATGTGGACATACTGGTTGGAAGTCTGTATCATTCAACATAATTTTGAAAGAGGAACAGCCAAGTTAATTAATAAAGAGCCTGTATCGCTCACCTGGCAGTCAATTTTGATTTGATCTGACAGACTAGATTGATTTATGGAAACTTTGTAAACTAGAAATACTGTGAGCAAAGCTCACTAATTGATACCCCCGCACCCCCTATCACAAGGAATGGCAAAGTCAATGTTTTGCTATGGAAAACATAAAAAGTCCGTCAGATCAAAATCTAAAATAGGAGGTGCACTATGGCATCATGTGATAAAGATTCTCTGGAATTCCCTTTAGTGGTTTAGGAGGAGTTGCGGATGGCATACTGGTACCCCCTATCACAATGAATGGCAAAATCCTTGTGTTGGTATGGAAAACCCCAAATGTTGGTCAGATCAAAATCTAAAATAGGAGGTGCACTACAGCATCATGTAATAAAGATCCTCTGAAAGTTTCATCAAATTCCATTCAGTGGTTTAGGAGGAGTTGCGGATGGCATCATGGTACTCCTATCACAATGAATGTCAAAGTCCATGTTTTGGTATGGGTAACCCCAAATATTCATCGGATCAAAATCTAAAATAGGAGGTGCACTATGGCATCATGTAATAACGATCCTCTGAAAGTTTCATCAAATTCCACTTAGTGGTTTAGGAGGAGTTGCGGATGGCATCATGGTACCCCTATCACAATGAATGTCAAAGACCATGTTTTGGTATGGGTAACCCCAAATATTCATCAGATCAAAATCTAAAATAGGAGGTGCACTATGGCATCATGTAATAAAGATCCTCTGAAAGTTTCATCAAATTCCATTCAGTGGTTTAGGAGGAGTTGCGGATGGCATCATGGTACCCCTATCACAATGAATGTCAAAGTCCATGTTTTGGTATGGTAACCCCAAATATTCATCAGATCAAAATCTAAAATAGGAGGTGCACTATGGCATCATGTAATAAAGATCCTCTGAAAGTTTCATCAAATTCCACTTAGTGGTTTAGGAGGAGTTGCGGATGGCATCATGGTACCCCTATCACAATGAATGTCAAAGTCCATGTTTTGGTATGGGTAACCCCAAATATTCATCAGATCAAAATCTGAAATAGGAGGTGCACTATGGCATCATGTAATAAAGATCCTCTGAAAGTTTCATCAAATTCCATTCAGTGGTTTAGGAGGAGTTGTGGATGGCATCATGGTACCCCCTATCACAATGAATGTCAAAGTCCATGTTTTGGTATGGTAACCCCAAATATTCATCAGATCAAAATCTAAAATAGGAGGTGCACTATGGCATCATGTAATAAAGATCCTCTGAAAGTTTCATCAAATTCCATTCAGTGGTTTAGGAGGAGTTGCGGATGGCATCATGGTACCCCCTATCACATTGAAAGTCAAAGACCATGTTTTTCTATGGGAAACCCCAAAAATTGGTCCGATCAAATTCTAAGATAGGAGGTGCACAATGCCATCATGGGATGAAGATTCTCTGAAAGTTTCATCAAATTCCATTCAGTAGTTTAGGAGGAGTTGCGGATACAAAGGTCGGACGGACGAACGGCACGACGGACACAACGAATACTATATACCCCGCTTTTTTCAAAAGCGGGGGTATAATGATCTTCTACAAATGCTTCATACCAAGTATAACTTCAATGGCCAAACAGTTTCAGAGAAGTTTTAAATTTCAACCAATCAGAACATATAAAGGTTTCATGTGGCCATTTTGTTTCACGGACTAGAAAGATTTATGCAAAGTTTGTAAAGGACCTTCCATAGATGCTCCACACCAAAATTCAGTTCATTTGGCTTTACTGTTTCAGAGGAGAAGAAGTTTTAAATTTGGACCAATCAGAACATGTAAATGCTCATGGCGGTCATTTTGTTTCACAGACCAAGAAGATTTACGCAAACTTTGTTAAGGACCTTCCATAGATGCTCCATACCAAAAATCAGTTCATTTGGCTTTATGGTTCCAGAGGAGAAGAAGTTTTAAATTTCGTCCAATCAGAACATGTAAATGCTCATAGTGGCCATTTTGTTTCACGGAACGGGATGATTTATGCAAACTTTGTAAAGGACCTTCCATAGAAGCTACAGGCCAAGTTTCAGTTCAATAGGTCCAGGGGTTTCAGAGGAGAAGATGAAAATGTAAAAGTTTACAGAGGGACGATGGATGCCAAGTGATGACAAAAGCTCACATGGCCTGTGGCCAGGTGAGCTAAAAAATCTATCAGCAAAAATAACAACTAAATATCAATATTTCAAATTCTTATTAATAACAAACTCAGCTCTATCAAAATCATAGTAAGTACACGGAAAAATATGTTATCAACTTTGGATCTGAATTCATGAATAGTTTATTTTATCTAAGTTATACATATGGAAATTATATTATATTAATGCAAATTAAATGATTAATTCATTATATTATAAACCTTCATTTACTGTAGTGTTGTGATCGTTTCCAAAGACTGCAATATCATAGTCACCAGACCTACTTAACTTGCCAATAGCAACATTAACATTAGGAAAAGGACTGCCTACAGCTCCTGGAATAAAAATACTGCATATATTTCCCAAAGGCAATTCGCTAACATGGTAAAAAAATTCTAACCTATAGGAAGGAATATTTGATTTTATTATCCTAAATTTTAATTTTGACATTTTTAAAGATGGCCTTCCTTCTGAAGCCCAAAAAAATGTCTTTTTGATTGCCTCTGGAGGAAACAATTCTGAAAGAATGTCCAGTACTACATAGAAGAATATTTTTTGACTAAGTTCTAGTCCTTCAGTGATTTATTATTTTGATGGTAGATGTACACTTTACATTATAAATAACCTTGATGTTCCAATTCTATTATCCAAGTGAATGATCTTTAGCTAGCAGTGAACATTATAACAAAAATTACGAGGAATATTGAACAACAAGTTATGTGATCTTCAAACAAACATTACCAGGAATTCTCTTTCCTCTAAATGGATTAGTTAAAACCATGCCTAACTCTGTCATGCCATATCTTTCAAGTAATGTGTGACCAGTGATTTCTTTCCATTTCTGCATAACTGATGTTGGCAGAGCAGCTGACCCACAAACCATTAATCTATTAAGTGAAGCTTTAAAGTCAAGATTTTGACGTATGTAAAGTTAACAAAAATGGCCTATCTTCAAAAATAATTTTGAATGTCAAAATTTTGATGTATATGTTATTTGTGATGAGAAAACGTGTTTAAATGATAAAATATACAATTGAACTGCATTTTGGGGATAAAAACTGCAAGTATGATGAAAAATCACGAATTTCCAGAAATTTATTGTAAAACTATATTATTTAAATCCTATTAGACAATTTCTTTTGAAATTTGATGTATGTTATTGAAATTATCAGTTCTTTATAAATTTATTGATTAGTTTGATATTCATGGCCTTATTTTGGGTGAAAAATGACAAACAATCACTAAAAATCTCAGATTTCTGGAAAAGGATTGTACATTTTTATAAAATTATGGTTTACCACTTGGCGATTGAAATTGCTCCCAAAAGGACCAATTTCGGTCACGTACTGAAGAAAGGCAATTAATATTTTTTTCAAGTTCCAAGTGGAATTTTCGGGTTAAAATCAATAATCAAAGTGCATAGCACTGCTAGGGTTAGGTTGCTAGCATTTGACTTTTATTTGTACAAACATTGCTGATGATTATTTCAATAAATATGCACTAATCAATCAAAGAAAGCACGAGTCGGCTAACGCTTCTTGAATTATCACTCTAAATTGAATTTTTTTAAAAAGACAAACGCATAATAATGATTTGATGAATTAAAATAAACAGAAATCAAAGGTCTTCAAGTTATTAAGGTTATATAAAAAGACAAAGTTTGGACAATTGTAGAAGGGGGTCATTTCTACAATATATTTACACTACATTGCGCATGTGCAGGTAGATCAGAACGTAAACATTCAAGCTTTCAATTAAAATAAACCCATTATACTTTCGATAATACCGTTTTCTAAATTAATGATAAACACATTGTTTTTCAATCTTAATGTGCAAGTTGTCGGCATTTCAAATAACCTGTATGCAATTCTATCACTGACCAACAGGTTTGACAAAATGAAGTCACGATGATCAGGTCAAAAGGTTAATCAAATACACAAAATACCATCAGAATTACAAGAAGAATAAGCAAATAATGTGCAAAATATGTTCTGTATAAGTTAACAATCATGACAGGGCTCACCAAACTGGGCGATTAGGGCGATTAAGTCGCCTAATGCTCGCCATTGTCGCCCTGTCATCGGCTCCAGAGCGACAAAGGAGTCGCCCTGTGTTTTTAAGTAAGGCGCCTCCGAACAACGTACGTAATCAGCTGCGTCTGAAAACCGTTATTTTCATTAAAAAGCTCGAGCCGCCATTTTTTGTTTTCTTGGAGGAAGGGGAAAGAAACGACAAAAGTAAGCTAGAAAATGAAATGGCGGCAATCGGAATTCTCGTGATTTTTCATTGGTCACGGTGTTTTTTACCGACCGGTAACAATATGTAGACCTAATTTAAAAATAAATTTAGCGGATTTTGACATATCTATGCACAAATGGAAATTTTGTCAATACATGTATTGATTATTAAGGTGTTCAAGCAAGGTGAATGGAAGGATTTTAAGAGTATGTTTGAGAAAAAATAATAGTAAAGAGTATAGATAAATATTAAAAAATAAAATGGCAATAATAAATAAGTTGTGTCAAATGGTACAAATAGTTTTGCTCATATCTGTAACAGAAATTTTCTTCCAAGTTTGGAGCACCACTGCATAATTTCATTTTTTAAAATTTTTTTATTTCAAATTATATTCGTCAGTATTTTAAGGCAGCACATGATTTAAATTAAACTTTAACAATATTACAATAGGCCTACCATGGTCAAAATCATGTAGCAATGTATGTTAAAAAAGTGGTGATGAGTCCTGGGACTGGGACTCATCAAAATCAGCTGGGACTCACCATTCTGAAAAATGATGAGTCCCAGGACTCATCATGAAAAATTCTCAAAGGATTATTGATTAAATGCACACGAGACAAAATCTCAGATTATGACTAAAATGGAAGGATATGGGGTAAATGTAGATAAAATCTCAAACAATACAGGATAAAAAACAATAAAGGAATGTATAGTATACACTATAAGTCACAAAATAATAGGTATTTACTCGACAGGCGACAAATTGGGGGAAAAAACACGGTCTCCCTGGTAGACTTGGAAGTCTCCCTGTCATGCCCTGAAGTCTCCCTGTTGCTACCCTAAGGGAGACTCTGAGTCTCCCTGTTATTTTCAAGTGTGGTGAGCCCTGCATGTTCACAACAAAAATGGAACTTACCTTTGAAATCTTTTGAAAATAAACCTGATTGTAATCCTTCCCAAGATATCCGTGCAAATGTAAACATTCAAAATCCTTACGCCGATAGCATTGTACATTTTAAAAGGCGCGAATACTTTATACGGCTTTCAAAACAAAAAGGAAATCGTCAATAAAACACACATCTTTTATTAAATAACTGGACAATTACACTTCTCGGTGTGTTTCAGTTACATTTCTATTAAAAAACAACTACAACAGCAACAACAAATATTAGGACTATTTTACCGCGGAATGTTTATTTTCTTATATGATATTCAAATATAAACATAGTCGTAATTCGGAAAATATGGAGGTTTCTTTGTGCATGTGTCATCTCAAAATCGAAATAAAAAGCTGCTTAACTAGCCTTGCTTAAGCTTCAATCCTATATAAGCTTGCATATTTACTCATAAAAACATAGTTTCAAAAACTTCTGGTCCAACTTTTTCCACAAAACACCAGATTTCCAAAGTTTCCTTCATTGTCCAACCAAACGACCGACGGCATAAGGGTTTTGGTTGCTTAGCAACCTAACCCTAAAAATTAATTTGGAAACAGAGCAATACAGAATTCAATACAGACCGGTTTTACAGACTATTTTGTCATACTAACTTAGAATTTTGGCCAAAATATACTACTGAAACAGTTTGTCAGTGCAACTTGTTGCGATCTTACACCTTTTGTTGGGATTCAGTTATTTAGAGTGGCACTTGCCACATAATTTTACTCTTACCCAACATTAAATGTGAATATGGATTTTTATATGCACATTTCGAGGTGAATTGAGCATCACGGAATATGTATAATTTTAACAATTTTTGCTTTTTAATTACATTTATAAATAATTTTTTCTTATACATATCAATTTGTTCGTCCTGTAGAAGATAAGGCTGCGTTGTGCAAACTACAATTGTTTTTGCCTTCTTAATTTTATACTAGAGGCTCTAAAGAGCCTGTATCGCTCACCTGCGTTGAACTTTTCATCTTGAGCAGGACTAAAGATTTGGCTGGTTTTTCTATAGGGTTCTATGTTCAATTAAGTTCAGCTGTGGCAGCCAAGATGGTTGACAGTCTAGGTCAATGGACACATTTATAAAAGAGAACCATTTTAAGGACCATTGCTACCAAGTCTAGTTCTAATTGGCTGAGTGGTTTCAGACCAGAAGATTTTTGAGTGAATTTCCCATAGGGTTCGATGTTAAACTAAGTTTGGCTCTGTCGGCCATCTTGGTTCACAGTCCACAAAATCAGATAATTCTGAAATAGGACGTCCTAAGGACCATTGCTGCAAAGTCTGGTTCCAATTGGTCAAGTGCTTACAGCCAAGAAGATTTTTCAATGAATTTTCCCATAGGGCCATATGTTTAACTAAGTTCGGCTGTGGCTGCCATCTTGGTTAACAGTCCGGGTCATAGGACATCCTTCTAAAAGAGAACCTCCTAAGGACAACTACTGCCAAGTTTGGTTGCAACTGACCTTGTAGTTTCATAGAAGAAGATTTTGGAAATTCATACCCCCCCCCCCTTTTCTATTTTCAGTAACAGCAGCCATGTCGGCTGGAAGTCGGGGATGCCAGACATAAGTTTGGAAAGAGGCCACCCAAGGACCATTCCACCAAATTTGGTTCAAATTGGCTCAGTGGTTTCAGGGGAGTTGACGAAAAAATAAAATTCCCATAGGCTCAATGTTAAACTAAGTCCAGCCATGGCGGCCATGTTGGATGGCGTTCAAGGAAACCGAAAATAAGTTTTAAAAGGGGCCACCCAAGGTGCATTCCACCAAAGTTTGGTTCAAATTGGCCTAATGATCTCAGAGAAGATAACGAAAATGTTAAAATTCCCATAGGGTCTGAGGTTAAACTATGTCCGACCATGGCAGCCATATTGGACGGCACCCCGGAAAACCGAACATAAATTTTAAAGGAGACAATCCAAGGACCATTCCACTTAAGTTTGGTTTAAATTGGTTCAGTGGTTTCAGGAGTTGACAAAAAAGTAAAATTCCCATAGGCTCAATGTTAAACTAAGTCCAGCCATGGCGGCTATGTTCATATGCGTTCGGTGAAACCGAACATAAATTTTAAAAGGGGCGACCAAAGGACCATTCCACCAAAGTTTGGTTCAAATTGGCCTAATGGTCTCAAAGAAGATAACAGAAATGTTAAAATTCCCATAGGGTCGAAGGTTAAACTATGTCCAACCATGGCAGCCATATTGGACGGGACCCCGGAAAACCGAACAAAACTTTTTTAAAGGGGACCATCCAAGGACTATTCCACTTAAGTTTGGTTTAAATAGGTTCAGTGGTTTCAGAGGAGTTGACGAAAAAGTAAAATTCCCATAGGCTCAATGTTAAACTAAGTCAAGCCATGGCGGCCATGTTGGATGGCGTTCGGGGAAACCGAACACAAATTTAAAAAGGGGCCACCCAAGGACCATTCCACCAAAGTTTGGTTCAAATTGGCCTAATGGTCTCAGAGAAGATAGCGAAAATGTTAAAATTCCTATAGGGTCCAAGGTTAAACTATGTCCAACCATGGCAGCCATATTGGACGGTGCCCCGGAAAACCAAACACAGTTTTTAAAGGGGACCATCCAAGGACCATTCCACTTAAGTTTGGTTTAAATTGGTTCACTGGTTTCAGAGGAGTTGACGAAAAAGTAAAATTCCCATAGGCTCAATGTTAAACTAAGTCCAGCCATGGCGGCCATGTTGGATGGCGTTCGGGGAAACCGAACACATATTTTAAAAGGGGCCACCCAAGGACCATTCCACCAAAGTTTGGTTCAAATTGGCCTAATGGTCTCAGAGAAGATAACGAAAATGTTAAAATTCCCATAGGGTCCAAGGTTAAACTATGTCCGACCATGGCAGCCATATTGGATGGCGCCCGGGAAAACCGAACACAATTTTTAAAGGGGACCATCCAAGGACCATTCCACTTAAGTTTGGTTTAAATTGGTTCAGTGGTTTCAGAGGAGTTGATAAAAATGTGAAAAGTTTACGACGACATACGACGAAACGACGACGACGGACGCAAAGTGATGAGAATAGCTCACATGGCCTTTTAGGCCAGGTGAGCTAATAATTAATTTTGATGGTTTATCCAGTGGACCGTCGGGTATATTTCATGCACAGGTAAAATATCTACCTGTAAATCAGCTAATTGTCCTCACCTAGTCACTTCCACGTTGGCTTTTGATAGAGTAACATGTCTTAGTTTACTATTTCTGATGGGTCATTTTATGCAGTTTTCTGCTTTAGCGGAATAGGCATGCATATGATTTTGTCGGCCAAGCATTTGCGGAAATCTGAGGTATGTTTCTAATTAGTATAAAATGTAACTTAAAACTTTCAGAATTCTGTCGATATTCTCTTGATAATTGTTTTTTATATATATGTGTATCAATGTGTTTTTTCTTTTTTATTTTTGTTATTAAATTTAAACTTAATTTTGTTTGGTATTATTAAACAAAATTCAAGCATAGACTTCTCTCAATCCACACAACATAAATTCATGAAAATTTATAGTTAATTAGGGTATACTTTGTAGATGTGCATATCCACAAGAATTTTTTATCCGTTGACTTTTGTAGGAGTTATGACTCTTTTAACTTAAGAATTTGTTGAAAACATAATGTTGAATCAGTTTGTCAGCGCAGCTTCTCTGTAACCATAGAACACATTTCATGTATTTTTATAGTTAATAAGGACATACTATGTAGATGTGAATATCTTCAGGAAATTCTTATCTTGAAAGAACCAAATAAATTATTATTAAAAGCATTGGCTACAAAAGATTTCTGTCAGGTTTTGCACTCATAAACTCATATCTCTGGCTCCTGTATTGACCATATATATATATACTAAAAGACACAGTATGTGATGCTAGAGTAATCCCTGTTCCATTCAAATAAAGATTTAGATTTGAAGGTAAGCATTTGATAGTGTGCATTTTTTGTGGGAGGTGAGATTTCGTTTGCCCAGTGACAATGTGGGGAGCATATGTGAGTGTGCTCACAACGGGCCTCGGGACCAATAAAGCTTACCATGAATCAATACAAGGGCCAACATATTATCAGCAAGATAGTAACACTATAGTATCCCAGTGACCAAGAACAACAATATCGACTTCGTCCTCAGTCAATATTGTTCTTGGTCAATGCGATAAAATCATGTATCATAATTCCAAAATAAAGACATATGAATGAAACCCGGCTCCTAATTAAATGATTGAAAGATGACAAGGGTTTCAAGGACATATTTTGATGGGGAAAACATACCCTGTCTATGAATTCTATAATGAATTATTATTTCTCAAGGTCTCTTGTTTTTTAAATTTATTTGTTTGATATTGAAATATAGCTTTCAAAATAAAATTTTCCTGTTTATAACAATCATACAGTAATGAATTGATTTAATCTTATTCACTAAAGGATTGTTAATAAACAAGGTATGTTTTGCTATATTATTTCTTTGTCTTTATTCTGATTCATTTTATTATAATACATATGGACTATATGGATTTAATAATATATGGACTATATATATTATCTGTATGTATTTGTTTGTTCTTATTCATTCTATGTTATATTGTTTAACCCCATGGGTATAATTATACCAGCACTTTCGAATGAAAGTTCCGGTATACTGTCGCTGCGGTCGTCCATCCGTCTGTCTGTCTGTCCGTCACACTTTCTTGTGACGCAAACTCCTCCTTCACTTTTGAATTTTTACCAATTTTTTTGAGCCATATTGTTGCTTACTAACTATAGATGTGCAATAAGGTTTTGGAATTCCTAATTTTTTAAAAGGGGGTGGGGGGACCAAAAAGGGCCAGAAGAGAAAAAAAAAAGCATAATTACTAAAATAACTGTCATATTGTTGCTTACTAACTGCAGAAGCCCAATAAGGTTTTGGAATTCTAAATTTTTAAAAGAGGGCCTGGGAGTTACCAAAAAGGGAAAAATTATACAAATAGCCTTGTGACATGAATTCCTCTTTCATTTTTGAAACACGAAACAAGAGGCTCCCAAGAGCCTGAATCGCTCACCTGTTATCTTTTGTGTACCAGTAGATCTTGCATCAATGATTATTTTTGCTATTTAATGCATACCGTCGCAATTTTATCCTTAATATTGACCTGTACAGCTAAAATATACAATCCTGAACCCCATTAGATATTGTTGCTAGGGACTTTTTCATCAGTTGCTATGGACTTTTTCAATGGCATTGACTCTTGACCTTCAAATTTGACTTGAACAGGTAAATTGTAGGGTGCTGAACCGAAATATATATGGTTGCTAGGGACTTTTTCATCGGTTGCTATGGATTTTTCATAGCATTGACTCTTGACCTTTCTTTTTGACTTGTACAGGTAAAATTATAAAGTCCTTAACTTAAATATATATGGTTGCAGGGGACTTGTACAGGTAAAAGTTAAGATGCGCAATAAGGTTTTGGAATTCCAAATTTTTTAAGAGGGGGGAGGGACCAAAAGTTATATATGGTTGCTAGGGACTTTTTCATTGGTTGCTATGGGCTTTTTCAATGGCATTGACTTTTGACCTTTCTTTTTGACTTGTACTGGTAAAATTATAAAGTCCTTAACCTAAATATATATGGTTGCTAGGGACTTTTTCATTGGTTGCTATGGACTTTTTCAAAGGCATTGACTCTTGACCTTCCATTTTGACTTGAACAGGTAAATTGTAGGGTCCTGAACCAAAATATATATGGTTGCTAGGGACTTTTTTATCAGTTGCTATTGACTTTTTCAATGACCTTGACCCTTGACATTTCTTTTTTATTTTTACAGGTAAATTATAAGGTCCTTAATCCAAATATATATGGTTGCTAGGGAATTTTTCATTGGTTGCTATGGAATTTTTCAATGACCTTGACCCTTGATGCTCCATTTTACTAGTACTGCTATCATTTATTTCAAGTAATGCCCTAAACATCTGTGACAATGTCAGACCATTATTTTCTGTTTACATGTAATAATCGTTCAAGGGCAAAAACTCCTATAAGGGGTCAATTGATGATTATGGTCATGTTGACTTATTTGTAGTTCTTACTTTGCTGAACATTTTTGTTGTTTACAGTTTGTCTTTATCTATTATTATATTCAAGATAACAACCTAAAACTGCAAAATTTACTTAAAATTAACAATTCAGGGGCAATAACCCAATAAAAGGTTGTCCAATTCATCTGAAAATTTCATGGCTGGTAGATCTTGACCTGTTGAACATTTTTATCTAGTCAGTTTTGATCTAAATGATTTGGTTTTTGAGATATAAGCCAAAAACTGCATTTGACCCCTATGATCTAATTTTAGCAACAGCTGCCATGTTTGTTGATAGATCAAAACTTCAGAAATAATTCATAAACTAGACACCCTAAGGAACATTCAGTTAAAGTTTGAAGGTATTTTGCCCAATAGTTTCAGAGAAGATGATTCTTGAAATAGTTGACGACGACGATGACGATGACCACGGATGACCACGGACGGCAAGTAATGGCATAAGCTCAAATGGCCAGGTGAGCTAAAAAGCATAATTATTAAAATAACTGTCATATTGTTTTGGAATTCCAAATTTCTAAAAGGGGGCCTGGGAGGAACCAGAAATGACCAAAATAGACAAAGAGCCTTGTGACGCGAACTCCTATTTCATTTTTGAATTTAAATCATTTTTATTGTCGCCATATTTTTGCTTACCAATTGTAGATGCGCAATAAGGTTTTGGAATTCAAAATTTTTTTACAGGGGGTGGGAGGACACCAAAAAGGGCCAAAACAGAAAAAGACCATAATTACTAAAATTTTATCTAAAGAAAAAAAATTTTAAGAAATTTGTGAATTTCAGTTTATGGGGCTATAGGTCCTTAAAAGGGTACAAATAGTTAAATTATAGTAAATGTGGGTTGTGATATATTTGTGAAAAGGTTATTTGTTACAGATGCAAACTGTAATGCTAAGCATGCTTTTATTTTGCATTTTGAGGATTTAAAGGGCCAAAAAGGGAAAAGAGGCCAAAAAGTTACATTACAGTAAAAGTGGGTTGTGATATATATCTGCAAAGGTTGTTACAGATGCAAACTGTAATGCAATGGAAACTGAAAATGTTAAAAATGTTTGTTTACAAATAAATGTTGGTGCAGGTATAGCTGTCGTTCCAACACCCCTACCTCTAGGCTACAATAAAGTTCATTTCAATATTCACTGTCATGATTGTACTGCTTTAGTTTAATAAGCAACAGAATAATTATTGTTAGCATGTTGAGAATATAGAACTTTTCAAGGTTCTGTATTTTGGTATCAACTTATTTAAAAAAAATTCAAATCTTTTATTGTTAGTACTAAATACAAAAATTATCATTAAAACAATCAAAAAATAATGAAACATATCAAATTTAGCCAATTTTACGACAGAAAATATTTATTATAAATTTGTGAAATTTTTGATTACACTAGGGAGATAATAAGACATTGTTTACGAAAATATTAACACCTTAACTATGAGACCGATCGCTATTGAAGAACACAAGTTGACCATAAAATGATAATTTCAGCTTGATTCAACATGCGTGACTGTCATGCTCTATTAAACTTTCAGAAGGCATCACTGAGACGTTTAATTTTAGTATAGGTGTTAAACAAGGCTGTATTTTCAGATTGTGTTATTCTCTTTACATATTAATGATTTACTTAACAATTTTGATTCAACATGTGATCCTGTATATTTAAATGACAGGGAAGTTTCATGTCTTATGTATGCTGATGATTTAGTTCTGTTGTCACAATCTCATGGTGTACAGTCCTTGCTTGAAAAGCCTAAATCGTTTTTTGACACCTGGAACCTTAAAGTAAATGTAGTAGACAAGACAACAATAATGATATTTAATAAGTCAAGAAAAATATTGAACAGATTTTCATTTAGGTATGAGAACCAAAATATTGAAATCACTAATGAGTATAAATATCTTGGTATCATTTTAAAAATTCTATGAAAGCTAGTAAAGCTATGTTTTGTATCAGGAAATCCTTATTTTCAGATAGAATTAACTAAGTTTCACATTTAAAACTTTTTGAAGCTGTGTTAAACCTATTCTTCTTTACTGTAGTGAGTTATGGGGTCTTCTATTCCTTCATTTGTTAATGAAAAGTGTTCTATTGAATCAAAGTATGACTCTTTCATACCTAACAAAATCAAGATAAAATATGCTAAGTATGTTTTAGGTGTTAACAAATCTGCTACAAATATGGCTCTCATGTCTGAACTTGGATTATTTCCCTATGCTATAAGTGCTATTAGAGCTCCTTTTGGTTACATACTATAAACATGGATCATACTTTCTTAGCAAAGAATGCATTTAGTGACAATTTTATTTTAAAAGATAGCTTTTATGGTAAGATAAAGTTACTTTTGGACAGACAACGTTTTTCACATGTTTGGGACAATCAAGGCACTTTCTCTAAAGGTAGGTTCCTTCATGCCGTTGAAGAAAAATTAAAGCAAAATTACATCCACTATTGGAAATTAAAAATATTTGATGATAATAAAGCTAATGGTAATAAGCTAAGAACATATAGAAAGTTAAAACTTGACTATGAAACTGAAATTTTTTTTATATCTAGATGTTGGCAGGAGTGCAATTTCTTGTTTTGTCAAAATTCCTATCAGCAATAGTATTCTCAATATAGAACAAGAGGCTCCCAAGAGCCTGAATCGCTCACCCGTTATTATTTGTGTACCAGTAGATCTTGCATCAATGATTATTTTTGCTATTTAATGTATACTGTCATAATTTTCTCCTTAATATTGACCTGTACAGCTAAAATATAGAATCCAGAACCCAAATACGTATGGTTGCTAGGGACTTTTTCATAGGTTGCTATGGACTTTTTCAATGGCATTGACTCTTGACCTTCAAATTTGACTTGAACAGGTAAATTGTAGGGTCCTGAACCGAAATATATATGGTTGCTAGGGACTTCTTCATCAGTTGCTATAGACTTTTTCAATGGCATTGACTCTTGACCTTTCTTTTTGACTTGTACAGGTAAATTATAAAGTCCTTAACCTAAATATAAATGATTGCTTGGGACTTTTCCAACGGTTGCTATGGATTTTTTCAATGGCATTGACTCTTGACCTTCCATTTTGACTTGAACAGGTAAACTGTAGGGTCCTGAACCCAAATATATATGGTTGTGAGGGACTTTTTCATCAGTTGCTATGGACTTTATTAATGACCTTGTAGATCTTGTCCTTTCTTTTTGTCTTGTACAGGTAAATTATAAAGTCCTTAACCCAAATATATATTGTTGTTAGGGACTTTTTCATCGGTTGCTATGGAATTTTTCAATGACCTTGACCCTTGACTGTCCATTTTACTTGTACTGCTACCATTTAATTTATTTCAAGTAACGCCCTACACATCTGCGACAATGTCAGACCATTATTTTCTGTTTACAAGTAAATAATCTTTCAACGGCAAAAACTCCTATAAGGAGTCAATTGAGAATGCAAACAACAGTTTCATATAAAATTCCAGTGATTTTTCCCTACATATATTATGTCATAGGTATGGAATTCCCTCTATTTATAAGTTCTAGACATTTGATTTCTGATTATTTTTTGGTTTCATTATTTAAAGTTGAGTCTTGGCTTTATTTTAAGTTTAAAAAATGCATGAAAGGTAAGAAATTTTTTTCAGAAAAGTTTTATTAATGGGAGACTACTCTGAAAACATCAAAAATAGGGTAGTGAAAACACATTTTTATACCACTTCATGTAGCAATTTTAAAAGGCAACGAATTTACCCTGAAACTACATGTGCAGAAACCAGTTGAATGTGTACTTTGGAAAACAGATATACCCAGTTCTCTAAATTACGCAGGAATTCTTGCTAGGATGCTATGAGGTTGGTCTGTTTTTGAAATATTTGAAGGGGGGGAGGCCTATTTTTTGTCAGTTATCTTTCTGTAATGGTAAGAATTTGGAAAGAAATTCCTTAAAAATACTTATATACAGTGAAAGCTTGAAGAAATATGTTTTATTTGATGTATGGTTGTCTATGGGTATATGATACAGCCAATTGTCCAGCTATCAATCTTTTGAGTATGTTCCTTCAATTCATGACGTAATGAAAAGTACTAAGAAAAACTGTTGTGTGCACTCTTGACGATTTTGGTCATGTTGACTTATTTCAAATAAGTTATTTGTAGATCTTACTTTGCTGAACATTTTTATTGTTTACAGTTTGTCTTTATCTATTATTATATTCACGATAACAACCTAAAACTGCAAAATTTCCTTAAAAATAACAATTCAGGGGCAATAACCCAACAAAGGATTGTCCGATTCATCTGAAAATTGCTTGGCTGGTAGATCTTGACATGTTGAACATTTTTACCCTGTCAGTTTTGCTGTAAATGCTTTGGTTTTTGAGGTATAAGGCAAAAACTACATTTGACCCCTATTTTCTAACAGCTGCCATGTTTGTTGATAGATCAAAACATCAGATATAATTTATAAAGTAGATACCCTAAGGAACATTCAGTTAAATTTTGCCCAGTAGTTTCAGAGGAGAAGATCCTTGAAATAGCTTACAACAACGACACCGACGACGACGACAGAAGACGGACGACAACGGATGCCAAATGATGGCATAACTTCACATGGCCCTTTGGGCCAGGTGAGTTAAAAAGGTAGACATCTAAAAATAGCTGCTGAACAAACAATTTGTCCATTATATATTTAAGCAAGAAACCGAGGATGAATATCATTTTATCATGAAATGTCGGAATTTAGATGATATGAGAAAATTTTTTTAACAAAATTGTTTCAGTTATTCCTTAATTTTCAGTCATGAATAATGCAGAAAAATTCAGTTTTATTTTAAGCAAAGAAGATCTAGATATAACAAGTAATAATTGTAACAGTGAACTGTTACTAAGTCTCCCAAACGAAGTTCCCCATCAGACTCCCCAATGGTACCATATGCTTCGTCTTGTCATAAGGAGTAATAATATATATGGTTATAGGGTGGGGATCTCAATGGTTTTCAAGATATTAAGTCTTTTGTCATTTGAGGGGGTGGGGCATGACCCCCCTCAGACCCCCCTATAGTACCGAAGTCTTCGTCTAATCATCAGGAGTAATAATATATATGGTTATAGGGTGGGGATCTCAATGGTTTTCAAGATATAAAGTATTTTGTCATTTGAGGTGGGGCGGGGCATGACCCCCTCAGACCCCCTTCAGGTACCAAATCCTTCGTCTTATCATAAGCAGTAATAATATATATGGTTATAGGGTGGGGATCTCAATGGTTTTCAAGATATTAAGTCTTTTGTCATTTGAGGGGGTGGGGCATGACCCCCCTCAGACCCCCCTAATATATATGGTTATAGGGTGGAGATCTCAATGGTTTTACCGAAATCCGAAGTCTTCGTCGAATCATCAGAAGTAATAATATATATGGTTATAGGGTGGGGATCTCAATGGTTTTCAAGATATAAAGTATTTTGTCATTTGAGGGGGGCGGGGCATGACCCCCTCAGACCCCCTTTAGGTACCAAATGCTTCATCTCATCATCAGCAGTAATAATATATATGGTTATAGGGTGGGGATCTCAATGGTTTTCAAGATATTAAGTCTTTTGTCATTTGAGGGGGTGGGCATGACCCCCCTCAGACCCCCCTATAGTACCGAAGTCTTCGTCTAATCATCAGGAGTAATAATATATATGGTTATAGGGTGGGGATCTCAATGGTTTTCCAGATATAAAGTATTTTGTCATTTGAGGGGGGCGGGGCATGACCCCCTCAGACCCCCCTTAGGTACCAAATCCTTCGTCTTATCATAAGCAGTAATAATATATATGGTTATAGGGTGGGGATCTCAATGGTTTTCAAGATATAAAGTATTTTGTCATTTGAAGGGGGCGGGGCATGATCCCCCTCAGACCCCCCTTAGGTACCAAATCCTTCATCTCATCATCAGCAGTAATAATATATACGGTTATAGGGTAGGAATGTAAACTTTTTTTGACCTATTCAAAAAATATCAATTTTTGAGGTTTTTGAAGGGGCGTGGCACTGCCCCTGGGGCCCCCTCAGACCCCCCTTAGGTACCAAATCCTTCGTCTTATCATAAGCAGTAATAATATATATGGTTATAGGGTAGGAATGTAAACTATTTTTGACCTATTCAAAAAATATCAATTTTTGAGGTATTTGAAGGGGCGTGGCACTGCCCCTGGGCCCCCCCCACACTTGAAAAATAGTTAGGACCAACATCTAATGGGGAACTATCATTGTGCAAAATTTGATTGAAATCGGTCAAGTATAAAGTACAAAAGTGCCCTGGACAAAGTTGGCGGCGCGAGAAAGAAGATGAAGAAGAATAATAATAACAAGTAATAATTGTAACAGTGAACTGTTACTAAGTCTCCCAAACAAAGTTCCCATCAGACCCCCCAATGGTACCAAATGCTTCGTCTTGTCATAAGGAGTAATAATATATATGGTTATAGGGTGGGGATCTCAATGGTTTTCAAGATATTAAGTCTTTTGTTATTTGAGGGGGTGGGGCATGACCCCCCTCAGACCCCCCTATAGTACCGAAGTCTTTGTCTAATCATCAGGAGTAATAATATATATGGTTATAGGGTGGGGATCTCAATGGTTTTCAAGATATAAAGTATTTTGTCATTTGAGGGGGGGCGGAGCATGACCCCCTCAGACCCCCTTTAGGTACCAAATCCTTCGTCTTATCATAAGCAGTAATAATATATATGGTTATAGGGTGGGGATCTCAATGGTTTTCAAGAAATTAAGTTTTTTGTCATTTGAGGGGGTGGGGCATGACCCCCCTCAGACTCCCCCATAGTACCAAAGTCTTTGTCTAATCATCAGGAGTAATAATATATATGGTTATAGGGTGGGGATCTCAATGGTTTTCAAGATATAAAGTATTTTGTCATTTGAGGTGGGGGCGGAGCATGACCCCCTCAGACCCCCCTTAGGTACCAAATCCTTCGTCTTATCATAAGCAGTAATAATATATATGGTTATAGGGTGGGGATCTCAATGGTTTTCAAGAAATTAAGTTTTTTGTCATTTGAGGGGGTGGGGCATGACCCCCCTCAGACTCCCCTATAGTACCGAAGTCTTTGTCTAATCATCAGGAGTAATAATATATATGGTTATAGGGTGGGGATCTCAATGGTTTTCAAGATATAAAGTATTTTGTCATTTGATGGGGGCGGGGCATGACCCCCTCAGACCCCCCTTAGGTACCACATCCTTCGTCTTATCATAAGCAGTAATAATATATATGGTTATAGGGTGGGGATCTCAATGATTTTCAAGATATTAAGTCTTTTGTCATTTGAGGGGTGGGGCATGACCCACCCCCCTCAGACCCCCCTATAGTACCGAAGTCTTTGTCTAATCATCAGGAGTAATAATATATATGGTTATAGGGTGGGGATCTCAATGGTTTTCAAGATATAAAGTATTTTGTCATTTGAGGGGGGCGGGGCATGACCCCCTCAGACCCCCCTTAGGTACCAAATCCTTTGTCTTATCATAAGCAGTAATAATATATATGGTTATAGGGTAGGAATGTAAACTATTTTTGACCTATTAAAAAAATATCATTTTTTGAGGTATTTGAAGGGGCGTGGCACTGCCCCTGGGGCCCCCTCAGACCCCCCTTAATACCAAATCCTTCGTCTTATTATAAGCAGTAATAATATATATGGTCATAGGGTAGGAATGTAAACTATTTTTGACCTATTCAAAAAAATATCAATTTTTGAGGTATTTGAAGGGGCGTGGCACTGCCCCTGGGGCCCCCCTACACTTGAAAAATGGTTAGGACCAACATCTCATGGGGTACTATCATTGTGCAAAATTTGATTGAAATCGGTCAAGTATAAAGTACAAAAGTGCCCCGGACAAAGTTGGCGGCGCGAGAAATAATAAGAAACGCAACAAAAACAATAAGTCTCCAAACTTCGTTTGGGAGACTTAATAACTAGAATTGCAATTGCGAGCAATAGCAGATGTCGCCCCTGGCGGCCATTTCGAAAAAAAAGTATTGATTGCACACCTTCACATAGTGATCTTACTTTCTGCCAAGTTTCATTCAATTCTATCAATGTTAAGTTTTTCGCCATTTTAACATCATTTTTCAAAATGGCCACCAAACGTCTCCAACCGATCGCGATTTTTTTTTCATCAGTTTGTTCTTCTAATTGTACTTTACAAACCTACGAAGTTTAGGCCATTTATTTTTAATTAGTTGGTTTACGGATCCGCCGACCCGATTTTGCCGATTTGAAGAAAAAAAATAAAATTGAAAATTTTGGTTTTTTATTATCGCCGACCCTCTGAAATCAGCCAAAAATAAAAATAAATTAAAATCCTTTTTTGCATCAAAATTTCATAAAAGATTATATTCCAATTCGTCTAAAAATAGATTATCCATCAATAAAATATTTGTAAAC
Source organism: Mytilisepta virgata (assembly GCA_028015205.1). Classification (NCBI taxonomy): domain Eukaryota; kingdom Metazoa; phylum Mollusca; class Bivalvia; order Mytilida; family Mytilidae; genus Mytilisepta; species Mytilisepta virgata. Next base: position 66,592,461 of record CM051521.1, read on the forward strand.
ATGATCCCAAAAAAATTTATTTATAGACGTTAGTTGATGCCAATTTCCGAATCACGTTTTATGAAACGAATTTCTTAATAGAATCCATGCGGCTTTTAAGTTCGTTTTGTATGAATATCTTGATTCCGTAAGATATCGAATCCACTTATTTAATGTTGTAGTTGACGAGTCGGTCCCTTAAAAAGGGAACGGTCTACTGAACAACACCTTTCAAGATAGATGTTCTGATATTTGGGTTTCAAAAGAGGGAATTAACCGATCATTTGCAACCTTTGTACATTTGGCAATATAACCAAGATTGTTCAAAAGTACATGATTTTCCCTCTTTTTTTTTCTTTTTTTCCCAACCGACCGACCCTATTTTTAAAAAAAAAATCTGTAAACCAATTAAATAAAAATAAAAGGCCTTAATGAAATTCTATCATTTTAAATTTTCAGAGGGTACCGATCTTTGAATGGCGGCCATCTTACAAATGGCGGCCATTTCGAAAAAAAAAGTATTGATTGCACACCTTCACATAGTGATCTTACTTTCTGCCAAGTTTCATTCAATTCTATCCAGGCATCTCCGAGAACTAAGCCGGACAAAAATCATTGGAAGAAAGAAAGAAAGAATAACTAGAATTGCGATTGCGAGCAATAGCAGATGTCGCACCTGGCAGCCATTTCGGAAAAAAAAATATTGATTGCACACCTTCACATAGTGATCTTACTTTCTGCCAAGTTTCATTCAATTCTATCCAGGCATCTCCGAGAACTAAGTTTTCAAAAAAATTTTATACTTTTTCCGTTCCACTGGCAACGGCAGCCATTTTGAAAATTTTTAATGTTACATGCACAACTAGACTTGGTGATCATCATTACTGTTAAGTTTCATTCAATTCTATCCAGGCATCTCCGAGAACTAAGCCGGACAAAAATCATTGGAAGAAAGAAAGAAAGAATAATAACAGAGAAACGGAACAATAACAATATGTCGCCGACTTTCGTCGGGGCGACATAATAATAATAAGAAACGCAACAAAAACAATAAGTCTCCAAACTTCGTTTGGGAGACTTAATTAAAATCTTGTTGTCAACATATTTAATATGTACAATTTAAACAAGACTGAGGCAGTCGGAAACGACAGCTATCCATGCACTCCCCACATTTTGTATCCCTGTGCACCTTTTTCACAATTATACCTTTGAATACAGGCTCAAATTTTGGAAAATTAAAATTCTAAAACCTTATTGCACATCTGCATACAGTGTATGACAATACTGTATAGAAATAAAATGTATAAAATGAAAAATGATTGTTTGTTTAGTTGGTGTTTTATGCCGTTTTCAGCACATTTGGCTATTTCGCAGCGGCCAGTTTTTATTGGTGGAGGAAGCCGAAGTACCCTGAGAGAACAACTGACCTTCGGTAGGAAGCCTCGCAATTTTCAAAATTCAACAAAAAAACTGAAATTCAAAATTCTAAAACCTAATTGCACGTCTACATATAGTATGTGACAATATTGTATAGAAATCAAATGCATAAAATGAATCAAAGTGCATAGGCACTGCTAGGGTTAGGTTGCTAGCATTTGACTTTTATTTGTACAAACATTGCTGATGATTATTTCAATAAATATGCACTAATCAATCAAAGAAAGCACGAGTCGGCTAACGCTTCTTGAATTATCACTCTAAATTGAATTTTTTTAAAAAGACAAACGCATAATAATGATTTGATGAATTAAAATAAACAGAAATCAAAGGTCTTCAAGTTATTAAGGTTATATAAAAAGACAAAGTTTGGACAATTGTAGAAGGGGGTCATTTCTACAATATATTTACACTACCTTGCGCATGTGCAGGTAGATCAGAACGTAAACATTCAAGCTTTCAATTAAAATAAACCCATTATACTTTCGATAATACCGTTTTCTAAATTAATGATAAACACATTGTTTTTCAATCTTAATGTGCAAGTTGTCGGCATTTCAAATAACCTGTATGCAATTCTATCACTGACCAACAGGTTTGACAAAATGAAGTCACGATGATCAGGTCAAAAGGTTAATCAAATACACAAAATACCATCAGAATTACAAGAAGAATAAGCAAATAATGTGCAAAATATGTTCTGTATAAGTTAACAATCACGTTCACAACAAAAATGGAACTTACCTTTGAAATCTTTTGAAAATAAGATCGGAGTCGAAAATATCCGTGCAAATGTCACAGTAAACATTCAAAATCCTTACGCCGATATCTGGTACATTTTAAAAGGCGCGAATACTTTACACGGCTTTCAAAACAAAAAGGAAATCGTCAATAAAACACACATCTTTTATTAAATAACTGGACAATTACACTTCTCGGTGTGTTTCAGTTACATTTCTATTAAAAAACAACTACAACAACAACAACAAATATTAGGACTATTTTACCGCGGAATGTTTATTTTCTTATATGATATTCCAATATAAACATAGTCGTAATTCGGAAAGAAATTCGTTTCTTTGCGCATGTGTCATATCCCAAAATCGAGATAAAAAGCTGCTTAACTAGCCTTGCTTAAGCTTCAATCCTAGATAAGCTTGCATATTTACTCATAAAAACATAGTTTCAAAAACTTCTGGTCCAACTTTTTCCACAAAACACCAGATTTCCAAAGTTTCCTTCATTGTCTAACCAAACGACCGACGGCATAAGGGTTTTGGTTGCTTAGCAACCTAACCCTAAAAATGAACGTGGCGTTTAGATCACAAGCTTAAATTGCCAATTTAAGAAATTTGATCGCTGTGGGCCCCAATTTTTGAAAATCAAAATTCTAAGACCTTACTGCGCATCTAAATACAGTATGTGAAATGAAATACATAAAATGAAAAACGAAAGAGGAGTTAAGGTCACAAGCTTAAATTCACAATTTTCAAAATTCGACCCCTGTGGGCCCCAACTTTTGAAAATCAAAATTTTAAAACCTTATTGTGCATCTATATATGGTACGTGATAATACTGTATAGAAATTAAATGCATGAAGTCAAAAATGAAAGAGGAATTTAGGTCACAAGCTTCAATTCCTAATTTTTAAAATGTGACACCTTTGGGCCCTAATTTTTGAAAATCAAAATTCTAAAACCTTATTGTGCACATATAGTATGTGACAATACTGTATAAAAATTAAATGCATAAAATGAAAAATAAAAGAGGAGATGATGATTCTGTAAATATTTTAGGATTTACATGTAATGGTTTTAAAGTCCTAATCATCCCTGCACTTCGAAGAAGTTCGGGGATATTGTTATCACCACCATCCATCTGTCCATCACACTTTCTTGTGACCTAAACTCCTCGTTCAATTTTAACTTCATGCATTAAATTTCTATACAGTATTGTATATTAGATATATTAGAATTTTCATTTTAAAAAATTGAGGCCCACAGGGTTCGAATTTCTAAAATTTGGAATTTAAGCTTGTGACCTAAACTACTCTTTTATTTTTCATTTTATGCATTTAATTTCTATACAGTATATTCAAAAACTATGTAGATGTGCAATAAGGTTTTAAAATTTTTATTTATTTTCAGAAAATTGGGGCCTAGATATGTCAATTTTCGCTAAAAGCTGAATTTAGGCTTGTGACCTAAACTCCTCTTTCATTTTTGACTTCATTCATTTGATTTATATACAGTATTGTCACATACTGGCAATAAAGGTTTAGAATTCTGATTTTCAAAAATTGGGGCCCACAGTGTCAAATTTCGAAAATTAGAATCTTTCAGTTTTGATTTTTACATCAGAGGACCGTCAGGGCCTCGGGTGTATTGCCATCACCTAAATTTCCCGCTTATTTGCATATATGCATATATTTAAATTAGTTTTGGAATGATAACCGACCTATAAAAATTATAGACCCGCGGACATTATGTAGTGCAAAATAAAATTCCTTATCGCTTCTTTTAAATTCATGTTTTCAATGAATACTCAGATTTTTTTTTTTAAATCCAAATTAATAATATGAAAACATTTTGTCGTTAGAAATATTAGAATATTAATCAAACAATCTTTAATATCAATGACGTACCGAAAAATTGTTGTTGCGGATGAATATATATATATATATATAGATTTTTGAACTAAAACTTTATGCTATGAACTACTGTTTGGATATATATATGTAGACAAGATTGTCAATGCATGAATAATGCTGTTCTCATTCCCAATGCATCTATACTAGTCATTACAATGTTAATGCCCTTTTTGCTAAGCCGATGGGGGCAGTCAATGTTACCGTTGTCTGTCTGTATGTAAATCTCTGTTCATCATGAAAGTGATTTCCGTTTTATAATATTAATATGGCTCAACTGAATGTTATTAAATATATAAACAATGTTTATTATCACCAAAAAAAAAAACCAGATAAATTTAAAATTTGGATTGTGTCCCTCTTATCATTATAGTTATATTTCCATTTATATTTGGAAATATTTTTACTATCTTAATAATATTTCGAACTCTTATTTGCTGCAGACAAATGTTAAACAAAACACTATTTATTTTAAAGTGCTCATTCCCCCCAAAAAAATAATCAAACGCAAAATTGAATGGTGATTCTTTCACTATTCTAGAGACGTGTCCCATAGTAACTAATATGCAAGCAAGATTTGTCTTTTTCAGTTTTAGACATAATATTATCGATATATGAGTTTACTGTTCATCTGGTATCTTTCACCCAAATATTACAATTTATCTGTTTTAATATGATTGTCTTGACCTCTTTCTCATAATTCAGTGACTATTCAAAAAAATATTTGCTATGTTGATTCTCTGTCATAAGTAATAAGCTAAAGATTTTTGCAAGTTTGCAACTATACGGTCATAATGCCAATCTAGCAGTTCTCATTTGACCACGTCAACATTTCATGGATAATTTACAAAGATAAGTTTCTTACTATAAGACAGTATCTCAGATATGATAGCAAATTATATTATGTGTACTATATTGTAAGGTGAACATCTGTCTGGCAGGTACTATATAAACACCTGTCATTTATCAATAATCCAACATAACTTGAGGTCCTCTGATGTTCAGTACTTCAGTACTTTGATTAATTTTATTTCTATACAGTAATATCACATACCGTATCTAGATGCACAATAAGATTTTAGAATTTTGATTTTTTAAAAATTGGGGCCCACAGGGGTTGAATTTTGAAAATTGTGAATTTAAGCTTGTGACTTTAACTTCTCTTTCATTTTTCATTTTATGTATTTAATTTATATAAAGGATTGTCACATACTGTATTTAGATGTGCAGTAAGGTTTTAGAATTTTGATTTTCAAAAACTGGGGCCCACAGGGTCGAATTTCTTAATTGGTAATTTAAGCTTCTGACCTAAACTTCTCATTCATTTTTCAGTTTATGCATTTGATTTCTATACAGTATTGTCACATACTATATGTAGATGTGCAATAAGGTTTTAGAATTTTGGTTTTCAGAACTTGGGAACCACAGGTGTTGAATTTTGAAAATTGGGAATTTGAGCTTGTGACCTAAACTCCTCTTTCATTTTTCATTTTATGTATTTAATTTCTCAACGGTATGGTCACAAACTGTATATAGATGTTTAATAAGGTTTTGGAATTGTGATTTTCAAAAAACTAGGGCCTTTAGGGTCGAATTTTAAAAAAATGGGAATTTTAAGTGGGTGACTGAAAGTTTTCTTTCATCTTTCATTATATACATTTTATTTCTATACAGTATTGTCATACACATCATATTGTATGCAGATGTGCAATAAGGTTTTAGAATTTTAATTTTCTAAAATTTGGGCCTGTATTCAAAGGTATAATTGTGAAAAAGGTGCACAGGGATACAAAATGTGGGGAGTGCGGGGATAGCTGTCGTTTCCTACTGCCTCAGTCTAGTTTGAATTTAAATTTGCTCAATGCATGGGATATCACATTTATGGTTGTATGTGTACATGTATAACTTGTACCTGAAAATCATCTTATAAAATCTTTGTGAAACTGTAATTATCTCCCTTTAAAGCATTTTTTACACCCTTATTAACGTGTAATTCTTGTTAACTCTATTATTTCTTTTATTGTTCGTGTCATTTCATGAAAGTTATACCAAATATTAGTATATAAATTGAAATTAATTTTATCTGGTTTAGAAATATGGTTGCATATAGAATATATCTTATTTACTTTATTGCTATCACTCAAATTATCAAATAAAAAAAACTTCAATAGTCCAGCAGTTGTCTGCTTAGATAAAAAACATTAACAAATCGAAAAAAAAAAAATTAATGGGGAGGGTTACTTAAAATGTATATAATTCTTACATGCATCTCCCTGTCATGTTAATAAACCATTCAATTTCAGTCATGGATACTTTTATGGTCTTTTATTTAGTGAAGTATTGCACTCCTCAAACTAAGGTAGCTAAATTCGATTGGATTTGCATGTTAATCTTACATTTGAATGGGTCTCTGTATCAGTTAACATATTTTTAGAATTTTATTAGTGAATTTCTCTAAATTTTGTACCCTCTTTGAAATCTCTGTAATCATCAATATGCAAATGCAGTAGAAGGGGAAAACATATATAAGAATTTACAAAATTGGAACAATTCAATTCTTTCTTAATCATGTCATATATTTGCATTAGCTGAGTCTGTACTGATATCCATGTTATTTATCGATGTCGAACCATGATCAAACCTATAATTACACCCGCTCAGAAACAAAACATGATCATCCACTGATCCAGCGTTTTTGTTTTTATTTTTTTTGATACGGCGCCAGGCCTTGCCCACGTTTTTCTCTACAGAAATACATCTTCTAGTACCATATGCTTCTTTTTACACTAAAAATACAATGGGCGAGGCTTAGCGCCTGTATGAAAAATAGGCTGGAAAACTGAAATCGTTAGGAAAATTGACCAAACTGAATAAACAAGCCACCTTTCCAACGTGTTTTCATACACTCTATGTTGTTTTTATTGATTTTTTTACCATAGTTTTATGAATGTACATTAAAGGATTCATAAACATCATATGTGCTGAATGGACCCAACTTGACAAAATGTCAGTTCACAGTGCCATTTTAGTGGGTTCGTGGGTCTTATAGCTCTACTTCTTTGCCAAACCATAATTTTCATTCAAATTTGAATAAGAAGTTAGCTCTTAACTAATCATATTTTATTTCACCCTTAAATTATCTTCGTCTAAACAAAAAATATGAAATATTATCAAGTAAACTGTTCCCATGATTACTGCTGTGAAGCCAAAGCCAGCAGTTGAACTGTTGTCTGTTTCTGTATCAAACTCAATAAAATTCCTCTCTATTTAATGCACATTTCACTTTATATAGTCTTAATACCATACAAAAACATCTGACTGTATTACACTACAGATAGTACTAAACTAGAGGCTTTCAAGAGCCTGTATCGCTCACCTGGATTTAACTTTTCACCTTGAGCAGACCTAAAAATTTAAGTGTTTTTCTATAGGATTCTATGTTAAACTAATTTCAGCTGTGGCAGTCATCTTGGTTGACAGTCCAGGTCAAAGGATATATTTCTTAAAGAGAACCATCTAAGGACCATTTCTGCTAAGTGTTGTTCCAACTGGCTAAGTGGTTTCAGAGAAGAAGATTTTTAAATGAATTTTCCTATAGGGGCCAATATTTAACTAAGTTCAGTGTGGCAGCCATCTTGGTTGACAATCGGGGTGATCGGACATATTTGTGAAAGAGGACCTCTTAAGGACCAATGCTGCCAATTCTGGCTCCAATATGACAAGTGGTTTCAGACGGGAAGATTTTTCAATGAATTTTTCCATAGGGCCCTATTAAACTAAGTTTGGGTTTGGTGGCCATCTTGGTTGACAGTCTGGGTCATCGCACAAAATCTGAAAGAGGACCATCTAGGGACCATTGCTACCAAGTCTAATTCTAATTGGCTTGTGGTTTCAAACGAGATGATTTTTGAGTGAATTTCCCATAGGGTCCTATGTTAAACTAAGGTCTGCTGTGGCGGCCATCGTGGTTCACGGTCCACCAAATCAGACACATTTCTGAAAAAGGACCTCCTAAGGACCAATTCTGCCAAGTCTGGCTCCAATATGTCAAGGGGTTTCAGACAAAAAGATTTTTCAATGAATTTTCCTATAGGGCCCTATGTTAAACTTAGTTCAGTTGTGGCGGCCATCTTGGTCGACAGTCCGGGTTATCGGACACACCTCTATAAGAGGACTATCTAAGGACCATTGCTGCCAAGTCTGGTTCCGATTGGTCAAGTGGTTTAAGACAAGAAGATTTTTCAATGAATTTTCCTATAGGGCCCTATGTTAAACTAAGTTCGGTTGTGGCGGCCACCTTGGTTGACAGTCCGGGTCATCGAACACACCTCTATAAGAGGACCATCTAAGGACCATTGCTGCCAAGTCTGGTTCCAATGGGTCAAGTGGTTTAAGACAAGGAGATTTTTCAATGAATTTTCCCATAGGGCCCTATGTTAAACTAAGTTCAGCTGTGGCGCCCATCTTGGTTAACAGTCCGGGTCATTGGACATATTTCTGAAAGAGAACCTCTTAAGAACCATTACCAACTTTGGTTCCAACTGGCCTTGTAGTTTCATATAAGAAGATTTTTTAAATTCATCCCCCCCCCCCTTTTCTATTTTTAGTAACAGCAGCCATGTTGGTTGGAAGTCGGAGATGTCTGACATAATTTTTGAAGGGGGCCACCCAAGGACCATCCCACCAAAGTTTGGTCTCAAATGGCCCAGTGGTTTGAGAGAAAAAAGGTCTTTAAAGGAAAGTTTACCATGGATGCCACCTTTAAAGGGCAAAAACTCCTATAAGGGGTCAATCAATGATTTTGGTCATGTTGACTTATTTGTAGATCTTACTTTGTTGAACATTTTTGCTGTTTACAATTTGTCTTTATCTATAATAATATTCCAGATAATAACCTAAAACTGTAAAATTTCCTTAAAATTAACAATTCCGGGGCAATAACCCAACAAAGGGTTGACCTATTCGTCTGAAAATTTCACAGCAGGTAGATCTTGACCTGATGAACATTTTTACCCTTTGGGTCAGGTGAGCTAAAAATTGGTGCCCACAATTATGAACACATAGTGTGAAACGACAATGGTACGCTTTTTATTATGGTACAAAATTGTAATGGCTTGATTTGATCATGCTGTGAAAATGAATTTCACTATGGTACAAAACTCCACATTAGCAATTGCAATTGTTCACAAGCTATCTGTGTAAGAACCATCATATTACTATTTGAGATGTTCACCACTAAGTAAAATTCACCTCTAATGACTTGTAGTTGATCGGAAACCAAATCTTCTTACATAAAATTTAGGTCAAGGTGACTTGATTTTTGCAGGACAAAATATCAGCTCTCTAAGATTTGAGGGGAGGGTTTCACATGTTATCCATATACATTACTTTCAAAGTATATTACCTTATGTTCTCACAACAGGAAGTCAGCTTATGATTCTTCATATTAACATCATAAAACTCAATTAATTTTGCATAAATTGTTGGTACAGCCATGAATAAAGTTATGGCCAGCCCATTTTTCATACCTTCTATTTTTTCCCACACCTAAAAAAACAAGCATTCTGTTAGCATTGCTGATGCAATACAATGAAATTACTAAAATATATGACACCGACTCAAATGTCAATATAAACAATGTACACTAAATACAGCTTTGAGACAACAACTTACCAGTAGCCTGTATTGCTTACCTGGACTATGTCCATACAAGATGGCCACCTGAACCGAAAATAGTTTAACATATGGGAATTTCATTTAAAGATCTTCTTGTCTGAAACCACTTTGGCAATTGGAACAAAACTTGACAGCAATAGTCCTTTGGTGGTCCTCTTTCAGAGTTATATCCGATGACCCCGCCCTTCATCCAGAATGGCCATCAGAGCTGAACATAGTTTAACATAGAACCCTATGGGCAATTTACTTAAAGAATTTCTTGTCTGAACCACTAGGCCAATTGAAACAAAACTTGGCAGGTGAGCTAACAAGGAAACAATGTGCTCATGATGTTGACTCTCCGGTCCAAGCATGTCATTGCATTTTTAGATTCAGTACTCATGGTAGTCACCTTTCAAATTTTTTATGTAAACTAGAGGCTCACAGGAACCTGTATCGCCTACCTGGAAATCACTTGCAGAATAAATTATTTGACTATATCCATTCTGACTTGGTAGTATGGAACATTGCTGCAATTGGCTCACTGAATTTGCCAGATTGCTTGCTAGTTTCAAACAAGAACATCTTTCAGTGAATTTTCCGATAAGGTCCTATGTAACAATATGTTTGGTTGGTTTACGGACAGCTTGGAAGGTGGGCATGGTCATCTGATACAATTCTTAAAGAGGACCACCTAAGGACCATTGCTGCCAAGTTTTGTTTTAACTGATTTTTTCAGACAAAAAGATCTTTATGGCTGCAAAGGTCCATTAATATAATTTCAGTCTCGGCTACTTTGCAGGCAACATGTTCAGACTGATTTTAAACAAATATCATTTATTTAACCATCATTTTTTTAAGCAAAATTCAATTAAAACTAGAGGCTCCCAGGAGCCTGTATCGCTCACCTGGACTATGTCCATCTTGACTGGCAGCCTGGAACATTTCTGTCAAGTTCCAATTGTCTCACTGTTTTCAACAAGAAGATAATTCAGTGAACTTTCCAATTAGCTCATATGTAAAAGTTCCACTCTGGCAGCCATCTTGGATGGTGGACAGGGTCAACCGATATAATTCTGAAAGAGGACCAACTAAGGACCATTGCTACCTAATTTTGTTCCAATTGGCCAAGTGGTTTCGGACAAGAAGATCTTTAATTAAATTTCCCTAAGGGTCCTATGTTAAACTAAGTTCGGCTCTGGCAGCCATCTTCGATGATGGGTGCGGTCACCGGATAAAATTCTGAAAGAGGACCATTTAAGGACCATTGCTGCCAAGTTTTGTTCCAACTGGCCAAGTTGTTTCAGACAAGAAGATCTTTAATTAAATTTCCCATAGGGTCCTATGTTAAACTATGTTCGGCTCTGGTGGCCATCTTGGATGACGGGTGGGGTTATCGGATATATTTATGAAAGAGGACCATTGCTGCCAAGTTTTGTTCCAATTGGCCCAGCAGTTCCAGAGCAGAACATTTTATGAGGCTCTCAAGAGCCTGTATCGCTCACCTAGATTTAACTTTTCACCTTAAGCAAGAAAAAAAATTTAAGTGTTGCAGTCAATTTGACTGATTTTTCTATAAGGTTCTATGTTAAACAAGTTATGGCAGTCATCTTGGTTGACAGTCCAGGTTACTGCTAAGTTTTGTTCCAACTGGCTAAGTGCTTTCAAACAAGAAGATTTTTAAATGAATTTTCCCATATGGTCTAATATTTAACTAAATTTTACCATGGCAGCCATCTTGGTTGACAAACCAGGTGATCGGACACAATTCTGAAAGAGGACAAGTTTAGTTCCAATTGGCTCAGTAGTTTCAGACAAGAAGATTTTTGAGTGAATTTCCCATATGGTCCTATGATTAACTAAGTTCAGCTGTGGCAGCCATCTTGGTTCACAGTCCATAATATTGGACATATTTCTGAAAGAGGACCTCCTAAGGACCATTGCTGCCAAGTCTGGTTCCAATATGTTAAGTGGTTTCAGACAAGATGATTTTTCAATGAATTTTGCCGTAGGTCCTTAAGTTAAACTAAGTTCAGCTGTGGCGGCCACCTTGGTTGACAGTCGGGGTCACTGGACGAAATTCTGAAAGAGGACCATCTAAGGACCATTGCTACCAAGTCTAGTTCTAATTGGCTTTTTGGTTTCAGACAAGAAGATTTTTGAGTGACTTTTGCATAGGGTTTATGTTAAACTAAGTTCGGCTGTAGCGGCCATCTTGGTTCACAGTCCACAAAATCGGACACATTTCTGAAAGAGGACCTCCAAAGGACCATTGCTGCCAAGTCTGGTTCCAATACGTCAAGTGGTTTCAGACAAGAAGATTTTTCAATGAATTTTCCCATAGGGCAGTAACTAAGTTCGGCTGTGGTGGCCATCTTGGTTAACAGTCCAAGTCATCAGACATACTTCTGAAGGAGAACTTTCTAAAGACCATTACTGCAAAGTTTGGTTCTGACTGGCCTTGTAGTTTATTTTTGAAATTCATCCCCCTTTTTCCTATTTTTAGTAACAACAGCCATGTCTGTTGGAATTTGGAGATGTTGGACATAATTTGGAAGTTTGGTCCCAATTGGCCCAGTTGTTTCAGAAGAAAAGATCTTTAAAGGATAGTCTATGGCAGATGCCGTCTTTAAAGGGCAAAAACTCCTATAAGGGGTCAATCAATGATTTTGGTCATTTGACTTATTTGTAGATCTTACTTGGTTTAACATTTTTGCTGTTTACAGTTTGTCTTTATCTATAATAATATTCAAGATACATTTTTACCCCGTCAGTTTTGCTGTAAATGCTTTAGTTTTTGAGATATAAGACAAAAACTGCAGTTTACCCCTATGTTCTATTTTTAGCAATGGCGGCCATGTTTGATTATGAATCAAAACCTCGGATATAATTTATAAACTAAATACCCTAAGGAATATTCACTTAAACTTTTGAAGTATTTGGCCCAGTAGTTTCTGAGAAGATCCTTGAAATAGTTTACGATGACAGAAGCCAAGTGATGGCATAAGCTCAAATGGCCCTTTCGGCCAGGTGAGCTGTATCCTCTTTGGCCTCAAAATTAGTTCTGCACCCCTTTTTGGACCCCTTGTTAAAAAAATTTGGCAGGGGTTCACCTGGAGATACATATTGAATATATCCTAAAGTTATGAACATGTTGCTGAAAAAGTTTTTTTCCCCATACATTTCTATAGTTAACCCCAACCCTATTTGGACCCCCCAAATATAACCTTAATGAACCCCAAGAAAAAAAAGTATTAATGACTGCAACTCTAGAGATGCATATCTAACATATCATTAAGTTTCATAGATTTTGGTCTTACGGTATCTGTAAAACGCGTTGGAAGACTTATTGTTTTATTTTTTTTTAATATCCCTTAGGAGCCCCTTAATAAATTCCCCCTTTGGGGCCTCTAAATATTTACCATGTGGGCCCCTTGTTTGAGTTTCATTTAATAAATACAAAAGAACAAACCTATATCCCCCCAAAAAAAAGCAGAACATAAATGTCCTAGATATTGACCCCAGACAACCCTTTTCTACCCCTCCCCAAATACCAAGTCGGCCCCTTGTTTATATAAACTATACTGATTCTTCATCTATACATATTTGGCCCAAGTTTCAGAGAAGATATTTACCTAGGATAAGCAGAACATAAATGTCCTAGATATTGAGCCCACACACCCCTTTTCTAGCCCTCCACCAATACTAAGTGGGCCCTTTGTTTATATAAACTATATTGATTGCAGGTTGTGAGTCCTGGATCAATACAGTCGTGTTTTTTCTGCGCCACATAATTTTGATAAATAGAACCTATATATTTAGTGTATTATAAATGTAATTAGAACACAAAGATCTTATTCTGTGTAAAAACTAATAATACTTATTAATATTATTCTAAAAAAAAAGGATTGTTTATACTTATCCTCGAGATACATATTTTTTTTGTACTGATTTTGTTTGATAGTGAATAATATTCATCGCCATTTTGTGTGTGTTGTTAAGAATGGCTACGAACTTGGGATGACATACTACAATAGGTATGTGTCGGATAAATCTAGTCAAGATTCTTATTATACACCCCATACTACTGATGAGAACACTTCTAATATAGAAACTGAAGATGATGCGTCCTATTCTCAGGTATTGAGAAGAAATAAAAAACGCAAAGCCGGGTCACCCCTATTCCTGGTTTTGATCAATCCCTAAATAACCTGCCCATTAAAGTTCAGAAGGTCCTGTCCTTAGCGGACCGGTCCTTAGTAATTGGACCTGTCAAGTTAATAAAACCTACTAGAGTAGATAATTTATACTCGGAGTGTTTTGACTCCATACAATTTCGGAAACCTTTGACCTCCATAGAATTGGTGAATGGCAGATAAGGGTAAGTCAACCCACATTTGCTACTTCATCTGTAGGAGTTATATATAAGGCTCTGGAGACCAAAGTGATGAAGAGTTATTTAAGTATTAAATGATCAAAAGGTGGTTAAATTAAACCGTCTTACGTACTACAATACAGAGTCAACAAAGACTCCCCTCTAAATCAGTGAAGCTCGTATTTGGTATACAAACACGACCTAGTAGTGTAATGATAGGTTTTAAATTATACAAGGTAAAGCCATTTATACACAAGGCAATTCAATGTTTCAATTGCAAAGAGTTAGGACATATGAAGTCCGAATGTAGAAACAAAACTGAATGTATACAAGGGGCTCCCATGAGCCTGAATCGCTCACCTGTTATCTTTTGTGTACCAGTAGATCTTGCATCAATGATCACTTTTGCTATTTAATGTATACTGTCACAATTTTCTCCTTAATATTGACCTGTACAGCTAAAATAAAGAATCCTGAACCCAAATAGATGGTTGCAAGGGACTTTTTCATCGGTTGCTATGGACTTTTTCAATGGCATTGACTCTTGACCTTTCTTTTTGACTTGTACAGGTAAATTGTAGGGTCCTGAACCAAAATATATATATATGGTTGCTAGGAAATTTTTCATCAGTTGCTATGGACTTTTTCAATGGCATTGACTCTTGACCTTTCTTTTTGACTTGTAAAGGTAAATTATAAAGTCCTTAACCTAAATATATATTGTTGCTAGGGACTTTTTCATCAGTTGCTATGGACTTTTTCAATGGCATTGACTCTTGACCTTTCATTCTGACTTGAACAGTTAAGAATGATCGCTGATAGGAAATAAATAGGATTTAAATAGGTGTCTTAGCTTGAGAGAACATATGAATAGTAAACAAATAAGCAAGAAAAAAATATAGGTTCATGTGCTCATTTTAGAGCTATAAGGCCTTGAAAATTTTCAGGAAATGGGTTTTTTCTGGATTTTTCATTGTCCTTGCATTGACAACTTCAGTCTCTCAAAGATGTATGAAAAAATAAAAAGGATTTCATAAAATTTTGTCAAATACCATTTTAAGGAATATATGATTGAATTATAAAAGAAAAAGTAGGGGTTCATGGGCAAAAAATTTCATGTTTAAGAAATGGATAAAACCTGAAGATTCCGAAAATCTGACAAAAAGACCAAAACATGACCAGCGAGCATCCTTAAATTGTAGGGTCCTGAACCTCTTAACAGTAGAAAATTAGCAATTTCACAATTTCAGCTTGAAAATTGGAATCCTGAATCAAAACCTTATTGCACATCTACACATAGTGAAGAATAATATTAAACAAATGAAACCACTGAAACAAACAAGAGGCTCTCAAGAGCCTGTATCGCTCACCTGAATTTAATTTTGCCACCTTGAGCAGGACTAAATATTTTAGTGTGGCAGTCATCTTGGTAGGTAGACTGGTAGATGGTGTAAAGTGTTACACTTTTAAATTGATGCCAGTTTTACTTCATTGACTGTATTTTGGTCATATATTAAATGAAGGTAAGCTGTGGAGGTCATATTGCTTGGCAGACAGAGTAATCAGTTGTAGTTGCGAGCATTTATGTCAAATTTCCTTCAAATACACCTATTCTTAAAGGTTTTTTCTATGGCATGTTACTTATTTTTTGTTTGAACTCTTACTACAATGAATACAAATCAAACTGTGTAACTTAATAAACAGTAGTAGTATGTCTTAGCTGTTAAAGAAAGCCATATTTTACTGTATACAGTAAGGGGACGACCATTTGATATTCTGGGGAGGAGGACCAGGAGGATTTGTTTTGGATGGGTTATTTATTTTTGTGGAAAATAAAGACAGATTATTTACTTTCTGCACCGTTGAAGCATGATTTTTCATTTTCAGTAAAACAAGGGAATGATTATTTATTTTCACAATTTTATTTATAATATTTAAAAATACACACAATTTTTAAATTCATGTTTTTATTCTTAAATAAATAACATAGTCAAAGTTGTATCTGTTCGGAATTTTGGCTGTTCCACCTTGCAGTCTCAGTCCCTGTCCAGCACTGTGGTATTCTTTAAGACCATCACAAAGATACCATATTTGTTGTTGTGTATGATGCTAGCACAAAAATGGCCACCATTGCCATAAATCTGTGCACCAAGTCATAACTGCAAAATCAAGAAACTGATTTATAGGTGCAAATAGAAATATGCAATGTACGTTTATATAAGTCATTTCCCTTTCAAGTTTTGTTCACTTTTTCTTTTGTATGATACTTATTTCTCATGTTTGTATGCATGTTTAAACGACATGCATGTTTAATACATTAAAGTAGAATAATGTAATTATTTTTCTGCATTCAATTTTGTGTTGTTAAATATATATATATATACATATATATAATAAGTTTATACTTACATCTTATAAATTCGATGAGATGAAATACATTATTTACCATTTAATCGAAATTAATCATCATCCTCTGGAAGTGAATCTTCTGAATTCAAAACTGCATATATTGCATACGTACAAAAAACAATATAGGTTAAAATGGGAAAAGGTATTATTAAAGTGAGGTAAATGTTCACGAGACAATATACCTCAAGTGAAATGAAACCCATTTTCAGACATTTCAAAAACATTAATATTTATATATGGTGTAGTTTATATATTATTAAAAGATTTGGGAAGTTTTTCCCGAAAAAAAATATGAAAAAAGACGAATTTTGGTAGAATCTGGTGCCACCTCATGCTTTAAAACATGCATTTATAAAATGGTTTAAAAGACCTGCCGAGTTATTTATTTTCAATACATTGTAGGTCAGGTTATTTATTTTCAAACTACCACAGAACAAACCATTCATTTTTGTTATTATCAAGGCTGAGTTATTTATTTTAAAAATCCTCCTGGTCCCCCCCCCCCTTAGAATATCAAATGGTCGTCCCCTTTTTGATATCCTGTTCAAATGACATGACAAATATTTGCAAAGAAAATTTTCTTTTGCTAGCACAAGTCAAAATATTTATCGATACAGAGTCATCTGTCCGAACACCGTAAACCTTGTTACCACCCTATAGAGGCAAACTAAAACATCTCAAGACACAGGTTTGTTCTCATTTGGTCGAAACATTTTGACGACTCCTTTATAAGAGTTGCTTCCCCTTGAACACCTTAAGGGTCAAGTCATGAACGGTAAGTCGTAGAGACTTGGGACTTCCACATGTCATGACCTTGAAATTGACCTTAAAGTTAAAGGTCAAAGTCAAACTTGACCCCTGACATTAAAACTTGCTACCGCTCTGTCTTGGAAATGGTAAAAGATAGCTGATTAAATATATTGAGAAAAATGTTCATCTTGTCAAGACGCAACTTTGTCGTGTTTCGGTCAAAGCAGTATATCAACTCCTTATAGGAGTTGTTGTCCCTTGAATATTTAACAGAACACGTAAATGGTCAATACTCACAGACGGTTAGTTGTAGAGATTTGGGACTTACAGAAATGTTCATCAGAGATCAAAAAATTTTAAATGACCCCAAGGTCAAAATTTACCTCTGACCTTAAACATTGTTACCCCTCTATCTCATAAACCGTAAAAGATAGCTGATAAAATGTATTGAGAAATATGTTTAGAATGTCAAGATATACATTTGTCTCCTTGGGTTCGAATCCATATAACGACAACTTATAGGGGTTAGTGCCCTTCGCACTTTTATATTTTTTTTTATCTCACAAACTATAACAGATAGGAAGAAAAGGGTCAAACATCAAGGTCATTGAAAAAGTCCTTAGCAACCAATATAATAGTTCCAGTCAAAATGGAAGAGTCAAGGCATTGAAAAAGTCTTTAGCAACGGACTGAAAAGTACCTAGCAACCATATATATTTATGTTCAGGACCCCATATTTCAGCTTTACAGATGAAAATGGAAAGTCAAGGGTCCGATAAAAAAGTCCCAAGCAACCATATATAATTATGTTCAGAGCAACTATACAAGCAAAATAGGTCAAGGTCATGGTTAATATCCTTAGCAACCATGCAAACAACACCCTAGAAACCATATATGTAAATACAAACTTGAGATAAAAGGTCAATCTGACTTGGGGAAAGCCCTTGCAATTGTTCTCTGAACAATTGTCTTTCTAGTTTTTATTGTTTTACGTATATCATACTACAGAGGAATCAGAAATGGATTTCCTAAAAATATTAATCTGATAGTAGTATGGTACGTTCAGTTTTATGAAACCTAAAAACTTAAGGTTCTAAGGTTTCAAAATGGCGGCCAACGAACTTCTGGTTTCCAAGGATCCAAGATGGCGACCGGATTAAGTTGTCGGAAAGGATTAAGTTGTCATTTTGACAAAGTCAAACAAGGGGACATAGCAGATCTGTAAGATTTCATTCATAACTGAATAAAACCCCCCTAAGTCTAAATATAGATCCGATTAAGAACGTATGATGTATGATGTCTGTTAGAAGGTACCTAAGTATACTTCCGATTACACCAACTTCCCCTTCAGGTCCATAGCGGAATGTGGTTTTAGACACCCCAAAAACACAAGGTGCCGAGGATCCAAGATGGCGGCCGGATTACGCTGTCGGATGCCAGCTAATCCCCTACCTGATTAAGTTGTCGTATTAACTTCTAAAAACACCTGGAATGACAAAAAAATATGCTCTATAGGGATTAAGTTGTTAAAATGGGATTACTTCCAACACAAAGAAAAGCAAGGAATGTCGAAACAAGCAGAAATCATCATTAACATCATTTTGTTCTCATTTCGGATATCCAAAGAAAATGCACAATCCAAGCCACCCGTCACCAGCTGCTCAACGTCACAACCAGGACTAAAGTGAAGGCCGGGTTGAGGTAGAATAACACATGCGTGACAACATATTTTGATGGGAGAGTAATAACTCTTTTCCCACCTTTTTCCATGTGAGGATAATTTGTACAGTCTAGGAAGATAACTCTTTTCCTAAACCTTTATGTTTGAATTATTAAAGTCATAGTTCTGTAAAAATGACAAAGACATATTTTTTCAAAATTTATTGACAATCATATTCCATAAATATACAACAATAATTTAAAAAATGTCATTCGTAAGTCTCTTTCAGCCTGGCATTGTTTGACTCCAAATCCTGGGCAGAAAAGTCTTTCATTATGTCTTTATCTTGATGAAATGAATGCAGTAAAGTCAACTGTTTGGCGTGCAGTGGTACTGAGATCTTTTGATGACCAATATGTTCTCGAAGCAACAATGGTAGGATCCCGGCGTGCGTCTGAGTGAATCGAAAAATTCTGCAGATCCGTCTTTCGTGAAATGAGACAGCACCCAATGACTTCCATTCTTTGCACAGGAGTCCATACTGACGACAAAGCTCTGCAGCCTCTACCCTACATGAGTGGGGAGATGATCAATCCATTTTGGACCAAAACTACACAGGAAAAAAGGATTTTTCAAGTTGAAAATATAGGGTAAATATAGGACAATTGCTACCAAATTTCACTTTTAATTTATAGCTTCCACCTCCCCTACAGCCATACCTCACCTCCTTTTTACTTGAAATAAAAGTTAATAACACAATTTTTATAAAAAAAAATGTTCTAAACTAAATGTTACAAACTAAATTGTAAATGAACCCACTTTTACTGAAACTTAGTGTTCAATTTTGGCATTTTAAACTTGTTCAATAATTCAAATCAATATGAAACAACGAATTCAATTAAAATATATTGTACCTCCCATCAGTCTCAATTGCAGAGCACTCATACCAATATTGTTTGACTGTTTTTAGTTATTTCAAGGTAAACTAGAGGCTAGTCGCTCACCTGTATCTAATGTGATTTTGGAAATTATGTAAAATTATATAATGATTGAGACCAAGATTGGTTTAATTTGACACAGTATTTAAAATTAAAAACAGGTCATCTTAGTGTAGTCTTACAATAGCTACTGAAGACATCTTATCATTATTATTTTTGAATATGTGGTCAAGTTGTGACCCTTCAGAATTTTTTTTACAATTTTCTGATAGACTTCTAAACAGTTAACTTCTATGTTCTTTTTTAGCAAAGGCGGTTTGATGGCTGGGTCATCCAATCTACAATAGATCACAATAATTGAATAATGGATCAGCTACAAAAGTTACAACACCTGGTTAACAAATCAAAAGGAACATTTATACCCTGTTTTATTTCATTCTATTTAGTGGTTCTCTAAAACAAGACATTTGAATGTATCTCCCATAGTGTCTTATGTTAAACCAAGTCCCCTGCCGGTGGCCTTCTCTGATGATGGATCAACTACAAAGTAACAACACTTGGTCAGCACCTCATAAGTAATATTCATGCCATATTTGGTTTCATTCCATTCTGTGATTCTCTAAAAGAAGACATTTGAGTGTTTTTCCCATAGTGTCCTATGTTAAACTAAGTCCCCTGTTGACGGCCATCTTGGATGATGGATCAGCCACAAAGTAACAACACTTGGTCAGCACCACATAAGAAACATTCCTGCCATATTTGGTGTCATTTCATTCAGTGGTTCTCTAAAAGAAGACATTTGTTTGTATTTCTTATAGGGTCTTATGTTAAACTAAGTCCCCTGCTGTCGGCCATCTTGGATGATGGATCGGCTACAAAGTAACAACACTTGGTAAGCATCTCATAAGGAACATTCATGCCATGTTTGGTTTCATTCCATTCAGTGGTTCTATAGAAAAAGACATTTGTATGTATTTCCCATAGGGTCCTATGTTAAACTAAGGACCTCACTGGTGGCCATTTTGAATGATGTAACGGCTACAAAGTAACAACACTTGGTCAGCACCTCATAAGGAACATTCATGCTATGTTTTGTTACATTCCATTCAGTGGTTCTCTAAAAGAAGTCATTTGTATGCATTTCCCATAGCGTCCTATGTTAAACTAAGTTCCCCGCTGGCGGCCATCTTGGATGATGGATCAGCTACAAAGTAACAACACTTGGTCAGCACCTCATAAGGAATATTCATGCCATGTTTGGTTTCATTCCATTCAACAGTTCTCTAAAAGAAGTCATTTGTATGCATTTCCCATAGGGTCCTATGTTAAACTAAGTCCCCTTCTGGCGGCCATCTTGGATGATGGATCGGTTACAAAGTAACAACACTTGGTCAGCACCTTATAAGGGTTCATTCATGCCAGATTTAGTTTCATTCCATTCAGTGGTTCTCTAAAAGAAGCCATTTGTATGCATTTCCCATAGGGTCCTATGTTAAACTAAGTTCCCCGCTGGCGGCCATCTTGGATGATGGATCGGCTACAAAGTAACAACTCTTGGTCAGCACCTCATAAGGAACATTCATGCCATGTTAGGTTTCATTCCATTCAGTGGTTCTCTAGAAGAAGTTCAAAATGTAAAATGTTAATGACGACGACGGACGACAGACGCCAAGTGATGAGAAAAGCTCACTTGGCCCTTCGGGCCAGGTGAGCTAAAAAGGGAAAAATTGAATCTGTGTATAGTTTACTATTTAAGATTTCATTTACATTTTGAGCCTACTAAGAAACAATCTTAAGATTACAATTTGGATGCATGGGTTCATGCATATTGCATCTAACAAATAAACATCAGCAGTGCTCAGTCAGGGTCAGCTGAAATACAAAACAATAATTGGAAAACATTTAACTAGAGGCTCTCAAGAGCCTGTATCGCTCACCTGGATTTAAGTTTTCACCTTAAGCAGGACTAAATATTTAAGTGTTACAGTCAATTTGGCTGGTTTTTCTATAGGGTTCTATGAATAGAATAGAATAGAATAGAATACTTTATTATCCAATTTGGGCCCATTAAGAGCATACATGTTAATTTGAAGGATAGTCAAGTCAATCTAGCAGAAATTTTACCCTAACCTTAAAGTAATTGCAACAGAAGATTTTTAAGTTTTAATCTTTAGCATTATACCCCAAATATACACAGAAAAAAGTCCAACAAAATCTAACTTGAGGAAGACTAAAAAATCACGATTTCAAAATTCCTATGGAGATTTGCATTGAAAATGGGAGATAACTCTGCAAAAAAGGCAGAAATATCAATAAAAATTGATACAAAATTATAACTTTACGGCTTCTATTCAACAGAATGTATTGATTCTTGATATTCTAGCCGTCTTTAGAGTATAACAAACAACTCTAAAGATGTTTTCATATGTTTTATCAAGCTACAACTTAGATTTCGTAATTCACTAGTTGACCATTTATTAAATTTTTCAACATGTCAAGGTAAAGAATCTCAAATTTAATACAAATGATTAAGCATATATTCTTCTCATTGTGGTTTAAAGTTTCTTTGAACATCGTAGATGCTGAACAAATATAATTTACAGATATAAACAATACCAAATTTTCACATTATTTTTTCAAAATGGTCACAAAGCCACAAATTTGCAATTTCTTTAATGAAAAATGTGCAAAAAAAAATAAAAATACCCATAACACTTCGGTTTTGTACATTTCATGAGCAGAAGATTATGTAAAATAGTCAAATACAAACTTATAACACCATCAAAGTATCATACTTTACATGAATTTTAAGAAAATCAACCAAAAACTGACAAAAAAGGCTAATTTTTGCAGAGTTATCTCCCCTTTCCAATGTTAATTTCCAAAATTAAAAATGCTGATTTTGAGTTTTCCTCATGTTAGATTTTATTGGACTTTTTTCTGTGTATATTTGGGGCTTAATGCTATAGATTAGAACTAAAAAATTTTCTGTTGCAATTAGTTTGAGGTTAAAACTTAGTTTGACTGGACTAGAAGAATTATTACAATTAAAGGAAAAAAAAAAAAAAAAAAAAATTATTTTTCTACGTAAAATAAATACTAATATAAGTTACGATCAATAAAATATACAAACAAAACAGAGATACATTGAATCAATTAAGTATAGCTTTCTGTCGTATTTCAAAACATTTAAACAAAAATTCTCCCAAATCATTTATTAAAATGGGATCTTCACATATCATCAACCATATAAATACGTTATTATCCGAAAGATGTTGCAGATTTGTATATTTTCCATATATTTTATTAAGAAATGTCGTTCGTTCCGTTTCGTATAATTTACATTTTAGGAGAAAGTGAACTTCATCCTCTACCTCCTTACTATTACAAAGTTTACATAACCTATTTTCTGCAACTATCCCTTTATATCTCCCCTTTTCGATTTCAAGCTGATGGGCACTAATGCGAAATCTCGTAAGGCATTTTCTAATTTCTTGGTCTTTTATGTCAAACAGATATTGTTCTGCTTTTAGATCGTTCTTAAAGTCACAGTATGTGCGAAGTTTGCCTTTCTTCACAACAGCGTTGTCTATTAAATCTTTTTTCCATTTTTTCTTTTAATTAGAGTTAACTTTATTTTATCTAAATCAAGTTTTTGATGATCAAATACGATACCAAATTGTTTCATTATAAAGTCAAAGCTACTAAACCAACTTTGCTTTCAATTGTTATGTAAATCTTCACTTGTAGTTAGAGATTGGTACAACAAGCTTGATTCGTCCTGTTCCGCTATTCTTTTCACAAACTTTAAAAAACTACATATAATATCAATATAAAAAGATGTTCTTCCAAGTTCACCCATCACAACAGTATTTGTACTTTTGGTATGTACCCCCAATATGTATTTGTAAAACTTGACACATAATTTGTCACATTCGAGCTTACTAAATGCTTTTTCTAATTTGAATTCTTGTTCATTTCTTATTGATGCAGAAGATGAAGAACACATTCCGCAAATTTCACAACCATACAATAAAATGGGTTTGATAGTATGATCGAAAATATGTAAACTTGTTTTTATGCTAGGAGAAATGTTGCCGAAAATATTTTTAAGTTTGAAAAAAGCTTTTAAAGATTTATTATATAAATCTTTTTGTGCATGTATAAATGAGCCGGAAACGGAGAAAACAATTCCAAGATACTTATAATTATGCACATTTTGGATTTCTACATTATTTAATGAAAACTTTTCATCTATTATTTTCCCACCTTTGTTAAATATCAATACTCTTGTTTTTGATAAATTTACATCAAGACACCAGTACTTGCAATAAGATTCTAATTTATCTAAACATTTTTGGAGACCGGATTTAGATTCTGATAACAAAACCACATCATCGGCATAAAGTAAACAGTTAAGATTACAATTTCCAATTTCCACTGAGTCACATGCTTGATCGAATATTTCTGGCAAATCATTAATAAATATTTTAAATAAATTGGGGCTCATTGTATCTCCTTGCCGTACCCCAACTTCAGATTCAAATTTAGTTGTTAAAATATTTCCTATCCTAACTTGTAGATGATTCTTTTTGTACATGTCTTTAGATAGTATAATAAAATAAATCACCAATATTTAACATTCTTAATTTCAACAACAATGCTTCATGAATCACACAATCAAAAGCCTTATGAAAATCAATAAAACAAGTACAAAAATATTTATTGAATTTAGTATATTTTTCTATAAGCGTTCTTAAAACAAAAATATGATCTATAGTTCTTGTTTTTTTCTGAAACCCGATTTGAGTTTTGCTGATTATCGAATTTTCCGTTAAATAAACATCTAATCTATTATTCAACAAAGTGTTAAATAATTTTGCAACACAACTCATAGCAATTCCTCTGTAGTTAGACGGTTCATTTGAATTCCGAGACTTGAACACTGGCGTTAAATAACCTGATTTCCACATATTAGGATAATGTTTCATTTTCAATATAGTATTAAAAATTTTTAAAAGACATGGCATAAGTATGGATTTACTACATTTCAACATTTCATTGGATATTTGGTCAAGTCCTGTTGACTTCCCATTTTTCAGTGATCTTATAGCAGTAGAAACTTCTTTTTCAGAAATTATATAGTCTAATTTATTAAATATTTTTTCTTTTTCCTTCTCTGATAACCATTTATTGATCACCTCTATTCTTTCTTTAAAACATGGTGATACATTATTCAATTTGTTGAAGTGATCTTTCCAATCATTGATAGAAATAGAATCTTCTAAATTATTTTTATCCTCATTTTTCAGATCATTTAGCAAGGACCAGTACTCTTTGGGGTTATTTTCATGGAGATTATTTAACTTTTCAACAATTAAACTTTTATAATGACAATATTTCATTTTGCACAACTTACTATATTTTTTTCTAAATTTATAAAAACTACCTTTCACTAGGGGATCGTTTGGATATTTTGATAGTAAACTGCCCCTGTCGTCTAATACTTTTCTCATTTTTTGTAAATCTAAATCATGCCATTTCTTATTTTTGGATTTTTTCCTTTTCTTATTAACTCTTTTCTTCAGTGCCTTATTACCAGCAGATTTTAAAATATCATGAAAATTTGTTACTAAAGTATCAACATCACTGCTTTCATTTGTTTGTGAACTTATCAGGTTACTAATTTTTGTTTGTATTTCATCAGTTTTAAGTGCATTTTCAAACAAACCTGGAGAAATATTTTCTTGCCATTTAAACAAACATGGGAAGTATTCAGACTTCTCTTCATTTACAATAGTATTTACATTGACATTGGGTCTTACTGATATTCTAGAATGATCTGACAACCTTGGTATAATATTATCAACATAAAAATAAATAACACTATGCAGCATTTCTTCTGCCACAATGCAGTAGTCTATTACACTATTACCGTTATACTGGTAAGATGTAAAGTTACCTTCAAAATCACCCAGAGTTCTACCATTTAAAATTCGAAGCCTACTTGAAATACACATTTCCAATAATTCTTTACCCCTTTGACAAATTTTACTATCCTTACTTGTTCGTTTTTGAACATTTTGATCAACTATATATTCATCATACATTGGTACATAACCGTCCTCATCATTTACAATATGATCTAAATCAGTACCAGTTCTACCATTAAAGTCTCCCATTAAAACAACTGATCCATTGTTTCTAAATTTACCAATATCTTGATAAAGCAAGTCTAAAATGTTCACATCTTGATATCGATAAAAAGATGAATTTTGTGGTGGAATATAAACAAAACATAAATAAATATCTTTTTCCGTGCCAAAATTTTTTTTATCCAAAACTAACCATTGGTATTCCGAGTTTGTGTTTTGTAAATATACAATACCTTTCCTTACAGTTTTTTTTACTAAAATAGCTAAACCACCATATCTTTGATTTCCTTTAGTACATTTTCTTTCGATTGAATGGATAACATAATTCTCCAATGACAAATTTGAAATGTCACATTTTGTTTCAGAAAGCCCTATTATTTCACATTTTTCTATGGATTCTAAAAATGATGTATCTTTGTTTTATCTGCATATTTAGAAATAAGTTTATTTACATTCCAATATCCTATATTAAGAGATGAGTAATTAAGTTTCATTAATACTTCCAGTATGGCCTCCAATATTCCTGTATCCCAATCCTCCAAGTGCTTTGACGTCTGTCATGTCTTTCATAACTATGTTTTGTATATTTAAATTCTTTAGGTAACATATCCATTACAGCTTTCTTTAAATTTCCAGTGAGCAGGTAAGATCCCTTCCGTGTGAGGTGCATTCCATCCCTGTTCAGAATATTTTCCTCGATAGAACAGATTTCCATTATCACATAAGATTACATAAGACTTGTTGTGTAGTTTCTCTTTAATAAGCACATTAAACTTTTTCACCTTTTGGTTGTCTGCTTTGTTACCCCTCGGCAAGCCTAGAGAGACACTTATTTTAATGTCCGGATATTTCAAGTGTAGTTTTTCAACCACGCTGTTAAGTTCATCAACACAAGCTTCCACAGGTTTGCTTTTTAAATCATTTCCGCCTAAGTGCAGAACAATTCCCCGTAACGCCCCCTTGACTTGATCTCCAAGACTAATTATGTAATCATCTGCTTCTTTAATTGTGTATTTCAATGATGTTATAACTCTTACTTTATCGGTGGAAAGAAAGTTTGAGTTTATGTACTTTGTATTTGAAGTTCCCATCAAAAGAATAAGCTCATGTTTTGGCTTGATGGTTTTTACTGATGGTATCAAAAGTTCCTTTGTGTCCTTCTGTGTGTCCATTAAAACCCTGTGGCAGCCATCCTGGTTGACAGTCCAGGTCATGGACACATTTGTAAAAGAGAACAATCTGAGGACCATTATAGTCCAGTCAATCTAGCATAAATTTGACCCTAACCTTAAACTAATTGCAAAAGAAGATTTTTAAGTTTTAATCTTTAGCATTATACCCCAAATATACACAGAAAAAAGTCCAACAAAATCTAACTTGAGGAAGATTAAAAAATCACGATTTTAAAATTCCTATGGACATTTGAATTGAAAATGGGAGATAACTCTGCAAAAAAGGCAGAAATATCAATAAAAATTGATACAAAATTATAACTTTACCGCTTCTATTCAGAAGAATGTATTGATTCTTGATATTTTAGCCATCTTTAGAGTATAACAAACAACTCTAAAGTTTTTTTCATATCTTTTATCAAGCTACAACCTAGATTTCGTAATTCATTAGTTGACCATTTATTAAATTTTCAACTTGTCAAGGTAAAGAATCTCAAATTTAATAAAAATAATTAAGCATATATTCTTCTTTTTGTGGTTTAAAGTTTCTTTAAACAAGGTAGATGCTGATCAAATATAATTTACAGATGTAAGCAATACCAATTTTTTACATTATTTTTTCAAATTGGTCACAAAGCAACAAATTTGCAATTTCTTTAATGAAAAATGTGCAAAAAAAAAAAAAAATACCCATAACATTTCGGTTTTGTACATTTCATGAGCAGAAGATTATATAATATAGTCAAATACGAACTTATAACCCCATCAAAGTATCATACTTTACAAGAATTTAAGAAAATCAACCAAAAAATGACAAAAAAAGACTCATTTTTGCAGAGTTATCTCCCCTTTCCAATCTTAATTTCCATAGAAAATTAAAAATGCTGATTTTGAGTTTTCCTCAAGTAAGATTTTATGAGACTTTTTTCTGTGTATATTTGGGGCTTAATGCTATAGATTAGAACTAAAACATTTTCTGTTGCAATTAGTTTGAGGTTAAAACTTAGTCTGACTGGACTATTACTGCTAAGTCTCGTTCCAACTGCTGAAGTGGTTTCAGACAAGAAGATTTTTCAATGAATTTTCCCATAAGGCCCTATGTTTAACTAGGTTCGGCTGTGGCAGCCATCTTGGTTAGCAGTCCAGGTCATTGGACATAATCTTAAAAGAGAACCTTCTAAGGACCAATATTGCCAAGTTTGGTTACTATTGGCCTTGTAGTTTCATAGAAGAAGATTTTTTAAACTCATCCCCCCCTTTTATCTATTTTTAGTAACAACAGCCATATCCGTTGGAAGTCGGGAATGCCGGATATACTTTGGGAAGGAGGCCACCCAAAGACCATTCCACCAAAGTTCGGTCCCAACTGGCCCAGTGGTTTCAGAGGAGAACTTTAAAGGAAAGTCGAAGCTGGACGCCGTCTTTAAAGGGCAAAAACTCCTATAAGGGGTCAATCAATGATTTTGGTCATGTTGACTTATTTGTAGATCTTACTTTGTTGAACATTTTTGCTGGTTACAGTTTGTTTTTATCTATAATAATATTCAAGATAATAACCTAAAACTGCAAAATTTCCTTAAAATTAACAATTCAGGGGCAATAACCCAACAAAGGCTTGACCAATTCGTCTAAAAATTTCACTGCAGGTTGATCTTGACCTGATGAACATTTTACCCCGTCAGTTTTGCTCTAAACGTTTTAGTTTTTGAGGTATAAGACAAATACTGCAGTTTACCCCTATGTTCTATTTATAGCCATGTCGTCCATGTTGGTTGGCAGGTGGGGTCAGCGGACATATTTTTTAAACTAGATACCCTAATGATGCTTGTGCCCAAATTTGGTTTCATTTGGCCAAGTAGTTTCAGAGGAGAAGATTTTTGTAAAAGTTAACGGACAACGGACGACGACGGACAACAGATGCCAAGTGATGAGAATAGCTCACATGACCCTGTGGGTCAGGTGAGCTAAAAATAGTACAAATGCTCTGCAGTCAAGTAACCCGTGTTCTGTGAGAGATTCACTGAAATGCAAAATATTAATTAATTACATAAAAAAAACCTACATTAATAAAAACAACACATAATTTTGCTGCATAAGGTTACCTTAATACTATGATCAATCAGTATAAGCATTAAAACCAACTACATGCATAATGTGAATCATTCCACTACATGTATTAATACTTTTTCTTATAATACATATTTTTCCAACTTTTTTTCAAAATATAGGAAAAAGGGTGAAAATATAGGAATTTTCAGTGAAATATAGGAGATATAGGAATTGCCTGGAAATATAGGAATATAGGACCACTTGACACCCTGCGTCTAACACGGTCATGTTCCGTACACCCGGATCGAAGAAGTTGTGGCTTTCCAGGTCTTGCGGGATGCCACGGACATGCGACCCAACCACTCACAGGATTGTCTGGTTATACAAGAGATGGCAACCTCTATATGTGGAAATACAGACGACGGTGGTACTGCGGGTTGAATTTGTTTGTGGCATCCTGCCAGACCTGGAGAGCGACGACTCCTTCGATCCGGGCATAAGGAACATGAATGGTTAGACGACCTGATGTCGACGTCGACCAAAGACTCTCGGATCAACGACCTGTTCACCGAAGGATCTCACCACAGAAACTATTCAGTGGTGGCGCTCAATCAGAAGCTGTACTATGGCAAGGATCCGACACAGAGGAGAAACTGTCACTATTTGGTACTCTTCAACAATCCATTAGACTGACAGCCGATCGTGACTCTTGGACAACAGATGTATCCGTTGAGATCGGACATCTTTGTAAGCTAGACTACGCACCGATGGTTTACAAATGCGGAGAGGATCATTAACGGGGACTGAGACAAAGACATGGAAGCAGACCACAGATCAGAAGAATTCACCAATACACCGGACATCTCCGAGGACAACAGAAAGGATCTCGTAGCTTGCCGAGGTTGCGCACTCATCTTTGTTCCATATGCCGGACTGAGAGACCACATCCACAAAGGAGGAGTTACCTATTGCAAAATGCCAGAAAAAAGACGACGATTCAAATGATGGAATGTACGGGTTCGAGTTGGAAGAGTAATGACGATCTCAGAAACATGAATGTATCCTATATGAAATTTTAATTGTAACAGGTCTCATATTTTATCAACTAAATCAAAATTATGTAAGTATTTATAATATGATATAGATTATCTTTCAACATTTTGTCTATGTCTAAGCATGTGATGAATGATTTATAAAAAACCATTAACATTGAAATCGCATATTAATACAATTCAAAATTGAAAGCAACAAGTCCAGTTTATCATCATCAGCATCACAAGTTATATTATTTGTGAATTTAATGTTTGGGCCTGTTAAAATGTTACATTTCCCCTAACTGGATATTGTAGTAAACCTAATTATTGCTACAGGAACTAACTTTACAGAATACAGACAAGCGAGTGAAATTGCCATGCCCATGCAGACTAGTACAGTTGAAACTTCTCTAGATACATAAACTAACCCTGCATCAGCTACCGTCTATTCCAGTTTCTTTTAATTCCCTATTTTGAATGATTTGAAGGGTGAAATTTCGAAAATTGGAAATTTAAACTTGTGACCTAAACTCCGCATTCATTATTCATGTCATGCATTTAATTTCTATACAGTATTGTCACATACTGTATTTAGATGTGCAATAAGGTTTTAGAATTTTGATTTTCAAAAATTTGGGCCGACACTGTATACTATTAAATGAAATATTCAGAAATAACACTCCCATAAAGGGTTTAATGGTATCTCACCATGAAGTACAACTGAAATTGGCATTATTCATATATAAATTTACATAAAGTCTTCAAGCCATTGGGAGAAAGAGCTTTTTTTAACAGAATTGATAGATTTCATATTTGTAGCCCTTACTGTTAAAAGATCCTAAGGTATTCCTGAGTTTTTGTGGGATATCAGCAAGAATATGCATTTATGCACAATATTACAACAGAAACTAAGATATGAAAACCCATTATAATTCAGTGCATCATGTAACCTAAGAGATGTTGATAGCTATTATAAAACTTTTTTAAAACATTAATCAGCTTGTGAAATCTATAACTCTGTAATAGAAGTTTCTTTTGTTATGGTTTCGCTCATTTAAATCTTCTAACATGTATTAAGTCCTGTGTAGACATTATAATATGGATTACTTTTACCTGTCCAGGGTCAAAATTTGGTAACATTACACAAGTAGCACCACAATACAAGGGGACCATTAATGCATTGACTACACCATGGACATGATGAAGGGGCAACACATGCAGTATAACATCCTTTGGTGACCATTCCCATGCTTGAATCATTCCCGTTATGTTACAGTATAGATTTCCATATGTCAGTACAACACCCTGAAATTAAATAATCTGTACTGATCATTTGATGAATTTTTTTATCGATTGCTGTAAATTTCTTTACTATACAATGATAATTGGTTTGGTTTACTGAGATCTTACACCAGAACAATTGGCTTTATCTTGGAAGCCCATTTCTGTTGGTGGAGGAGGCTAGAGAAATTCACCAAACTATGACAGGAAAACTGACAATCCTTGTCAATGAAGATCACAGTCAAATTAACTACAATGTATTCCACCACAGCTCCCCCCCCCCTCCCCCACCCTGGATAAAAGTGAAACTAAACATTTAAATGAAACTACCTATACTAAATAATAAATTTGAAAACTATTTAAAAAATTTAAATTAAATCATAAACTTGTCAGGAAGGATGGAGAGGAAGACAATGTTTCTGTTTGTAACAAATATATACTAAAA
The DNA here is from genome assembly GCA_028015205.1 of Mytilisepta virgata. Classification (NCBI taxonomy): domain Eukaryota; kingdom Metazoa; phylum Mollusca; class Bivalvia; order Mytilida; family Mytilidae; genus Mytilisepta; species Mytilisepta virgata. Next base: position 66,624,447 of record CM051521.1, read on the forward strand.
ATTCACACATTTCTGCATACCTTATTATTGCATTTTTAATCTTTTCAATTTGATCTACCGGTATTTTACTATATAGAAAATTCCCGGTATAGAATCATATTGGGGTATAAAAATATAACCTTAACAGAAGTTTTTTTTTAATTTTTCCTCAAACATATGTACAAGCTTGATAAACCACAAAAAGTGGACTTTTAAAATGCCAAAAGTCCATACCACAAACTAAGGTTTAAAGTGGTTTTGGTAGTAACGTCAAACTGAAGTAGTTAGAAATCAGGGAAGTTAATGTTTTATACTAAATATGGCTAAACTTCGTTACATGTCAGATAATTATGAAAAATATACCCGTAGATCTATCAAGTATGTGAAAAAACATTTCTTTGTAGTATTTGGATGGGATTTTTTATCACAGAGAATCTAATTACCTTTGGTCTGCCGGTAGTTCCACTTGTATAGATGATTAGACAAGGATGGTCACAGCTCTCTGTATATGTATTTCCAAAACTGGAATTTTCATACCAAGCATTAACATCATACGATTCTGTGTAATCCTCTTTCTCTAATACCCTCAATGGAACTTTCATTTTTTTAACAATCATTTCAACTTTTGGTAAGTATTCAGATGTTGTGACAACAAGCGAGCAACAAGCATTATCTATAACATATTCCAGTTCATTTACTGGGTGACTTTTACAAAGTGGAACTGCAACGCCTTTTATCATCCATGTTGCCCATTGACATACAACATATGATATATCATTTTCACATAAAAATGCAACATGTCCGAAGTTGAGATGGTTTTTAACATTAAGCTGTTTTTTAAGGTCTTCTGATAAAAGTTTACTGTAATGTAAAAGGTCATCATATGTATAACTACCATGCTGGTCAACTATAGCAACTTTATTTTTATACTTCTCTGCATTTAGAAAGACTGGTTTTGCAATCTTGGTATGGCTTTGGATGAATCTATTCTGATGCTGCTTCCACAATGTTTTTAAAAGTAACCATGCTGTCTGGTAAAAAATGGGTAACTTTTTTGGAATTTGTAATTTTTGTAGAAACATACTGTATTCAAAAAATAATTCAAATCCTGAAAAACATGAAATTTTTGGGTTTCAGATATACACTTAAAAACCATACCTAACTTTTCATAAGATTTTATCCTGATATTTAATTAATACAAAAAGTATTGAAACCTTGTTTTGTGATTTTTATTTATAAATGTGGCTTAAGGTTATTTGGAAATTATCAAATGCAACTGTATTTATAAAAACAAAAGTAAATCAAGATGTCACAATATTCTCAATCTTATCTACCCCAGTGAGCTTGAAAATAAGGATTCTAGATACACCAAAGTCCGCTTCATATTTGGATTTGTTTCTTGAGGGACATTTGAAGACACAACTTTATGACAAACGTGATGACTTTCCTATTGTTAACTTTCCTTTTTTGAGGAGCAATATACCAGAATCGCCTGCATATGGCATCTATGTTTCTCAGCTTATCCGATTTTCAAGGGCATGCGCGAGTTATCCTGATTTCAACAAAGAGGATTAATGCTGTCAAAAAAGCTTCTTAACCAGGGTTTTATCAGGGATAAGTTGATTCATCACTTAGGAAATTTTACGGTCGTCATCATGAATTGATTGACCGTTACAGTGTTCCAATATCTAAGATGATGATCGACCTGTTCCCACTGTCGTAACATTTCATGTGCCTCCACCAATTTGTGATTTCCACCAGATTGACTTTGTTAAACTTCACGACGGATGCAGTAGAAGCTGGAACTGCTTACCCTTCCGGAGCACCTGGGTTTACTCCTGGTTTTGGTGTTGCTCATTGTTTTTTAGTTTTCATTGTTGTTGTTGTGCTTGTGGTTGTTCATTTGCCTTCACGGATTTGTCTGTCCAATGGTTTACCTTTTTGCGTGAACCCTCAGTATCTGTATATGCACCATTTATGCTATAGTCAATGGGCCATTCGGATCTCCTCGGAATCATATTCTTGGAATGCCTCGAACTTATCTTTGAATTAATGAGAGTCCCTCTGTAATGTAATCGTTTCACAAGTTTTAGCTTTCTAAAAACATGTGGACTGCTTCGCTGTATCTTAATTTATGGTAATATGTGAGCATGTGGTTGTTGATTTAGTATGGGAATTCTCTGCTGACCAGTAAAATTTTCCGCACGAAAACAGCAAATAGACACGACTCTGGAGGTGTGCCTAGATTGGCAGAAGTTATAAAGTAGAGATCATGCATTTTTTGTTGTAAACATAGTATTATAGTGTATACGATTAAGCAAAACAAACCATGTGTATTGCAGATTAACAAAGCAAATATACGCGTATTAATAATTGATTTCAATAATGAATTTAAGAATATATGAATATTACAAAAACATGTAATGACAGTTGATCGGAACTGATATACACATAGTTAATTTTCCGGGTTTTGATGACTTATCGTCTGTAATTCTTTATCTCATTTAAACCAATGACTGTTGCTGTATCTCAGCCGCATCATAAAGTAACAAATCAGCGGTCAGTAATGATTTCAAGATGGCGTGTATGTCTACTGAAACTAATAGCTCCGCACCGTTGGGCTGGCATTCAAAAAGGGGTGCCTCAAGGCTCAATATTGAGCCTCTTCTTTTTTATGTATTTTTAAATAACATTTTTCATTTTATAAATTATGGATCACTGTATAATTATGCGGACGACAATACCTTGTCATTTTCAAGTCCAAACTATGGTAATTTAATTTCTACTCTTGAAATGGAATCAAAACAGTTGATAAAATGGTTCAAGATAAATAAAATGCAGGCTAACCCTGACAAATTTCAGGTCATAGCAATTGGGAAAAAAACTTTTTACAAAAACCCAACAATTGATGTGCAAAATTCAAAATTGACTTGTGAAAAAGTTGTGAAATTGTTGGGTATAGACATTGATTATCAACTGAAATTTGATGTCCATATTGGTAATATATGTAGGAAGGCGGCTCGGCTACTCGGAGTTCTAGGTCCATTCCTCTCTAGGCTCAATAAACTAACAATATTTCACACGTTTATACTCAGTAACTTTAATTTTTGCCCTTTGGCTTGGCACTTTTGCTCAGAAACAAATGTCAAAAACTAGAAAAAGTGCAGGAACGCGCACTTCGTTTTGTGTACGAGTATTCCAACTCTTCGTATTTAGATTTACTTCAAAGAGCCAAGCTGCCTACTCTACAGATCCGTCGTATCAGAACTATGGCACTGGAAACCTTCAATATTGTTGTCTAAATAATCTGGTCAGTAAAAAACATTCAAATTATTCTTTCAGGTACAGCAACATTCTGGATATCCCAAGGGTAAGAACCTCTTCTTTTGGAAAAAAATTCTTTCGCTACGCAGCCCCTGTGTTATGGAATAGCTTACCTGAACATTTCAGGACTGAAAATATCTTCTCTCAATTTAAAAGCTTAATTCAGTCCTGGAATGGATCAGAATGTAGATGTAGTGCGTGCAAATAGTTTTTTACTTTTATAAAAAGGACAAATATACCTAAGGAGGAATCAAAACAAACGTAATCCATTGGACAGACAAACCCGGGAAGACGAATAAACAACCACAAGCACAACAAATAAACACAGAAAACTAAAAAACAACGAACAACACGAACTCCTATAAAAACCAGGAGTGAACCCGGGTGCTCCAGAGGGTAAGCAGTTTCTTTTATTTTTATTTTTGTAAATTGCTTATGTGGAGATATGTACGTAGACCGGAACAGACAACCAGAGCGGCACTTGCCACCTGTAGCCACTTTTCCAGTCTATGTGCAGCTCTTCCACTATTATGTGCTATCTAGTACTATGCTTTGTGATTCTGCTTTGTTTGCGTTGCATGCCTATTTTTACCATAAATTATGTCTTAAATTAAAGTGTATGTGCATGTGTATCTGTTTTAATGTTATAGATATGTTATTTTACATTCGGTTAAAAGCTCTCCAGAGCTTATGTTATTTGTGATGTTATTATCATGCCGAATCAAAATAAAGTTTGCTATGTCTATGTCTATATGTCTATGACCGTGATGCGAAGCAAAAAGTAATAGCTAATTAAACATTGTAAGGTTTTAATGGTTTTATTAACGCGTGGCTTTGTTTATTTTCCAAAAAGCAATCGTGGGCGAAATGTGTTTATTATGTTGTATTGTTGTATAATGTATATATATTTGAAAAAAGTATGTTAAAGTTTGTATAAAGTTTCGCCGAACATTTATGTTGTATTGCTGCTACCAGAAAATAAGTTTATGTGTTTTCCAGGAGTACAAGGTATTTAATATAAAACAACCGAAGACTAAGTTATCTGTATGTATTTATCTTTATTAATACCTTTTAACAATAACAAAACATTCATTAACAGTTATAACAAGATCAATCTCGAACTGCGCATCACACAGATTTATTTCCTAAAACGTATTTTAAAGAGCACTGAATTGAAATACTATAAATAAAAAAAAGATACCAAAAAGACACAATCACACAGCTCTACATTTATCATGTTTATACAGAAGGATTTACTAAATATCTTGAACTTAGTCATCATCAAAACACACTTGAGATTAAAGAAGCCAAGCTGCGAAAAAAATCCCTTTCATGTCTTACAATTCTTACATTCATTGTTTTAACTCATTCCAAGCTAGCTGACTGGGTTATTTTAAAAACTTTACTTTCATTATTAATCAACCAAAGACATTTAAAACAACAATCAACGATTTCAAAAACATCATAATTTGTCCTTTTTTTACCACGGGGCCGATACCTCTGGTGGTGGACAATTTGTCCCCGAGGGTATCAACCGTCCAGTAGCTTATTATTATAGCATGAATTACAATGATACCAATAGGATACAGGCTAAGACCTCGCCCTGTATAAAAAGTCCCTACCCTGACGACATCACGGACGCCATGTCGCCAGGTAAGATGAGTGTCTATTCACAAGAACTATCGGATTTGACATTTAAATTTACTATATATAATATAAGTATCTTTGATTGTTATTTTGAAAATCCTGGGACGATGCCTCTGCATGGTGGACCCTAGGTCCCCGAGGGTATTCACCAACCCAGTCGTCAGACTTTTTTTATAGAAATTACCAGTATTTAGCAAAATTTAAATATAATAGAATTACTAAGGGTTCATTCCTTGTATTGCACATGGTAGATCTCCTTAGCTGAAATTTGGCTTCCTATTTCGGTATTTTTGGTTATGTGAGTACTTCGTGTTTTAAAATAAATTTGTTTTTTTTTTTGTCTTCCAAATGTTTCGGTTTTAATGCTGCTGATGAGAGGTAACTCCTTGAAATGCGTCGTATACAGCATAGTATAAATTTACTATATCTAATATAAGTATCTTTGGATTGTTATTTTGAAACTCCTGGGACGATGCCTCTGCATGGTGGACCCTAGGTCCCGAGGGTATTCACCAACCCAGTCGTCAGACTTTTTTTTATAGAAATTACCAATATTTAGCAAAATTCAAATATAATAGAATTACTAAGCGCGGGGTTCATTCCTTGTATTGCACATGGTAGATCTCCTTAGGTGGAATTTGGCTTCCTATTTCGGTATTTTTGGTTATATGAGTACTTCGTGTGTTAAAATAAATTTTGTTTTTTGTCTTCCAAATGTTTCGGTTTTAATGCTGCTGATGAGAGGTAACTCCTTGAAATGCGTCGTATACAGCATAGTATAAATTTACTATATCTAATATAAGTATCTTTGGATTGTTATTTTGTAAGATTCTTATAACAGAACCGTATTTTACAAGCAACTTAACGGGAAAATCTTACAACACTAGAAGTCATAATCATCTGACTTGTACATCGACATACATTGTATACGAGGTAGAATGTAATCTCTGTGGCTTGGTTTATGTGGGTGAAACAAAAGGTAGGTTAAATACACAAATGAACGGACATAGATCAGGTATTAACAACAACGCCAATCAGGTTATCAACATTTCAACCTTCCTGATCATTCCATCCTATCAATGAAAGTCCGTATATTAGAAAAAAATATATCACCCTACTAATAATCCAAACCCCAGCACATCCCTTCGCAGACAAACAGAAGAATTTTTGATTAAGGAATTGAGAACTGCTATGCCATATGGTTGCAATGATAAAATTGACAGCATTGGGAATCTTTCAATCCAAAAATGCAGCGAAATCAATGTGATGAATATTTTCAAAATAACTCCACGCCGTAAACGCAGTCATGGTCATCGACATTACACTTCGCCTATTGACCATGACATCTCCTTAAATGCGTTATGGCCGTACATACAAAAACCTTTAGGACTACATCACATTCGAACTAAACTATATTCCATTCCTTTGTGTAAGCTTAGCTCACTCCACAAAAAAAGCAATGGAGCAACAAAGCAAGAATTTTAATTCAGCTGAATACAAACTCGCTGCTGTGGTATCGGATATTGCTTCTCACAGATTATTCAAACCAGTTCGCATCCATAACGACGATTCTCACCAAAGTCGTTCCTCGAAGTTAACCGGGTTTGTTAATAATGGCTTGGATGCCATAAATCTCAGCAATATCCTGCACCACAAAACGGTAAAATCTAAAATTCCTCCATATTTCAAAGACCAAACTGTTCAACATATTCTTATACAAAACCCTTTGCAACCAAGATTTTCAATTACAAACGGGCATTGTGGGACCTTAATTCCGATGACCTGAAGTCTAAACCCCCTGACTGTTCCTGTTCACCATCTCCATTCAGTTATAGTCCTGTGGGTCATGTTATCACTGGAGGTCTCAATCTAGTTGATATTCAAAAGCTAAAAAATATGCTAGCTAAAGGCCCCAAATACCGAGGACTTCACCCAATTAATTGGAAATATAATTTCAAATTACTTATGGATTCTGTTGAGGACTATGCCAGAAAATGGACTTCAAAGGAACAGGAACCTGCTGACACACTATCAGAGTGGGTGAAGGCTATTAGGTCAATGATACAAATCCGAATTAAAAGCCTCCAAGGGTCTATGAGCACTAAAGCTAAATCAATCTTTAAAGACCCTAAGGTTGTTGAAAACTTGACTTGCCTCCATGACATATATGTGGTTGTCCCAGCTGACAAAGCGCCCCAATAACATCGTTTTTGTCTGCAAGAACTATTATTTCGAGTATCTTAGAAACGAATTAGGAATGGATAACACTGCGGGTAACCCAACGTATACACCGAGCACGCTCAGTAAGCAGGAAGTCCTTGATAACCACAAGACCGTTCTTCATTCCTTTGGCATTTCTACAAAGGGTGAAGAAATGGACCTTTCTGTTCTTTATTGGATTCCTAAACTACATAAGAATCCGTTTAAACAAAGGTACATTGCTGGGTCAGCTAATTGCTCTACAAAACCTCTTTCAAAGATTTTAACATTCATATTGACATGTATTAAATAAGCCCTTCAGAATTACTGTGAAACATCATATTCCACCAGTGGCGTCAATCAGATGTGGATTCTTAAAAACTCCAAAAATTTACTTCAATATCTAAAATCAAAATCTTTGGCTACATGCAACAGCATAAAAACATTCGACTTCTCTACACTCTACACTACCATACCACATTCTCAATTAAAAGATCGCTTAAAGCAACTAGTTCATCAATGTTTTTTCAAGAAAAATGGGACACGCAGGTACAAATTTCTTGTTCTACGTAGAGAAAAGACTTATTTAGTGAAGAACCACTCTGATTCTGACAAAAAGTATTCTCAAGATGAAATTGCAAACATGTTAGATTTTCTCATAGACAACATATTCGTTTAATTTGGCGGTCTAATTTTTCAACAAACAATCGGCATTCCAATGGGAACCAACTGTGCTCCTCTCCTCGCCAATCTTTTTCTGTACTCATATGAAGCGGACTTCATTCAAGGGCTACTACGTGAAAACAAAAAGAAACTAGCCCAATCCTTTAATTTCACTTTTCGTTATATAGATGATGTGTTGTCGTTAAATAACGACAAATTCCAAGACTTTCTACATCTTATCTACCCCAGTGAGCTTGAAATTAAGGATACTACAGATACACCAAAGTCCGCTTCATATTTGGATTTGTTTCTTGAAATAGACTATGCGGGATATTCGATGACAAAACTTTATGACAAACGTGATGACTTCAACTTTCCTATTGTTAATTTTCCCTTCTTGAGTAGCAATATACCAAAATCGCCTGCATATGGCGTCTACGTTTCTCACCTTATCCGATTTTCAAGGGCATGCGTGAGTTACCCTGACTTTCGACAAAGAGGATTACTGCTGTCACAAAAGCTTCTTCACCAGGGTTTTATCAGGGAGAAGTTGATGTCATCATTTTGGAAATTTTACGGTCGTCATCACGAATTGATTGACCATTACAGAGTTCCAATATCTAAGATGATGTTGGACCTGTTCCCACTGTCGTAACCTTTCATGTGCCTCCACCGATTTGTGACTTCCCCCGGATTGACTTTGTTGAACTTCACGACGGGTGCCGTATACGGAGCAGGAACTGCTTACCCTTCCGGAGCACCTGGGTTCACTCCTGGTTTTTATAGGAGTTCATTGTTTTTTTTTAGTTTTCTGTGTTTATTTGTTGTGCTTGTGGTTGTTCATTTGTCTTCCCGGGTTTGTCTGTCCAATGGATTACATTTGTTTGATTGCTCCTTAGGTATATTTGTCCTTTTTATACCTAATCAGCATTATAAATTAAAATCAATAGTCATTAAAAGTAATCTAAATAAAAACAAATGTAACTATGAAGCCAATCAATGCTCTAGAACAAACAATTAATTTAAAAAAAAAATTCAATGTTTTTTTTCATGAATTTTGAGATACAATTATTTTCTTTAGTATTTACCATATAAATATCGGCATAGATTTAAAAACCTAAATACTATTAGGGACGAGATCAAAAGTTCAATGTAGGATAAAAAAAACTTAATTCAAATAGTTTGGGGCGGGGGGGGGGGGGGGGTTTACTGACTATCCTTTCGGGTATAACCGTGCCGACAGCACTTTCCAAATCATACCCTGTTCTAACCAGAAAACATTGAAAAACATACCCTGTTCTAAACAGAAATGTTGAAAAACATACCCTGTTCTATGCCGTATAAAATAGATGCTGTTCTAGACCCGGGTTCTAGACTGTATCTTAAGCAGTTAATTAAATAAGCGATCCTGTCCTACACTATAGACAAATACTTTGTTTAAAAAAATACCCTGTTCTCACCAGCAGGGCATGAAAAAGCGACCCTGTTCTAACAAGCCGGACATGAAAAAGGGATCCTGTTCTAACCAGCAGGCATGAAAAAGCGACCCTGTTTTGCGGCACACTCGTAACACTAAAAATATAGCAAGTAAGCCCCAGGCCCAAAATTTCGACTAAAAAAATAGGCAGGATCAAACACTTTTTGTCCTCTTTTATGTCTTAGAGAAAAATTGTGTTTTGTTGTGAACGTATAGGTCTATGAAACTGCCTAGCACTCAAAAGATCGATCAACATGATCAACGTTATTCAGAAACGGTTTCTAAAAATAGATTCAAACACGTGGAGATAACCCTGGAGGGTGCGGCAAAGATGACAACGTCAACTCCTGGAAATAGTAAGGTTTTGGATAGGGTATCGGGAGCCCTGATGATTGGAAGAAAAATTAGGGGGGAAGGGAGATCGTGATAGGGGTGTCAATATTGCGATGCATTCCAGCATTCCATGGTCAGTCGGCTTAAATTATATTAAGTCCAAAAACCGGAAAGACTTCCTTTTGGCACCCCTTGGTTGACGGAATAAGCATAGACATACGCGCGAGGGGTGCCAAAAGGAAGTCTTGCCCAAAAACCAGGGACCAAAAATCCTTAAGCCCAGATTGACAGATAGGGTACAGGTCAACTCATACCCAAACAACACATACCGTATTTCAACCAACTCGTAACTTATTGTTGTAAACATGTACACTTCTTAAGTTATTTGGAAGGAAAATACAGAAGGTTTTGAAAGTTGTATGAAAAGCAATTTTAAATTTCATTACACAGAGAAACCTATGGTTTTACATGATTACATTTGTACTATGGAAGGAGAACACTGCCACCATTCCAAGTTCTAAATTTTATATTCCAAAATCCATATTCTAATTTCGTTATTCGTAATTCTGTATTCTTATACTTGTTAATTCTAATGCCTGTTTTGCAATTTGCATTATGCTTACCACTAAATTACAACTTCTGTAATTCATAATGTTGTATTTTTAAAATTATATTTTTATAACTTCCTAATTCTATGTTTCTAAATTAGTTAATTTTGATTTTGGTCTTTCCGAATTCCAACTTTTATTTTCTTATTTCAAACTTTCAACTTCTAACTTTTGTTTTAATAATTGAAACTAAGTAATACCGGTATTACAAATTACAAATATAGCTTATGACGACTGATGGCGCTGTGTATGTCGGTATCAGAATATGCTGAAACGGATTGGACATGGAATAGTGATGCATAAATAATAAATCATGGAAAAGAATCCATCATATATGACAGGTTGGAAACAACCCCTCAAATGAGGGGTAACCCCTGAATGTAGTGACTAACCCTTTTATGAGGGGTTGAATTCAAGTGATAAATTTTTTTTTTTTTTTAAAAACCACTTCTATATTATATTATTTGTAGAAACTTTGTCCAGAGAACAATACATCTATCTTGTATTATATTGACAAAACATGTCCATGAATTTTGGAATATTCGTGGACATCAATCTTCTTTATTATTGAAAATAAAAGGACCCCTCTTTTAGAAAAAAAGGACAAATATACCTAAGGAGCAAACAAAAATGTAATCCATTGGACAGACAAACCCGGGAAGACAAACGAACAACCACAAGCACAACAAATAAACACAGAAAACCAAAAAACAATGAACAAAAGGAACTCCTATAGAAACCAGGAGTGAACCAAGGTCCCCAACAAGTTCAACAAAGTTAATCCGGTTGAAGTCAAAAATTGGTGGAGGCACACGAAATGTTACGACAGTGGGAACAGGTCCAATGTCATCTTAGATATTGGAACACTGTAATGGTCAATCAATTCGTGATGACGACCATAAAATTTCCTAAATGATGACATCAACTTATCCCTGATAAAACCCTGGTTAAGAAGCTTTTGTGACAGCAGTAATCCTCTTTGCCGAAAGTCAGGGTAACTCACGCATGCACTTGAAAATCGGATAAGCTGAGAAACGTAGATGCCATATGCAGGCGATGCTGGTATATTGCTACTCAAGAAGGGAAAATTAACAATAGGAAAGTTGAAGTCATCACATTTGTCATAAAGTATTGTCTTTAAATGTCCCTCATAGTCTATTTCAAGAAACAAATCCAAATATGAAGCAAACTGTGGTGTATCTATAGTATCCTTAATCTCAAGCTCACTGGGGTAGATAAGATGTAGAAAGTCTTGGAATTTGTCGTTATTTAATAACAACACATCATCTATATAACGAAAAGTGAAATTAAAGGATTGGGCTAGTTTCTTTTTGTTTTCACGTAGTATCCCTTGAATGAAGTCCGCTTCATATGAGTACAGAAACAGAGGAGAGGAGCACAGTTGGCTTCCGTTGGAAGTTGTTCCAAATATAATGCATTTTCCCTTTTCAGGTTAAAAGGTTAAGTTATTCTACAACAGCAAAATAACCCCTTGTTTGAGGGACAGTCCCTCATTTAAGGGATATGCCTCATTTGGGGGGTTTGATCCCAACCTGTATTGAGGTGGTCGGACCTTTATCGGGACCCCGGGATTGGGTGTTTTTAAGCTCGGGATTTCCGGATTGATCCTTTCAGAATCCAGGAATTACTTTAAATTTGGGACCTCAAGATTTCACATTTTTAAGCCCGGGATTTCGGGATCAGGACCACTACAGCCCCCCTCGTATATCAACCCCTTAAGGAATATTAACCTCCCACCATGGTACATGATTTCTATCATGATATAACACCCCACCCCTTTTATAATGGATTAATGACCTCCCTACCATGGTACATGATTCCTAATATCATGATATAACCCTCCTCCTTTTTTTATCATGGATTAATGACCCTAAACCAGGGAAGATGAGGGGTACCTTTATCAGGGTTGGGCTTTTTTAAGCTTGGAATTACGGGATCGGGAATTCCCATTTCAAATTTTTAGACATCCAAAATTCATGGACATGTTTTGTCAATATAACACAAGATAGATTGTATTGTTCTAAATTTAGAACTTAGAACTTATAATTTAAAACTTAGAACTTAGAATGGTGGCGGTGATCCCCTTCCATGTTTGTTCAAAAAGACGAAAAAAATAGCATTTTTATGGGGAAAAAATGAAAGTATTTTCCTGGGTCTGAAAAAAATAGAGATATCTTTATGGAGGTGTCAACAAATTTAGGGGTTTTTTTTACAAGCCTACGTACAGATAATATTGTACCTTCCTCCCCCTAAACTTAATCAGTAACTCGAATTTTAACTGAAATGCAACTCAATAAATGACATTAGAAATCAATATCTCGAGTTAACTTGAAGATTAACTTGAACTCGAATGATAACTCAAACGCTAACTCAAACTTTTACTCGAACTCTAACTTGAACTTTAACTCTTACTCTTACTCAAACTTGATATCTGTTTTTTATTGCCTACTGTTGCATGTTGCCAATGAACATTACCAGGAACATGAACTTAAATACTAGGAACCTGTATTGTTCAGTACTGGTATATTAAATTTAAATTGTTCTAGTATTGTGCAAACAATTCTGTAATTCTAGTATTCTTTAGATCTACAATTCTGGAAAACTAGTATATTGTCAACAATTTCTGGTTGAAAAACAATTACCAGAATTGTGAAATAATCCCTACAATTCTGGTTTAGGCCAAAAAAAAAAGTCGTTAGGTTCTCAGGCACGGCCGCATCTGTAAAAACCTCCTGCATTGGCGGTTTTTATTATTAGTAAAACCTGGAATTTTTTCAAGTCCACTCCAGAAACGGTCGATACTAATATTTCATACGCGTGTGGAAATAAATTATTATAAAAAACTGAGTATGTTGCGAAACAGCTCATGCGATAATAGTTTTACTTTTTACTTTTTACTTTGTTGTTGTTTTTTTTACGATTTTATATTTGGTTTTGTTCGACTTGTGTATTTCATACATTCTAGTCGTCTTACGCCCCTTTTGACAGCTCACCATTTCCATTTAATTTTCTTGTTAATAATTATTATAGTCCTCTACCTTTCCCTACACAAATGGAAAGGTTGGTCACCCTTGATGCCCTTAGAATCTCATAAATGTACCCTTTCATTTAGAAAATGTTTTTGTTGTCATTAATTAAAGCTTATGTGTATTTTGCTGTTACAGAAAAAATCTGCTAAGTTGCTCCCCATTGATAACAATTTTCTTTTCAGTTCAAATTTTTTCTGACAAGGAAAACATAAAATTTATTTTTAATTGTTGAAGAACAAATAAAAAAAGAATTTTGAGAAAAAATGTATTCTTCTTTTGAAAAAAATGTGTTTCCCAAACTTTTTTGTACATATACCTTTATGTAAAACCTTTGTAATTCTTTTATGATGGGTTATATTCATGTAATCAGTTAAAAAAGTAAATTTCACAGTCTAAAATGACTTTTAAACTGCATTGTATGTAAAGGCAAACTGCAGTTGATTTCTTTGAAAATTTGTGATGACACCCGGGAATGATATAAATCACATATTTGATTTTTTAAAGACAATTTTCCCAAACAATGAAGTCAATTTTAAGGAAAAAAAAAGCCTCCCTCCCTCATCCATTTTTTTTTTAAAGTGGCCTGAGAACCTAAGCTTTTTTTTTTGCATGGCCTTACGGTGAAGAAAACTTAGTTATAGTAGCTACGAAAATTATGATTTCAAAGTATCTAGTAAAACTGCTATTTTGAAACCCAAAGACATTACTTATGGGTAATTCTGCGCATCGTCGTATTTGGTACATTAACATGAACATGATTTTAATGCGCTGAATTACCATCAACATAGTATGTATAGGGTTGCATAATTGTTTCCAAGTAATGTAATTGCGCTAATTTCCAAACGAATGTCGGAAACGACAGCTACCCACAGGCTCTTGTTTCAGAAAAAAAAATTAGAGCCTGTGCAGCTATCCCCACACTCCCCATATGATGTATCCCTGTGCACCTTTATAACAATCATAAACACATTTTTCTTTGACTTGCAAAATGTCAGGTATCAGATAATCATTATTCTGTGTCCGTGTAGGCTTTTTACTTAATGTTTTTCATTAGGTAAAGGATAAACTTCATTAAATTATAACACAAAATATGAGTTGAAGCTATATGTTTAGCATTGATTAGAAGTTGACCATTAAAAGATACTTATCTTAACAAAATGTTTCAAATTTTAACACGATATATTGAGCAGATCGAAGTCGTCAGGTTTTTTAATTTACCCGAAAATTGCTAATTTTGGGATTTTTTGTGCATATTTTATTTTTTATGGACAAGGTGACATAACTCCAGAACAACATCTGACTTCAGTAAGGTAAAAATATATAGGAGCCTAAGGAAGTTTCAGTCTAGTGAGTCGTTTTAGAAACTTCAAACTTTGATCACAGATACAAAGAAGTTGGCAATATTTTGTAACCATTTTTCAGCATTTCAGTAATGATGATTTAAAATTTTTTTAGAATAATTATGAATATTTACACTGGAAACAATAAGAAAAATGTTTTCATGTACTTATTAATAAAGTTTCATTTTGTTAGGTAGAAAGACTAGTCCATGTGCATACTCAGGCAAGACATGTAGTGTGTCCACTCTTGTTAATTTCATGCATTTAATTTCTATACAGTATTGTCACATACTATATGTAGATTTGCAATCAGGTTTTAGAATTTGATTTTCAAAAACTGGGGCCCACAGGGGTCAAATTTTGAAAATTAGGAATTAAAGCTTTTCACCTAAACTCCTCTTTCATTTTTGACTTCATGCACTTACTTTCTATATAGTATTGTTACATACTATGTGTAGATTTGCTATAATGTTTTAGAATTTCCATTTTCAAAATTTAGGGCCCACAGGCGTCGAATTTCGAAAATTGGAAATTTAAGCATGTGGCCTTAACTCCTCTCTCATTTTTTAATTTTTTCATTTTATGTACTTAATTTCTGTATAGTATTGTCACACACAGTGTAATAATGTTTTAGAATTTGATTTTCAAAAATTGGGGTCTTTAGGGGTCGAATTTCAAAAATTGGGAATTATAAGGTGGTGACTGAAACTCTTCTCTCCTTTTTCATTTCTACATTTTATTGGTATACAATATTATCAATACACTGTATGCAGATGTGCAGTAAGGTTGTTGAATTTTGATTTTCCAAAATCTGGGCCGGATTTCAAAGATATGATTGTTATAAAGGTGCACAGGGATACATCATATGGGGAGTGTGGGGATACATGTAGCTGCACAGGCTCTAATTTTTTTTTCTGAAACAAGAGCCTGTGGGTAACTGTCGTTTCCGACTGCCTTGATCTAGATATTGTTATCTCCCCATCCGACCATCACCCTTTCTTGTGACCTAAACTCCTTGTTCATTTTTAGCTCACCTAACCCAAAGGGTCAAGTGAGCTATTCTCATCATTTGGCATCTGTCATACTTCGTCCGTTAACTATTACAAAAATCTTTCTTCTGAAACTACTGAGCCAAATGGAATCAAACTTGGTATCTAGTTTAAAAAAGTTGACCTCGCCTGCCAACCAACATGGCCGACATAGCTAAAAATAGAACATAGGGATAAACTGTAGTTTTTGGCTTATATCTCAAAAACTTAAGCATTTAGAGCAAAACTGATATGGGGTAAATGTTCATCAGGTCAAGATCTACTTGCCATGAAATTTTCAGATGAATCGGTCAACCATTAGTTGGGTTATTGCACTGAATTGTTAATTTTAAGGAAATTTTGCAGTTTTAGGTTATTACCTTGAATGTTATTAAAGATAAAGACAAACTGTAATCAGCAAAAATGTTCAACAAAATAAGATCTATAAATAAGTCAACATGACCAAAATCATTGATTAACTCTTTTAAAGACGGCATCCAGAATAAACTTTCCTTTAAAGATCATCTTCTTTGAAACCACTGGGCCAATTGGGACCAAACTTTGGTGGAATGGTCCTTGGGTGGCCCCTTTCAAAACTATGTCCGGCATTCCCGACTTCCCACCAACATGGCTGCTGTTATTAAAAATAGAAAAACGGGGATGAATTTTAAAAATCTTCTATGAAACTACAAGGCCAATTGGAACCAAACTTGGCAGTAATGGTCCTTAGGAGGTTCTCTTTCAGAATTATGTCCAATGACCCAAACTGTTAACCAAGATGGCCACCACAGTCAAACTTAGTGTAACAAAGGGCCCTATGGGAAAATTCATTGAAAAATCTTCTTGTCTGAAACCACTTGACCAATTGGAACCAGACTTGGCTTCAATGGTCCTTTTGAGGTCCTATTTCAGAAATGTGTCCGATTTCGTGGATTGTGAACCACGATGGCCACCACAGCCTAACTTAGTTTAAAATAGGACCCTATGGGAAATTCACTCTAAAATCTTTTCATCTGAAACTACTGAGCTCATTGGAACTAAATTTAGCAGCATTGGTCCTCTTTCAGAATGATGTCAGATCACCTGTATTGTCAACCAAGATGGCCTTCATGGCCGGACTTAGTTAAATATAGGATCCTACAGGAAAATTTGATTAAAAATCTTTGTCTGAAACCACTTTGCCAGTTGGAACAAGGCTTGTAATGGTCCTTAGATGGTTCTCTTTTAAAAATGTGTCCATTGACCTGGACAGTCAACCAAGATGGCTGCCACAGTTGAACTTAGTTTAACATAGAACCCTATAGAAAAACCATCCAAATTGACTGCAGCACTCAAATTTTAAGTCCTGCTCAAGGTGAAAAGTTAAATCCAGGTGAGCGATACAGGCTCTTGAGAGCCTCTAGTTAACTTCATGCATTTAATTTCTATACAGTATTGTCACATACTGTATATAGATGTGCAATAAGGTTTTATAATTTTCATTTTATAAAAGTTGGGGTCGATGGGTCGATTTACGAAAATTGTGAATGTAAGATTGTGACCTAAACTCCTCTTTCATTTTTGATTTCATACATTTGATTTATATAAAGTATTGTCACATACTTTATGTAGATGTGCATTAAGGTTTTAGAATTTTGATTTTCAAAAAGTGGGGCCCACAGGTGTCAAATTTCGAAAATTAGCAATTGAAGCTTGTTGTATTTGTAGATGATTGGCTGAACGTAGAAAAACTACATCATAAGAATTATGACAGTATCCAATTGAACTCAAACTGCATACAAATATATATTTATAAAGGTTCTTAACAAATGTAATGTTGGTGCTAATGCTAGGATAGCTGAGTTAACATTGGACCCCTTGTAAATTTGGTACCGTTCTACCCAAAAACATGGCCTCCAGGCTCCAAAAGTAGCCTTTTTATGATTGATTAAATTTCCAAGATCTTTTTTTCTGAAACTACTTGTCCCATAGATTTGATGGATGATGAATGAAGGATGAATTGTTGTTTAACATCCAGGGCAGCTCATGAGTAACCTTCCACAGGAAGACATATCACCCGACTCAGACACATTATACTGATTCTGAGAGACCAGTAGATCTTTGCTCTTACTCCTAGATGCCGAGTGCTGGAGGAGAAGCAATAAATACAAAATTTAATATCTGTGGTTTGACACAGCCCGAGATTGAACCTGCGACCTTCCGCATTTGAGGCAATCACACTACGAGACCACCAATGCTTACCGCAAAGATATAAAACTTTTTATGATTGCAAGTACTTATCAGGTATTGTTTCTTTGGTGCCAATTGGAAATGCAAGATGACAGATTTTATTAACATTGATCCCTATGGGAAATAAACCTTAGTATCAAAAAACTTTTACAATAATATATATATGTTATCAATTTCACTCGTAAAAACAACTCAACTCAGGCCACATAATACAATATAGTACAAATATACTTTTCTTACCTTAAATCGTGCTTCGATTTTTTTCATATTTGATTTTACATCAGCCATATATAGTCTTTCTAAGAGTTTAATAACAGATTTAATATTCACTATTCATACTTTTCAGATATTTACTTTTTTCCAGAATTTGACATGGAATTGTAAGGAGTTATGGGAAAGAAAGATTCATCAGGTTTAAGGTCTGCACCAGTTGACCAGTATAGAAAACAAATAGGTATAGATTCATGAGAAAAATAATACAGACTAAAATTAACCTACACATTTAGGCAATATACACCAATTAGACCAAAAAAGGTCGACCAAGGTCCATGTTAGCTATTGCCATTACCTGGTATCCATCATATGTCATTGTCATAATTAACTTTTTCAAAAAATCATCTGAGACTACTTTGTCAGATTTAATGAAACTTTATCAAAATCATTCTTTTATTTAGTTTCAAAATATATCTTATATATTTACTGGACTTAAAGCTGTTATAGCTTAAAATAGATCATAGGTGTTGACAGATTATTTTTTCTTTCCTGTAAAAATTACAATTATTTATTTTTTATCCATACACTTACGAAGAAAATTCGGGGATATGGCGATTGTCTCCATCAATCACAATTTCTTGTGACATCAACTCCTCCTTCACTTCTTTGTTTAGGAGTTTAATTTCTATATAGAATGGTTGCATACCACCTGTAGATGTGCAATAAGGTTTTAGAATTTTGATTTTCTTAACAAGGGCCCACATGGGTTAAACTTCGAAAATTTGGAATTCCAGCTTGTGACCTAAACTCGTCTCATTTTTAGCTGCCAGGTGAGCTATTCAGTATTGTCATCACTTGGCGTCCGTCGTCCTCCATTGTCGTCTGTCCTTTAAAGATTTCCTCTGAAACCACTAGACCAATTGGAACAAAAGTTGAGAGCAATTGTCTTTAGGTGGCCCTCTTTCAGAAATATATCTGATGACTCGACCCATCATCCAGAATAGCCGCCAGAGCCAAACATAGTTTAACATAGGACCCTATGGGAAATTTACTTAAAGATCATCTTGTCTGAAACCACTTGGGCAATTGGAACAAAAATTGGCAGCAATGGTCTTTAGTTTTTCAGAATTATATCCGATGACCCTGTCCACCAAGATGGCTGCAAGAGTGAAACTTAGTTTAACATAGGACCTCTAGGAAAAATTCACTGAAAGATCTTGTTTGAAACCAGTGAACCAATTGGAAATTGACATCAATCTTCCAGGCCCTCCGTAAAGATGGACCTAGTCAAGGTGATCGATACAGGCTCCTGGGAGCCTCTAGTTATCCCCTCACTTTCGAAGAAAGTGCGGAGATATAGCGATTGTCTCCGTCTGTCACACTTTCTTGTGACATCATCTCCTCCTTCACTTTTGGATTTAGGAATTTAATTTCTATATAGAATGGTTGCATACCATCTGTAGATGCACAATAAGGTTTTAGAATTTTGATTTTCTAAACAAGGGGCCCACATGGGTTTAACTTGGAAAATTTGGAATTCAAGCTTGTGACCTAAATTTGTTTTTCATTTTTTAATTTATGCATTTTATTTCTAGTATTGTCATGCAGCATATGCAGATGCGCAATAAGGTTTTAGAATTTTGATTTTCTAAAATTGGGGCCCACAGGGGTCGAATTTCGAAAAACTGTTAATTTAAGCTTGTGACCTAATCTCTTCTTTAATTTTACAATTTATGCATATTATTTCTATACGGTATTGTCATAGAGTATATGCAGATGTGCAATAAGGTTTTAGAATTTTGATTTTCTAAAATAGGGGCCCACAGGGGTCTAATTTTGAAAAACTGTCAATTTAAGCTTGTGACCTAATCTCTTTAATTTTACAATTTATGCATATTATTTCTATACAGTATTGTCATACACTATATGCAGATGCACAATAAGGTTTTAGAATTTTGATGTTCTAAACAAGGGGCCCACAGGGTCGAATTTTGAAAAATTATCAATTTAAGCTTGTGACATAAACTTGTCTTTTGTTTTTCGATTTATGCATTTTATTTCTATAAAGTTTTGCCAAACACCACATGCAGATGTGCAATAAGGTTTTAGAAGTTTAATTTTCTAAAATTGGAGTCCACGTGGGTCGAAATTTAAAATGTTTAATTTAAGCTTGTGACCTTAACATCTTTTTCAGTTTGCTTATATATAGTATTGTCTTACACTATATTTAGTTGCACAATAAGGATTTAGAATATCGATTTTTAAACTGGGGACTCATTCAGGTCAAATTAAAAAAATTGTCAGTTTTAAGCTTGTGAACTAAGGTTTTTTCATTTTTCATTAGGTTTATTGATTTAATTTCTTTATCGAATGACTGCAAACTATTTTTGGATTGGAATAAGGTTTTATATTTTTGACTATAGGTAAGTGGCCCAACTACTTACAGGGGGTGAGGGGATCACTATCATTTCCGACAGTACAGATTTCTACTTTTTTTTAATTTTTTTATTTTTTATTACTTTATATGAATGACAATAGATGTTAGCTAGTTTACTGGAAATGTAATAGATATTAAGGGTACCGTGCAGAAAAAGTTTGATCTTCTTGCAAATTCAAAGGAAAATGTAATAGATAAGTAATATATAAACACAAAGTTACGTGACTATTTTCCTTAAAGGAAAACTAAGTTGATATTAACATGATTTTAAAAAGCATTCTTTTGCTATTTATTTTTAAAAATCAGCATAATTAATAATCCAGATTTACATAATTTTCAAAATCATGCTTTTTAACTATTTAATTTGATTCTGTTAGTGCCTATAAAGCTTCTGCTTTTGCTTCTATGGGTGGATATAAGTGAAATACAATCACTTCTATGGATGATTACTCCAATTTTCAAGTGCCTTCCCCCCTTCCCATGTATGTTTTGCTGGAACAGCCCTAAACACAGCCCAAACTGGTATGTTAGAGAACTAGCATGCGTATAATATTTTATTTCATTACAATGACATTACTGAAGGCTTCTTGTGTACTGGTTTTTTTATAGGTAAACAAGATTATAAGAAAAGTAAAAATGAATTAAAGAGCCAGAAACAAAGAGCAGACAAAAAGAAGTCTTCAATAGGAGTTAAGGTAAGACAAAGTCATCTCCTTAGTATGTTTTTATGTGTGCCACCTTTTAAAACATGACATGAAATAAGTTCAATAACACAAGCATGGATTTACTGTAGTTTTATTGCGACACCTCTGAATAAAAAACAAGGAAGCAGAGAAAAAGAGGGAGGGCTGCAATAAACTACATCATTTTACCAGATGACTGTGCATAAAACACTGTTATTGACAAGTGATGTTTTCTTGCACAGGCAAATTTCGACAAGAGCAAGAACAAGAAACAGGAACTAAACAGGTAAAGCAAAATAACCACTTTAATATGAAAATAATGTTTAGAGAAAAAGGATAAAATCTTAAACCCTTGATAAAAAAATTTTAATTCAGGAGCTTATCGGCAAAAATAACATTAAAATACACAATATTATAAAAACTTGTCAAAACGTTTTTTAACCTGTTTATTCATTTTACTCTTTATGTCATTGATCTTTGGAATTAATTCAGCTATAATTAAGAAATAATTCATGGGGGTTAGAGAGGTATAGTGCTGGGCCTTTATATTCGGATATTTTACACCAAGTGTATGCGAGGTATAAAATATGAATATAAAGGCCCAGCATAATTCTAATAGGGCAAATACGTTAATTTTGCTCATTTCAGTTGTCTAACATTGTTTTGGCTGTTCCATTTCTGTTGTGATTAATATGTTGCATTCTGTCCTTTTAAGTGCTTATTTTCATGAGATAACCATTTGCACAGTAAAATTATGTAATTCATCATTCACACAAGAAAAATTGATTAAACATGTTTAACAGACTTACTGTGGCAACGGTCACATCGTTCATAAATCAAGATGGCGCTGCATATGTAAATGTGTATTCCAGTGTAAAACAATGTTGTACACAATAATTGAGGTTGTATCACATGATTTCTTTGTAAAGATAAACAATTTCGTGTGAAAAAGACAATTTTTCTTGTTAAAGTTCACACAATTCGTGTTCACATAAAAGCCTTTATACATGTACGCATGTGCTTGACGTGGATATATCAGGTATATGATATATGTTCTGCTGATTATGTATGGAGCATATTAATCTATCAAAGCGACACTTCAGCACATGTACACACTAGTAGGTTGGTGGTCTAATAAATTTCTGTTAGCTGATAAGTGCAGGTTATTGTATCACTCCTGAAGAAATATCTTCTATTATCTATTGCTACATAGCGGTAAATAATTATCTCCCTTGATTGAGGATGAAAGTTGTCAGTTATTTCACTTGCATGATACTATGAGATTGGTGTGGGATGTCAAATGTCAACAAAAAGAGATGAGACAATCAAAGGATAACATGTGCATGGATTAGGAAAAGTACTTTAATACTGATTTTTTTTTTGTAGGAAGTTATATTATTGTTGTTAGCATTCCTTGGATTGATTGCAGCTGTTTATATGTTTCTGTTCTGGCAGCTTTCTGGTAAAGGGAAAGAACTCTGATCTCTTCAAGCACTGTGAATGGAAGAAAAGAGCAAAGTTATTTGTTTGCTGAAAACATATGCCAATTGGCTGATTCTTCTTATATATTTAAATGGAGCAAATTTGATTTTATCTTTATGTGATATAAAAATAAAACCTGTTTCATTGAAGCCGTTGTAAGGTTCAAATACGTCCTTGAAAAAATTGAGAGTAATTGAACTAGAAATCTATATTGTCGGAATCGATAGTGATCCCCGCACTTCCTGTAAGTAGTTGGGCCACTAACCTGTAGACAAAAATATTAAACCTTATTCCCATCCAAAAGTATAAATCTGTACTGTCAGAATCGACAGTGATCTCCGTACCCCCTGCAGGTAGTTGGGCCACTTACCTATAGTCAAAAATATAAAATCTTATTCCCATCCAAAAGTAGTATGCACTCATTCTATGAAGAAATTAAATCAATAAACCTAATTAAAAATGAAAAAACCTTATAGTTCACAAGCTTTACACTGACAGTTTTTGAATTTTGACCTGATCAAGCCCCCAATTTAAAAATCGATCTTCTAAATCCTTATTGTGTAACTAAATATAGTGTAGGACAATACTATATATAAGCAAAATGAACTAGACTAAGGCAGTCTGAATCGACAACTATCCCCGTACTCCCCACATGTTGTATCCCTGTGCACCTTTTTCGCAATCATACCTTTGAATACAGGTCCAAATTTTGGAAAATTAAAATTCCTAAACCTTATTGCACATCTGCAACAGTGTATGAAAATACCATTTAGAAATAAAATGTATAAAATGAAAAATGAAAGAAAAGTTTCAGTCACCAGCTTATAATTCCCAATTTTTGAAATATAAATCAAATCCATGAAAGCAAAAACAAAAGAGGAGTTTAGGTCACAAGGTTAAATTGACAATTTCTGAAAATCGATCCGGGGTGGGCCCCAATTTTTAGCTCACCTGTCCTTAAAGGACTTGAGCTTTTGCCATCACTTGGCGTCCGTCCATCATAAACTTTTTCAAAGATCTTCTCTGAAACCACTGAATCAATTACAGCCATACTTAGTCTGAATGATCCTTAGGATATCTAGAATAAAGTTTGTGTTTTATTTTCTTGTCCCTCGAGAAACATGGCCACCATGACAAGATCTACCTGCTGTGAAATTTTCAGACGATTCGGTCAACCCTTTGTTGGGTTATTGCCCCTGAATTGTTAATTTTTAGGAAAATTTGCAGTTTTAGGTTGCTATCTTGAATGTTATTATAAAGACAAACTGTAAACAGTAAAAATGTTTATTTATTTGTTCATTGAGGGAACCTCTCTTTTTTCGTTGCATTTTTAAGAAAATCGCCTGTCCAGTTTTTTTTTGTAAGAACAGCTCAAAATATGGATTTATGGTAGTTATGTCAAAATGCATTTATTTTACTATTTTCAAGGAATAATTTATATAAGTATCAAAACTATTAAATTTTTTAATGAAAATTGTAAAAATGATTATGTTCTAGATATTATATATAAAATTTGCTTGAAAAGTTTGAAACATTTTAACATTTCCATGGCAACAAAAAGGTGAAAATGTCCTGTTTCCGGGTCCCACAATTTCATGAAAAATTGAGAACTCATAGATTTAAATATTTCCATTATAATAAAACAATAAAATTCATATGTCCCCAATCTCATTTCCATGGAAACGGATGCTATATTAACTCCTGTTAAACACATTAATAAAGTATTTTTGGCGTTTTGTAAGAAAATTAATCACTGAAAGCAGTTTTCAGGGCATAAGTTTTGTCCCCCGCTGGAATACAATGCAGGGACATGGAAATGCTGGGTGTCCACCCGTCTGTCCGTTCGTCCCTATTGTGAGGACTCTCACCCCTACATTTATTTGCCGATTTTGATGAAATTCATATGGAAGACTTTTTTGATAGTATCAAGATCAAGTTCAAATTCGAATAACAAAGTACTGAGCATCTATAGTTTGTTGGATCTATCTAACTTGCATTGTGGCGCAATGTATATTCAGCTATGAAACATGCCTCATGCCTCATGCATGGCATGTGTTTTTTTTATGAAGAATACTGCATAGTTTTCCCTTTTTATATTCTAAATAGAAATAAAAAAAAAAACCACCAAAATATGAATGTAATAGGCTCTGACCTGCATGAAGTAACCCTTCCTTCAGCTAACCATATCCCTACTAAATCATTGCTCTACAGTACAAGAGTGGGCTCTAAAGTAGATGAAGACCAGAAAATCAATGGTCATTTTTATTAATGAAGTCAAAATACTGTGTCCTCATAATTTCTGCCATGTAAAAGACAACCAGTTACTGAAATATCTAATAATTCAAAGCATCAGCAATGATGAAGTCGTCCATAAACATGAAACTTTGTTGTTTGAAAAAATATTCTCCCAAATCAACGACGTTGATCAATATTCAACACATACACGCTTCGGCAAAAAAAGACTTTGCTTGAATTGACATTGATATAGTTCCCAAATGCTTTCCAAGCAACAGAGCAACTTTTTGAGTTTTAATTGTTAAACATTTGATTCGATTCACTGCTACGAAGCGTTGACATTTTGTCAGACGATAAATGCACGCAACGTGCTTTTTCAACGTTCGTCAAATTCACCAGATTAAACGCTCAAGTGATCAGAACTTTATGGAACTTTTCAATTCCAGTTATCTCCCTGTGACTGCAAACCTTACCTTAAAGACAATCTTTCAAATTTTTTTCGTCATCTTTTTAAACTTTAAAAAATCTTCTCCTCTGAATCTACAAAATCAATTTCAGCTAAACTTAGGCTTACAGATCCTTAGGGTAGGTAGTATAAATTTTGTGTTTTATTTTCTCAAATGCATTTTTTTGCTCAAATCTCAAAAACTAAAGTAGTTAGAGCAAATATGATAGGTTGTAAAAATGTTTATGAGGTCAAGATCTACCTGCCATGAAATTTTCAGATGAATCGGTGAACCCATCTTTGGGTTATTGCTCCTGAATTGTTAATTCTAAGTAAATTTTGCAGGTCATTGACTTCAATATTATTATAGATAAAGACAAACTGTAAACATTAAAAATTTTCAACAAAGTAAGATCTACAATTAAGTCAACACGACCAAAATCGTCAATTATCCCTTATAGGAGTTTTTGCCCTTGAAAGATTAGTTACATGTAAACAAAATAATGGACTGACATATTGTCACAGATGTTTAGATCAAAACTTGATATAAATTAAATGGTAGCTGTACAAGTAAAATGGAGGGTCAGTGGTCAAGATCATTGTAAAAGTCCATAGCAACCAATGAAAAAGTCCATAGCAACCATATATATTTGGGTTAAGGACCTTATAATTTACCTGTACAAGTCAAAAAGAAAGGTCAAGAGTCAAGGTCATTGAAAAAATCCATAGCAACCAATGAAAAAGCCCTAACAACCATATCTATTTGGGTTCAGATTCTATATTTTAGCTGTACAGGCCAATATTAAGGAGAAAATTGTATGCATAAAATAAAAAATAAAAGGGGAGTTTAGGTCGCAAGCTTGAATTTCTAATTTTCAAAATTCGACCCCTGTGAGCCCCAATTTTTTAAAATGAAAATTCTAAAACATTTTTGCGCATCTTAGGATACAAAAAAGTGTAATAACATTAAAATGCAAAAATAATCATTGATGCAAGATCTACACAAAAATAACAGGTGAGTGATTTAGGCTCTTGGGAGCATCTTGTTAGCTCACCTGTCCTAAAAGGACGTGAGCTTTTGCCGTCACTTGGCGTCCGTTGTCAGGCTTAAACTTTTTCAAAGATCTTCTCCTCTGAAACCACTGAACCAATGACAAACCATACTCAGTCTAAATGATCCATGGCTAAAAATAGAACATGGGGTTAAACTACAGTTTTTGTCTTGCCTTGACGGAGTCAAAAGGCGAGACATAGGTATGCTGTTTCCAGCGTCGGCGGGGACGATGATGATGGCGTCAACAATGTATTAGTTTGTGATTAGCTCAGTTTTATGGGGATCCACTAGTGGTAGGTCAGTGATAATTGGTATGCAGATGTATTACCATTGCCACATCTCATTGCCATGGAGATTATTTGGCTCCGCCCCCTCAGTCATGGTCTATTGACTTTGAATGGTTTGCTTACTTTACATATATTAGTTTGTGATTAGGTCAGTTTATGGGGATCCATTAGTGGTAGGTCAATGATAATTGGTATGCAAATGTATTACCATTGCCACATCTCATTGCCATGGAGATTTTTTGGCTCCACCCCATCAGTCATGGTCTATTGACTGAATGGTTTGCTTACTTTACATGTATTAGTTTGTGATTAGGTCAGTTTACGGGGATCCACGAGTGGTAGGTCAATGATAATTGGTGTGCAGATGTATTACCGTTGCTACATCTCATTGCCATGGAGATTATTTGGCTCCACCCCCTCGGTCATGATCTATTGACCTTGAATGGTTTGCTTACTTTACATGTATTAGTTTGTGATTAGGTCAGTTTATGGGGATCCACTAGTGGTAGGTCAATGATAATTGGTATGCAGATGTATTACCATTGCTACATCTCATTGCCATGGAGATTATTTGGCTCCACCCCTCAGTCATGGTCTATTGACTTTGAATGGTTTGCTTACTTTACATGTATTAGTTTGTGATTAGGTCAGTTTATGGGGATCCACTAGTGGTAGGTCAATGGTAAGTAGTATGCAGATGTATTACCATTGCTACATCTCATTGCCATTGAGATTATTTGGCTTCACCCCCTCAGTCATGGTCTATTGACTTTGAATGGTTTGCTTACTTTACATGTATTAGTTTGTGATTAGGTCAGTTTATGGGGATCCACTAGTGGTAGGTCAATGATAATTGGTGTGCAGATGTATTATCATTGCCACATCTCATTGCCATGGAGATTATTTGGCTCCACCCCCTCAGTCATTGTCTATTGACTTTGAATGGTTTGCTTACTTTACATTTATTATGAGTCTGGTGAAGAGGAACCTTGAGGGATCCTGCACTGGAAATCAACTATAAGTAACTATAAGTAACTATAAGTAAACAAACAAAATTATATTTTATTGGACACAAAGCCAAGCAAAAAGATTTTTGTCTCGCCATGATGAGGTTGGGTTGAAAAGCTACACATAGGTATGCTAATTCGTGCATATTCATTGACTAAATATTTGCATAATTTACATGTTAAAGTATTGCTATCAGTGGCGGATCCAGAACTTTTTGTAAAGGGGGGGGGGGGGGGGGGGGGGGGGGGGGGCGCTGACTGACTTAAGAGGGCCCACTCCAGTCACGCATCAGTGATTCCCTATATAATCAACCAAATTTTTCCCACAAAATTTTTGTATTTAGGTTTGGTTGGGAATGACTTATAATAAGTCAATGGTATTTGGTATCCAGTTGTATTAGCATTCACACATCTCATTTAAATGGAGATTGTTTAACCATGTAACTCAGTCATGGTTCATTGACTTTGAATATTTGCATAACTTGTGTAAGGTGTTAAGGTATTGCTATTATGATTTGAACATTTGCATAATCAAAATTACAAAAAGGCGAGACATATCTCTGTGATAACAGTTTATTGACTTATATCTCAAAAACTAAAACATTTAGAGCTAAACTGACATGGGCTAAAAATGTTCATCAGGTCAATATTTAGCTGCCATAACATTTTCAGACGAATCAGTCAACCCTTTTGTTTGGTTATTGCCTCTGAATTCAATGAAATTTTGCAGTTTTAGGTTATTATCCTGAATATTATTATAGATAAAGACAAACTGTAAACATAAAAAATGTTCACCACAGAAAGATCTACAAATCAGTCAACATTTTCAAAATTGTAAATTGACCCCTCATAGGAGTTTTTGCCCTTTAAAGACCATTTTTCACATTTTTAGCTCACATTACCAAAAGCCATGTGAGCTTATGTCATCACTTGGCGTCCATCGTCCGTTGACTTTTCACATTTTAGTCTTCTCTGAAACCACTGGGCCAAATGAAATTAAATTTGGCAGGAAGCATCTATGTAAGGTCCTTAATAAAGATTATTACGATCATCACATCCCGATCGGACAAAAAACATGGCCGCCATGGGCAATTGCTGATATTAATTGGCTGAGTTTTCAAAAATCTTATCCTCTGAAACTGCTAGGCCAAATGGAACAAAACTTGACAGGAAGCATATATGGGAGGTCCTTTATAAAGCTTCCTCATTTTCTCCCAATCAGAATACAAATATAATCGCCATGGGCAGTTCTTGTTTCTGATTTGCTGATATAAAAAAATCTCCTCCTCTGAAGTCCCTTGGCCAAATGGAAGGAAACTTGACAGAAAACATCTAATTGGGAGGTTCTATACAAAATTTCCTCATTTCGTCCTTATCAGGCAACAAACATGGCCGTCATGGGCAGTTCTTGTCTTTCATCGGTTGATAATCTTCTTTGAAACTGCTTGGTCAAAGGGAACGATACTTGACGGGAAGCATCTTTTGGAGTTTTTTTTACAAATTTTCCTATTTTGTCCAGATCAGGCGACAAACATGGCTAACATGGGCAATTCTTGTTTTTGATTTGTTGATTTAAAAAAAATCTTTTTCTCTTAAACTGATTGGCCAAGTAGAGCCAAACTTGACAGAAAGTGTCTATGAAATATAAAAAAAAAATCTACAGAACTGCAGAATTGCTTGAAACTTAATCATCATGGTCTGAATGTTGGGCTCTTAAGGTGCTCACAAGTGTTGTTACTCTGGTGCCGATCCCTAATTCAAAATGGCCTTCAGCAGAGGACTTAGTTTAACATAAGACCCTATGGGAAATACATGCAAAAATCTTCTGTAGAAGGACCTTCATGAAGAAAAATTTGGTTCCTACAAGGCTTACCACACTTCATAATGATAGGGAGAAGTGACTTATCTGAGGTACATCAATAAAAAATGCTTTTATGCCATGTGAGCAATACAGGCTCAGCCCTCTGAGCCTCTAGTTCATTAGGATAATTGATTTAATTTCTTTGTAGAATGAATGTATACTATTTTTGGATGGGAATAAGGTTTTATATTTTTGACTATAGGTAATTGGTCCAACTACTTCCAAGGGGTGTGGGAATCACTGTCGATTTCAACAGTACAGATTTCTAGTATTGATTTTGTTTGTATAATGTACTTAAAACTATGTCATTGGTGATTGGGTATGTAATATAATTATCATTTCTGCATATGATATATATGTTCTTTTAATGTAAAATTACTCAGGAGGAAAGCTGATTTCAGAAAATGTTTACTGAATTGTCAAATGTTATTTTTTTTACCAGGAGTAAATTTTAAACTGGATATTGCAATGGAAAAAATCAGGTATTATTTTTGCAATATATGAAAGAAAATTGATAAATTTAAAATAAAATATCATATCATATGTTTAAATAACATTTGAATATATTTTCTAGTAATACACATACTATTTTTTAAAAAAATATGAAAATGGAAACCAGTTGTTGTTTCATTACTCTAGAAACATTACATTGTAATATTGAAGTTTTGCTTCTTACCTATTTTGTGTACTTATGTCATGTGTCAAATGTGTGAATTATTATCAGTGGTTTTTATGCCCCCAACGAAAGTACGGAAGGCATATGAATTTACCCTTGTACTTCCATTTGTCCGTCTGGATATAGATACATGGTTTGTTCTGCCATCTCCTCCTACATTTTAGGAGCTACAGCTTTAATATTTTTTAGGATGTTTATACACATAATGAAGGTGTGCATGTCCTCAGGATTTTGATTTTTTTCAAATATTCTCAAAATGACAGGTAGTTGCACTTAGTCATTTTTTTATGAGACGAACAGTCGGGGGGGGGGGGGGGGGGGGGGGCATATTAATTTACCCTTGTCTGTCTGTTCGGTCATCTGTTCATCCGTCCGGACATAGATACATGTTTTATCCGGCTATCTCCTCCTACAGTTTTGGAGCTGTTTTGAGTTTTCAAAATGACAAGTGGTTGGACTTGTAGTCATTTTTAGCTCACCTGGCCCTAATGGCCATGTGAGCTTATGCCATCACTTGGCTTCCATTGTCATCGTCCGTTGTTGTAAACTATTTCAAGGATCTTCTCCTCAGAAACTACTGGGCCAAATACTTCAAAACTTTAAGTAAATGTTCCTTAGGGTCTCTAGTTTATAAATTATATCTGAGGTTTTGATCCATAATAAAACATGGCCATCATTGCTAAAAATAGAATAAATATAATAGGGGTAAACTGAAGCTTTTGTCTTATATCTAAAAAACTAAAGCGTTTACAGCAAAACTGACATGGGGGTAAAAATGTTCATCAGTTCAAGATCTACCTGCCATGACATTTTCTGATAAATTGGTCAACCCTTTGTTGGGTTATTGCCCCTGAATTGTTAATTTTAAGGAAATTTTGCAGTTTTGGGTTATTATCTTGAATATTATCATAGATAAAGACAAAATGTAAACAGCAAAAATGTTCAACAAAGTAAGATCTACAAATAAGTCATGACCAAAATCATTGATTGACCACTTATAGGAGTTTTCCCCCTTTAAAGACAGCAACCGGCATAAACCTTCCTTTAAAGATCTTTTCTTCTGAAACCGCTGGGCCAATTGGGACCAAACTTTGGTGGAATAGTCCCTTCCAAAATTATGTCCGGCATCGCCGACTTCCAACCGACATGGCTGCTGGTACTAAAAATAGGAAAAAGGGGGGATGAATTTCAAAAATCTTCTTCTATGAAACTACAAGGCAAATTGAAACCAAACTTGGCAGTAATGGTCCTTAGGAGGTTCTCTTTGAGAAATATGTCCGATGACCCGAACTGTTAACCAAGATGGCCACCACAGCCGAACTTAGTTTAACATAGGGCCCAATGGGAAAATTCATTGAAAAATCTTCTTGTCTGAAACCACTTGATATATTGGAACTAGACTTTGCAGCAATTGTCCTTAGGAGGTCCTCTTTCAGAAATATGTCTGATTTCGTGAACTGTGAACCACGATGTCCGCATAGCCAGTTGGAACAAAACTTAGCAGTAATGGTCCTTAGATGGTTCTCTTTAGAAATGTTTCTGTTGACCTGGACTGTCAACCAAGATGACTGCCATAGCTGAACTTAGTTCAATATAGAACCCTATAGAAAAATCAGCCAAATTGACTGCAACACT
Source organism: Mytilisepta virgata (assembly GCA_028015205.1). Taxonomy (NCBI): domain Eukaryota; kingdom Metazoa; phylum Mollusca; class Bivalvia; order Mytilida; family Mytilidae; genus Mytilisepta; species Mytilisepta virgata. Next base: position 66,656,339 of record CM051521.1, read on the forward strand.
TTTAGTCCTGCTCAAGGTGAAAAGTTAAATCCAGGTGAGCGATACAGGCTCTTGAGAGCCTCTTGTTTTTCATACTACCTTCATTGTTTATAATGTCTTATGGTCAGGCAGGGGCATCATTTGTGTCTTACAGACACACTTCATTTAAAAAAAAATCACTCCTAACTAAACAACTTTGTCCATATTTATCAAGTGCTGGCGGGGGCATAATTCTTTTCTAGTTTTTCTCTTATGCTAATTGGTACAGTTTGGGAGCTACAGCTTTGATATTTTGTAGGATGTTTATACACATAAGGGAGCAACCATTTGATTTTTAAGGGGGGAGGGGGAGCATGGAAGGAATTTGACAAAAAAGGCAGGATGCAAGATTTGGTGAAAAAGTCAGGATGAACAATGTAGTGAAAAAAAGCATGAACCTAGGAAAAAAAGTCTCGAAATTTTGCTGAAAAAAAAGGCAGAACTTAAGATTACTTCCATGCCCCCCCATAAAAATCAAATGGTTGCTCCCTAATGGGGGTGTGGATGTCCACAGGATTTTGATTTTTTTTCAAATATTCTCAAAATGACAGGTGGTTGGACTTAGTCATTTTTTTTCGTACTATCTGCATAAAGGGGACATGGTTTGTCCAGCTAGCTCCTATTTTGTAGGATGTTTATGCCCATAATGGAGGTGTGTATGTCCACAGGATTTTGATTGTTATGCCCCCGCGACAAACAGTCAGGGGCATATTATTTTACCCTTGTCCGTTCGTCCGTCCGGATATAGACACATGCTTTGTCCGGCTATCTCCTCCTACAGTTTTGGAGCTACAGCTTTAATATTTTGTAGGATGTTTATACACATAATGGAGGTGTGTATGTCCTCAGGATTTTAATTTTTTCAAATATTCTCAAAATGACAGGTAGTTGGACTTAGTCATTTTTGGAAATATTGCAAATCGTTCCTATGGCATCGGTCTCCAAAATCGGAAGTGTGACTTTTTCGATACCATTAGACATTAGTTCATAAAAATTGCATCTGTCGAAAAATGTTGATGACATCAAAGATAAGCAAAGTCGCTTGCAAAAAGGTTTCACAGAAGGGGAATGTCCTTTTGCTGCATTAATCTTGACTGACCTCAAAGCTGAGGCTAAGAAGCTGAAAAAACAGTGATGCACAAAAAGCATTTGATATTGTGTGGCACACAGGTCTTATGACAGAGATGAACAAAGGAGGAATGACAGGCGATAATTGGTTACTTTTCATGAATGGTATAAGAACTTAACGTCATTAGTAATGTGGCAAAGTATCAAGTCAAAACCAGTTAATGAATTTTAGGGTGGATTTTGGACCCCGACTGTCTATAAGATCTTCATTAATACGCTACTGACAATGTTCGTAAAGAATGGACTTGGTGCTCACCTAGGTTCTATTTACTGTGGCATACCTAGTGTTGCTGACGATTTCACCTTACTTTCAAACAATCCACATGAGGTGCAAGCAATGTTAAATGTCTTGTCCGATTATCGATTATACAAATAAACATAGCTACATAATAAAAAAGTCAAAAGTCATGTACTCTGCAGTATGGAAGTAAAACAGAACATTTATTTACTATGAATGGTCAACCTCTTCAAAATTCATTAAAAGCAACTAATTTGGGCATTGATCATGATGTCAACTCTAGATATGGGGTTAAGGATTGCGTACCTAGTAGAATTCAGACAGCCAGAAAGACAGTGTATGCCCTCATGGGAGCAGGGCTCCATGGATTGGATGGACGTAACCCTAAAGTTTCCATGCATCTGGTGAAAATGTATGTGCTACACAGACTTCTGTATGGGCTAGACTCTATTAGACTCAGTTTCTGATATGAAATTATTGTCCGTATTCTATACAAAACTTCAAGCAGATTCAACATCTGCCAGAACGCACTGCCACTTCTGCTGTTTATATTACTTGCTTCTCGGTCAGATCCCTATGAGGTTGAACTGCATAAGCATATGCTTAATTTCTTTGGAAATACCATCAGAAACCACGGTTCTGTCGAGCGTGAGGTTGCTATCAGACAGCTGACTGTAATGCCTCTTGATTCAGACAGTTGGTTTGTGAAACAAAAGTAAAATCAAAAACATCTTTAAAATTTTTAAATGTTAATAATGTAATTCAAGGGAAAACCCATTGGGCAGTTGTGGAACAGAGCCTTTTATTTCAACTGTGGCTTTTTATAATAGCGAAAATTATGTGTGGTACATACACCTTACAACAAGACACAGCTACGTTTGACAGATCTGGTGGAACTAAATGGACGTGTAAATTATGCTGCAAAGGGAGAGAGGACATTAAACATTTCCTTCTTTACTGTAAAAATTGACTGACATAAAAGAGTATTTCTAAAATATTATGCTGGTAAAATTATATAACAGTGTTGATATGAAAGTGTATGATGAAATATCATCTGAGGGTCATCTGACGATTTGCAGCTCAAAATTATTATTGACTGCTCGTCCATGGAATTCCTAGATGAATTCACTATTTCTGAAATTGAATATATATCTAGAGGTCTTTGCTACAGATTGCATCATAGAACAGCCTCTTTACTACAAATAACCTAGTTAGTATCGTGATACAGTATGACATTATTTTTAAATCAGTGCTTGGTCGAATTGTTACATTTTGAGAACTTTCTGTGGTCTTATAAGCAGAAGTCTGGATATAGCAATGAGAAGAGTCATGTACATACATATTGTAGATAAATATTTTTTTTTATCTATAATTGAACTTAGTAATGTCAATCCTTGTTGATGAAGTTCCGAGTAGTTAATATCCATTTTTGGTGTACTTTTTCGTCGTTTTTTAGTCCAGCACTGGTAGTTTTGATAAAAAATAGCCGTGCTGGAGTATTGTTGACACGACGATCTGTTGAGACAAAGTACCCCCAGTTTGCAAATAGTTCCTATGAACTCAATACAATTTTAAATCAAGGTAAAATTCATAGGGTTGCATGCAGTTATTCACTGAAAAATAACATATATAGAAAGATAACTATATCGAAAAACAAATGACTGTTTTGAGTCAAGGGAACTTTAGCGTTTGAATATGAAAAAATACAGAAGTGCAAAAGCGAGGGAAATTCAAATTTAATTGTCCGTAATATTGTTACCGGCTGGTGACAGTCGGTAATTTTAATATTTTCAGTTAGTTAATTACTTTCAATCCTCATCGAGCGTTCAATTCGTCATTCTTAACCATTTCAACCATTTACTGTATTAAAAATAGTCGTACTGAGAACGATTTTAAAATATATTTTATTCATTTTTTTCTACCTAGAAGCAGGGATCATATAATACTAACGATTTATGATTATTGCTTAAAACGTTACACACTTCTTAGTTATATTAATCTAAAGATCTGTATACTTTTTGGTGATAATTCAAAATTTTATTTTAGAGTTATTGAGTTTTTTTTGTAAAAAAAAAAGGGGGGGGGTTACATGTCGCGCCGTATCTCAAAAACGATTTATGATTATTGCATAAAACTTTACACACTTCTTAGGTATATTAATCTGAAGATCTATATACTTTTTCGTGATGATTCTTTATTTTATTTTTGAGTTATTGAATTTTTATTGAGCTTTTTGGTAAAAAAGGTAGTCTTTTTTGGTAACATTTCGCGCCGGATCTCTATTGCTTAAACGTTTACACGGTTATATTTTGCCGGGTTTCCATATAAATCCCACCAGTAGCTGCACTAAATAAAGGATGATTCAAAAAACATTTATTATGTTTTTTCACAAGACGACGGGCGTATCATGCGCTCGTGGCGCAGCTGTTTATTTATTTTTTTTTTTTTTTTGTTCCACCAGTTCCATAAACCACCGCAAAGCCACGGCAAGGAAACTTGTAGTTGGGTAAAGTGTGTTAGAAACTAACGAAGTGCAGGGAAAAAAAGAGTGTGTGGGTCTTTAGGTTCTATAATACTTGTGTGAAAAACTGTTTTAATCGTAAGACTTAGATTTTATTCGTAACCAATAGGTACTGACTTATTTATTTCTAAGAAGTGTCTACCTTTGAACTCCGTTTTATTAGCCATCCTTTCAAAATCTGCTATGTGAAGTATACTAAAGTTTTCCAAGTTTTGTTCTTTTGAAGATTTATTTATATGTAATCTCTTCATCGTAAATTCTCGTTTGTTTCTTATTTTTTCTCCTAACAACAGTTTCTCAAAATCTTCTGGAGTTTAACTGTTTAGCGTCCAGACCCTTTCCTTATTTCCTTAGCACTATCAACAGTAATCATCATATATAGGTTTGGAGCGACATACAGACTTAAATTATTTTAGCATCTTTTTATAGTCGTTTGCCAAGTCTCCTAAATTATTACCATTATAGTTTGGAATTCGAGATGCTTGATAACCAGGATTATGAAGGCTATCAGTATTGGTATAGTAAAAGTCTTTATCAAATTCACTGTTAGGATTCCATCCCTCACTATCTTGTAAGTCCCATTTAATAAACCCCTGCTCATCCTTTCTTCAAACAGGCGGATGTAGTCATTTTTAGCTCACCTGTCCTAAAAGGACATGTGAGCTTTTAGCACCACTTGGCGTCCGTCGTCCGTCCGTCTGTAAACTTTTACATTTTCATCTCCTCTGAAACCCCTGGACTAATTGAACTGAAACTTGGCCTGAAGCTTCTATGGAAGGTCGTTTACAAAGTTTGGGTAAATCATCCCGGTTCGTGAAACAAAATGGCCGCCATTAGCATTTACGTGTTCTGATTGGTCCAAATTTAAAACTCCTCTGAAACCGTAAAGCCAAATGAACTGATTTTTGGTATGGAGCATCTATGTAAGGTCCTTTACAAAGTTTGCATAAATCATCCTGGTCCGTGAAACAAAATGGCCACCATGTCTATTTAAATGTTCTGATTGGTCGAAATGTAAAACTTCTCCCTTGAAACCTTTAAGCAAAATGAACTGATTTTTGGTATGGAGCATCAAAGTTAATCGTACCGTTTTTAACTTTTTCATAATCAGTGGATGTAAATCCAGTCTTACTTTTGTAACATCGTCCACCATAGATGCTTTTTTCTTATGTTATTTTCGATCCCAGTACTTTCTGACAGATCAACATCAACTTCTTTTGGTATGTGATCCAACCAGATATTAAATCCCAATGAGCTAGTGGAAATAAGTTGTTTATATCTCTGTTGAAATCTTTGAAACATTGTTCATTTAATTTATTGTAAAGTTTAGCCAATCCGAGGACATCTCCTTTCAAATAGTGAACACACTTTTCTCTTAGTTCTTTGGACATATCTTCCCATCTACAAGCCTGATCATGATCTAATTCTCCTTTTTGTGTTATACACTTGAAGTCATTTAGCGCCTGTTTGAGACTACCCATCATATCTTTCATTATATCGAATACCTTGAAGTTACCGTTCTGTAATCCAATAACACTACCATTGTTTATAATATGTTTTTTCAACACGTAGGGCATTTTTGAATATCTTGGGTAGTTACAAGAGTATAATGATCGTTAGCCAACTCAATTACTAGTTTTTCACATTTATTATTATGTTCTTGCGTTTCAGAACAGTAAAGACCAACAGGAATATTATGTCTAAAGATATTTCATGCGACATCAAACGGAATCTTAGTCTTTGGCGCTAATCGATACTCACTTCTAATCTGATCACAAACTGTGATTGTAGGATTGAGATTAGAAACAATACTCAGACATCGAAAAAAAAACAATTGTTGGTAGCTTTTAAGTATTTTCGTTTTACTCCATTCGATATCTTTTCTGTTTTTTTTTTTACGAGATGAACAACCACCATTAGACGATCGTACTATTTTATTTCTCATTTCCACTATGTCATAAACATAATCAGGTGTAGTAGCCAAGTGAAGATCCATACATCGTTGATACAAACTAAGGAGGTTACTGACATCTCTTATTTGAAAGGAATTCATACTTTTTGTTACGTAGTATCGGTATCTTGGTGAAGCTCCTCGATACAGGAAGGAGACTACCACGTCGGATGAATCAGTGAATCCGTTAACTCTAGCGTGGTTAAGCCTGTCACGGAGAAACCTATAGATTATAGCAATATCATCGCTTGTGACATTTCCCAATCGCCCATCATCATTATTTATCTCGTATCTTCTTATTCCTTCATTCTCACGAGAATCCATTTTGTTTTGGTATAATTACAACCGTTGTATTAGATTCGTTACCTTTTGCTGACGCAATCATAAGATGGGTTTTAGATTTACAGTGCTTATTTTTGGCTGGTATTCCTATATTTTTGTTACAGAGAGTGCAATAAACTTGATGGGTACCATAATAGTCATTTAATTTTTGTTTTGGGACAACATAAGGTTCATCGGATATTACAGTCTCCTTGTCGTTATTTTCAGCACTTCCGAATGATTCGAAATTAACCACATTATTATCCACGTTAAGAGCAAGTCCTGTCTTTTGCGAAAATATTGAATACAGAGAATTAAGATGAATAACTTTTCTAGTAACTTTATTTCTATCATTTTCTTTTCCACTTCGCAATACATTGTTTATAACAAGTTCCAATAAATATTTAAATACTACAATACACTAAAATCAGTCGACTAAGATTATCTTAATTCATTTTAATTTTTTTACTGTATCAGAACACTTAATTTCTTTTAAATCCTGACATAAAGGAACTGCTACATCATCTAGTTTTTGATGTGCATCGTAAAAAGTAGACATAAAATTGATAATCTTTCTAAATTCCTCATCTGTAATTTGTCCGTCTTCAATGCCTTACTTATTCCATTTTCAATCTTAAATTTATACTTTCTTGCTAAAGCGAGCTTTTTTCCCACTTGCTTTTGTTTCTTTTTCACTCGATTGTAAACAAGAACTACAACAGAATTTACCACAGTCAGTGAACTCAAAGGAATACAAGCAATCAGTTCCTATACCAGTAGCTGCTGTCCACACGACAGTAGTTGTGGTCAAAACATTTAATGTGGTACAAACAGTAAGCAGACCCGATACAGTTTTACTCCAACGTTTACCTTTTTCAAGTTTATTCTCATACTTCTTGATTTCTAATGACAAGTTATGTTCCAGTTCTTGAAGTCCCCGTTGTCTATATTTGTTTTTTTGTTTTTTTTTTTTTTTTTTTATCGGCCATTTTTTAAAAGTACTTTTTTAATATCATTTCATTATAAATATTGTCGGTTGGGCTAAGGTATTTATATAAGATGTTATAGATATCTTTCTCTTGTGCTTGACGAAGAAAGAATAGACAGAAGAAGCCACGTAAAAAACTTAATTTGTGTTGGTACTGAATTGTGTTGTAGCAACATTTAGTCTTTATGTAATCAAAAAATTTTGTGGTGGTGGAAGACCGTAACTATAGAAGTAAATGTCTCCGGCACTAGTAAGCTTATCACGAAAATTCCAACACACCCAGTGGTCCCTTCACCAATGTAATCAAGATTCAGTATTCCACACTCATTTTATTCCGTTTGTTTGGTAGATTGTCCCGACTATACACCTCTCTGAAATTAGTAATACTCAATATGTCAAACCACTTTAAGATATCGAAGTTATTTAGCGGTTTAAGCGTCTTTTTTGCATTACATATGGTCTTCTAACGCTGTCCACTGTAATCCTCTAGTAGACGGGCGCTCTACCTGTAGTCCTTTTCCAAATAAACTGGCTAACACTGGTACTGCTAGGCTGGCTAACATACCAAGGAATCCACCAGCCTGTTGTTTTCTTGTTATTCTAAGTCCAGCTCCGGTCTTTTTGTGGAGTGCTGCTTGATGTTTGTCTTTTTTGTGTTTTTGTCAATTGGTTAACATAATGTGTACTTAATAAAATAGGAATTTTCTTGTATGCTACCTTTGCTGTTTGTACTGGTCCGCTTCCAGCTCCACTACCAAGAACCACAGCGCCGATACCTAGAGCGGGTAATAATTTAGATGCTGCAGTCTTCACGAGCGGAAGTACAAGTTTAGCAAGAGCACCTTGGAATCCGCCATTTTGTGATTGGCTCTCATTTGTGTCTGTGTGATAGTTAATTGAACGCCATTCCCAGATGCATTCTGTATTCTTTTTACTTCCGTTTGCGTTAACGCCATTGGAAAGTCACCTGTTAATTGAATATTCATTAATCTTAATGTGAGGCACGATTTATTTTCATATGCCTTTGCTAAATTTCTTCGTTGACCTGCGGATAAACCGAGACTATAGTTGACGTATTTACTCATTTTTTATTTCCTTATATAATTACAATATTTCCGATCGTGTCCAGAATTACCTCCTCCTCGTTTAATACAAGGGCGTAATCTCGGTACGCATAAGTAGGGACGCCATTCAGTTTGTAATGAAGTGTAAGAGATATATTCTCCATAATCACTCTTTCATCTACTTAAGTCAAAGTAAATAAGCCCGTACAGGGACTCAAAATTGATAGGGGTCTGCATATTCCTTCTATCATACTCGTTACTATCATTAGGCTTAAAATTGCAGACATCATCGAAAATTCTAGCGATTTGGTACGAGTTGTATTCAGTTTCCGGATAATATATTCCAGAACCAACTTCTAGTCTGACTGTAAGGAGCTTACGATTTGCATTTGCTTTATTTATCCGAAAAGTATCTAGTAATAAAGGGTTTTCTTTCCGATTACCGTGTTTGCCAACTCTTTTCAAAAATTGAATTACATGTTTCGGGTGCTTTATTCCTGTTGTAATACGATATGCAAGTTCGGATGCTCGAGATGAAGCACTTCTGTGTATGGATTCTCTCAGGTATGTCCATTGTCTTGGTTTCAATTAATTTTGAAGAACGGTGGATATACCATCAGAATTTAATTTAAGTCTTGGAATCCAGAGCTCAAAGTGTGTAATTACGACTCTAGCATGAGCATCATCATCACCGGTCCTAAAGATTAAATAATTATCGTTGTTAATCTCTATATTAATTCCCATCTAAGCTGGAGGCAATGGATTCTGTTCTAGCGACTGAAAGAAACTGAACCGATTTAGAAGTATTTTTGATGTTACCTCTGCAGGGGCATTTGTTAGTGTAGCTCTTGCCGCAAACCCCGTATTTTCCGCAGCAATAACTTCACTAATATCAGGGTAAATAAAGCTGCTTTTACCGACAGAATTGATATACCCATCGGACAAAGTATGTAATATTTAAACGTGATTTGCTAATAACAGATTGTTACAATGGTATACTATTTTTCCGTTTTGTTTAACTGTCATTTGACTAAGAAAATTTGTGGCATCTGAAATAACAGGTACTAGTCCCTCATCATTAGTCGGTGCGGTACCATCTGCTAGCTTTTCTTCCTTGAATTTTATTAGAAAATATACATTATACCAATCATAAAACGCCGCCCTATCGCTTACCGTAAATTTATAATCCGTCTTTAACTGTTGTGTGTTGGGAGGAAATCTTAACGGGGTATCTAGTTGGAGGCTACAATACTCGTACCTTTTGACAAACTTTGTTCCCCTAAACATCTTTTTCTTTATATATATATATATATATATATATATATATATATATATATATATATATATATATATATATATATATATATATATATATATATATATATATATATATATATATAAATGAGCAATTACTGTGTGAAAGAGCAAAAGATCACGGAGTCTCTCTTCCCAAGGGTGGTAAGAACAAACAGACCTAGAATATAGTAGGCCTGCTAACTGTGGAATCACTAAAACCAAGTTTGTCTCAGGAAAAAAGGGAGGAAAACTGGACATACACAAAGCGATTAGGCCAATAGTACCAAAAGGTGAGGTTACTTTACCAGGAAATAATTATTGTGGACCTTATAATGGAATGGATATACCCACAAAGAACAAATTAGGTGGTGTATGTAGAAGTCACGATCTTTGTTACTTCGATATTCCAGGAGGAAAGCAAGAGTGTGACAAAAAGATGTTGACCGAATTAAAACAAGTAAAACCCTCATCTGTTGGAGAGGCCATGAACAAAAAGATATTTCAAGGTGTGATAGGAGCCGAGAGTAAATTGGGACTCGGAGTAAAAAAAGACGCAGGGAGCAAAAAAAAAGCTAAAAGAGGAAATAAAGTGGAGAGACAAATTAGCAGAGGAGTTACATAAACAAGTAAGAAAATGGTTTTCCCTCAGACCAGTGGAACTGTCCCATACCGATGACACTTGGAGTGCCGATCTTGTAGACATGCAATCTTATTCAAGACATAACAAGGGGTACAAGTATTTACTCAATATAATTGACATATTTTTTACATGCGCGTGGTGTGTTCCACTGAAATCAAAGACAGGACAAGAACCCACAAAACACAAAAACGTTCAGGAAATGTTCCTGGAACGTTTCTGTTTCGTTGTGACAACGATGTGATTTAACGTTGTGGGAACATTAAAGTGTGGACTACCAGTTACGTTATAAGAACGTTATGATATAACGTTATTAAAAACCAATCTGGAACCTTAATAGAACCTTGTTTAACCAATCTAGAACCTTAATAGAACCTTGTTTAACCAATATGGAACCTTTATAGAACCTTGTGTAGCCAATCTGGAACCTTAATAGAACCTTGTTTAACCAATCTGGAACCTTAATAGAACCTTGTTTAACCAATCTGGAACCTTAATAGAATCTTATGTTACCAATCTGGAACCTTAATAGAACATGGTGTTACCAATCTTGAACCCAAATTAAACCTAGTGTTACCAGTTCGGAACCTAAATAAAATCAAGGTCTACCAATCTGGAACTTATATCCCAGGTTTCATCTGAATCATAACCTAGACTTAGTCTAAACATGTCAAGCATTTGTTTGAAAAGATAGAAAAAGTTCACTGATCACTTATTCAAATTAATATATCAAAATCAAATCAAATTAAATCAAATTTATTAAAAAAAAAACATAATTGTCAGTGACAAACTACAATATATACAAATAAAAAAAACAATACATTAACTCTTAATAATAAGTGTATTCTTATCACAGTCCCAATGACTTTATAATACAATAATCCTGCCTTGGTGTAAAAGTAATGTATATACATCTCTAAAACAAATTTTCTCAAAAATTTTTTTTTTTAAATAAAAAACACAACTGAGAAAATAAACTTTTGATATGCATATTTGTATGGTTTTAATTCTGTTTTGTAAAGATTTTTTGAATGAATAACATGTGTGTGGTTTATGAGGAGATTCAAAACTATCAGCATTGACTCTTAAACAAAATAAAGGTTTGATTAATATGCATGATGGCAAAAATCTTACTAAATGCAACTAACTTGCAATTGAGTATAACCCACATAGCATTTACTTGGAATAAAGAACAGAACAATGGCATGTGTCAGACAACACCGGATCAGGAAAATTGACGCCATTCTACACTCAATATAAAAATGAACCAAGATTTAAAAATCTACAAGACTAATAAAGGCTAGATGAGCCTTACTGAGGACATGTGGAAGAATGCAGTTGGGTTAAACATATTTTGTAAGATCTCAAACTTCACCCTTTACTTCTAACCAATGTAGAATAAAAAAAACAATTCACTCAGCGCACACAATTAAAACAATGTCTTGAGTCTCTAGTTCTAAGATATTTGCATGTTTGTCACCCATCTCAAACACCAGGATCTAAACAAGATTGTCACCCATTTTGAGCACCAGGATCTTTTCATGCATATAGTCTTATAAATTAACAACTTAAAAAAATTTAAAATCTAGTCTGTAAGATACATGACATAAAATCTTATGCATCTTCTACCCTCATAAAAAGAAAAAAACACACTGCACTATGGCCAGTATGGGCACAATTTATGTATATGAAACTCCCCCTTTTTGTGTGTTCAAGTCCCATAACTCTATATATCCAATATTTTTTCTACTTTTGAATCTAAAAAATTACCACTAGATACCTGCATTAATTCCCTTAACAACAGTAAATAAAAGTTGACAGGAGGATTCTAGTACACTTCAACTTGCAAAATTTTATTTTAGGTGACATTTTTCCAGTATTTCCTGTTTATTGAATATTTTATTGCAGAAGCAAACATATTGCTACAGCAAAATAACATAATATACATAAAATATATAATGACAATACTGACATGTAACATAGAAGTAATATATAATATACATGTAATATAGAATCATGTAATAATTTTTTGTGACCTGTTTCCATGCTGCATTTTAAAAATTAAAACAATATAGAGTTGGCTGGTAATAGTTATACAAGTTTTCTATTATTTGGCCATTAACATTTAAATTCATGTAAAATTGATGCCTTAATGCTCTAAAAGAAGAACATACTATGAATACAAAACGATACTCATTTTCTATATAATTCTATAAAAAACTAAACTGAATTGTAAATCATGCACATTTGAAGAGATCAAGAGATCAGAGTACAAAACAATGTATTGTTTTAATGTTATTATAATCCCTGATGAACTGGTGTCTGTTGGGGCTGTGACTTTTATATTTATTGCCTCGAGGTTGATGAGGGGCATGCTTCAGGAAGTCAATGATAGCATCATTGACTTCCGTTTCAGTTAATTTCTGATGAACCCTTAGAGACGCTTCTGGAAGAAAAAAGTGACTGTCACATTATGATTATACAACCCTATAAAAATGTGTCAAGAAGAATACATTTTTTATATTTTCAAGTTAATCTTTGACATATAAGTTGAATAAAATATGTATTTCTTTGTATTGTAATGATGTCACAAGAAGCACATACTATCAAGAGTTTTGAAATTTTGTACAGAAATCTATAATACTAAATTTACGAATTAGCCGAATAGGCGGCAAAACGCGTGGTTCAAAATAAACGATGTATGGTTCAGATTATAAAGGTTAATATTATTTTTGTTTGAAATTACGGAAGAAGAATAAAACAAATTTAAAAAATTCTCCTTCGAGTGGGATGTTTCCGCTTCATGTATTCAGGATTGTTTTTTCTACAATAACGCAATTTCTCCTAACTGTAAAGGTTATGAACTTTGAAGATTATGAAGAAGTAAGGTAAAGTTCAGAGAAATTCCTAACTTAGTTGTTTTTTGGATTGCTCGGATGTTTACCTTGCACAAAGTGATAATACCAACCATTATCTATTTTTACATTATTTGTCATGTGACCTGTCTAAATATATATATCTCTACCATACAATTCCCTAGATAAAAATATTTTTAACAAATGGTCATCTTTAGCATTAATGACGAAATTTATCTCGGACATCTTTATAAACGTGGACAGCACACGCAGCCACACACTAAAAATGCTTTTATCGTCTGATTATTGGATATATTTGTGAAATTAATCCTCGCTTGCCCTGTCCATGACGACAATGAAACAATTGGAACAATTATTTTCCAAAAATATGCTCTACCTTACTCACGGCATCTTTTGAAAAATTCATCCGTCTCTAAGGAAATGTTTACATCTACAATTTCATTTTCATATTTATTCTGAAGGAAAAAGGTAATGCATTATGAAATGTGTATTTAATGAAAGCTTTTCATCAAGTTCCAGTTCAGAATTAATTGTAACAATAAAAATATTGACAATTTATGTGGTTGTGTTTTCGTCATAGATTTTGACTTTGAGGGAACCTTAAGGTTCATTTTGGTAATTCTAAGTGGCACACAGTCTACTTCATCAGTGGATACATCTTCGGTAGTAACGAACAGCCATATGACAATTGGGTCACGTTGACCTAAATTTCACGCTTCATTGACTTTGGTTAAAGTTTGCATTAACATCCATTGCTGGAATACTACAGTATATATAGACATGAAACTATCAGTTGATACCACCTGCTTGACAGGAAAGTTTATAGGAAGCCTGCCACAACATCCATACTGAGTTCCTGTTCCATGAATGACATGGTCGTAATAACTTTTTAAAGTCAATATGGCCACCAAAAAAAAAATGCTTATTTTCCCGCGCTCGCGCGGGTTCAATGTCTAGTAAAATCTATATTTGCATGGCCTTGCAATTGTTTTCAGACAAATAGAATTACTGACTAACATTAAACAAACATCTGATGCAATTATATACTTGTAATCCTTGTTATCATTATCTATCATCTCATTAATACATTTTAAGCTATACAAAAAAATTTGTGCTTTTATTTTTAAAACACTTTAACAAGAATTTACTTACTGACAACTCTGTAGATGGCTGTTGTTTGGAAAGCCTCTTTTTCTTTCTTTCCCTTTAAACTGTAAAAGGACCATAGCGAGTTTTTGCCTAAGCGTCTCATCATTTTCCTTACAGTGTCCCCAACTGTATTGCCACCAAGGACACTAAAGGCTTGCGTCTGAAAATGAACAGAAGTGTGCTTATCTTATCTAAGTGAGAAAAAAAATCTATTGTTTATGTTGCCACCAAATAAAAGTAAACTTATTGTCTTCACTGACCATTATGTATTACTGATAAGAATAGTACCTCCTCACATATGCAGTGCATTTTTCTTTTTTGTTGTTTGAGTTAATGAAGCAAGAAGTAAATGAGGCTGAAATGAATAATGTATATAAGATTTGTATATAAGTTAATTATTTATTAATTGTTTAACTAACGTATTCATTTAGTCTTGTAAAAATACGAAACACAGTTTTTACTATTTATTTATGAAAGCGCTAATGTAACGTTGCGCTCTTTTGAATAACACATTTTCCCGTTTCTGTTTTATGACGTTACGCCTTTGACGTGCGCTTAGTCGTCTAGACTTTATTTGATTACATACGAGTAGTTTGGTAAGGCCGATTCTACACCACCCCCACTTTTCAAGGGGAAATTCTGCATAGGACCCCCAACCCCCCAACCCCGACGGCCAAATGCAAACGGACGGCATTCCTATTGAGCATAGGGTAAATACGAGAAATATGACTTTCGTACAGAGCATAAGTCAGGTCGTCCCAGAGGATAGTGGGGACGCGAATAAGAACACCTTAAAGAGAGGTGTGTCATAGGGTAAATACAAGAATTATGTCTTTCGTATCAAGTGGAGACGATTTCATCAGTGAAGATGTCTTTCAGGAAAAGGTGAAGGAGCAGAGTCAGGAAGCTATGAAATGGAGGGACTTACCCATCTGGGTAACCTACAAGATCACGGAGGTAATAGAGGTGGATGGAAAGTTTGGTAAGTCAAAGATCCTCACCTTGAAGGACAGACAAGGAGAGAGTACCAAAGTGTGGGCTTGCCCTTTACTCAACAAAGAAAAAGATCCCTTGCAAGGAGCATACGTCCAGAGCACAGGATTCAAAGTGAGTAAAAAGTCCGGGCAGGAATACCTCTCGTACGATCTGGTGAGGAAGTAAAAAAAAAAAAAAAAAAAAACGAGGGCTAAGGGTAAGGACGCAAAATTTCTCAATCCAAATAGCTGGATTGGGAAATTTTTTTTGGTCACTGAAATCTTCGATCGGGGAGGGTTCGTGAACGGAGCACATCACGGAGCATGCGCAGTTTAACTTATTAGACTTGAACTATGTTTCATGTACTATCATACGGTGTCTGAATTCGCGTAACGTTGATATTTAATTTCCCCGCTTATTTATTATGATGTCGTCTTGACTATGACGTCTAATAACGTCCATCATATACCCAACATGGATAAAGAAACAAAATGGCGGATGTTTCACCGAAACAAAATGGCGATTGTTACGCTGAAACAAAATGGCGGATGTTATACTGAAACAAAATGACGACTATTACACTGAAAAAAATGGTCATTGTATTTAGTATATAGCAGGGCTGACCACTTTCTACAATTAGTGTGCATTGTAAGGTCCTCACCAAAGGTGGTCGAAGGTTTTCGCAACTGTTGTTTCTCATCATAGTAGAAGTTTAGACATTTAACAACTCCCTCAAATTCAGCTTCGTTGATTTCATCATCCTCTAGTGCCTTGCTCATTTCGGCTTTGACCTTGGATTGGTAATTTCTAACAATGCGCATGGTGTCTTCATGCTTCTTACGCTTCCTGCGGATGCTCTTGGATAACACCGTCAACACCACCATCGTAATGGAATTTACGACGGATAGTGAGCTCAACGGAATGCATGCCACGGCGCCTATCCCCGTTGCTGCGATGCTGAGTGTGCCGGTGGTGTAAACGACGTTGAGTACGGCACAAGTACCCAGAGCAAAAGACGCCGCTTTTTCCACTCGTTTATAGATCCTCGACAGTCGGACGTACTTATACATTTCGGATTCAAGCTCTCGCTCGATCGACTCAATCCTAGCTTCCCGATAGGATTACTTCCCAGAGTCTACGGAGTCCATTTATTTATACCTAGAGGAGCATGCCCAAGATGGGGATGCTTTTGAAGGGGCTATTGGGACCTAAGATCAACCCCTTACCATCG
The DNA here is from genome assembly GCA_028015205.1 of Mytilisepta virgata. NCBI lineage: Eukaryota > Metazoa > Mollusca > Bivalvia > Mytilida > Mytilidae > Mytilisepta > Mytilisepta virgata. Next base: position 66,672,732 of record CM051521.1, read on the forward strand.
TAGAACCGACGTCCGCTCTTCAAGTATAAGCCATCGCCGTAGGCATTGGGCAAAGTACCTGGGCTGAGATATAGACGACGACCATGAGGTTTCACGCAGCACACTTTCCCACCCTTCTTGAGATATAATCCTGATCCCACGGCCTTTTGGATGGCTGCACTACCCAAACCGCTCAATGCACCCACACCCAAAGCAGGTAGCACGGTTTTGGCTAGCACGGGTAGCGCAGCAGAGGCAAGACCTGCGAGCATGGGGAGGAATCCACCTTCTTTCTGCACGTTATACCTCACCTGCTTCGGACTCATCTCCAAGACCATACCACCCTTACCGCTCTGCAAGAGCTTGGTGATGCGCTGGATCTGGCGGTGAGTGAGAAGCATCTTATGCTCACCGGATAGGTTATCATGCGACAGTCGGATGCTCAGGGGACATCCCTTCTTTGCCGCATGCTGGATTTTTTCCGCTTGACCTTTCGTCAAGTTGAGACCGTAATCTTGATAATCCATTTATTTATACCTCACGCAGATGGAAGCGGATGGTGAGATGCTCTCCTCGCAGATCGATGGGGCGACCGTCTTGATCGGTCAGATACGTCAGGGTCACGGGTAAGTAGACCAGATTCTTGGGGGTCTGGATGATCTGGATGATCTTCATACCCGGATCGACCGAGGGAAGGAAGCTATAGATCGTGGACTGCTGGGTACCGTTGACGTAACTTCCGTGGATGATATCACTATTCACCAGGATGCTATTGATGCTGATGATATTGACGATATTCTCACCCTCCGCGTAACCGTTAGTGCTACGGTCGTAGGTATACGTCCGGAGCTCGAATCCAAGCACCGTACTGATACTATTAGACACGTTGAAATCCACTTGATAATTTCTGGCGAGGGTAAGGGTTGCTCTCAGCGTCGCGCGATTGGCATCGAGAAGGACCTTAGTCTTGTGCTTATGCAGTGTTACGGCCGAAATCACCTTTTAAATTGTAGCCAACAAAAGACACAAATCAATAATAAAATTTAACAAGATTTATTATATACAAAGTTTACAAAAAATATTACAAAAAACTAAAATGTCAACTTAACTGTTCAAAATCCTGTTTTTTCTTGATCCGGAATTCTGGTCACTGTTGCCTGAATCCAAACGGAATATTATATCCAATCAGTCACAATCTAGTATGATGTAACGAAAATAAAAGTATGTCACGGATGATGTGTGAAACGTAAATAAATCCAACAGCTGAGAACACAAGAATGTCTATCTGTGTTCCGATAAATGATGTTCTGAAAGTCTAACTTTCTTGTCCGTATATATACTGTAGAACGGAAACTTCTGGAATACGGTAGAAGTTCGAATCACACCATAATTATTACGTAAGTCAAATAGAAAGTTCTAGTCATTCCACCAGTATCCATTATTGTTCCAGTGATTTCTAAACTGCGCAGTTATAACATTATTTGGTAAACAACTATAAGTATTATGTAAACATAGTATACATTTTATAAGGCTATGCAAAACAAATTAGGCCAAGATAAATAAATATAAATATAATAATTACAATATCATAACACCTCCCCCCTTAAAAGAAGTTTGAGTGTAACGAGAACTTCATGAACAATATATACAAAAATATATAGTATATATACAATGTTTTAATAAGATCTAGATAAAGCATCTGCTATTACGTTATCTTTACCTTTAATATGTTTTACAATAACATCATATTCCTGTAACAATAAACTCCACCTAGTCAACCTCTGGTTCTTGTTTCTCATTTTATGTATGAAGGTGAGAGGATTATGATCAGTATAAACCAGAAGAGGATGCATTGTGGGATTTAAATATACATCAAAATGTTGAAGTGCAGACAACAGTGCAAAACATTCTTTTTCAATAGTGGAATAATTTTTCTGATGTTTATCTAATTTCTTGGAGAAATATGATATAGGCTTCTCAACATTATCATCTGTTTCTTGATATAAAACAGCTCCAACTCCTACATCACTTGCATCAACGGCAAGTTTGAATTGCTTTTTAAAGTCTGGAGTGATAAGAACGGGACTGTTAATTAAAAGTGATTTGCTTTTTTCAAAAGCGTTTTGACAATTATCACTCCAGATGAATTTAGAATCTTTCCTTAAAAGATGAGTCAATGGTTGAACAACTGTAGCAAAATTTGAACAAAATTTTCTGTAAAATCCAATCATGCCTAAATATCTCATAAGTTGTTTTTTATTTGTAGGAGGAGGAAAATTGGTAATTGCATCCACTTTAGCCATAATAGGTTTCACTTGACCTTGGCCAACTGTGTGCCCTAAATAATCAACAGTGGCCTTACAAAATTCACTTTTAGCAAGATTAACAGTCAAATTTGATTGTGACAATCTATCAAAAGTATCATATAAATGTGTTAAATGCTCTTCCCAGCTATCACTACATACAATAAGATCATCGATATAACCATAACAACAGTCTAAATCTTTTATAACATTATTGATCATTCTTTGAAATGTAGCTGGAGCATTTTTCATACCAAACGGCATGACAGTATATTGAAATAAGCCGTCTGGTGTGACAAAAGCTGATATTTCACGAGCTCTCGGTGTCAGGGGGACCTGCCAGTAACCTTTTAATAAATCAAATTTGCTTACGAATTTTGATTGTCCAATGTTATCAATGCAATCGTCTATCCTGGGAATCGGATAGGAGTCAGATTTTGAGACTGAGTTTACTTTTCTGAAGTCAGTAACGAAACGAAAGGTTTTATCTGGTTTGGGTACAAGAAGACAAGGAGAGCTCCATTCACTGTTACTCGGCTCAATAATATCATTGCCAAGCATATATCTAATTTCTTGTCTCATAACATCAAGTTTAAGTGGATTGAGCCGGTAAGGATGTTGCTTAATTGGAGAAGCATCACCTACATCAACATCATGACAAACAGCAGTGGTTTTGTTTGGCACATCTGGAAAAAGATTTTTAAAAGAAAATACCAAAGTTTTCAATTTTTCTCTGCGATCGAAAGTCAGATGTGCAAGTTTTGAGTCTAAATCTGATAAAATTTCAGAATTTTTCAATCTAACAGTTTGTTCTATAGTCTTGGAATCAAAAGATGGTTCAATTATATCTGGTTTGTCATGATCGCTCTCCAATTTAACCATGGCTAAAGTGGCAACTGGTTTACTCTCACCTTCATTAGTACGCTCAAAATATGGTTTTAACATATTAATGTGACACACTCTATTTTGTTTACGCCGACCTGGAGTTTTTACAATATAATTCAAATCATTGATTTTACTGTCGATTGTATAAGGACCACAGTATTTAGCCTGTAAAGGATGCCCAGGGACTGGCAAAAATACAAGTACCTTATCACCAGGCTCAAAAACTCTGTCCCTGGCATCTTTATCATACCATATTTTCATCTTATTTTGTGCAGTTTTTAAGTTTTTCTGAGCAATTTGACAAGCAGTATACAATTTTTCTTTAAATCTAGATACATAGTCTAGAAGATTCAAGTCAGTGTGTTCAGTAAGCCATTTTTCCTTAATCAATTTCAAAGGTCCCCTTACAGTATGACCAAACACCAACTCAAAGGGGCTAAAACCAAGGGATTCCTGAACAGCCTCTCGGACCGCAAAAAGTAGAAAGTGAACACCATCATCCCAGTCCCTGTCAAATTGAAGACAAAAAGTTCTAATCATATTCTTCAATGTTTGATGAAAACGTTCTAAGGCACCTTGAGATTCTGGATGATAAGCACTTGATCTATACTGAGTAATCCCTAACTGGTAAACGACCTGCTGAAATAAACCTGACATGAAATTTGAACCCTGGTCGGACTGTATAGACTCAGGAAGTCCTACTAATGTGAAAAATTTGATAAGAGCTTTGACAATAGTTGGTGTCTTGATATTCCTTAAGGGAATAGCCTCAGGAAAGCGAGTGGATGTACACATGATCGTTAATAAATAAGCATTTCCAGTCTTGGTCTTTGGTAAAGGTCCAACACAATCAATAAGTACTCGGCTGAAAGGTTCTTCAAAGGCTGGAATTGGCAGAAGTGGTGCTGGTGGTATTTTCTGGTTAGGCTTGCCAACAACCTGGCATATATGGCATGATTTGCAGTATTCTGTGACATCATTTCTAAGTCTGGGCCAGTAGAAATGTTGTAATATCTTAAGGCAAGTCTTCCTTATACCTAAATGTCCAGCCAAGGGGGTGTCATGGGCAAGACCAATAATTTCTTGCCTATAGACTTTAGGCACCACCACTTGGTATACCACTCTCCATTCCTCCTCTGGGATAGCATCAGGGGGCCTCCACTTCCTCATCAAAATGCCGTCTTGATGGTAGTAACATTCGGCCACTTTGTCTGCTTCTTCTTGGGGTAGAGCCCTCTTGCAGAGCTGAAGAACCTCAGGGTCTTTATTCTGTTCTTCCCTAAATGTTCTTTTGTCCAATGAATGGCTATTCACGTCTGGCCATGGCATAATTACATGTTTGTTAGTACCAGGTGGTCTGATTATGGCCTTTTCTGAGCTACCGGGACCTTCAATGTCGGCAAAGAAAGTGTCAGAAAGGTCCATATAATCATACTGGCCTTCTTGTAAATCCTCATCTTGTTGTTTTCTTGCCATTGCCCTAGTAACAACACAAGCTGGATACAGTTCAGCATCTTCTTCAGGTGATTTAACATCCACCACCGGTTCACTTGTAACAATTGGTTCAGCGACCACTTTGTTCCTAGCTAGATCATTTCCTAGCAATAATGAAACACCCTCAACAGGGAGTGTAGGACGAACACCCACAACAACTGGTCCAGTAATTAAATCTGACTTCAAATAAATACGATGGAGGGGAACATCTATACAACCTAACTCCACACCTCGTAACAAAACGGAGGCACCAACGGACGTCTCCTCGGACAAAGGCAACACACCTTCTAACAACAAAGACTGAGAAGCTCCAGTGTCCCGTAAAATCTTAATAGGCTGAGGAGTAGTATTATCAACAATAGAAACAAACCCATCAGACATAAAGGGCTTATAATCCTCCATGTAATCACAAAAACTGGACTTAAAAGCCTGACTCGCAGGACATTCCAACTTATTGGTAACAACGGGTGTCGTACAAGCACTGGACTTGGGCTTATGATCTCTTTCATTCTTCTTCTGGAGTCTAAAACAATCAGCCATCAGGTGACCATTTTTCTTACAATAAGCACAAGTTAGTGACTTCTTCTCAAAAGTATCAAACTTTGGACCAGACATATTATAACTAGACGGACTCTTATTCTGTGCAACAGGCTTACAATCAGTACGCTCAGTGCTTTGATTTTTGTAATTTCCGCTAAAAGTATTAAAATTTTGACCTTTGAAAGTTCTTTTATGTGAAATGGTATAATTATCGGAAACAACAGCTGCATCTTGCAATGTCTCAACAGTTTTGTCATCTAAATGTGTTTTTAAGTCTAAATTAACACACTGCTTGAACTCTTCTAATAACATTAATTGTCTTAATTTATCAAAATTTTTATCTATTTTCTTTGACGTAAGCCATTTATCAAATAAATCTTCTTTTTCCCTAGCAAATTCAACATAGGTTTGTGTTTCAAACTTTTTATAAGACCTAAATTTCTGTCTATATGCTTCTGGCACTAGCTCATAAGCTTTCAAAACTTCCTGTTTAACAGTGTCATAATCAGAACTTTTTTCTGAAGAAAGTGCTGAGTAAATTTCAGCGGCCTTGCCCACAAAAACACTTTGCAGCATAGTAGTCCAATAAGGCTTTGGCCATTTCAGATTTTGAGCAATTTTCTCAAATTGTGGAAAAAATTTATCCACCGTTTTTTCACAAAATTTAGGAACCAAACGTATATTTTTTGCTGCCTCAAAATGTTCTGATTTTGACTTATTGTTGCTTTCTACTTTAGCCATTTCTATTTTTATTTTCTCCATCTCTAACCTTTCCCTCATTTCAAGTTCTGCCTGTAATTGTTTTAATTTAAATTCATCTTCTTTTTCTAATTGTTTTAATTTAAGTTCATGTTCTAATTCAAGCTGTTTTAATTTGAAAGCATCAACTTTTTCGACCTTGAGGTCAAGAGCCTCTTCACCAAAAATTTCTAAATCAACTAAATTGTCTATTACCAAATTTTTTATAATTTGTTTTCTCATAGATGTTCTAAAATCTATTTTTAGATGTTTAGCAAGCAACACTAATTCTTCTTTCTTTAATTTATCAAACCCTTCCAGGTCTGGCGTTTTCAAAAATTTACCAGCATCAAATTCCATTTTGTAGAATTTTGTTGGCTAATTCTAATGAAAATACTGAAAAAATTTATTAAGATATTAACGTTATCCCGGACGAGCCCCCAATTTCTGTTACGGCCGAAATCACCTTTTAAATTGTAGCCAACAAAAGACACAAATCAATAATAAAATTTAACAAGATTTATTATATACAAAGTTTACAAAAAATATTACAAAAAACTAAAATGTCAACTTAACTGTTCAAAATCCTGTTTTTTCTTGATCCGGAATTCTGGTCACTGTTGCCTGAATCCAAACGGAATATTATATCCAATCAGTCACAATCTAGTATGATGTAACGAAAATAAAAGTATGTCACGGATGATGTGTGAAACGTAAATAAATCCAACAGCTGAGAACACAAGAATGTCTATCTGTGTTCCGATAAATGATGTTCTGAAAGTCTAACTTTCTTGTCCGTATATATACTGTAGAACGGAAACTTCTGGAATACGGTAGAAGTTCGAATCACACCATAATTATTACGTAAGTCAAATAGAAAGTTCTAGTCATTCCACCAGTATCCATTATTGTTCCAGTGATTTCTAAACTGCGCAGTTATAACATTATTTGGTAAACAACTATAAGTATTATGTAAACATAGTATACATTTTATAAGGCTATGCAAAACAAATTAGGCCAAGATAAATAAATATAAATATAATAATTACAATATCATAACAGCAGCCGCAGTTGCCGCTGTATCTCATCGTTGATATCGTCGATGCCGTAGGAGCCGGTGCTCAGCTTGACGGGAAACCAGCTAGCCCCATCATCGGGAGAGTAGCGGAAGGAATTATTACCTGCATGAATATTGGGGATGGAGTAGTAGGTCTCCAGATTCACGAGGGCCATCTCGTAAGATTTCTCCTCGCGCAGTTGGAGGGGTGGGTTGAAGCGAGTCAAGATCTGACTATCGCTCCCAGAGACGATGAAGGAGAACCCATGCTTGGGCTCAGTATTGGTGGCGATTTTCCGCAAAAGTGAAGCGTCCATTTATCTAACCCTCCTCAGAAGACGACCTTCATCTTCTGGCCGTCGGATTCGAATTGGAGGATTCGATCGGAGATAACCAGGGCGAAGGTTTGGTTGTCGGCAGGGATATTGTAAGGGGACCAGGGGTCTTGTCAGGATAGACATCATCTTCTGTTTACACTAGCCAGGGTGCCAATTCTAAAGTCTCTGATTTGATCCAGCCTGTACTTATTTTACTATATAAAATCCAGGGAGGAGGAATTCTAATACGGTAATTTTGCCAGACCAAAATCGCCAATACATGCACACTTGACTGCAGATGATTGGAGTAACCATTTGTTCAACCTTGGTAAGTTTTCATGTATGTATAATTATCAACTAGATAATTTCAGTTCCATCTTGTAGTAAAACAAAGATAAATCACAGGGCAGTATAATTTATTAATCTGTTTTGATCTATTCTTTTTCTGTTATGAACAAAGTATAACAATATAACATATTCTTAAATATTATGATCCACCACCTGGCAAAATATTGTGCTGGCACATCCAAATTACAATTGGCACATCCAGAATATTATAACACTAAAACTGGACAAAACTATGGTCGAAAAATACTAATCTGGTCCCTTATTTGTGGAAAAACATGTTATAGGTTGATGTGATGGGGAATAGCTGCTAGCTGTTTCTACTTTTAATTTTCATACATTATTCTGGAGGTCTCCCTGGAAAAGGACTATTTATTGAAACCATTTGCTGAGTATAGGATTTCATTATTATGAAATATTTATGTACCTTTCCTGGTTACTGTTCTGTTAACTGTAAATAAATAATACTCTGCAAAAATTTCAATTCTGGAGATATGTCTCTAGTTTTGTATTTACCGCTCTTGGCAGCTATTCGCCATTTCTGACAGTTGCCCCCGCTTATATAGGAAAATTCTGGGTCACATGACGCCGATTGACCAATCGCGGTAATCGTTATAAAAATACCTCGAGGAGCAGTGCCAGGATTTGGGATGAACTTTCGTGTTTATTGAACTAATTATTACATGTCAGCTTGCCAGCTTCTTGCCAATTATTAGCCATGGCTATATAGAAATTAGGTAAATAGGTATGAACATGAGAAAATATTAAAAATGTAACCGGGCAAGCGTAAAACCATTTGCCAGGCAGTGGCGGTATAATACAAAAATGGCGTAGCAGACTGTAATTTGGCTGTCTGCAAATAATTCCCACAAAACGTACATTATATCAATAAACTTCACATGAATAAGTATAACCAATAAGATTATTAGCGTTGCAATGCTTTGAAAATAGACATTACATATTTTTACATGCCCTAATAATTATAGCAGACGACTTTTGTCGGAAACGATAAAACTTTGTAGACGACGTTTGTTTACATTTTGAAACTTGGAAAAACGTGAAATATGTGCCTTTTTCTTGAATAAAGTGATCAATTATCATTATAAAATATGAATTCATTATAAAATACGTTAAGCACACGAAATTTGAGCCCTGTGAAATTTTGGAAACAATTATTTCAACATTGTAACTGACAACAATTCTCAATATTGTAAAAATCCTAACTTCCATTGTCACACTGTGACAGAATTAATTAACAACTTTTATTGAATAATTATTAATAAAAACACTATTAACTTGGTTTAAAGAGAATTAATTTAACTTGAAACATTTTAACATTATAAAAATAATTTGGAAACATTGGAAATAAAAAAAATGTTGGGCCTTAGGGCCCTACCTCTAACACCCTCCCCACCTTAAAAAGGTGGAATTCTCCTGAATTCAACAAACAGAATTTACATGACCAGCATTCCCATATCATAATATCAGTATTTTCATGCATAAGCATTGTTTTGAGAATCTTAACTCAATTTTCATTTGAAAATTCAAAAATTTAAACTTTACTTCAAAAATATCAAGTTAAGCTTTTAAGAGTACTGTTTAAAATTATGCAACACTTTAAACTTTATCGTAAGTGTTTTAATAATTTTTTTTCAAAAATTATTTAGATATTGCTCGCCTGAACAACAGACACGATTATTTAAAAAGGTATTATTCAACCTTTCAAAATCACACTTCAAAAAAAATATACTGTGCAATATGAGACCTTGTCACACATGTTTTACAATATATTTAAAGTCCAACCACCCTCCCCCCATTCAAGTTACATTCATAGTTACATTTGTATAATAATAAATGTCCATAGATATTAAAGTCCATTAAAACTTAATGTCCATGAATCACTGAAAATGTTCGTATCATCACTTTACTTTGTTCCACCATACTGTAACGGTAACAAGAATTTTGAAATCCACCAAGGTATTTTTGTTCCACCAGGGTATCTTTGAATATCAAATGTTCATGTCCTGCATAGATATGACTAGCATATTAGTGTCCAGCACAATTAGAATAAATGTCCAGCAAATTATATCTCTTGCATAATAATATAAGTGTCCAGCACAAATTAATGTCCAGCATCACTGACATCTAGTCTTAAAGGAATTCCTGCCTTATCCATCGCCTCACATATGAAATCAGTGGTTTTATCACGTCCAGCGCTTGCTCTCTCCAGCATGTCCAGCATTATGAAATTATCCCTGTCTGGTTTTACTTCTCCAAGTGCCAGCACCCGGAGGCTTTCATACAAGTAAAAACGGCTCTTGAGGAAGGTCCGGCCTTCCTCCTTCTTAGATTTAGCATGGGGAGCAGTGCCAGGCAGTGCAAACATGTTGTATTTGTCCAAAAGTCCAGCTCTGGTTGGTGAATCAGCACCACTGCCCGACAACTGCTCATACTGAAAGGAAATAAACTCCCACTGTAGTTTTCTCTGATCCACAGATAATTCCCTCCAGTTCTGGGGAGGCCATTGCTTCATAAAGATGTTTCCAGGAAGCTGGACAATGGCCTTCCCAGCCCAGTCCCGCCGTGCTGGAGGGAAAAGTGGCATACATCCCTTCCTTAATAATGATGTTGCACGCTCAGCGGCTGTCTTGTTAAAGTGGACCGGCCTTGTAGTTGGTGGTGGAATACTGTCCAGCAGTTGTTTTGGTGTCGGGATGTATACCGGTGCAGTGAGAGGTGGAGGCGATGGAACGTACTTCTCGAAAGTAACTCGTTGTCTTTTTGGTGGTGGTGGTGTGGTGTACAGATCAGACCTGTCTGATATGGGTGAATATATTGGATTTGTCGAAACTGTTGATGTTGTGAATGTAGTTGTTGTTTGCAGGCCAGCTGTTGAAGTTGTTGGAGTTTTTGGTGGGGTTCCAGAATAGGATGGGTTTTCAGAACCAGCTGTTGTTGTCGTTGTTAATGTAGATGTGGAACCAGCCGTTGTTGTCGTTGTTAATGCAGATGTGGAACCAGCCGTTGTTGTTATTGTTGCTGTTGTCTTCACAGAAGAGGTACAGACTTTTGGTGTTATTGTAGATTTAACAGTGGGCACCAGGCCAAACTTGTTGTCCATTCGATGGATTGTAGTAATGTATTTTTCTGGAACCCCTAAGACTTTCGCTCCCTGCGCTACTCGTTCTGCATAGGTCCTGCCTTTCAATCGGAATTTCTGACCTGCAGCTGGTCTTCCACCAAGAGGTATGGCTAGCATTCTCCTCGAGATGGAAGACAGATATCTGGGATCTGCCAGCAGGGTGTCGGCCAGCCGAAATCTAAATACTACTCCATCACACTCTGCCTCAGCTGTTATGTCCTGTGGCACCAGTGCCACATATGTCACGCGCCAGGCGTCCGGATTTGAGAGCCTGCTCTCTTCCCTGGTGGTGGTGGTGGTGGTGGTAGAGGACCCAGCCTCATCCCCGGAGTAAATGGGCACGAAATCTTCTTCCTCGGGATCTCTATTTCGTGCCCTCCCGCCAGCCTCTTTCCCAGTCTTTGGTATTCTTGAAGACCTTTAAGGATGTCTTTAGCCATGCCTGCATGGCAGTCTTCAGCTCCCGGGCTGATGGGGAATAGAAGCTGGTGGGCTTTACCACCCTCCTATATACCTCAGGGTGTATTGCGAGGTAATAGGAGTTACCCTCTGACAGAACATCTGAGCGCAGCTCCTTGAGTTGTTCTTTATGGTGTTTGGTACTGTGTTCTTTCAGTTCGGAGACCCGCCGATACTTGATTGGTCTGTCAGGGCACCAGGGACACACAACTTCCATTAAACCATGTTCCTTGCCAGCAAGGTGGTTTTTGAGCTGTTTGGTAGTATCAAACTCTGTGTGGCACAGCCAACAATTTTTTTCCATCATCTAAAAAAAAAAATATAACACCAATTTTTACTTGTTTGTTGATTATGTTCCATATCATACAACACTAAATATCTAACTTTTATGTTTTATTTTACAGGTGTGAAGATCCAACAGTCTTCTTAGCAGGGTAACAGTGTACATGAAGTTTAAAGTATCCTTTGATTAGTCTCTGCACTAACACAATATATTTTCTTTATCACAAAATCTGGTAAAATTAAAAAGTTTCACATGGTACTCCATCTGTACTTTATTTTTAAGATCTTTGTCTCGCTGACATAGAAATTTACTTGCTCAGAAGTGAACATCAGTTTGACTTGGAAAATTTTTATGAACACATTTTCTTTGTTGAAATGGTGTTTTCATCAGGCACATACATGTAATCAGGCATTATATGAATGTTAATAACACACACAATTGGTTAAATAACAGTAATTGTACTCAGCAAATGGTCACACTTTGGCATATAATAATCTCATTATCATTATAGTTATCAGGTTTCCCTTCCCTTGACCTTGGCAAATTTTTAGTTATTTTTCAAACAGAAAGTCTTGGTTTGGCATTCTTTTGTTGAAAATTTAAACACATTTTCTAACCAGATCCAGGTGGTGCACTTCCCTAACCATAGGGATATTCTTTTTCAACTATTGAATTCACAATTTGGGTTAACCGTAGGATGGCCAGTCCCTTGCCTTAACCCTTAAACACTTTGTTTTTGGTTGATCAACCACTTCCTCCAATAATGCGTCCATCTATTGGCAACTAATGTATATAGACCCTCGATCTTGTAAAAAATTCTGACAATGCATCCATTGTTCAGCTCTAGTGTAAATAGACAATCTGTCTTGTATAAAAACATTAAATCCACCCTGGTCAGTTCTCTTATCACAACATGGAAATCCATTTCCACAAATTATTCACAACATAGAATAACAGGTTAATCTTCAGTTTTATTTCAACAATGCAAACCTTCTCATTACAACAGTTACATTTTACACATTAATGAAAAAAATAACACTAACTTCAAATTTTCTTGAACCACTTTGGTCGGTTCCTGCCAAGGTAAGGCATTAGCCTGTCAACATGGTAGGCTTTTGCCATCTGTTTTGCTGATTTTTGTATCAAATAAGTGGTACTGTCAATACACCTGGTTACAACATATGGGCCTTTCCATTTTGCACACAATTTATGACAAACACCAATTTTTCTCGATGGATCATTCAACCATACTGGTTGTCCAACTTCAAAAATCCTTTTCTTTGATTTTACATCATAATGTCTCTTTTGATATTGTGTGTTCTTCTTCATATTATTACGAGCAATTTCATGAGCATTTTTCAATCTGTTTTGCAGGTCAGCAACATAACTTTCAAAGTTTTCTGAATCATTACTGGATAACTTTGGTTTTCCAATTACTGCCTGAAGTGGTAGAGTTACCTCCCTTCCAAAAGTCAAATAATTTGGTGTAAATCCTGTCGTGGCATGCACCGATGATCTATAGGCAAGAAGTACTTGAGGCAAATATTCGTCCCATACACGCTGATCTTTTACACAATACATACTTAGCATTTTGATCAAAGTGCGATTAAATCTTTCAACACATCCGTTGGATTGTGGGTGAAAACTTGTAGTTCTTGTTTTGTCAATCTTCAGATAATTACATAGTTGTTGAAATACACGAGATTCAAAATTTGATCCCTGGTCTGAATGTATTTGTAGAGGTGTACCAAACCGGCACACAAATTCATTCACCAATGTCTTGGCTACTGTGGTTGCTTCTTGATCTGGAATTCCATAAGCTTCAGTCCATTTTGTGAAACAGTCAGTTAGTACTAAGCAGTATTTGTTACCATTTTTAGTCTTAGGGAGGGGGCCTAATATGTCAATAGCCACCCTTTCCATTGGAGCACCTACATTATAGGTTCCTAATGGGGCCCTGTTTTGCATAATTACTGGTTTTCTTGAGGCACAGCCATCACAAGCTCTGATATAATCCTTAATATTCTGTTTCATTCCAGGCCAGTAGAAAGACTGTTTGACCTTTTCATACATTTTCTCTGCTCCAAGGTGGCCAGCTGATGGTATGTCATGGTAATACTTAAGTACAACACATTTGAGAGGATCTGGAACCACTAATCTTAGATATTCATGTTCAGCATTAATAAACCATTTCACATACAAAACACAGTTCTGAATCTCAAATCTGTCCCACATGTTCCACAAAGTTTTTAAATCTACGGATTTATCAGAAACTGAATTCCACTCTGGTTTAGTACAACCTTCCTCAAATTTGACCAATAAAAATCTGATATTATTGTCTTCTAATTGTAATTTTCTAATAGAAGGAGCATCCCAACCCTGGAGTATAAACTGGTTTCTTGTTGAAGAGAAACCAGTTTGACTTCTTGTAATTACTCTTATAAATGATGTTCTTTGCTTCTCATTATCTTCATCCTCACTTTCAGAATCAACATTGTGACGTTCTTGTCTACAACATGCTTTGCATGGGTTTCTGGAGAGTGCGTCTGCATTTCGATGTTTTAATCCAGTTCTGTGAATCACTGTCAGGTTGTAAGTTCCAAGCTCTTGTAACCATCTTGCAGTCTGACCTGTTGGTGTTTTAAGGCTCCTCATCCAGCTTACAGCAGAATTGTCTGTTCTCAATAAAATTGGTTGTCCATAAAGGTAGGAATGGAAGTGTCGTAATGCACATATGACAGCAAGGAGTTCTTTACGAGTCACACAGTAACTCTGCTCATGTTTATTCATGACTTTACTCATGTAAGCAATCACTTTTTCCTGTCCATCTTGTTCCTGGGAAAGTACTGCTCCCACTGCCTTATCACTGGCATCTGTGTCCAAAATAAATTTTAAGTCTGTTCTGGGATATCCAAGTATTGGTGGGGTTGTAAGAGCTTCTTTCAATTTATTAAAAGAATTTTCACTTTCTTCAGACCACTGGAAAACCCTATTTTTCTCACACAGTTGATGAAGTGGTCTTGCAATATCTGCAAATTTAGTTACAAATCGCCTGTAGTATGAACACAATCCAAGGAAACTTCGAAGTTGTTTTTGATTCTTTGGTTTTGGCCAATTTTGAACAGCTTCTGTCTTCTCGGGATCAGTTTGAATCCCATTTTCCGAAACAATATGTCCTAAAAATTTTACACTTTTCTGGAAAAATATGCACTTTGAAGGTTTTAATTTCAATCCTGCATCTATTAATCTGATAAAAACATTTTCCATTCTTTCCAATGACTGCTGAACTGATGATGCAGGTACAATAATATCATCAAGGTGTAATAAGCATTCTTCCCACTGGAGTCCACGTAGCACATTCTCCATTAATCTTTCAAAACTGCTTGGTGCATTTGCAAGTCCAAAAGGCATCACACGAAACTGGTAAAGTCCCTGGCTGGTGGAAAATGCAGTCTTTTCCTTATCTGAAGTTTTCATGGACAGTTGCCAGAAACCACTATTTAGGTCCATACATCCGTACCATTTCGCAAAGGACAGTGAATCCAAGCATTCGTCTATTCTTGGGAGGGGGTAAGCATCTTTCACAGTTACATAATTCAATTTTCTATAATCAACACAAAATCTTGTGCTGCCATCTTTCTTTATGACCAAAACTACTGGTGAAGACCATGCACTTGTTGATGGTTCAATTACTCCCCTCTGTAACATTTTCTGTATTTCTTCTTTTTCTATCTGTCTTTTTCCAAAAGGTAGTCTCCTTGGTGGTTGTCGAATTGGGGTTGCATTCCCAGTGTTAATGTAGTGTTGCACTAAATTTGTTTTTCCAAGGTCATCAGATGATTTGGAAAATGCACTTTTATACTTTATTAGTAACTTGGCAAATTTTTCACTTTCTTCTTGTGTTAAATGAACAGAACTTCTTGCCCACAAATCTTCTAAATAATCTGGCACATCTTGATTTTCACTACTGAAATTTTCATCAATTTCAATATGGCGTACAGGTACACTTTCTTTTTCATAAAAGGATTCACAGATTCCTAACTTCATTCTTGGATACACAGTCACATCATTCTCACTATAATTATGAACACTAATAAATTTAATAGTTGCTGAATTCTTTATTAAACCAGGCATTACTGTGATATTCTTTTCTTCAAACAGGTGCACTGAAGGTTCAACCACACAATTTTCGCTTAGCTTTTCAGAATATGGAATCTCTACTGGTATGAACATCCAGGAATTGGCAGGGATGGTAATCTGCTTACTTGCTTCCACTCGACATACCATTTGTGCTTCTCCAGCTACATAACACTTAATTTCGGTCTTTGTCGTTTGCAAAACCATTCTTTCATAATCAATTTTCTTGACATAATTTAACAGGAAATCTTGCCCAATAATAGCATCTGGACAAATATCACACACAATAATGGTTTGTGGAAAGAGTATTCCATTAAAATTAATATTAATGGTATACTGACCGTAATTGGTAATTTCATTACCATTTACATCTCGGATACAAAGCCTAGAAGGCTGCAAACTAAACTTTTGGTTGTCCGAAAACTTATCAAAAATATGACAAGACAATAGAGAAGCAGTTGATCCAGTATCAATCAGAAATTCAACATGTTTACCAATTATCTCCCCCTTGGTATAAAAACCATTATCAAATTTTCCACCAATCTTTCCCAATTGTCCAATTCTTTTATTATATAAATCAAATTCACAATTTTCAATATATTCTGCTCCAGGCCTGTTTTGGAACTGTACCGTCGATTGTCGGCCCTTTACATCGACGGTTTGTAGTTTCCCTGCATATTCTCAGTTGTGGCTTGTTTGAATTTAGGTTGTCTGTCAGACAGCTGCATACACTTTTTATAAACTGGACAATCTCTGTACATATGGTTAGTAGAATCACAAACAAAACACTTGAATGGTTGTCTCTTCTGGTACTGAACTTGTTTATTTTGTGTACTATTGGGTCTGTTGGTAGTCTGTTCAAGCCTGGCAATTCTGGCTGTCAGATGATCAAAACCTGTAGCCTGGTCTTCTTCATCTCCAGTAATTTTTCTAACTGTTACTTTCTTTTTGTCTTGGGTCTGGGGTTCTCCTAGTATTGCTTCATACCGCTCAATCACTTGAATGGCATCAAACACAGTTTCACATTCTTTATCAATGCATTTGCACTTCATTTCAAGGGAAATAGATTTATACAACTGGTTCAATGCAAGAGCTTCCTGAGCTCTAGAATCCAGGTTGGCATAAGCTTTCTGTGAAAGCTGTCTTAGGTCATCACCTAACAAGGCAATAGATTCGCCTGGCAAACGTTTTCTTGATTCAAATCTTGAAAGCCAGCGGTTTTGCTGCCTGGTACATCCAAATCTCTGCTGCAATTTTTCTACAAGGACATCATAATTTCTTCTTTCAGCTTGGTTAAGGCTAATGTAAAATGTGCGGGCAGGACCACGTAAACTGGCTGCTAAAGTAAGGACTCTATCTTTGTTAGTCAATCCTCCAAGCTCAACACAATCTTGAAAATGAGAAAAGTATTCTTCCCAGTCTGTTCTACCACTGTAGGACTCTGGTTTGATGTAAAATCTGTGATTACCTCCCTTTGGCCCATCATTTATGTCTCCTCTATCTCTTCTAGGTAGGTGCAAAATATCATCTTCATAATCAGATTCCTGGTCACTTTGGGCATCTCTGTCTCCCTGGCCAACTTCAGGGTTTAGTATGTTAAATTCTATTTCATTGTCAGGAGTCTCTGCCATTCTTATCCTTTATTTCAAAAATATGGTAACAGGTAAAACATCACGAAAAAATCATGCGACACAATTTCAACATTCAACATAAAGTTTTAGGGAATTTCACCATCACATCGAGCTACAAATTACTTAGGTTCGAATCACTGGATTGTCCTGAAAATAGACAATCCCACTTCTGACACCAGTTTGTAAGGGGACCAGGGGTCTTGTCAGGATAGACATCATCTTCTGTTTACACTAGCCAGGGTGCCAATTCTAAAGTCTCTGATTTGATCCAGCCTGTACTTATTTTACTATATAAAATCCAGGGAGGAGGAATTCTAATACGGTAATTTTGCCAGACCAAAATCGCCAATACATGCACACTTGACTGCAGATGATTGGAGTAACCATTTGTTCAACCTTGGTAAGTTTTCATGTATGTATAATTATCAACTACATAATTTCAGTTCCATCTTGTAGTAAAACAAAGATAAATCACAGGGCAGTATAATTTATTAATCTGTTTTGATCTATTCTTTTTCTGTTATGAACAAAGTATAACAATACAACATATTCTTAAATATTATGATCCACCACCTGGCAAAATATTGTGCTGGCACATCCAAATTACAATTGGCACATCCAGAATATTATAACACTAAAACTGGACAAAACTATGGTCGAAAAATACAATTCTGGAGATATGTCTCTAGTTTTGTATTTACCGCTCTTGGCAGCTATTCGCCATTTCTGACAGTTGCCCCCGCTTATATAGGAAAATTCTGGGTCACATGACGCCGATTGACCAATCGCGGTAATCGTTATAAAAATACCTCGAGGAGCAGTGCCAGGATTTGGGATGAACTTTCGTGTTTATTGAACTAATTATTACATGTCAGCTTGCCAGCTTCTTGCCAATTATTAGCCATGGCTATATAGAAATTAGGTAAATAGGTATGAACATGAGAAAATATTAAAAATGTAACCGGGCAAGCGTAAAACCATTTGCCAGGCAGTGGCGGTATAATACAAAAATGGCGTAGCAGACTGTAATTTGGCTGTCTGCAAATAATTCCCACAAAACGTACATTATATCAATAAACTTCACATGAATAAGTATAACCAATAAGATTATTAGCGTTGCAATGCTTTGAAAATAGACATTACATATTTTTACATGCCCTAATAATTATAGCAGACGACTTTTGTCGGAAACGATAAAACTTTGTAGACGACGTTTGTTTACATTTTGAAACTTGGAAAAACGTGAAATATGTGCCTTTTTCTTGAATAAAGTGATCAATTATCATTATAAAATATGAATTCATTATAAAATACGTTAAGCACACGAAATTTGAGCCCTGTGAAATTTTGGAAACAATTATTTCAACATTGTAACTGACAACAATTCTCAATATTGTAAAAATCCTAACTTCCATTGTCACACTGTGACAGAATTAATTAACAACTTTTATTGAATAATTATTAATAAAAACACTATTAACTTGGTTTAAAGAGAATTAATTTAACTTGAAACATTTTAACATTATAAAAATAATTTGGAAACATTGGAAATAAAAAAAATGTTGGGCCTTAGGGCCCTACCTCTAACAATATCCACCGTCGACTCTTTCAACCGCTCGGACTGATGGCTCAAGTCGATGACGAATAGGGGATAGAGATGAAGTCGGAGGGATTGATGCCGCCGTTGCTCAGCAGACTTTCCATGCTATAGAATTTCTTGCGGAATTCGGCGGCCTCCTTATAGACCCTGGCGACCCTGCATTGGGTGAAGCTGGCATTGAAGTCCACGGCGGGATAGCGCTCCACATTGAGGGTCACATGGATATTTCGCAATTGGCAGTGGTCCTGGTCATTGCCCCTTTCGGTCTGAAAGGCGACAGATTCATCGCGGTTTTTCTCGCCCGCTTTTAGCGGCTAGACGCCAGTGAAATTGTGAGGTCTGGGGCACGGCTATGGAGTCGCACTGCCTCATGCGAAATCCACAATCGATCTTGCTCTGGATGGTCTTATAGAGCCGCAGCTTCTTTTCGTCGGAGGGGATGACGTGGGGGACGAACCAGGAGACCTTGCTCAAGCGCACTCTGGCCACCTCGTTGACGGCGGCGGCTCGGAGGATAGCATTTGCATCCGAATCGCGCACCAGGGAGAGCTCGTGTTTGAATCCGTAGACGATCTTATCGTAGTCCTCAGCAAAGCCAAAGTCGTGCTTCAGGGGAATGGTGAAGGAAAATGTGCCCTTATCGGCGGGTTTGGTGATGATATACCCGTGGCGTGCTGCAAATCCAACGTTATCTGCCTCGGCATCTGCCGTGGAGTCTTTGAACCATAGCTGGTTGAGACCTTGCGATTTGGAGAAGTCGTCGGGGTACGTCAGCATTCCTAGCATGGTGGTGGCGATACCGGGGTCGTTGAGGTGCTCGATTTGCTGGCCGGAGAGTCGGTAGCTGATGCTACGAAAGAGATACATGGCACCGTTATGGACGAGCGATACCAGATTGGCGTCGGCATATGCGGAGCCATCATTCTTCTGAAGACGGCCTTCAATCAAGAGATAGCTTTCGGCAGGGTGGAGGAATAGATCCTGGGTCTCGATATTGATGCGTATTTCTGCGCCTGCATTATTCAGCTGGGCCCCGGCTTGAGGTTCGTATTCGTGAACCTGATACTCCTGGAGACTTTCATCGAAAGTCAGTCCTTCGGTGATAGTGAGAATATCGGCCATCATATATTTATCTATAGCGCCGGACGAAGTTGTGGATGCCCCCGCCTGAGATGAGATTATTGAGACGGACCTGCTGCTGCAAAGTCCTCTTGGACTTGGTGGGTGGTGCTGGGGGAGTCTTCTTGCGGGGCTTCTGGGACTTCCGGATCACTTTATCCAAGACGTGGTCAACGGTTTTGGAGGCTCCCTTTTCCACTCCCTCCAGGGCTGCATTGGTAGCGACGCTCACGGCCTTACTACCCAACGTCTTGGCGGTGGAGGAGGTAAGCACCCGTCCGGCTATATTGGCGATGGTATCGAAAAGGCCTCGTCCGCCGACAGTATACTTCCGGCGATAACCGTGATTCACTACTAAAGGCATCGTAAATTTATTTAGAGGAGCTTCCGATGCAGCTTCTCGTATTCATCCCTGCTGATATGACCGGACTTCCTCATGGCGTCGAGGATGGCCACGATTTCGTTGCGCACCCCATTATTTCCAGCCCTATAAGAGGCAGCGCAAAATTCTAGACGATCCATCAGCGAATCAAATTCTTTTGGCAGGAATACCGTTTGGAGTCCAGTACCAGACTTATCTTGCCGGTAGATGTGTGAGACGATATCTTTGCATTTATAGCTTCGGTTGGACTTTGGAGTCCGCGAGAGGACGGAATTTCCTTGGTACATGGCGTTCGAAGCTCGAAGGATATCGCCATAGGTCATCAGGTCTTCAGGATCGAACGATTCGGGACGCTTCTTGACCATGAGCTCCCAAAGGCCGGGGGTGCCTTTATAGCGCACGCCATCGACGAAGATATCATCCCCATCAAAGGTGACGGGCAAACTCCCGATCATGATGGCGTCGTCCTCCGCCCTCAATCCAAAGGTATGGTCGGCGCGAGGAGTCATACTGAGCTGTAGATACTGAGTCCCTCGCGGACCTAATTGGGTATCATGAGGTGCTTCAATGGGTAGTGGATCGGCAAATTCAGCAGGGGGAGGCAAGGCTGGCATCGGCGCGGGCAATTCCTCTATTGTTTTAGTAATCTTCGAGGCAGCTTCCTTTTGAGCTTCCACCATGGGCTTGAACATCCTGGAGAGGTCTCGACTAAGTCCAATCTTGTCGAGGCGGTGCTGCATATTGCTAACCTGAATGCTACGCTTGGCATCCTGCAATTCCCTAGCGAGCGCCTCACGCTGCTTGGGGTCGGTAATCTTGATGAACGTCATTTTATTTATAGCATCGCGAACGCCCCTAAGCGTTTGATCGAACGCCCTTAAGCGTTTGATCGAACGCACCTAAGCGTTGGATTGATCATCCCTAAGCGAGGAATAGCATCTGTCAGCGTTGAGGAAGCTCATATGAACCGCCCATGCGACACTCTGAGGAGCAGAATGGTTTGCGACCGGCCCTCTGCACGCCTTCGAGGCGATCGTACTCCCCCACCATCCGGACTTTTACGCCTGACCAGAGGGTGGCAAATTTGGGTATGCATATAGTCTCCTCGCGGATATGGTGCAAAGCCTTGCCGTGAGCGATCCAAGCGCCACACCGATAGCATACTTCATGGTATAGCTTCGAGTGCCTCTTGCATTTATCACTGCCCGATATGGAGGGATACGTGCACTGATGGCCACGGACGGTCTTGATGCAGCACGGTGGTCCGGGCGGTGGCTTAGGTTTGCGGCGGGGGTGGGAGTTATAGGTCCTTCCTTCGAAATCCTCATCCTTGATGGGGTGGTTCCACTCAGCACCGCATCTATACTTGCAGATATATCCCGGGATCTCGTAGTTAATAAGCACAAGCTCCCACTTGTGCTTGCATTCAGCAAGGAGTGGTGGTGGGGACTCGGACTCATTCTCAAACTCCCCATCTGGTGGGGACTCGGACTCATTCTCAAACTCCCCATCTGGTGGGTACTCGGACTCATTCTCAAACTCCTGATCCGAGTCCCATTCATTCTCCAAGACAAATTCCTTCAAGTGATCCATTCTTTATCTTAGACTCGATAGAACTCATCTAGATTGCATCTATACTTTCCTGCCGTCTTGGGACTCGTGAGATCGATGGTCATGAATCCGTGAGGCTTGGACCAGCAGCGGTCGCATAGGGCATCGAATTGAGCTGGGGTGAGATCGCTGCAATGGTCCCGGCGGATATGATCGCGATTCTTGGCATCCTGCTCGAAGATGCAGATGAAGTTGGCATTCTCAAGGATCGACTGCCGCGGGAGCTTGAAGTAATTTTGGCAGAGGTAGAAGCAGTCCACGTTATTATGGTGACTGCGCACGTAGTAGTCTTCGCACTTGCTCTGCTTGCTCAGCATCAAGTCGTCAAAGACCATGAAGTTTTTGCGGGTGGGGTCGAGCTCTCGAGGATCGGGCACGTCGCTCGCCTGCTCGAAGAAGAAAGGTTCGATACCGCTTGGCTTGGACGGTGGCTTCATCACCTCCACCACGTCGACCAAAGAGTGGGGATAGCGATCCTTGATGGAGAGAAGGTCGCGAATATCGTCTTTCGAAAACCCTTTCCCAGCGCCTGCCGCAGTAGCTGGTAGATGGGCTGGTGGAGCGATTTTCCGAGTCTTTTAGAGTCGATCGTAGTCTAGCCATCCATCGCGCAGAAGGAGGTTATTCAGGAGCGTCGTCTTCCCACAGTCTGATTTCCCGATGATCAGACCTCCGATGGATCGTTGCGGGAGGAGAAAGTGGTTATAACGACGACTCGCGGTGGGCTCATCGTAGGTAAGGTCTTCAACGTCCATTTATATATATAAAATGGGAATGTACTGTTTGAAGTGTAAGTGGAAGACGGAGACGGAAAGTCGCTATGAGACTACCACCAGCAATGGGAGGCGGCGGAGGGGTGGATTATGCGCCGTGTGCGGGGCCAGGAAGTCTCAGTTCCTCTCGCGGACCGAGGGTGCGGGGCTGGTGAATAAGCTGATCAACCGGCTGCCGGTACAGATGCATCTGCCGGGGCATAATTTCACCGGACCAGGACCAAACTTAGCAAGCGACTGAATGCCGACGGTACCCCGAAGGCTTGGTCGAAACCCATCAATCGCGTTGATCAAGCTGCGTATCGCCACGATCTTTGCTATGCTCAGCATAAGGATACCACCGCACGCAATTCCATCTGCGATAAAACCATGCTAGCCTCACTGGACGCCATTCCCAATCCCACCGCCCACGAGCGCATGGACCGCAGTATCGTCAAGCCCATCATCGGTACCAAGGCTCGATTTGGATTGGGGGTAAAAAAAAATTCGTTGGTCGGATGAGCTAGCCGAAGAGCTGCATAAGCCAGTCCGACGCAAGTAGGCCAAATTTCAGAAGCGTCGCGTGGTGGTGGGTGGTGTGGACAAGACCTGGGCGGCCGATCTCGTTGATATGAGCGCCTTCTCCCGAGACAACAAAGGCCATAAATTCATTCTGAGCATCATCGATATCTTCTCCAAGTACGGCTGGTTGGTGCCGCCCAAGGATAAGAAAGGTGCCACGGTACGAGATGCCTTCCGGACCGTCTTCAAGGATCGCACGCCCGAGAAGCTATGGACCGATAAGGGGACCGAAATTTATAATCGTGAGATGAAGGATCTGCTCCGGAAGCACAACGTCGAGCTCTACTCCACCGAGAACGTAGAGAAATCGAGCGTGGTGAAGCGCTGGAATCGTACCATGAAGGAGAAGATGTTCAAATACTTCTCGGCCAATTCCACGCGCACCTACCTTCCCGTCTTGGACGATCTCGTCCGCCAGTATAATACCACCAAGCATCGATCCATCAAGATGACCCCCACCGCCGCCAGCCAGAAAGAGCACGAGACAAAGGTCTTCTGGAACCTTTACGGAGACCTCCTTCCCATGCAGCCGCATCGATTCGACGTTGGCAATAAGGTCCGGATCGTCAAGAAGAAGGGTATCTTCGAGAAGGGATATACCCCGCGCTGGACCGAGGAGGTCTTTACCATCGCCCAGGCCCTAGCGACGCAGCCACCCACCTATCGACTCAAAGACTTCAAGGGTGAGGAGATCCAGGGGTCCTTTTACGAGCCCGAGCTCCAGCGCACCGACCAGGATATCTCTGGCATCGAAAAAGTCTTGCGCCGGCGGACTCGGGGAGGGACGAAGGAAATCTACGTCAAGTGGAGAGGCTACCCCGCCACCTTCAACTCCTGGATCAAGGAGTCCGACTTGCAATGATCCCCAGCAGGCTTTCCGGTCTCGATCAAGGGAGACCAGAAAGTCTTGATTTACGCATGCTTCAGGTGGACGAAAACCCTTAATGCGTCTAGATCCTCCTGCAGGCGGTCGTAAAGGGCTTTGGTGATGGGCTCGTTATCAGTCTGGGGGAGTGGGAGATTTAGCAGGTGATACTTTCGCATGTCTAGGTCCGTAGTCATCAAGCCACCGTTGGTCGAGACGCACTCTGACTTATCGACGGTTATCAGCTTTTTGGTAAGGTCTTTGATGGATTCGTCATACTTCCTTTGCATCCGCTTGATGGCCATCTGCATCTGCTTAACATCTGTATCTAGCTCGTCGATGTCTTTCATACCATCTTTCAGCTGTTGGTTGACCCAGCGCTTCGTCACGGCATCCGAGCTACCCTGGGGCAATCCCAGGCTAGTGATGCGATGATCGTTCATATCGAGGTCCTGGAGCATCCTCCAGACGGGCATACGCTTCCTCGAGTGAGATCCAAACTTATCCATTTATCTATAGTCCGAAGATCACCTCCTCGAACGTCTGACCTTCCGATAGCAGCTTCAGTACGTGCAGGCAAAAGTGTCCGCATACCACGTCCCCGCGCCGCTGGAGCTCGTCGGTATTATATCGAATTTCCGGCCGCAGATAGTCGACTATTTCGACGGGTGGAGGTAGGCCATAAGGGTCGAAGTAGACTTTGAGTCCTCCGCTCTTATGCCAGCAGGTCCAGTGCGTCCCGGGGCCATCGCGATCGTCGTGATTCAGGATGCCGCACTCGGTGGGATGGGGGTTGGGTGGTAGGGCATCGCGCATGAATACTCTGAATCGGGGGATGCCTAGGGCCTTGGCAGCTTCGTCGAGCTCTACGTTGGAGAAGGGCTTGTGGGGGAGGAGGATGTCGTGCACGTGTATGCTGCTCATTTATCTAGGTATCAGCTATGTGCGGGATGGGCATCCGCACCCGTCAGAGCCTGCTAAGTGCGGAGTGGCCCCACCTCAGTCGCGGGAGATTCGATAGTGTCCGTGGGCGAGGGTGCTGATGCCGTCCGGGAGGATATGACGCTTATCGTCTTTGGCGGAGAGAGCGATCTTGTTGATCTCCTCCGTGAAGATCTGATGGAGATAGCTTCGGATGATATTCACCGGGCGGTGGATCTCCTGCTGGGTGTCGAGGCATCGCTTGTAGTCCTCGAAGGCGATGCTGCGCTTGATGACTCTTGGTAACTTCCTTCGCCTTCTTGGTGGTCTCGTCCTCACCAACCTTGAAGGCGTATAACTTCGCCCGGAGCCCCACGAATTCGGTCATGATCTTATCACCGCATTCGTCCTTGAATTTTCCCATAACCTTCTTATTCACACCGACGGGGATGCCGGAGGCATGCTCGGTGGGGTAGTTGGACGTATCGAATTTTTCCTGCACTTGCGGTGTGATATCCTTGTAGAAGTCGGAGGTCTCGATATCGTAGGCCAAGCTATCGGTGTCGGTGAAGAGCAGTCGGGCGCGATCACCGTACGTCTCCTTCACTAATCCATAGTGAAAGTCGTACATCAGCCTTGGCGCGGAGAGCGGTATTCAGGTCGATATATTTCTTCAACCATGGAGATTGGCTGAATCCGATGATGCGATGGACTTTGGTGAGCTTCATCCCCCTCTCTAGATACATCTTGAGATTTCGATAGTGGAGCATATACTTTACGCGCTTCCCTACGCGAGGCACCAGCTTGCAGACTTTGTCAATCTCCACGTTCTCGGGCGCTAGAGGATAGTCGTTGTGGGCGTCGTGAAGATCCTGTGGATATTCGAGATCGCATTCTACCATGGCGCCATATTCGTGATCGTCGGGATACTCCAGGATCTTGTTGATCTCCGGCTCCATCCACTCGAAGTCTCCCGTGGGAAGGGGCTGCGCCATCGCCCAACCGTAGAGGTTATTAGCATCGAGGTATGTGAGGTACTTGGTTGGTTGAGAGCTATCGTGGTCGGTCATGTAGGGATTGTTGGCCTTGCCGTGGCGGTGAGAGATCATGGCGACGCCTCCCCTGGTCCCTCCCTCGAACATCATCAGCATATCCGGATCGGAAAGAAGCTCCAATCTTACCCCGGTGGTTTTGAGGGCCGCGTCGTAGCTAGCCCGGGGGACTTGAAGTAGTGGGCAGGATCGAGCCCATAATTTCTCATGCAGATGTTCCTGAAGTCATCGAAGACGTCCTCCAGTATGGCCACGTCAGATTCTAGGTAGAGATTGTGGTAGTCCTGCAGAGTTTGAACTCGAAGACCCCCCAGACTCTCTGAGCGTGCGCGTAGTCCTCGTCGCTGATGTGCTCACCGGTGAGCGTGCTGAAGAAGGCCTCCTTGGGTGGGAGCTGAGTCTCCTCCAGCTTGGCAGGTCCATCGGTGTAATCGTAGGGATAGACCCCCTTCCTAATCATTAGCTCGTACCTATCGCCGAAGCATTCCCGAACCGCCTTGAATTTATCGGGCGTGAGATTCTTCGCCAGATTTTCCAAGGAGCTCAGCACGAATCTGTTCGAGTCGATGAATCTCATCTCCAGGCCATTGTCTAGCTGCTTCGAGAAGCTGATATATTTCTCGCCCGTATTCGGGATGCAGGTGATCTTCCCCCCGTCCAATTCCTTCACGAAGAGATGGGCATCATACCCACTCTGGTTGTGAATCACGATGGGCACGTGATTCGGAAGCTGAAAATCTAGATTGCACTGGTTGTGTGCCGCGCCCCGATACTTACCGGTGAGATGGTCGATGTCCCGGACCTTATCCCATTCAATGCGTCGCCGCAGATGTGGCAGTGCGTGCTTGCTTTGAAGCTCTCCTTATCCTCATCGCTCATCACCATCAGCTTCTTCTCCTTGCATATCTTACTGATCGTCTGCACTTCCTTCTCAACGCATTGGACGAACTGCTTGGTCGCATCTTCCCGCAGTAAACGACCGACTCCTTGTAGTTGCCGTGAGCATACTTCACGCGATAGCAGAAACCTGACGGCCGGTGCTGCTGATACTGCTTCGTATAGGACTTGGTCGGGTCGGGCCGGCAGGTATCGATCTTCTCCGTGAAGCATTCAAAGTCCGCATAGATCACGAATGGGACTCTCATCAGCTTCTTGTGGTTGTGGAAGGCTATGGCGGACCCTTCTTCCGGCATCTCGATCCTGACCGCATCCTTCCGGCTGCAATATTCCATGTGGTCGTCCAGGATATCCTGCCTGGAGAAGTGGCTGAGTCACCTGCGGCAGAAGAAGAGCTCGTGACCATGCTCTGAGATTTGGGAGCCTAGGAGTCGCGAGAGGCTCTTGATTCAGCAATAATGCTGCTTGCCTTCACGGGTTAGGAAAAGGAGATCTACGTGGGTGGAGCCCGTATTCTTAGATATCCTGAGGGGATATACCTGGAGATCCTCTTCCTCATCCTCCCCCCTCTTCACGCCGTCGAAGCCGAAGACGTTCACGTTGATGGAGGCATTCTGCCTCGAATTTATCGATCGCCTTGAGTGAGACCGGGAAGTCGATGCCTTCGAATTTTAGCTCATCCTCCCATCTCTTGTACTGAGCTACGCGGTATGCATGATTGCCATCTACCTCATCCTGATGCAGGGCTGCCAGCACCGCCCACTGAAAGCAGCGATCATCCTCATTTTTAACATTAACGATCGCCTTCTTTTTCGCGAGTGCCGATGGGGTTGGTATGAAGGAAGCACCCTTGAGCGGCTTGAATTGGTCGAGATGGATTTCTAACTTCTCGATGTGGTTGAAGGTCCACCCGCTCCCTTCCCGCATATAACTTGCCATACTTTCCTTGATCTCCATCATGAACGAAATCTCCAAATCGAGGTCGTTAGATTCTGTGATTGTTGCATTACATGATCGAAAGTAGGAGGTGACGTAAGTATTCTCTCTGGTCGCGAGGTTGGTTTTCATCATCTCTGCTAAGAGCATTAAGTGCACCTTCAATCCCTTCTTTTGAACGAGCGCGTCCGAGATTTCACTGATGATTCTCCTCCGACTTATCTTCAGAAAAGTGACCATGTCGTGTGGCTTCAAAGGTTCGATGAAGACCGTCTTAATAACGCCATTCAGAGC
The DNA here is from genome assembly GCA_028015205.1 of Mytilisepta virgata. Classification (NCBI taxonomy): domain Eukaryota; kingdom Metazoa; phylum Mollusca; class Bivalvia; order Mytilida; family Mytilidae; genus Mytilisepta; species Mytilisepta virgata. The sequence continues at coordinate 66,701,053 of CM051521.1, forward strand.
GTCCCGCATATAGGTGACCTTGATCTCATCCTCGACTGGGGCGTTTTTGATGTTCTCTTCCACCAGCTGGAGCAGATCGTCTCTCTTGAGCTTGGAGTATTTGGCGAGACCACGATTCTTTGCTAGCGCTTTGAGCTGCTTCTTGCTGAAGACTTCCTGGCGGGTAAATTTACGGGTGGTTTTCTCCTCGATGAGCTTCACCAAGGCCTTCTTGTTCTTCCTACTGACCCCCTCAGACCCTCATCCTTAGCTATTTGGCGGAGGGTCTTCATGGTCTCTTTTACCACCATCTTACCCTGGACTGGGATGATCTCATCCTCCTCCTACTGACGTGGTTGCTTGCTATGCCTCCAGCAGAGACCATCCTCCCCGGGCTTGCTCTTGCATAATTGTCCCTTCTTAAGTGGGGCATTGCAGCACTGCTGCTGCCTTTGGGGGGTTGGGGCTGGGGTGCTATCCTCCAAATCTTGCTCATTCTCCAGAAAGAAATCCTGGTAGCGATTCATATTATCACTATTGGATTCCATCCCTTTATCTATTTCAATCTCTGACACACCATTGTGTACGAAAGTCATATTCTCGTAGCGATTCATCATATCACTATTGGATGTCATACCTTTATTTTTTATATCAATCGGTGACATCCTTCCCTTTAAGGTGTTCCTATGGTCATCCCCACTATCCTCTGGGACGACCTGACTTATGCTCTGTACGAAAGTCATATTTCTCGTATTTACCCTATGCTCAATAGGAATGCCGTCCGTTTGCATTTGGCCGTCGGGTTTGGGGGTCCTATGCAGAATTTCCCCTTGAAAAGTGGGGTTGGTGTAGAATCGGCCTTATCAAACTACTCATACGGATGCACATTGTGTTTTTATTAGACAGATTATAGTTGGTAAGAAACCTTTTATGTATACTATCTTTTTATTACATCAAAACTTATTTAAAGGGAGAAAACATTGTATACTATTTATTAGAAATATGCGTAACTTTTAATTATTATTTTAAACGTAATTTAACTTATGAGAGAAGTTATGATACATGAATGACATGGTTTTTTATTGTTTGTTTAGTTTAATGTGAACACTTAAACATGTATCTTATTATAATTTATGTATTTTACTTATGCGAAATTATTCTTTATTATAGTTGAGAATCGATTGTTAGCGACCATATGATATTATATATGAATAAAAGATAGATACATGGTGCAACTCGCATACTCATCTCTTCGCCCTTAAGTTAACCGATGTGATTCGTACAATTCTCAACTCTGGAGACAATTATCAAGTTCTGGAGGAAATTCTAAAATTGTGCCGAATTTTGACTATTTGGTGAAAAATGGCTACGGAATGAAGACTTTCTGGACTTCGGTCATGTAAAACGGACTCGTAGTACGAATTTAGCGCAACTTACTAAATTGTACAAAGAATTGGAGAAGAATTTAATTTCATATGAGAACGTGGAACATGTAAAACAGTTATATTCAAAGTTATGTGAAAGGTTTGAACAATTTAAGTTAGCACACTTACAGTGTTCAGATTTGTGTACACAATCAGAAGTTATAGCAAATTTGGACGTGAACTATGAACGTTGTCATGAGAACTTTGAGAATTCCGGGATAGATTTTCCCAGTATATCGCGAGTGAAAAATCGCATGAAGAGGAAATACACGAAGAAAGTGATACAGTTTCAATTGATAGCCATTTGAGTTCACGATCTTCAGTTTCATCACAATCTAGATTACGCAGTGCCAAGGCTAAGCGGCTCATTGCAGAACTTAAACTCAGGAAATTATCAGAACACCATGAACTAGAACATGAACAGCATGAACTAGAGCGTGCACAAATAGAAATTAAATTCAGACAACAGGTACCGAGCTGGAAGAGGCCAATATCGAAGAAGCAGTGGAAGAAGACACAGATAATAACAGTGGAATCATGAACATTCGGAACATTCCGCAAACAGTCTCTCAAACATTACAGAGCTCTATTCATGAGAGTGAAAAGGAATGTATTAATATGAACTCTATTTCCGGACAAACTGCAGCAACTGATAAACCAACGATGAACATTAATAACAGTACATAGGGAATCAGTGCTCAGTCTGGATTTTCGGATGTAAGTGTTTCTAGCATAGATTCGGCTTTTCAACGCCTAGCATCTACACTTCACCTTATTATTCCTGTCCTCGTTAAAGGTCGGAACGGTTACTCTTGCAAAACATTTGCCTTGCTAGATGACGGAGCAGATAAAACTTTATGTGATGAACGCTTACTTCAGAAATTAAATATAGCCAGCAAGCCGGTCACTTTCGAGATGTCTACTGTTAGCTCTTCTGGTAGTACAATTCACGGTCAAGAAGTTGACTTACAAGTAAAAGCTATTGACGGAAATGATAACGTGTCTTTAGAAAAGGTCTGGTCAGTAAAGAAGCTTCCAATTTCAGCTCGATCTGCGGCAGAAAATGTAGATATAAGAAAATTGGCGTATTCAGCAGATATACAGATACTTATTTAACCGAGGTCATGTTGTTAATTGGAACAGATTCACCTAACGCTCACATTCCGCTAGAAGTAAGGTGCGGTAATGAAAACCAACCATATGCAATTCGCTCACGCCTCGGATGGGCTATTCGTGGTCCTATTGAAGATACGCATGCGTCAAATGTTATAAATGTACATTTTGAGGAAGCAAGAGATGTTTTGTTGCAGCGACATTTAGAACGGATGTGGACCTCTGATTTTGATGATAGAGCACGAGAAGACAAGAATGGCTTGTCTATAGAGGATAAAGAGGCTATGAAAATGATGGAATCATCTATAACGCAGGAAGATGGCCATTACAACAAGCTCGGACTACCTTGGCGCGATAGAGAGACCACGCTACCAAAATAAAATGGTTCTTGCACATGCCCGCTTACAACAATTGAAACGCAAATTGTCAAGTAATGAGACGTTACATAAAATGTATACGACAACTGTCAATGATTACATAGAAAAGGGATATGCCAATATTGAGTCTAAATCAAAACGTGTTTGGTATTTACCTCATCACCCAATAACAAATGAAAATAAACCTGGAAAAGTTCGTGTAGTATTTGACTGGGCATCGAAGTATCAAGGAATTTCACTTAACAGCCAACTCCTACAGGGGCCCAATTTAATGAATAGTTTAGTAGGTGTAATTATCAGGTTCAGACAAGACAAAGTAGCTCTAGCTGTCGATATTGAAGCCATGTTTCATCAGGTACGTGTTCGAGAAGACGACTGTGATGCGTTGCGGTTTTTATGGTGGCCTAACAGGAATTTAGATCAGAAACCTAAAATTTATTGTATGAACGTTCACTTGTTTGGGGCTACATCGTCGCCAAGTTGTACTGCATATGCACTTAAACGTACGGCAAGAGACTATGCACATTTATTTGACCAAGAAGAAACGTTTTGAATGCAATACCAGAATCAGAACGCGCTTCATCTGTAGTCAGTCTTGGACCTAGTGATATGTTGCCAAGTGACAAGGCCTTAGGCGTTATTTGGGATGTTAATGAAGATAAAATCAAATTTAAAGTAAAACTATCAGACAAACCTCTGACAAGGCGTGGTATACTATCAATCGTTAGCTCCATGTTTGACCCTCTTGGACTGGTTTCTCCAGTTACGCTTAGAGCAAAAGCTATTGTACAGCACTTATGCAAAGAGAAGTTTGGATGGGATGAACAGATTCCACAAGAGTACCATGATAAATGGAAAAGTTGGGTGAAGAACTTACCATGTTTAGAAAATTTGTCCGTAAACCGTTGTTTCCTACCACGAAATGTTCAACATGTTAAAAATGTACAATTGCACTTATTTAGTGACGGTTCAGAGCTTGGATATGGCGCGTGTGCATACCTCAGGGTCGTTGATGAAAATGACAGAACTACTTCTTCTCTTATGATGGGAAAAGCTTGCTTAGCACCAATTAAACAGGTTTCATTACCAAGATTTGAATTATCAGGAGTTGTTACTGCTTGTCGTTTGTATGAAAATTTGTCAGATGAACTTGAATTAAAGATAAATACAGTTACAATCTGGACAGATTCAACGATTGTGTTAGGGTACATTAGAAATACGTCACGACGATTTAAAACTTTCGTAGCAAATAGATTGAGCGTTATACAAATACAACATCTCCAGATCAGTGGCGTCACGTTGACTCCAAACAAAACCCTGCTGATATAGCGTCAAGAGGCATTGACGGCTGCGATAGAAAAAATCTCGATATTTGGTTGAACGGTCCAAAGTTTCTTCATAAAAACTCTGAGCACTGGCCAAGGAACGTACTGGACGAAGAACTAGGGATATCTGAGACTGATACTGAAATCAAGAAGGAGATAGCTATACATCCTACAACCAATAATGCCATCGATAATTTGTTAGGATACTTCTCAGACTGGATAAAACTCAGACGAGCTATTGCATGGTTTAGGAGATTTAAGATTTATTGCAGAAATCGTTACCTTGGACATCATTTGCAGTGTAACAGTGGTAATCTTAATGTAACAGAACTTCGGGAGGCTACCGATGAAATATTAGCACATGTCCAAATGAGTTATTTTTCAGATGAAATAACAAACTTGAAGAAAGCAAAGCCCGTGAAAAAAGGAAGCCGTACTGCTTCTCTCAGTCCTGTTTTGGTTAATGAACTTATCCGATCAAAAGGGCTCCTAAATTATGACTTAAGCACTTGTCCCGTGATACTGCCAAACAAACATCACGTGACTACGCTTATTATCCGTTATTATCACGAAACCACGGGACACGTGGGAAAACAACAGGTGCTTGCAGCTTCTCGTAAAAAGTATTGGATATTAAAAGGATCCAGTGCTGTGAAGACAGTTATCGATCGTTGCATACCATGCAAACGACAACATGGTCCGTTTTGTAAACAGCAGATGACTGCAGACAAACCTCCTTTTACCTTTGTCGGAGTTGACTACTTTGGTCCATTAAACGTTAAACTTGGACGGTCAGTTGTTAAGAGATATGGATGCCTCTTTACGTGCCTTACAACAAGAGCTGTTCATATGGAAATAGCACACAGTTTAAATACAGATTCTTTTATTTCAGCCTTTCAACGCTTTAGCTTTATAAGTAGACGAGGCATTCCCGAAAAGGTCTATAGTGATAATGGAACAAATTTCGTTGGCGGTGAGATTGAACTTCGAAAAAACATTGAACAATGGAATAAAGCAATTATATCAAATTATATGCTACACAAGGACATTATTTGGACATTTAATCTACCATATGCAAGTCACCGCGGTGGTGCATGGGAACGAATGATTCGTTCAACAAGGAACATTTTTAAAGCACTGATCAATCAAAAACTACTTAGCGATGAACAATTACTGACATTTATGGCTGAAACTGAGCGTATTATGAATGATAGACGGATAACAGCAATAAGTGACGATTGTCGTGATTTACCTGTTGTAACGCCAAATATGCTATTATTGATGAAGAGCAACACGTCAACACCGCAAAGTGTGTTTGACAAAAAGGATACATATGCAAAACGATGGTGGAAACAAATACAACACCTAGCGAATGAATTCTGGAAACGTTGGTTGAGGGAATACTTACCAACCCTACAGCAAAGAAGCAAATGTCAGAGGGAACAACGAGATGTTGAAATAGACGATATTGTTTTAGTTGCTGATGAACATATACAGAGAGGACAATGGCCTTTAGGTAGAATAGTCGAGGTCACAAGGAGCCGTGATGGTCATATCCGTAACTGTGTGGTCAAAACTAGTCAGTCACAGGTTTTGAGACCTATAAATAAACTATGCTTACTTGAGTGTTCTAAATAGAACTATTTTTTATTGGTGACAAAACTGTATTAAGAAATTATATGGTAATTTAATTGTGGGGAGTGTAAGATTTGAAATATTCAAAATTTAAATATAAGTTAATTATTTATTAATTGTTTAACTAACGTATTCATTTATTCTTGTAAGAATACGAAACACAGTTTTTACTATTTATTTATGAAAGCGCTATTGTAACGTTGCGCTCTTTTGAATAACACATTTTCCCGTTTCTGTTTTATGACGTTACGCCTTTGACGTGCGCTTCGTCGTCTAGACTTTATTTGATTACATACGGATGCACATTGTTTTTTATTAGACAGATTATAGTTGGTAAGAAACATTTTATGTATACTATCTTTTTATTACACCAAAACGTATTTAAAGAGAGAAAACATTGTATACTATTTATTAGAAACATGCGTAACTTTTTTATTATTATTTTAAACGTAATTTAACTTATGAGAGAACTTATGATACATGAATGAAATGGTTTTTATTGTTTGTTTAGTTTAATGTGAACACTTAAACATGTATCTTATTATAATTTATTTATTTTACTTATGTGAAATTATTCTTTATTATAGTTGAGAATCGATTGTTAGCGACCATATGATATTATATATGAATAAAAGATAGATACATGGTGCAAACTCGCAAACTCATCTCTCCGCCCTTAAGTTAACCGATGTGATGTGATAACAAATGAGAGCATTATATCAAATCATACAACGTTTAAACCCGCTGCAATAGTTGGCACCTGTCCTAAGTCAGGAATTTGATGTTCAGTAGTTGTCGTTTGTTGATGTGGTTCATAAGTGTTTCTCGTTTTTTATATAGATTAGACTGTTGGTTTTCCTGTTTGAATGGTTTTACACTAGTAATTTTTGGGGCCCTTTATAGCTTGCTGTTCGAGGTGAGCCAAGGCTCCGTGTTGAAGACCGTACTTTTACCTATAATGGTTTACTTTTATAAATTGTGACTTGGAATGAGAGTTGTCTCATTGGCACTCACACCACATCTTCTTATATCTATTAACCTATTTGCTGTATCCAAACAACTGTATATTTGTCTAATATAGTTATTTTAAACTGATTTCAGAATTGTGATAAATAATATATACTATTTGTTTTTTATGTTTGCATCCTGTAGCTTTACAGACATCCTCTCAATATCTTCTTTGGTTTTCATAAGTTCTAACAGCAAAGTCAATGTCAGCAGCATCATCATTTGATGCATTTGACTGCCCAGCCCTGAGTTGCTTCAGAATGGCACTATTCTCGTTTGTCTGTCTCTGTAGTCGAGCTAGTGCCATTAAAACTTTTCTTTCAAAACCTAGAGTGAAAAAACTTTAAAAATTAAAGAAGCATACAAACTGAGAAAATAACAATAAATACTAAGCACAACAGTTGTCAAGATATTTTGCTTGTTACTGTTGTAAAAACACCTTATTATTAATTCATGAAGTACGTTATAAATGACGGTATGTATAAAAACCAACACCATTAAACAAATACCTCTTTTGATTTTAAATATAAGCAGCTGAACTAAAGCACATGCTAATCCTTATTAAGATGTTTAATGTGAAATAACTATGTACCAGAAACACTGGAAGCAATGAAAAACAAACTTGAGCTAGTGTCTTTCCAGCCCCACCCTGACTGATCGATATATGGGGTGTGGTTATCAGTGTACGGTCCCCCCAAATCACCGTTAGGCTCATATTCAATGGAAGCTGAATTCATATCTCCTCCCCCCCATTTACTGGTGGTATGGGGTTTGTGGCCCTCGAGATTCCTGGGTATAGATCCTTGTCCCGTTGATAATCTCCTGCCCCCTGCCTGGGCCTCCATGGTAGGAAATCCCAGCCCCTGTTCCCAATATGGATGGTCTACCGGCTGTCCCTGTCCTCCCATAACACTTGGGTTCCCTTCCCCCTGAGAGAAGTCCAGCCTGCTCAAAAGATCTGGTGTTATTCTAAGATGGGGGACCCTGGCTAAATCCTCTTCTCCTAATGATCCCTCCACCTCCCTTATGGCCATGATTTGCTCCGCAATTTTGGGGCCAATACCTGGGAGCTGTAATAAGTCCTCATACTCATAGGACCAGGTATTAATAAAAATGTGTGACATGGTGAAGAATACTACCCCCAATCAGTAACTGACAAACACAATTTATTTAATAAAAAACTTCTTCTGTGCTCTTCAAAAAACGCGTTGTTCTTTCAAATATTTGTTATATGTCGGGCTATGGACAAAAAATCAGGGCTTATGACGAGTACCGGTGAGTAAGATAACCCATAAAAACCCTGATACAATGTACTATGTACCACAAAGATATCGGTAAGTTAGATAACTCTGTGGAATTTCAATTACATGTTGGCAAGTAGATGTATCTCTGAAACCCAGGTACAATCTCAAAAACACCAGCTGTACATGTACACAAAATGAAAATATTCCAAAATACCGGTAAGTTAGATATTTAGGAATATGGAACTGAAAATAGGGCTAATGGGATTTACTGGTAAGTCAAGTAAATCCCAAAATTCCAAATATTACTGTCGTGGGAATCTGGTAGGTAAAGACTCTCTCGACAGGCTCTCCTTGCAAGTGACGACATGGAAAAAATTCACAAAATGAAAAAAAATGAGTTAACTGGGGTTTCCCGGTAGAATCGTAAAACCCCAATTAATTTTCAATGATTTTGTGTAGCACCGATACGTTAGATGCCACAAAAAACCGTTAAACTATCAAAGGTTACAATTTGGTTATGGCGGGAAACAGCCACCAATTCACACTCGGTTCAAAGTTAAAAATATCTTCAATCCGACCGTGCAAGAACGATTTGCTCGCAGCGCCAGATGTAATAAGGTCACTTATTTAATTTACCTTAATATCTGGCTTGAATCCTGACTGGAAACTGCAAGATCAGTCGGATAAATATCTGTGTCTTTTTAGGGTTCTGTCTTCAAAATTGATGTAGCAAGATCAGTCGGATAAATATCTGTGTCTTTTTAGGGTTCTGTCTTTAAAATGGGTGTAGCAAGAGGTTAAAATGAAGTAATTATTTACATAGGCGACAATGGTAGCCTTTTTGGGTTCTGCGTTTTCACTATAAAAGTTCCGTTGAAAAAACTGTCAAATTCTGAATTTTCAACACCTTTGGGTGTGAATAAAACTGCAAAACACATATGGTGCCGCAGCTTTTTTTGATAGAAAAATGGCATTTTTTATGGGTACTCTATGGTTCCGGAATTTTCGAATTAGTATGAATGAAGAACACCCCTTGCTTAATTATGCACAGAAAATTTTGCTCATCACAGAGAGTTTCCTCCAAATTTCTCGCTATTTCTACACCAATAGCCAACACTCATTTCTGACTATTTCAATTTTCTTTTCTAATTAACAGGGCAGCAGAAAATAAATTTACTTCTACCTATTATCTTGGATGTAAAAACTAGGTGGCGCCAGTCATCTTTAATTACTTCCTTTTACCCAAGAGAGAGAGAGATGCATTGTGGGACGGCTCACGTTTTCTGTTTGGGTGTCACTAATTACCCAAAATCTACTACAACGCTTTCCTATTTATTCATCCATAATAAACATTTCTTTTAGCACTATTATGTATATTAAAGCACATCTTTAATAGTTTAGATAGTACGGACGGAAACTTTCATATGTGTAATAAAAAAAGTCAAAGATGCGAAAATAAAAACAAGGAGAAATGACGATGTAAACCTGCGCATGCGCCATCGCACAAATTGCTCTCTAAAACGTCTAAGATAAAAAAAAATGTTATAAGATAATCAACATAATTACATACACAGAAAATTGCAATATATATAAATGACCTTACAGGAACCAATCCACAACGTTCATTGAACGTTATGTGTTTAGTGGGAAGTGAGCAAAGGGTTCAGAAAAATACTAAAGGAGGGAGGGACCCCAGAATTATTATGGGTCGATCAGAGATCTCAGTTCATACTTCGATAATAATGAATCCAGTCGAGGCAAGTAAACTCTCTAACGAAAATACGGTGTGCCGTAATTTGTATCCGGACGCTGCGCACCATGCGCAGAAATCCTCAAAGACCCCAAAATTTCAAATGGGCGATAAGGTCAGAATAAGCAAAAGAGAAAGGCACCTTCGAAAAGGGTTACACACCCAACTGGACTGAAGAGGTATTAACGATATTTGCGATTCAGTACACGGATCCAATCACGTATAGAATTACATACTTGAGTAATGAGCCTATAGAAGGTAGCTTTTACGAACCCACACTCCAGAAAACAGACCACACACCGCATAGAAAATATCAGGAGACGGGATAAAACGAATGGGAGAGTATATATCAAATGGAAAGGATATCCAGACAAATTCAATTGCTCTATTCCCATGTCAGACCTGGTGTCCCTCCGTCCTAAATCTTTCATGTAAAGTCTCTGTATTGTCTGTATCACACCAAATATAATTTTTGATCCAGCTACCAAGTAATTTTGTAAAAGTACCTTGTACCCACACCCTTAATTTACTACCGGTAATATCGTTATCAACTAGATGTAGAATCTTGTCGTTCTCCTAAATATCGAGTATTGTATCCATTCCACATGGTAATTTTTCTGAAGAAATCGGCTTGCCACACGCTTCCTTTAATATTTTAAAAAAATTTCTTTTCTCATCTAGGTATACTGACATCAGATCTTCACCTGACTCTTGGTAGTCGTACTCGTTAACATTAAGTGGTTTGTCACTCATTTCTTTTTTTATTTCTCATTAATTTTTAATCATACAAAAATGGTGCAAAAAAGAGAAGGATTACGCTTAAAGAGCGTTATTTCATATTTCTTGATCCAAACACCTAAATATTTTTTTCAGGTAAATTTACATACAAAAAGGAATAGGGATCTTTGGTAGCCAGTGCAAGTTTTTCTTTTTGAACCTGAAGCTCAGATGAAACAAGATCCCGTTCTTTTTTGCTTGGAAAGTCATATACTATGTAGAAATTAAAGTTTAGTCTACAATCTTTGGGTATCCGAAAATAAGATTGACTAAGATAAATCACACTTATTTTTTTATGCCTTCCGCCTATGAAGTACTTGGATATTGAAGATTGATCCTGCTGCGAGCAAATATAGTCATCAAAGATTTCAATCTTCTGCCTAGTGTCATGGACAGTATCAATGTCTTCGACGTCTTGATTTTAGACTTGCAGTAAATCCTCCAAGTCCACTTTTCTGGATTCCAGGTTTTTTGCGATTTCCTCATATCGTTTGATCATTTTCTGGTAGTAATGTACCAAATTCTTGGCGTAAAGAATGACCTTGTCAAAATACACTAGTCGTTTGAACAAAAGATGCATTAACAAATTAGTCTTACCAGATGCGGACGGTCCTACAAATGAGCATACGGAAAAAATATCTTGGCATATTGTCGACTTCTTCTATTGTCTTGAAGTTATTATTATTACCAATTTCAGGGAAGTATTGTGGTACCGACGTCATTTTTATAACACATAGGAAAAGATTTATTTTTATCTAGGAATATTCTTCCCTTGTATTCGTTCTTATTTGCGAGTCTCTCGAAGTTCTTGATATGAAGAATACTGAAATGATCGATGCCTGGCTCCTTCGATGATCTCTTCAGATGAACCTTCTTCATGGATAAATCTCTCGTGTCCTAATCCCGTTCTGACCTTGGTAGTTCATGTTTTGTACCTTATATCTCATTTTCCATTTTAAAATTAGAGTCAGTTATTGTTGCCACTGCACGCTTACAATGCCCCCTAGTCCTACAGTGATACTTTTTTGCTGTTACACAAAGAAGTTTATTACAAATCTCACAGTAGAACTTGTGAGAGTGGTAGTATTTCTTTGAGGCTTCTCTCTTGTTAGCACATCTTTTTTCGTCATCTGTTTGGTACGTCATTGTCCGCCTTTTTTTTTTTATAGTACTCGTTACTATATATAATAATCTATTAATCCTTCTCTGAATGCTTCGCGGAGTGCTTCGCACGGTGCCATTGCCCAGTAACCTACCGATTTTTAACGCAGAATCATACTTTTTTAATCTCCTTGATTAACGCACCTGGTTTTGGCGCCTCCGACAGGAGTGCTTCTTGGGATGCCTCCGGCATGCGAGTTGGGATTGTCGTGGTTTTAATGGACGCCTTAAGTCATAGTTTTTCTGCCACGTATTGTCCCACCCTTTCGCCTAGCTTTTTACTCCCGGTGTCTAATGCCGCGGTCGCTGATTTTTTTATTGTCTCTTTTGCTATTTGTTTTGCGGCGTGCTTCGCTGCAAGACTGAATATACTATCGAATAGACTGGCACCCTGCTTCGCAAATTGCTGCCCATTCTGTTCTTCCCTTGTTATAGGGTCAACATAGATATATATTCCGAACTCCTTATTGTACACTATCTTCATTTTTTTTACTCTTTATATTTCTCTGAGAATAAAAGTAAAGCTAGTATCTACACCATTTAGATCTATATTTCTCACATTTACATCAGTCACCCAAACACGGATAGAATCGATTCTCGTCTTATTTACTCTCGAATATCCTATATAGTACGGTTCTCGTTCAAATGGGTAACTTCTAGACAAATTTGCAGTAGTAAATTCGTAGATCACGTCACCGAATTTCCCATCTACAACGGAATCTGTAATCAGATCACAATGTATGTATATAGAGTCAATCCCATTAGTTATATTAGGTAATTTACTACCGCACTCTGTCTCCGTCACTATTTTTTTTTTTTTGCCAAACCCGATGAAATCAGCAAAGTTTTCCTCTCAGATCCAGTGGAGTATTGGCGTTTAGTGTGATTAGTACTTTGAAACTCGTTAAATCCAAGTTTAACGTAATTGTACTATCTTCGATATTATCATTTACCGATAGGCACTCAGCTATATATGTGGATATGTCCTCGTAACTATAACTTCCGTTGGCGAAGACTACTTTGTCAAATGTACTTCCAGAGTCAACACTGTATTTGATTTTCTTATTATTACAGGACGACTCGGATATATTATACCAACTGTAGGTCAAAGTATTTATCTTAGATAGACCAAATACGTATTGTTTATTCTTATCTAGCACGAGCGGTTCTTCAAACTGTCACAAAATTAGAGGGGCATTATCTCCCTCGTTTGTCTTGCAGCATAACTAAATAATGGAATTTTCTGTTCCATTTTTTTTTATTACTCAAAATATTTTTTATATAGTAACTCGAATTGCTCTCCTGTCATCTCCCCACTCTGCAAAAGAGTATCTATAATAGAATTCCTTAATTCAATAGATCAACACTATAATTACCAGAGTCTATACTCCCGATCACAAGTTCCAATCGATTTAAAAGACTATCAGTATTATTGCATAAAATATGTTTGTAGTTACCGCTTGTCTTCACTAGTGGGTGTGACGAGAGGGAGACCAGATTTCTGAATGCCCTCTTTGCTGAATCTGAGTAGCGCTTTTGTGGGTTGTACCTCTTTGTCATCTACATTTTCATCCAATACTAGATTTCCAGTCTTGTCTAGTCCATTCAACTTATTATATTCAAGGAGGTGCTCCAAATCAGAAAAGGCACCAGAAGTATCGATCTTGTAAGACCCTTTCGAGGATAAACCTTTCCCATATACCTTACCCTGCAATTTCTGATAGTACCTCCAATTTCTCTTGATCATTTGGTCAAAGAGGGATGGATCTTTAGCTTTCTTTCTGAATCTCCCAAGCTCTCTATTATATTTTTATGCGTCTTTAATTTTATCTTTAGTATCTAAGGATGTATTGTCTTCATGTTGTTTCTCAGCATCAAGATGTTCGAGGTTCACACCAGTCGGATCCATTTCAACAACGTGAAATCCTTCTGCTCCCTCCACTTCCTCTTCCTCCTCATTGTGGTGATGCTTTTTCCTGTATTGGTAAGGGTTGATATACGGGTACTAGTTGATTGGCAGCTGGTTTAGGTGCCCCCGGTATGTTTTCTATTGCCTTTGTTACTGGCTCAAAGATCTCTTTATATCTTTCTGATTGTACACGTTCTTATTTTTGCTTGCTCCTTAATCTAAACTCGTTTATTGTTTTCTCTGCTTTGGATTTTTTTAAAGCCCTCTCTCTCAATTCATCCAACATTATTTTTTCTTTTCTTTATAAAATAAAAGTTATAAAAATGTGTATCTTTAACGAAATATCTCAGGTAAGGTCTTTAACTCCAGTATGGCAAGCAGAAACTAATTTTAATGTAGTACTTATCAATATGAAAGTATTGCTTAATTAGATAAAATAAGTAGTGTGCCTACGGGCGGGGGGGGGGGGGGGAGATCTGGACATGAGCGGGTACAAAATTAAAAACGCTGCAGTCTGCACATGTGGAGATCATGTTGCTACTATCAAACAAATTGGTGATACGTACAAAATGCCCAGAGCCTGAGTAATACGGCAAAATGAACACGGGTGTTTTCAAAGGCTCTTTCTAACGGGACTCAATATATCAAATTCCGAATAGGTTATATTGCTAAATATGTGCAAGTTGCTATTAGGGGAAAAAGGGGTTATGAAGTAAAGAGTTTCGCGCCAAGTATTCACGAGCGATATCAGCATGTATATCTAACTCCTGCAGTTAGTACTATACCTCCTTTAGACAAATACACTTATAGTTACTCTCTAGTTGGTTTGTTCGGTAAGTATATATATCTTATTGCTCCTGGTGTTACTCCGATACCGTTTGGACTTCCGGTAAATGATTTCACTAGATATACTAAAAATACACATTTTGAAATCAGCGGAAAGATTTTACACTCCCTCCCTAGTTTTTTAAAAATTATCCCAGTGTTGATTACCAAATTTCAAAATTCAAGGGTAAGCGTAAGCCCACATTTACTATTCGCCTATTCGTTGGTGGAGAGGGTGGAGAGGGTGGAGAGGATGTAACAACTACATACATTTCATGTTATAAAAAGGAAACATCAACTACTTTTCCAGATTTGGAAACCAGAAAGTTCATAACTCATGAGTATCAAATCCAAATTCATTGGAGGGGTATGTCCTAGTGGAATTACTTGGTTACGCTCTCTTTTAACTTCATTGAATGTTATTGAAGTAGATATCAAGTTTGAAGAGGTACCTTGATATTTTTATCACTCTGTCCTAACCCACTTGAAATAAGCGAAGATCACAAGGAAAGGGGGCAAAATAGTCATACGGGGGCGTTGATTTACCCTTTAAGGTTTGTTCGTCCGTCCGTTCGTTCGTCCGTCCGGACATAGATACATGATTTGTCCGGCTATCTCCTCCTACAGTTTAGGGTTACAGCTTTGATATTTTTGTAGGATGTTTATACACATAATAGAGAAGTGCATGTCCACTGGATTTTGATTATTTTCAAATATTCTCAAAATGACAAGTGGTTGGACTTATAGTCATTTTTAGCTCACCTGGCCCAAAGGGCCAGGTGAGCTTATGCCATCACTTGGCGTCCATCGTTGTCCGTCATCGTCCGTCGTCGTAAACTATTTCAAGGACCTTTCGGAAACTGCTGGGGAAAATATTTCAAAACTTTAAGTGAATGTTCCTTAGGGTATCTAGTTTATAAATTATATCCGAGATTTTGATCCATAATCAAACATGACCGCAATTGGAAAAAATAGAACATAGGGGTAAACTGCAGCTTTTGTCTTGTAACTCAAAAACTAAAGCATTTACAGCAAAACTGACATGTAGTAAAAATGTTCATCGGGTCAAGATCTACCTGCCATGAAATTTTCTAACGTATCGGTCAACCCTTTGTTGGGTTATTGCCCATGAATTGTTAATTTTAAGGAAATTTTGCAGTTTTTGGTTATTATCTTGAATATTATTATAGATAAAGACAAACTGTAAACAGCAAAAATGTTCAACAAAGTAAGATCTACAAATAAATCAACATGACCAAAATCATTAATTGACCCCTTATATGAGTTTTTGTCCTTTAAAGACGGCATCCGGCGTAAACTTTCCTTTTAAAGATCTTTTATTCTGAAACCACTGGACCAATTGGGACCAAACTTTGGAGGAATAGTCCCTTCCAAAATTATGTCCGGCGTCGCCGACTTCCAACCGACATGGCTGCTGTTACTAAAAATATAAAAAAGGAGGGGGAAAGAATTTAAAAAATCTATGCAACTACCTGGCCAATTGGAACCAAACTTGGCAGTAATGGTCCTTAGGATGTTCTCTTTCAGAAATAGGTCCGGTGACCCAGACTGGCCACCACAACCGAACTTAGTTTAACAAAGGGCCCTACGGGAAAATTCATTGAAAAATATTTTTGTCTGAAACCACTTGACATATTGGAACCAGACTTGGCAGCAATGGTCATTAGGCGGTCCTCTTTCAGAAGTATGTCTGATTTCGTGGACTTTGAACCAAGATGGCCGCCACAGCCGAACTTAGTTTAACATAGGGCCCTATGGGAAATTCACTCAAAAATCTTCTTGTCTGAAACCACTAAGCCAATAAGAATTAGACTTGGTAGCAATGGTCCTTAGATGGTCCTCTTTCAGAACTGTGTCCGATGACCTGGACTGTCAACCAAGGTGGCCGCCACAGCCGAACTTAGTTTAACATAAGGCCCTATGGGAAAATTAATTGAAAAATCGTCTTGTCTGAAACCACTTGACATATTGGAACCAGACTTGGCAGCAATGGTCCATAGGAGGTCCTCTTTCAGAATTGTGTCCAATTTCGTGGACTGTGATCCAAGATGGCCTCCACCTCTGAACTTAGTTTATCATAGGACTCTATGGTAAATTCACTCAAAAATCTTCTCGTCTGAAACTACTGAGCCAATTGGAACTAAACTTGGCAGCATTGGCCCTTAGATGGTCCTCTTTCATAATTGTGTCCGATCACATGGATTGTGAATCAAGATGGCTACCACGGCCGAACTTAGTTAAATATTAGACCATATTGGAAAATTCATTGAAAAATCTCGTCCTAAACTACTTAGCCAGTTGGAACAAAACCTAGCAGTAATGGTTCTTATATGGTTCTCTTATAGAAATGTTTCCATTGACCTGGACTGTCAATAGCTGAACTTAGTTTAACATAGAATCCTACAGAAAAATCGCCCAAAGTGACTGCAACACTTAATTTGTAGTCCTGCTCAAAGTGAAAAGTAAAATCCAGCAGAGCGATACAGGCTCTTTAGAGCCTCTTGTTTCGTACTAGCTTCATTTATAATTACTTATGGTCAGGCGGGGGGCATCATTTGTGTCTTACAGATACACTTCATTAAAAAAATACTCCTAATGAAACAAATTTGTCCGTAATTATCAAGTGCGGTCGGGGGAATACTTCTTTTCTAGTTCGTTCTAGCTGCATAATGAGAACATGGTTTTCCGGCTAACTCCTCCTACAGTTTTAGAGCTACAGCTTTAATATTTTGTAGGATATTTATACACTTCATGGAGGTGTGCAGGTCCACAGGATTTTGTTTGTTTTTTAAATATTCTCAAAATGACAGGTAGTTGGACATAGTCATTTTTTTCGTACTAGGTGCATAATTGGAACATGGTTTGTCCGGCTAATTCCTCCTACAGTTTTAGAGCTACAGTTTTGATATTTTGTAGGATGTTAATACACATAATGGAGGCGTTAATGTCCACAGGATTTTGATTTTTTCAAATATTCTCAAAATGACAGGTGGTTAGACTTAGTCATTTTTTTCGTAGTAGCCTCATAAAGGGAACATGGTTTGTCCGACTAACTCCTCCTATATGTTTGGAGCTATAGCTTTGATATTTTGTAGGATGTTTATACACATAATGGAGGTGTGCATGTCCACAGGAATTTGATTTTTTTCAGATATTCTCAAAATGACAGGTGGCTGGACTTTTTTTCGTACTATCAGCATAAAGGGAACATGGTTTGTAGGATGTTTATGCCCATAATGGAGGTGTGCATGTCCACAGGATTTTGATTCTTATTCCCCCGCGACGAACAGTCGGGGGCATAATAATTTACCTTTGTCCGTTCGTCCGTCTGGATATAGACACATGGTTTGTCCGGCTATATCCTCCTAGAGTTTTGGAGCTACTGCTTTAATATTTTGTAGGATGTTTATGCACATAATGGAGGTGTGCATGTCCACAGGATTTTGATTTTTTTTCAAATATTCTCAAAATTACAGGTAGCTGTACTTAGTCATTTTTTTGTACTAGCTTCATTTATAATTTCTTATGATCATGCGGGGGCATCATTTGTGTCCTACAGACACACTTCATTTAAAAAAAAATCACTCCTAACAAAATTAATGTCCATAATTATCAAGTGAGGACGGGGGCATACTTCTTTTCTAGTTTTTCTTTTATGCTAATTCGTACAGAGGCGGGTGACCAACATTTCCATTACCTGGGATCCGCTGCCCATTGTAATCCTTAACCTTCCTTTAAAAATCGTCTCCAGCTGGGACCAAACTTATAAGAGGAATGCTTTTTTTTCAAATTCATGTCATGTTTGTAACCAATATGGCCAACGATACCAAAAGCTGAAAAATCCTCTGAAATATATATATAATCTTCTCGGAAACTATTGGGCTAAGGGAAAATAACCTTTGGTGACACGATACTGTCTTTGGGTGATCACCTTTTAATATTATGTCTGGGAGTCAGAACCTTGGGTCAATATAGCTGCTGTTATCAAAAATAGAAAGATCAGCATTAGAATATATTTTATATATAACTATCATGCCAATTGTTATCAAATTTGTTTGATTGGCTCTCAAGTTGTCTTAACTTAGAATTTTGTCTGTGGGAAAACCTTATCTGGCACCAATATGGCTGATGTTAATGAAGATTTGCTCTAGTGATATCTTTAAAGTCGTTCCTTATGGTCAATTGGTTTCACCTACATAGTTCTCCTTATTAAGGTCTTTCCTTTACTTAGGAAAGACCTTACTGTATTTCTTCTGATTATTAAGGTTTTTCCTTTACTTAGGAAAGACCTTTCTGCATTTCTTATGATTAATAATATCTTTCCTTTACTTGGGAAAGACCTTTCTGTATTTCTTGATTTTTTTCTTCTTAGAAATTTCAAAAAGGACACTAAATCACATTTCAAAACATATCATAATATAGTCGGTTAACTATTTCAGGTTCAACCTTACAATGGTTTAAGTGTACCATGTAAGAGTTATCTCCCCTATTACACTTATGTTTTTTATCACCACTCCTCAGAAACCACAAGAGATATCAACATGAAACCTTTTGCAATGTCTTCGGTTCATCTGTGAGATACAAGCATGAAAATTCAAATTTAGTGATCGTATTTGGTACCAAGTACATTTAGGTCAAGGTCAAAGCTCAAGGTCACTTTCTAATTTTTGAAATTTGTTTGTTATCACTACTCCTCCGAAACAGTAGAAGATAGCTGATAAAATATAACGAGAAAAATGTCGGGGACAAATCATCGTTACATTTAGGTCAAAGTCGTATGACGCCGACTTCTATAAGTTATAAGCCTTTGAACGTTAAATTTTATGGTTTTTGGTTAATAACTTGATAATGTTACAAGATAGAGGTACGGGGTTTTTTGATATCAGGGTAACCTTTAAAATGATGTCAAGGTCAAGTTCTAATTTTTGACATTTACCTGTTATCACTACTCCTCTGAAATGGTTGTAGATAGCCAAGGAAATGTAATGGGGGAAATGTTTAGGACATTGAGGCGCAACTTTGTTACATTTAAGTTAAAGTTGTAAGACATCATCTTATGGGAGTAATTGCCCCTAGAACGTTCAACCTTAAGGTTTTTCGTTTGTAACTTGACGATGGTACATAATGGCATGGGGTCTTCTGCAATGACCTCAGCGACCAATGACCTTGCATTGGGTCACAAGGTCAAAGGTCAAGGTCATGACCGAGATTACGTATTTTGCATTTTTTCACACTTTTTAACGTTTTTCAGATTTTTAAAGCAATTAACGGTAATGAAACGTAAAATTCGGGCAATACTTTTGATGGCGTCATTTCTGCGAACGTTGATATTTCTGTAGACGTTTCTAGACGTATTGAATATATTGGAATGCTAATTAATGTGACAATGTTACAACCGTGAAAACGTCTAGAATTGTCAATTTCTAAGGTCATATTAATGACGTTTTTGACGTTTATAGTGCAAACCAGTACAAGTTGTGACAAAATGTTTGGTTTATAGGTATTTTATGTATACAAATGTATCTATTTATAACGTTTTCTTTTCCCCAAACTTATGTAATCTTCTGAAAAGTTTGGAAGACCTTGCAATTGTTCTCAGAACAATTGTCCTTTTAATCTTTTTTTTTCTTTTTAGAAACTTCATGAACTCCAATGAATCGCATTTCAAAATATATCGTAATGATCTTTGGCAAGAATGGTCGGTTGGACATTGGCTATCTGAGGTTCATCCTTACAAGGGTTTCCATTTACAATGTAAGAGTTATCTCCCTATTAAATTTATGCTTGTTATCATTACCCGACCGAAACCATAAAAGATATCGACCTAAAACCTTTTGCAATGTATTCAGTTTATCTTTGCACAACTTTGTTTCATACAAATTGTTAGAGTTGAGATATCCATATGAAACTTTGTATTTAGGGTCCATAACACCTAATACGAAAAATGAGGTCAAGGTCAAAGATCAAGGTCACGTTCTAAATTTTGACTTTTGCTTGTTATCGCTTCTCCTCTGAAACGGTAAAAGATAGCTGATAAAATGTAATAGAGAAAATTTTGAGGACGTTGAGTTTTGTTACATTTGGATAAAAGTTGTACGACGTCATTTTGTAGGCGTAATTGCCCCTAGAACGTTTCAATTTTCGGGTTTTCGTTTATTTCTCAACAATGGTACATGATAAAAGCATGGGGTCTTTTGTTTTGACATCAAGGATTGATAACCTTCAAAATGGCATCAAGATCAAAGGTCAAGGTCAAGTTGTAAATAGCCAAGGAAATATAATGGGGGAAAATGTTTAGGACATGGAGGCGCAACTTTGTTACATTTGAGTTAAAGTTCTATGACGTCATCTTATGGGAGTAATTGCCCCTAGAACGTTCAAACTTAAGGCTTTTCGTTTATAACTTGACGATAGTACATGATAAAGGTATGGGGTCTTTTGAAATGACCTTGAGAAAGGTCACAAGGTCAAAAGTCAAAGTCACGACCTAGATTAAAAATTTTGCATTTGTTCATATTTTTAAGGTCTTTTCCGATTTCTGAATGTTCTGTCTGACATAACACTTAGCCCCGCACTTTCGAAGAATATTGCGATTGTATCCGTCCGCCTGTCGTACCGTCCGCCTGTCACACTTTCTTGTGACATCAACCCCTCCTTCACTTTTTGGTTAAGGAATTTAATTTCTATATAGATTGGTTTCATACTACCTATAGATGCACAATAAGGTTTTAAAATTTTGATTTACTAAAATTGGGGCCCACAGGGGTAGAATTTCGAAAAGCTGTCAATTTCGGCTTGTGACCTAAACTCCTTCATTTTTCGCTAACCTGGCCTAAAAGGCCATGTGAGCTTTTGCCATCACTTGGCGTCCGTCGTCCATCGTCGTAAACTTTCCTTTAAAGATCATCTGAAACCACTGGGCCAATTGGAACAAAATTTGGCAGCAATGGTTCTTGGATGGTCTTCTTTCAGAATTGTATCCGATGATCCGACCCGTCATCCAAGATGGCTGCTAGAGCCGAACATAGTTTAACATAGGACCCTATGGGAAATTTACTTAAAGATCGTCTTGTCTGAAACCGCTTGGCCAACTGAAACCAAACTTGGCAGCAATGGTCCTTTGGTGGTCCTATTTTAGAATTATATCCGATGACCCGGTCCGTAACCCAGAATGGCCGCTAGAGCAAGGTGGTCCTCTTTCGGAATTGTATCCGATGACCCTGCCACTCATCCAAGATGGCCGCCAGAACCGAATTTAACATAGGATCCTATGGTGAATTTAATTAAAGATCTTCTTGTCTGAAATAAGTGAGCCAGTTGGAACAAAACTTGGCAGCAATGGTCCTTAGGTGGTCCTCTTTAAGAATCCTATCCGATGATCCCACCCGTTATCCAATATGGCCGCTAGAGCCGAACGTAGTTTAACATAGGACCCTATGGGAAATTTACTTAAAGATCTTCTTGTCTGAAACCACTTGGCCAATTGAAACAAAAGTTAGCAGCAATGGTCCTTACGTGGTCCTCTTTCAGAATTTTATCCGATGACCCCTTCACCATACAAGATGGCTGCCAGGGGCGAACATAGTTTAACAGAGGACCCTATGGGGAATTGACTTATGGTCTAAAAACACTTGGTCAACTGGAACAAAAATTGACAGCAATGGTCCTTAAGTTGCTCTCTTTCAGAATTGTTTCCGATGATCTCACCCACCATCCAGAATGGTCAGCAGAGCCGAACATATTTAAACATAGTAGCCTATGGGAAATTTACTTAAAGATCTACTTGTCTAAAACCACAGGGCCATTCGGAACAAAACTTAGCAGCAATAGTCCTTAGTTTGTCCTCTCAGAATTATATCAGATGACCTCACCCCGTCGTCCAAGATGGCTGCCAAAGCCGAACATAGTTTAACATATTAGGACCTAATTGGAAAAATCAATGATAGATCGTCTTGCTTGAAACCAGTGAACCAGTTGGCTTGACAGCAATGTTACAGGCTGCCAGTCAAGATGGACATAGTCCAGGTGACCGATACAGGCTCCTTGGAGCCTCTAGTTCAATTTAAGCATTTTATTTTTAAATGGTATTGTCATACACCATATGCGGTTGCGCATAATAAAAGATCATAAATTATTAGTTTGTTGGTCGTATTTACGAAGATCGGAAAACATTTCGTTTACTGTCATGGCGGAAAGAGTCTGGTCGAAAAATATCAGATTATAAACAAGTATGTTAATATTTCTTGCAGTTTTTGTTTTATGCCATTATTTCACCATATTAATGATCTTTAGAAAATTCTCTTTTTATTTTCGATTAATTGCTTCTTTGTTTAGCTTTTCGAAAAGACATTTTTTTAAATGACAGATTTATACGACACTTACGCAATTTCATTTACAAAGAAAACACGTCGAATTTGCCATGATGACAGAAAACTTCAGAATTAACGATTCATGTGTTATCTGTGTAAAAGGTGTCAAACCTACCCAGACCATACGCGTACGGTGCGACCGTAGGCCTATTTCAGAAAAATACTCGTATGGTCCGGACCGTACGCGTACGGCCAAAATACGCATATGTTCTGGAACAAAAACATATGCATAACCAGCCACCCGAGTTACACAAATGGAACAACGTCGTTGAGTTGTCGTGAACCGAAATAAATCCGTAAATAAACCAAATTTTTATAATTTAAAAAGTTCACGGGATTTTTTTTCCATATACCGACATTTAAGAGAGCAAGTCAATGTAGATTTGGGAAATATATAAGTAGTATATATGCGGTTTTGAGTTAGCATTTAAGGAGGTGCTGAGAAGGTGCCGGAAGTGACGTCACCGGAACCGGAAATGACGTCACAGGAAGTGACGTAACCGGAACCGGAAGTCACGTGACCGGAACCGGAAGTACCGGAAGTGGTTTGCGCGCATGCGCAACCGGAAGTTATGGGTTTTCCCGCCATTTGTTGACGGAAGTGACGTAAGTCACGTGCTAGGACCCGGATGTGTCGTCTGCGCATGCGTAGGCGGAACAGGAAGTACCCGGAAGTAATTTGCGCGCATGCGCAACCGGAAGTAGTGGATTTTCGCGCCATTTCTTTACGGAAGCGACGTAAGTCACAGACCCGGATGTGTGGTCCGCGCATGTCTAGGAACCGGAAGTAGTTTGCGCGCATGCGCAACCGGGAGTAGTGGTTTTCTCTATGATTTGATTACGGAAGTGACGCAAGTCACGGACCCGGATGTGCCATGCTTGACCAGATTGAATTATCTCGCTTTTCCCGCACTTCTCGGTCGTCTCTGGATCTTTCATCGATCTGATACCCTCACTGTTATGTCGAAGTCCGAGAGTATACGTTTGGATTATCTCCCCTTATCCCGCTCTTTTCAGTATTTTCTGTGAGGACCAAAAGGTAGGATTGGATTATGTCCCCTTACCTCCAAGTGATGCTTGTCACCAATGGAGGGGTGTCCTTAGCAACCGCCTTAGCAAAGGCGGTCCATTTCATTGCATTCACTTAGTTTCTCTTCTCTTGCTCCATGGCGCTCTTCGCTGCTCTTTGCTACTCATCGCTAACCTTACTCGCCTGCTCATTTCGCTCCTGCTGCTTGTTGCTGTTCGTCAACGCTGCTCTGCACTGTACTCAGACCTGAAAGCACCCTAAAGACAATCGTTTACCCTAACACTAGTTCTGCTTACTAGCCTGCTTTTACCGAGAAGAGAAACCTGCTTCGCCACCAGAAGACCCATCCTGCCTCGTCTCAGACGTATTCCTGCCAGGTATGTGGAAAAGAATTTTCCAGGCCGGATGCCAGGAAGCGCCACCAGGAGTCCCACCAGCAGATTGAGCCTGGAAAGCCAGATCCAGTCCAGTCCCCTGCCTGCCAGGAATGTGGTAAAGAATTTGCCAGGCTGGATGCCAGGAAGCGCCACGAGGCTACCCACCAGCAGAGTGAGCCTGGAAAGCCAGATCCAGTCCAGTCCCTTGCCTGCCAGGAATGTGGTAAAGAATTTGCCAGGCTGGATGCCAGGAAGCGCCACGAGGCTACCCACCAACAGAGTGAGCCTGGAAAGACCCATGCAGTCCAGTCCTTTGCCTGCCAGGTATGTGGAAAGGAGTTTGCCAGGGCCGACACCAGGAATCGCCACCAGGAGTCCCACAGGTACACCCTGACGTGTCCAGACTGTGGGCAGTACTTCAACAGATTGGACAACCTTGCTCGCCACAGACTGTTGCATACAAAGCCAGATGCCAAGCCCAGGATGAAGAAACCAGTCAAGAGACCAGCCTCGCCACTACCTGGCCCCAGTGCAAAAAGACGCAGGATGCTGTCGCCACCTGAGAGTCCAGCCAGTCCATCTCAACCAGACGTTTTGCCAGAAGATCCCGATACCAAGGTTTTGTACCTGAGACACTGGCAGTCCATCCGGACAGAAGAAAATAATCGGTTCAACTTTACGTTGAACGAGATTACAACCGCCACCTTTTCTGACATGGTTCGCCACATTTTCGATCTCCAGACCACGGCCTTCAAGATCAACGTGTCTTTTGGATTTGTACTGAGGAACGTAGAGACCGGAGAACTGAGATACTTCCATTCCAGCCAGAACAACGCCAGGTTTTTCAACATACCACACCTGATTAGAAACGAAGAAGACCTAGAGAAGTTTTTGGAAGAATTGAGCCGTCACGACATTTTGGAGTTTATCCGGCAGCAGAGACCCGATACCAAATGGGTAGTGCATCTACTGACAAATGCCACGTTTTATGTCAACAAGTTGGTGGAACACCCGATAGGAGCCAGAGTCGTGTTACCAGACTTCTTCCTAAGGAACAAAGGGTTGGTGTGCTTGGTTGCTGGATCCCATGGGCCATATGATGACAACCTGTGTTTTTTCCGGTGTTTGGCCGTCCACCGTGGAGCTCCCGTAGTAAACGTAGAAGTACGAACATCTGTGTGTACGAGCTGCAAGAGACAGAAGACGGCGAAATAGCGGCGAGATTGGTACGACGTTCTCCTTACAGTTTCCAGGACACCATGAACTTGAATTTGTACGACAACCATTTCAGTTATGTCAGCGACATGGAGAAATACAGTCACAGCTACCTGTGTTCCAAATGTGACAAGATGTGGAAGCATGTGGGCATGCTTCACAGACACGAGAGAACCTGCAACGGTGAAGTCCTGTACAAATACCCCGGCGGGGTGTACCATACACCACAGACCGTGTTCGAACGTTTGGAGGACGAAGGAATCCAAGTCCCGGTAGAAGCCAGATATTACCCTTACAGAGCCACTTACGATATAGAGGCGATGCTTCAACCCACAGAAAAACCAAGATCGGATAAATTGGAATGGACCAGCCAGCACGTTTTGCTCAGCGTCTCCGTGTGTTCCAACGTACCGGAGTTTACAGAGCCAATTTGTTTCGTGTCGGAAGGCGATAGCAGTGAAACCGTGGATTCCTGTTTGATCCATTTGACAGAAATCAGTGACAAAGCCTTTCGCTTACTGATGCCCAGGTATGCTGGTGTCTTTGAAGAGATCCAAGAGAGACTGGACCGGGACCTGGAAGAATACCAAGACGACGAAGAGCGAGAACGCCAGGAAAAGAAACATCACCTGTACAAGTTGAAGCAGCAACTGGAACGACATCTCCAAGAATTACCCGTGATTGGCTTCAACACCGGGAAATACGACGTGAACGCCATGAAGATAGATTTCTTCACTCGTCTGGTGGAAAGTCACAAGATAAAGTATACCG
Organism: Mytilisepta virgata; assembly: GCA_028015205.1. NCBI lineage: Eukaryota > Metazoa > Mollusca > Bivalvia > Mytilida > Mytilidae > Mytilisepta > Mytilisepta virgata. Next base: position 66,727,363 of record CM051521.1, read on the forward strand.
TGAAACGCAACAACAATTTCATGTGCATCAAGACGGAGAAGTTGAAATTTTTGGACATCACCAACTACCTGGCTCCTGGATTGAGTTACTCCCAGTTTTTGAAAGCCTACGGCTGTACGGAAGAGAAAGGGTTTTTTCCATACGAGTGGATGACCGATTTAGACAAGTTGGCAGTGACGGAGTTACCACCACACCAGGCATTTTTCAGTACACTGAAAAACGAGAACATTGCACCCGAAGAGTACCAGCTGTGTCGCCAAGTCTGGCAGGAAAAGAAAATGAAGAACATGAAAGAGTTCCTGGTATGGTACAACAACAAAGACGTGGAGCCCATGCTGGAAGCCATCGAGAAGATGTTTGTATATTACAAAGGATTGAAGGTGGACATGTTTAAACACGGAATCAGCGTACCGGGACTCACACTCAAAACCATGTTCGATGGTCTGTCCGATTATTTCACCGTTCCGGACGAGAAGAATAAAGATCTGTACCAGTTGTACAAAGAAAACATAGTGGGTGGACCCAGTATCGTCTTCCACAGATACCACGAGAAAGACCAGACCTTCATCCGTCCTGCAGAATACCAAGACCCAAAACCGTGCAAGAAGATTTACGGTGTGGACGCCAACGCCTTGTATTTGTGGAGTATTATGCAGGATATGCCAACGGGTCACTTCGTCCGTCGCAAGAGTGAAGACGATTTTAAAAGACAGACACCTCGAAGGTACGAACGAATGGCTATCGAGTGGTTGGAATGGGAAGCCCAGGAGACAGGACACCACATACGTCACCAAGGGAACGACACGGAAAAACTGATAGGACGTCGGCGCCTTCCCGTGGATGGTTACTGTAAGGATACTAATACAGTTTACGAGTTCCAGGGCTGCCTGTGGCACGGACATTGTTGTCGCCTGACTCGGGGAAAGACAGAAAACCCGTTGAACGGAAAGAGCCTGGATGAATTATACAAGACTACACAGGAAAAAATACAGTACATAACAGAAAACGACTACCAAGTGAAACAGATGTGGGAGTGCGAATGGGACCGGTTAAAGAAAGAAGACCAAGGAATCAAGACCTTCGTGTCTCAGAGGCAGAGACCCTGCGATCGTTTCGCCACGATGACCGAAGACGACATCATGAGAGCCGTGATGGACGATAAGTTGTTTGGTGCCTTGGAAGTGGACCTGCACGTACCTGAGGACCTAAAGTCGAAATTTGCAGAAATGCCTCCAGTGTTTAAGAACGTGGACGTGTCCAGAGACGACATTGGGGACCACATGAAGAGTTATGCAGAAGAAAAAGGAATCATGCCGCAGCCTAGAAAGTCATTAATCGGCAGCATGTTTGGAGAGAAGATCATGCTAATATCCCCGTTGCTGAAATGGTACGTCAACCACGGACTGAAAGTGACCAAGATTTACCAGGTGGTAGAGTACATGCCGTCGGCGTGTTTCAGACCCTTCGGAGATCAAGTCAGTAATGCCAGGCGAGCCGGAGATGCCGACCCAAATAAGAAGATAATTGCAGAAAACGAGAAACTGAGGGGAAATTCCAGCTACGGCAAGACGGTGACCAACAAGGAAAGGCACACGGATGTGATTTACTGCCAGGAACACCAGATCAGTCGCTACCTCGTAGATCCCTCTTTCCGGCGATGCAACCAGCTGAGCGACAAAACATTCGAAGTGGAAATGAGTAAGAAGACCATACACCTGGACCTGCCCATGCACATTGGCTGTTTCGTTTACCAGTACGCCAAGCTTCGGATGTTGGAATTTTACTATGATTTTATGGACGTCTTTGTCGATCGCCGTGATTTTCAGTATTGTGCAATGGACACCGACAGTGCCTACATGGCTCTCTCTGGCGATAGTTTGGAAGAAGTAATCAAACCGCAGTTTGAAGCAGAGAAGAAGAATTGGTTTCCCCGTACTGACACACCACAACTGGCTGCTTGGGACAAGAGGACTCCAGGACTGTTCAAGACAGAATTCAGTGGTGACGGGATGATTGCCTTGTGTAGCAAGACGTACTTTTGCTTTGGAGAGGAAACCAAGTACAGCTGTAAAGGGGTCAACAAGAGAACCAACGACATCAACAAAGAAAAATACATGGACGTTCTCCTGTCAAAGAACACTGGCTCCGGAACCAACAGAGGGTTTCGTTCTGTAGACAACCAAGTCTACACCTACTTGCAAGAGCGAGCTGGCTTTTCCTACTTTTATCCAAAACGTAAAGTTTTGGCGGACGGGGTGTCTACGACACCCTTAGATATTTGATCGGAAGAACGGCTTACCGACTCGGCTGATTACAGTGGGAAAGCTTTTCATTTGATGTATGAACAGACCACTCTTTTTAGAGTCGTCTGTTAACCGATAACAAAAAAAAAAAAAAAAAAAAGAAAAAAAAAGAATAAAAAAAAAAAAAAGAACTAGGTACCTGGTAACAGGAGCTCAACCCACAGAGCTGCCTAGCGCGTCCCCCAGGTGCCGGATAGGGGATACCCTCTCGTTGAGGGTTGTCAGGTCGTTAAAAGCCCTGACCGCGGACCATAGTGGGTAAAGTGTTTGGAAAAAAATAAACTATGTTTTAACAAAAATAGTTAAAATAATTATAAAATTTGTTAACTGAATTTACACTCATATTCCACTTTCTGATATTCAGCTTACAGAGGAAAGTGATGTTGCTGTTCTTCTCTTACTCCATGCTGTTCTTTGCTGTTCATCACTGTTCTGCACTGTACGCATATTGGTATTCTATTGATCCATGCTGCTCTTCGCTGCTCATCACAGCTCTGCACTGTTCTCAGTTTGTTCTTCTCTTGGTCCACGCTGCTCTTGTCTTGTTCTATGCTGTTCTTTCCTGCCAGTTATGTCGAGGTCCGACAGTATACGAAGTACAATGGGACTATTTGGTTATCTCCCCTTTTCCCGCACTTTCCGGTCGTCTCTGGATCTTTCATCGGTCTCTAGGGTCTGATACTCTCACTGTTATGTCGAAGTCCGAGAGTATACGAAGTCAACTATTGGATTATCTCCCCTTATCCCGCTCTATTCATCTGCGGGTGATGTTTTCTGTGAGGACCAAAGGTTGGATTGGATTATGTCCCCTTACCTCCAAGTGATGCTGTCACCAATAGATCAACGGAGGGGTGTCCTGAACAACTGCCTTAAAAACGACGGTCCATTTAATTGCTCTATGCTGTTCTTTGCTGTTCATCGCTACTCATGACTGTACTCACGTGCTCATTTCGGTTTTTAGGGGGCTACTTGTCACTTTTCGCTGCTGCTGCTGCTCCTGGTGGTGGTCGCTGTTAGTTGTTGTTGTTGCTGCTGCTGCTGAGGAGGAGGAGGTGGGATTCTTACTGTTTCGTTATAAGTCACCTCTGGGTCTCGTTGATGTAACGATGGACATCAAAGATGGCTGCGCCCACGTAACGCGGACGTGAATGAAAGCACCCTTATGAAACAGAAATTTTAGAGTCTTTCTGGACGGGAACAAACGTTTACCCTAACACTAGTTCTGCTTACCAGCCTGCTTCAAATTCATGTTTCAAAGTCTAGCCCAATGCTAAATTGGGCTAAATCCCGGATGAATTTGAAGTGGTACTAGTGTTAGGATTAGGGTTAAGTTAGGATAAGGTTAGATTTAGGATTAAGGTTAAGATTATGTTAGGGTTAGGTAAGAGTTAGGGTTAGTGTTAGGGTTAGAATTAGGTTTAGGGTCATAGTTAGGGTTAAGTTAGGTTTAGGGTTAGAGTAAGGGATTACGCTAGGGTTAGCATTAGGGTTAGAGTTAGGGCTAGAGTTAGGGTTAGGTTTAGTGTTAAGTTAGTGTTAGGGTTAGTGTTAGGTTAGGGGTTAGAGCTATGGTTAGTGTTAGAGTTAGGGTTAGGTTTAGGACTAGGGTTGGGGTTAGGGTTAGGGTTAGGGTTAGAGTTAAACTTCTAGTCTTCATTTTCCACTGACTTCATTGAAATTCGAAATCTAAAGATACAATGAATCGGAATATAAAAGAATAAAAAAAAATGAATAAACTAAACAAAAATAGAACAAGACCTAGGATTAAGGTTAAGATTATGTTAGGGTTAGGTAAGAGTTAGGGTTAGTGTTAGGGTTAAGTTAGGTTTAGGGTTAGAGTAAGGGATTAGGGTAGGGTTAGCATTAGGGTTAGAGTTAGGGCTAGAGTTAGGGTTAGGTTTAGTGTTAAGTTAGTGTTAGGGTTAGTGTTAGGGTTAGGGGTTAGAGCTATGGTTAGTGTTAGAGTTAGGGTTAGGTTTAGGACTAGGGTTGGGGTTAGGGTAAGGGTTAGGGTTAGAGTTATGGTTGGGGTTAGGACTCTAGTTAGGGTTATGGTTAGGGCTAAAATCCGTAAACGTTTGTTCCCGTCCAGAAAGACTCTAAAATTTCTGTTTCATAAGGGTGCTTTCATTCACGTCCGCGTTACGTGGGCGCAGCCATATTTGATGTCCATCGTTACATCAACGAGACCCAGAGGTGACTTATAACGAAACAGTAAGAATCCCACCTCCTCCTCCTCAGCAGCAGCAGCAGCAGCAGCAACAACAACTAACAGCGACCACCACCAGGAGCAGCAGCAGCAGCGAAAAGTGACAAGTAGCCCCCTAAAAACCGAAATGAGCACGTGAGTACAGTCATGAGTAGCGATGAACAGCAAAGAACAGCATAGAGCAATTAAATGGACCGTCGTTTTTAAGGCAGTTGCTCAGGACACCCCTCCGTTGATCTATTGGTGACAACATCACTTGGAGGTAAGGGGACATAATCCAATCCAACCTTTGGTCCTCACAGAAAACATCACCCGCAGATGAATAGAGCGGGATAAGGGGAGATAATCCAATAGTTGACTTCGTATACTCTCGGACTTCGACATAACAGTGAGAGTATCAGACCCTAGAGACCGATGAAAGATCCAGAGACGACCGGAAAGTGCGGGAAAAGGGGAGATAACCAAATAGTCCCATTGTACTGCGTATACTGTCGGACCTCGACATAACTGGCAGGAAAGAACAGCATAGAACAAGACAAGAGCAGCGTGGACCAAGAGAAGAACAAACTGAGAACAGTGCAGAGCTGCGATGAGCAGCGAAGAGCAGCATGGATCAATAGAATACCAATATGCGTACAGTGCAGAACAGTGATGAACAGCAAAGAACAGCATGGAGTAAGAGAAGAACAGCAACATCACTTTCCTCTGTAAGCTGAATATCAGAAAGTGGAATATGAGTGTAAATTCAGTTAACAAATTTTATAATTATTTTAACTATTTTTGTTAAAACATAGTTTATTTTTTTCCAAACACTTTACCCACTATGGTCCGCGGTCAGGGCTTTTAACGACCTGACAACCCTCAACGAGAGGGTATCCCCTATCCGCCACCTGGGGGACGCGCTAGGCAGCTCTGTGGGTTGAGCCCCTGTGTTACATCACAGGTACCTAGTTCTTTTTTCTTTTTTTTTTCTTTTTTAATTTTTTTTTTCTTTTCTTTTTTTTTTTTTTTTGTTATCGGTTAACAGACGACTCTAAAGAGAGTGGTCTGTTCATACATCAAATGAAAAGCTTTCCCACTGTAATCAGTCGAGTCGGTAAGCCGTTCATCCGATCAAATATCTAAGGGTGTCGTGGACACCCCGTCCGCCAAAACTTTACGTTTTGGATAAAAGTAGGAAAAGCCAGCTCGCTCTTGCAAGTAGGTGTAGACTTGGTTGTCTACAGAACGAAACCCTCTGTTGGTTCCGGAGCCAGTGTTCTTTGACAGAAGAACGTCCATGTATTTTTCTTTGTTGATGTCGTTGGTTCTCTTGTTGACCCCTTTACAGCTGTACTTGGTTTCCTCTCCAAAGCAAAAGTACGTCTTGCTACACAAGGCAATCATCCCGTCACCACTGAATTCTGTCTTGAACAGTCCTGGAGTCCTCTTGTCCCAAGCAGCCAGTTGTGGTGTGTCAGTACGGGGAAACCAATTCTTCTTCTCTGCTTCAAACTGCGGTTTGATTACTTCTTCCAAACTATCGCCAGAGAGAGCCATGTAGGCACTGTCGGTGTCCATTGCACAATACTGAAAATCACGGCGATCGACAAAGACGTCCATAAAATCATAGTAAAATTCCAACATCCGAAGCTTGGCGTACTGGTAAACGAAACAGCCAATGTGCATGGGCAGGTCCAGGTGTATGGTCTTCTTACTCATTTCCACTTCGAATGTTTTGTCGCTCAGCTGGTTGCATCGCCGGAAAGAGGGATCTACGAGGTAGCGACTGATCTGGTGTTCCTGGCAGTAAATCACATCCGTGTGCCTTTCCTTGTTGGTCACCGTCTTGCCGTAGCTGGAATTTCCCCTCAGTTTCTCGTTTTCTGCAATAATCTTCTTATTTGGGTCGGCATCTCCGGCTCGCCTGGCATTACTGACTTGATCTCCGAAGGGTCTGAAACACGCCGACGGCATGTACTCTACCACCTGGTAAATCTTGGTCACTTTCAGTCCGTGGTTGACGTACCATTTCAGCAACGGGGATATTATCATGATCTTCTCTCCAAACATGCTGCCGATTAATGACTTTCTAGGCTGCGGCATGATTCCTTTTTCTTCTGCATAACTCTTCATGTGGTCCCCAATGTCGTCTCTGGACACGTCCACGTTCTTAAACACTGGAGGCATTTCTGCAAATTTCGACTTTAGGTCCTCAGGTACGTGCAGGTCCACTTCCAAGGCACCAAACAACTTATCGTCCATCACGGCTCTCATGATGTCGTCTTCGGTCATCGTGGCGAAACGATCGCAGGGTCTCTGCCTCTGAGACACGAAGGTCTTGATTCCTTGGTCTTCTTTCTTTAACCGGTCCCATTCGCACTCCCACATTTGTTTCACTTGGTAGTCGTTTTCTGTTATGTACTGTATTTTTTCCTGTGTAGTCTTGTATAATTCACCCAGGCTCTTTCCGTTCAACGGGTTTTCTGTCTTTCCCCGAGTCAGGCGACAACAATGTCCGTGCCACAGGCAGCCCTGGAACTCGTAAACTGTATTAGTATCCTTACAGTAACCATCCACGGGAAGGCGCCGACGTCCTATCAGTTTTTCCGTGTCGTTCCCTTGGTGACGTATGTGGTGTCCTGTCTCCTGGGCTTCCCATTCCAACCACTCGATAGCCATTCGTTCGTACCTTCGAGGTGTCTGTCTTTTAAAATCGTCTTCACTCTTGCGACGGACGAAGTGACCCGTTGGCATATCCTGCATAATACTCCACAAATACAAGGCGTTGGCGTCCACACCGTAAATCTTCTTGCACGGTTTTTGGGTCTTGGTATTCTGCAGGACGGATGAAGGTCTGGTCTTTCTCGTGGTATCTGTGGAAGACGATACTGGGTCCACCCACTATGTTTTCTTTGTACAACTGGTACAGATCTTTATTCTTCTCGTCCGGAACGGTGAAATAATCGGACAGACCATCGAACATGGTTTTGAGTGTGAGTCCCGGTACGCTGATTCCGTGTTTAAACATGTCCACCTTCAATCCTTTGTAATATACAAACATCTTCTCGATGGCTTCCAGCATGGGCTCCACGTCTTTGTTGTTGTACCATACCAGGAACTCTTTCATGTTCTTCATTTTCTTTTCCTGCCAGACTTGGCGACACAGCTGGTACTCTTCGGGTGCAATGTTCTCGTTTTTCAGTGTACTGAAAAATGCCTGGTGTGGTGGTAACTCCGTCACTGCCAACTTGTCTAAATCGGTCATCCACTCGTATGGAAAAAATCCTTTCTCTTCCGTACAGCCGTAGGCTTTCAAAAACTGGGAGTAACTAAATCCAGGAGCCAGGTAGTTGGTGATGTCCAAAAATTTCAACTTCTCCGTCTTGATGCACATGAAATTGTTGTTGCGTTTCACGGTATACTTTATCTTGTGACTTTCCACCAGACGAGTGAAGAAATCTATCTTCATGGCGTTCACGTCGTATTTCCCGGTGTTGAAGCCAATCACGGGTAATTCTTGGAGATGTCGTTCCAGTTGCTGCTTCAACTTGTACAGGTGATGTTTCTTTTCCTGGCGTTCTCGCTCTTCGTCGTCTTGGTATTCTTCCAGGTCCCGGTCCAGTCTCTCTTGGATCTCTTCAAAGACACCAGCATACCTGGGCATCAGTAAGCGAAAGGCTTTGTCACTGATTTCTGTCAAATGGATCAAACAGGAATCCACGGTTTCACTGCTATCGCCTTCCGACACGAAACAAATTGGCTCTGTAAACTCCGGTACGTTGGAACACACGGAGACGCTGAGCAAAACGTGCTGGCTGGTCCATTCCAATTTATCCGATCTTGGTTTTTCTGTGGGTTGAAGCATCGCCTCTATATCGTAAGTGGCTCTGTAAGGGTAATATCTGGCTTCTACCGGGACTTGGATTCCTTCGTCCTCCAAACGTTCGAACACGGTCTGTGGTGTATGGTACACCCCGCCGGGGTATTTGTACAGGACTTCACCGTTGCAGGTTCTCTCGTGTCTGTGAAGCATGCCCACATGCTTCCACATCTTGTCACATTTGGAACACAGGTAGCTGTGACTGTATTTCTCCATGTCGCTGACATAACTGAAATGGTTGTCGTACAAATTCAAGTTCATGGTGTCCTGGAAACTGTAAGGAGAACGTCGTACCAATCTCGCCGCTATTTCGCCGTCTTCTGTCTCTTGCAGCTCGTACACACAGATGTTTAGTTGGAACAGTGGTTCGATGTACGCCAAATCGTCTAAACAAATACCTTTGAAATCACCGCCGGACATTTCTGTCTTCTCCAAATATTGACGATGGTAAGTCTTGGCAGGTACTTCTACGTTTACTACGGGAGCTCCACGGTGGACGGCCAAACACCGGAAAAAACACAGGTTGTCATCATATGGCCCATGGGATCCAGCAACCAAGCACACCAACCCTTTGTTCCTTAGGAAGAAGTCTGGTAACACGACTCTGGCTCCTATCGGGTGTTCCACCAACTTGTTGACATAAAACGTGGCATTTGTCAGTAGATGCACTACCCATTTGGTATCGGGTCTCTGCTGCCGGATAAACTCCAAAATGTCGTGACGGCTCAATTCTTCCAAAAACTTCTCTAGGTCTTCTTCGTTTCTAATCAGGTGTGGTATGTTGAAAAACCTGGCGTTGTTCTGGCTGGAATGGAAGTATCTCAGTTCTCCGGTCTCTACGTTCCTCAGTACAAATCCAAAAGACACGTTGATCTTGAAGGCCGTGGTCTGGAGATCGAAAATGTGGCGAACCATGTCAGAAAAGGTGGCGGTTGTAATCTCGTTCAACGTAAAGTTGAACCGATCCTGGACACGGTTGCCGGTATTTTCTTCTGTCCGGATGGACTGCCAGTGTCTCAGGTACAAAACCTTAGTATCGGGATCTTCTGGCAAAACGTCTGGTTGAGATGGACTGGCTGGACTCTCAGGTGGCGACAGCATCCTGCGTCTTTTTGCACTGGGGCCAGGTAGTGGCGAGGCTGGTCTCTTGACTGGTTTCTTCATCCTGGGCTTGGCATCTGGCTTTGTATGCAACAGTCTGTGGCGAGCAAGGTTGTCCAATCTGTTGAAGTACTGCCCACAGTCTGGACACGTCAGGGTGTACCTGTGGGACTCCTGGTGGCGATTCCTGGTGTCGGCCCTGGCAAACTCCTTTCCACATACCTGGCAGGCAAAGGACTGGACTGCATGGGTCTTTCCAGGCTCACTCTGTTGGTGGGTAGCCTCGTGGCGCTTCCTGGCATCCAGCCTGGCAAATTCTTTACCACATTCCTGGCAGGCAAGGGACTGGACTGGATCTGGCTTTCCAGGCTCACTCTGCTGGTGGGTAGCCTCGTGGCGCTTCCTGGCATCCAGCCTGGCAAATTCTTTACCACATTCCTGGCAGGCAGGGGACTGGACTGGATCTGGCTTTCCAGGCTCAATCTGCTGGTGGGACTCCTGGTGGCGCTTCCTGGCATCCGGCCTGGAAAATTCTTTTCCACATACCTGGCAGGAATACGTCTGAGACGAGGCAGGATGGGTCTTCTGGTGGCGAAGCAGGTTTCTCTTCTCGGTAAAAGCAGGCTAGTAAGCAGAACTAGTGTTAGGGTAAACGATTGTCTTTAGGGTGCTTTCAGGTCTGAGTACAGTGCAGAGCAGCGTTGACGAACAGCAACAAGCAGCAGGAGCGAAATGAGCAGGCGAGTAAGGTTAGCGATGAGTAGCAAAGAGCAGCGAAGAGCGCCATGGAGCAAGAGAAGAGAAACTAAGTGAATGCAATGAAATGGACCGCCTTTGCTAAGGCGGTTGCTAAGGACACCCCTCCATTGGTGACAAGCATCACTTGGAGGTAAGGGGACATAATCCAATCCTACCTTTTGGTCCTCACAGAAAATACTGAAAAGAGCGGGATAAGGGGAGATAATCCAAACGTATACTCTCGGACTTCGACATAACAGTGAGGGTATCAGATCGATGAAAGATCCAGAGACGACCGAGAAGTGCGGGAAAAGCGAGATAATTCAATCTGGTCAAGCATGGCACATCCGGGTCCGTGACTTGCGTCACTTCCGTAATCAAATCATGGAGAAAACCACTACTCCCGGTTGCGCATGCGCGCAAACTACTTCCGGTTCCTAGACATGCGCGGACCACACATCCGGGTCTGTGACTTACGTCACTTCCGTAAAGAAATGGCGCGAAAATCCACTACTTCCGGTTGCGCATGCGCGCAAATTACTTCCGGGTACTTCGTGTTCCGCCTACGCATGCGCAGACGACACATCCGGGTCCTAGCACGTGACTTACGTCACTTCCGTCAACAAATGGCGGGAAAACCCATAACTTCCGGTTGCGCATGCGCGCAAACCACTTCCGGTACTTCCGGTTCCGGTCACGTGACTTCCGGTTCCGGTTACGTCACTTCCTGTGACGTCATTTCCGGTTCCGGTGACGTCACTTCCGGCACCTCCTCAGCACCTCCTCAAATGCTAACTGAAAACCGCATATATACTACTTATATATGCGACGATTTTTTTGTCTAATTTTATTGTTAAAACAACATTTTCTGTACCTGTGAAAAACTATAAACCATTCATTTGTACGAAATTAAAAATGTAAAGTACCTACATGGGCCGGTATTGAAAGTGAAAAAAAAAAACTTAACAAACAAGCAAACGCAGATATATAATTAATCACACACACACACAAATATATATATACGCATGCATGGCATACGTTAAAAAAATACTAAAACAAGAAACAGCACAAATTTGATTACTGAACCAAGAAACGAAACCAAACGAAACAGTTTCGTTTCTTGAAATAGTAATTGTTTATGGGAAATTACTAACGTAAGAAACGTTTCGTTTCGTTTCTTTAAATAGTAGTGTCCCCATATTTTGAAATGAACTTTAAGTATTGTTGATGTTTACAATTGATTCTGTTCATGCTACATGATCGTTGTTAGGTTCATGCTATATGATCGTTATGAGCAGTTGCCTTTAGTAACATAATTTCATAACTTCAAGTTGAACTTGTATTTTTTTAAAGAGAAACTTGTTACCTTACCTGGACCGAAGGTCCATGTGACATATTGTCATCACTTGTTGTGCGACAGTAGCCTTTACAAAATCTCTGAAACTACTCTGCCAATTGAAACCAAAATGGCCATAACCATCCTTTGGTGTCTAGTTTTAAAACTGTATCCGATGATAACCAATATGGCCTACGTTGGTATTACTTGGACATAGGGGTAAAATAGGCAAAATGGAAATTTTAGATGACTATCTCTGAAAATATTTAGCCGATTTTATATTAAATTTCGGTTGACCTGATAGGAACAAAACTGGGCAGCAATGGTCCTCTTTCAGAACCTTTCCAAGTTTAACGTAACACCTTATAGGAACATTTACTTAAAATATCTTTTTTGAAATCATTTAGCCGATTGGAACAAAAGTTTACAGTAATTGTCCTTATAGGTGGTTCTCTATATGATTTGTATCCGGTGATGCGGACCGCCATCAAAGATGGCTACAACAGGCAAACTTAGTTTTATATAGGATACTGAAGGAAATTCACTCAAAGATCTTGTCTGAAAACACTAAACCAATTGGATCAAAACATGTCACTAGTGAACCTTAGGTGGTTCTCTTTCAGACTTGTATTCGATGACCCGGACTGCCCTCCGAGATTGCGACCAAAAGCGAATTTAGTTTAAACCCTATAGGAAAATTCAGTTAAAGATATTCTTTTCTCAAACCAATAAGCCAATTAGAAAAAACATGACCGCAATGGTCTTGATGTGGTTCTCTTTTAGAGTTGTACATATTATCAGGTTTTCTGCAAACGTATATCGTAAAATATCAGCCGCGAGACACAATGTGAAGCTTTTTCGGCGAGTGAGCGTAGCGAACGAGCTAAAAAGCTTCATATTGTGTCGAGCGGCTTATATTTTACAATATTTGTTTGAAGAAAACTTGATGATAAATTTATCGTATTGTTAACTAGCAATCTTAATGGAATTTCTTACTTTTCAATGACCATCTGCCTATAACCGGATGTTTTCCTGATATATTCGGGTCAACGTTGGGTCAAACATTATGACGTCGCTGATATATTCGGGTCAGCTCATATTAGGGTCGGGTCAACTCTTTACGACGTCACAGTGCCTAAATACGGGAAATTGTGAAGGCCTCAGCAGGTCGATATAGGCATGGGGAAATACGATAAACATGTATATCCGATGTCCAAGATCGCCTTCCAGACTTTATCCAAGATGGCCGGAACAGGCGAACTACTTTGTTTTACATAAGACCATATGCAAAAATTCGCTTAAAAATCTTTCAACACAAATAGGTATGGCACGCCGTTGTTATATTTATTCAATTTCGAGATAACTTATTTAGTTAAATAAGATATCTTATAAACTAATTGAGATATCTTATAAATTAATAGAGATATCTTAATAGAGATATCTTATAAACAAATAGATATATCTTATAAACTTATAGAGATATCTTATTAACTTATAGAGATATCTTATGTAACTGGTTATAAAGATATCTTATTAAATATATAAAATATCTCTATAAGTTAATAAGATATCTCTATTAGTTTATAAGATATCTTATAAACTTTATAGGATATCTAATAAAGTATGTGTTTAAAAGATATCTTTATAAAGAAGTAAGATATCTTATTAACTAATAGAGATATCTTATTAACTTATATAGATATCCTATTTACTTTCAAATGAAATAAGATATGTTATAAAAATTAAAGATATCTTAATACTTAATAAGATATCTCTATAAGTTTATAAGATATCTCTATTGGTTTATAAGATATCTCTATTAATTTATAAGATATCTTATTAACTAATAGAGATATCTTATAAATTAATAGAGATATCTTATAAATTAATAGAGATATCTTATAAACAAATAGAGATATCTTATAAACTAATAGAGATATCTTATTTAACTGGTTATAAAGATATCTTATTAAATATATAAGATATCTCTATAAGTTAATAAGATAGCTCTATTAATTTATAAGATATCTTATTAACTATATGAGATATCTTTTATATAGTTATATATAGAATAGTTCTATATAGAGATATCTTATAAACTAATAGAGATATCTTATAAACTTATAGAGATATCTTATTAACTAATAGAGATATCTTATTAACTTATTGAGATATCTTATTTACTTTCAAATTAAATAAGATATCTTATAAAAATTAAAGATATCTTAATACTTAATAAGATATCTTGTTAAATAAATAAGATATCTTGGAATTTGAATAAATATAAAATCGGCGTGCCATAAAAAGGTTTATGATTAACAGTAACATGCTACACGAAACATTTTATGTAAAATGAGAATAAAAAAATATGAATAAAAAATCGTGTTAATGTATTAAATTAGGAAAATATAAAAGCGCAACAAGATTGCTACACGTAGCCATATGTCGCCCGCCGTAGAGAGAAAGCGAAGCCCCACAAAATATACAAAATATGTATTATTGAAATGGTGGCAAAGTGTGGATATCATAAGAATATTATTAAACAAAACTATTTCAATTTCCATTTACCGGCAAACTGTGAACTTGAATGTGGAAAAAATATTTACTTCACAATGTATCACAGTGACAAGGATGTAATGCATAAAAACATATTTTACCTAGTTAATATTCAGACTAAGATGGCATCTGGCGTCCAATATGGAAAAAATACGGCTTTTTCTGTACGTTTCCGGTTTATAGAGTATCTATGTAAAAGATGGCGTCGTACCGTACAATACGGAAAAATATGGCTTTTTGTATATTTCCGGTTGTACAATACGGAAAAGATATCGCCCAGACACGTGTCGTGAATAAGGTTTCCTCAATGGATTATAAATATACTTGTATGATAATTAATAATATGAAATTTATCACCAATTTATACAAACTGGCAAAAGTACATAATTACACATGGGACTATTATAACTAACGGGATTGGACACTCTTTAACAAACCAATATAGGTTTAATCTGGGACTATTATAATAGTAACTCTACAACAGGAAACAAATTCTTAGTTGTGTAAAGAATTTGTATATAACTGATTACTTTCACACCCCGCACGCCCTTGTCAGGTGGTGGTGTAGGGGATATGTTAAAATATTGACCAATTAAAAATTTGTAAATATTAAAATACTGAAATTGATAGCTGTGTGAAATGCCAATGCATAAGAGGTATACAGGAAAGGTCTGAACAAAGTACACTTTAGTAGACTGATAGTTAATAGTCAAAACCCTACGCAACCAATACAAAGGCATTAGTCCTGAGTTGTACATTTAAAGGTCAAGACAAGGCATTTAGGAACAGTTAACCAAGGTAAAACAAAATCACAAGTCAAGCTGCAATTTTACTGGTTGTGGATGCTTCATTTCTGAGAGTTAATCTAGGTACATATATGGTAAAACTAGTATTCATTTACGTTAATCTTACTGTTTTGACAGAGTTGTTGGGTCAAATCTTTAAGTTTGAAAAGGCATTGAATTGCCACTCTTTACAGGGGAAATTAGTTTAATACAATTTGCAAGTGTGCATTACATAGATTTCAGGCTAATATATTACCTTATAAAAATGTAAACTTTCAGATTCAAAACAATATGATTCAGGTTTCCTTAATTTTGGTTTCTGCTGGCTATGTTTTTTTATTATTATATCGTATTCGTTGTGTCCGTCCGTCCGTCCGTTCGTCCGACCTTTGTATCCGCAACTCCTCCTAAACTACTGAATGTAATTTGATGAAACTTTCAGAGAATCTTCATCCCATGATGGTATTGTGTACCTCCTATTTTAGAATTTGATCGGACCAATTTTTGGGGTTTCCCATAGAAAAACATGGACTTTGACTTTCAATGTGATAGGGGGTACTATGATGCCATCCGCAATTCCTCCTAAACCATTGTATGGAATTTTATGAAACTTTCAGAGGATCTTTATTACCTGATGCCATAGTGCACCTCCTATTTTGGATTTTGATCTGATGAATATTTGGGGTTACCCTTACCAAAACATGGACTTTGACATTCATTGTGATAGGGATACCATGATACCATCCTCAACTCCTCCTAAACCACTGAATGGAATTTGATGAAACTTTCAGAGGATCTTTATTACATGATGCTGTAGTGCATCTCCTATTTTAGATTTTGATCTGACCAACATTTGGGGTTTCTTATACCAACACATGGACTTTGCCATTCATTGTGATAGATGGTTCAAGTATGCCATCCGCAACTCCTCCGAAACCACTGAATGCAATTTGATGAAACTCATCTCACTGCTGTTGGAGTTTTCCTATCCAAAATATTGATATTTCCTTTCATGTATCTTATGTTAGGCGGGGGTATCAAGTAGTGAGCTTTGCTCTCAGTATTTCTAGTTAAATTTGTTTTCTGTTAATTGTTTGCTTGTTTTTCTTTTTTTATGAAATGGCCAATCTACATTTATGAAATTAATTAAATGCAACCACACCTTTTAACAGTAAAACATGAAAGGCACATATTTCTTTGAATGTGTAACAATGGCACTATATAGTAGAGATTGAGGTAAAAATAGTAAATCTTTTATTGCTGTTTATAAATTATAAATGAAACAATACATCGTACATGTTAACGGGTGAGCATGTTAAAGAATTATATATTACATGTTCAATATCATGCATGTTTCATATTATGAAAAGTACATCACACAAAAAAATTGAACAGTCTTAGCATTTGATTTCACTGGTATCTTTTGTTGTTGTTTTCCTTCAGTGCTTGACATAAGGTTTTGTCATCTGTTTTTGCGTGAGCTGATAAATGCAGTGCTTTATGTCACGAGCAACGGAATGTCCAGGTTTTGGTTTTTGTGGAAAGGAGTGGGTTCAAATTCCTTGTCGGAAACTAAGGCAGTTTCAGATTATGTGTATGCCTCGAGATCTACATCATCGGAAGATCTCTTTGGAATAGGTTCGAACTCCTCGTCTGAAATTTCGGCTGTTTCAGATTCGGTATAGGTATCGAGCAATTAAATGAGATCTATATCATCGGACCAAGATAAGAAGTTCTCTTTGTCGTACATTTTGTTTTTGGAAGTTCATTTGAAAAAAGGGCTCGAACCATTTTATCCTCCAGTGTATTTTTTCTCAGCTTGTGCAGTGTTTTAAAAAAAAGCCGAATGAGAAAATAAACTTCTGAAGACCTAACGGAAAACTAAATGATATTCGCTAATTAGGATTTCTTTGATCTTTAAAAATCACCAATAATTTAATATTTATTTGCTGAATGATTGGTCGTTGAAAAAAAAGATGAACAATTGTTTTCTTAATTAAAATCTTTTATGATTTATCATTATCAAGGATTTAAATAGTCAAATCCTTGTTATTATAGCGAATTCGTGTCATAACTGGACTAAATAAAAATAATGATGAAAATTAATTAGATTTAAAAATGTAACAGCTTTTATTTATTTATTTTTAAAATTTTTAATTTCAAATACGTTTAAATCAAAATTGCAATAGTTTTTTTATTATTTGTTTGGTGTGATTTTGTTATCATTATTACTTTGAAACATTGTATTTAAAGTATGTTATTTAAAAGAATAATTGTTCTTTTACAATAAAACCAGATAAGAAATAATTGTAATTATAAACCGTAGTTATGTTATGATTCGATCATCCGAATCCGTAGTTACGACTAGTCCAAACCGTCATCTTATCGTTAATTAGTTTTTGGCACGACAAGGAAATCGAAGGATTATCGGTATTGTCCAATCCCGTTAGTTATAATAGTCCCAGTTTACACGTAACAAAGGGTTATGCTGCATTTTTTTTTTTTTTTTTGGCATTTTTAAGCCACAAGAAAAGCAATTATTTTTTGGAGTAAAATTGATTTGATTTTTATCTGAAGTAAATTTACAGAAATTTGCTCTCGACAATTAGCATGCTGTGTAACGATTTGACATCTAGAGACATATAAACATAAAGGGTTGGAACAAGCCAAGGTACATATATGTCTCTGATTGTAGCTTGACTGTCCGGATATGTCTCTGATGCGACTTTTTCGAAATCTATCGCTCTTTGCACCGGAGGTAAAGAATGACGTATCATGTGACGTTTTGTTAGGCATAGAAACAATTAGCCAGAATTGCATTATCCTTGAAATTTTCCTTCACTCTCGTAACGTGCAAAGCACCACAAAACACTAAAGTCGCGTGATCAGAATAATAATTTCTGTCACAAATTTGAATGCAGAGATGAAATATAATTTCAAATGTCAGATAAGTAACATATTAATTTATTTTAGATTAATAATTAATCTTTTTTGGTATATATATATATATAATTGTTAACATTTGACATGTTATATAATTAATTATGTTTACTCGTATAAGCAATATTTACTTTGTTTTGACCGACAAGATAGAAGCTGATTGGGATGGGCGCCATCTTGAATAATTGCACAACAATCGGGGGAGAAATTGAAAAAATTACCAATATTCAAAACGATTTGGAAGTAATTTGCACACACATTTAACTGAAATAATTAACATGGTCTTAAAGTACGAAAACGGAAGTTTTAACAGATAGCTGCAATTTTTTTCTATCTCGAGTAATAAATTCAGTTGTCTAGAAATTGAGCATTGTCCAAAATTTATAAAAAAATTATCGTAATGGCGTACGCGCGTATAGAACTAATTTGGAAACGAAGCTCAATTTTTAAGAGAGAAAGGAAATAACTTCTACTCATAATTAACTATTCAAAATAAAAAGAGTAGATTGCTGGTACCCTTCATAAACAATAGTAAACGTGGAAAATCTACGAAATTTATTCTTCGATCTTGCATTATAGTCCTTCCTACATAGCATCCATATGTCTATAAACAATCTCAAATTTTCAAAGACTTTGGCTAAAATTGTATGGAAAAATACTTTTTATTTCCAACTTTTTTGAAAATCCGCTAAAAGTTCTTCAAATGGCCTTCATGCGCATCTCCAGTATGTCCGAAATTTACCATACAATACGCTGGGTTTACACAGCAATAAAATGACTGAGATATATAAATCTTATCAAGTGATACTTCTCTGTTATGTTAAAGTACTACCATTTTGGTGAATTTTACGAAAAATTTCAGTTAGCTTTGTATTTATTAGCTAATTGCAAGCATGTGAATGAGGTTCATTGATTATCTTCGGTCCTGTCGTACAATTAGAATCTTCACCAGAAAGATTGCAGTAGGTCGTGGTGAATTAAATGTTAATGGCTTGTTTTATATCATATTATAAAGAATTGGTGAAATCAACATTGATATTACATCCATATGGATTCCATAAGTTTCGGAGAAATGGACCTAATATCGAATTACTCGAAGCTGAAATTCAGGCAATATATAATGTAAGATGATTAAAGTGACGAAATGTCATTGATTGATATATCACTAGATTATGATATTAAATTAAGGGGGTAGGCCTGGGTAAGGCCAAAATTTTCCGCTCGTTTAATTTTTTTCATATTTTCGTCATGCAATATATATGTCTCAATACACCACCTGAGAAAATTTTGTTGAAATTCAACCACGCGTTTCCTTCACAGGGTTCATTGAAAATGGTCATTTAAGTGGTACCCTTCATTCTTGAGATGACACAAGTTAATGAATATTAATACCTCTCATAGGACATATGTTTAATAAAAAATAGTTATAATTGTTGAACTGAAGAACAGGGATATAGTCTTAATCAAAAATGAAATATGATGGTAAAATTCATTCTTTATATGCAAATTCAAAGATAAAAAGTACCGGACATGTTAGAAATTTCGTTCATTTTCAGTTGCCTCATTAAATATTCAACCACTGCTGTAAAAAAATTCTGTCATTTAATTCTTACAAAAAAATGTTATAAAAAATATTATATATATGTGTGTTATATGACAAAAAATTATGAAATTCTAACCACAAGTTTTCACAAAATACTCGATCAATTTTTAAGGTAGGACGTCATTGTTTGACAATACGACGTTACGATAAGATTTATCGTTCCTAACGTTATCGGGTATAAACCTATTCTATATGTTCAAAGAACGCGAAGAAGATTGAATAGAAGACGATGATGACTTAAATTATAAACGGAAATAAATTTAAAGAAAATATAATTATTAAGACTGAAAACCAAGCATTCTCTCTTAAGTAATGTGATACTTTTAAACTTATTTATTTATAGTGGATTGGGAAACAAGTGATACCAACTTATATCAATCCCTCTCCACTTGGTGGGTGCGAGAGAGGCCCCCGTGGCGGCATTTTAGCATACTCTTTTTTCGACATCTACACAGGAGTCTTTAACGTGCTAAGGGTGTTTCCCTTCCTTAACACGGGACAGCAATTTTCGTCCCCATCCGACGGATTAGCATCGTATACCGAAACCATCCTCGCAAATGGTGTCGATAAGTGCGGTCGCAAATTTGATCCTTGAAATTTTCATATCGAACGGGAATCGAACTAGGGACCTTTGGCTTCGTAGTCCGATGCGCTGACCACTAAACCACGGCGCCCACGGCGATAGTTTTGTAAGTTTACTTATATTTGTCAAAACTGGGTTTTGTTTATAAAATACATGATCTAAAAAACATTACAGAAAAAATATAGACTGTCATGAAAGACTTGATATTCTCCTAAATCTAACAAATTACAAAATATGATGGTTAAATCGCCACTGCATGACTAAAAGTTTTTATAAATACAAAATAGGAAAGGTAAAGCTGTGAGAGGAAAAGAGAGAATGAGAGCAAAAAAACGAAAAAAACCCTGAAATCGCGTTATATTCGAAAAATTTATTCTTCCGGGGTAGTCAATACATCCGAAAGCCGCGGAAGTGATCAAGAGGTATAGTTCTATAAACTTTTGTAAAAGTTTTGAATTTTCTGTTTATTGTTCCCATCTTGACTGGCTTTGGAAGAGATAAAATCTGCAGGGCTTTCTACGAGCTCGTTCGCAAAAGCTGCACATTAAAATGGAACCTTGTCTCACATAGACGAATTTACCAGCAAAACTTTTTACCAATAAATAATCTATTATTATGTATTATTTTTCATTTGTATTACAATTCGTTTTTTTTTATTATTATTATTTTAAAAAAACATGATTTGCAAGGGTAAGTATTGCCGGTGTGGTGTAAAATATAAATATATCTGAAAATTATATATCTTCAATTTAATATGATTTAATTTAGTCCAGTTTTCCTCATTCACTTTGATAAGCCAACATATTTCAATGTTCAATATATCCACTAGAACATTTTGACCAAATGTTCAAAAGAAAAAAAATCGATTTCATTAAATTTTGATAATCCATGCTATTTAATAACGCAATTATTATGGTAATGCTCGGGTATATCTGATTTTTATTTGGAATAAAACATGTCTTCGAACTTTGTCTGTTTATAACTGGTAAGTAAATAGATTAGCGTAATCCCTGGACACCGAACGTACAGTTGTTCAAGTACTACGTTCTTCGTGATATGCATTTCATAATTGCCACTGGATGTTAAACAATAATTCATCAATATATCAAATTCTACAATTTTTATTTGGAATAAAACATGTCTTCGAACTTTGTCTGTTTATAACTGGTAAGTAAATAGATTAGCGTAATCCCTGGACACCGAAAGTACAGTTGTTCAAATACTACCTTCTTCGTGATATGCATTTCATAATTGCCACTGGATGTTAAACAATAATTCATCAATATATCAAATTCTACGTAATTATCGATTTTGCACATATTTCGAGAAAGTTTTAGATTCGTTACGGAGATGCCCCTTACCGAACCTCTTCACTTCGTCTAATGCGAAGAAATTTTGTACGTCATAGTAATGCCACGTCATTCCTATTGTTTGACGTCAAAGAAAAAAAACATCAATAGGAGTTATCTCCCATACCCCAGGCCTACCCCCTTAAATGCAAAAACTTTATCCGAGTCACCCATGCTTTAAATCTAGGTCAAAGTGACCAAAATATTGTTGAACTTTGTTAGTCATTTTCATGTTCGATAACTCTGTATTGATTATAACACGTACTTACCCTCGTCTTCACATTGTTTTGAAATATGTAATAACATTTCACATCAATTATAATTCCAATACATGAAATTGTGACAATAAGTATTAATCTAAAATTGTGACAATAATTTAAAATGAAATTTATGACCAGTTTATACAAACTAGCAAATGCAGATACCCGTAATAAAGAGCTATGGTGCAAGTTTTTTTTCATTTTTTAACCCATAAGAAAAGCAAATTATTTTTTGGTAAAATTGATTTGAATTTTATCTGAAATAAATTTATAAGTAAAGAAATATGTTCTCCGCAGCATGTTGTGTGTTTCAGGTAATTATAACTTATTAACGATTTGACATGTATATTGTACCTTGACTGTCCGGATATTTATTGTTCCAACCGTTCAGGTACACAGACACAGTGTATGTATACAGGTAAACCGTTTGCTAACAAAAAAAAAAAACAGCGGGGTTTTAAATTTTTTTAACGCTACATTTTTTAATAATTAATGCAGCATTTAAATAAGAGGTGTTTGTGTAAGGAGATCACAAATTTAAATGCAGAGATGAATTATAATTTAAAATGTATTTATATATTGTAAAATAAGCAAACATTATTTTTCAAAAACTTCTGAAACAAATATTTAAAGTAATTTAGGAACCAAAAATGCTAGTTAAAAAAACACACACACCCCTGAATACCCATCATACACCAAAGATAAATGGTTGCTGGCTTATGTAGATTCAAAACCAGCTACAAAGTCAACACAAAATGCAAACATCAAAATCTCCACCAAGTAAATAATAGAAACAATGCAAATTTTGCATGAAATATACACGATATATATATATATATCTTTGAACATTCTCTAAGGGTTGTATTTGTGTGTGGCTGGTTGGGTCACACACCACAGATGCATATTCCAGTGTTAGTCTAACTGGTTTGGTGCATTCCCTTATGTTGCGGCTTATAAAAACAAGTGTACGGTTCCCCTTCGCAACTACGTTGGCAACATGTCTGTCCCATGGCAAGTTGTTGGCAATAGTAACACCGAGGTACTTGCTGGCTTCTTCGACTTCCAGTGTGTGCCCATGTAGTTGGTAGTATGTGGGAAGAATGAGAATTGGCTTGGACTTAATTGGTGATACTCTGATGACCGTGCACTTTGTTGGGTTAAAACTCATCTGCCACTTGCTTTCTCAACTTTTTAGGTCATTTAGATCTTGTTGTAGGAGGTCACTTTCTTTTGTACTGCTGATTTATCGGAATAGGATGGTATCATCGGCAAAAAGTCTTGTTTTGGAGTGTCTGATGGTTTCTTGCATATCGTTGATATAAGCCAGGAATAGTAGAAGCTCTAGGACTGAACCTTGTGGAACTCCTGATAACACTTGAGCTGATGTTGATTTTATCCATTTTTTGGTAAAATTGATTTGAATTTTATCTGAAATAAATTTATAAGTAAAGAAATATGTTCTCCGCAGCATGTTGTGTGTTTCAGGTAATTATAACTTATTAACGATTTGACATGTATATTGTACCTTGACTGTCCGGATATTTATTGTTCCAACCGTTCAGGTACACTATGTTTTGATTTCTGTTATCTAAAGATGATTTTATCCACTTGATAGTCGTTCTGTTGATTCTGTAATACTCCAGCTTATGTAATAATCTGACATGTGGCACTTTATCAAAAGCTTTTGCGAAATCTAATAATATGATGTCAACTTGGGCTCCCCTGGCTAGACATTTTACGATGTCCTGTATGGTGACAACTAGCTAGGTTTCAGTGGATAGTTTTTTACGAAATCCATATTGGGTGTTGGTAAGTACCTTGTTAGCATCGAAGTGTTTCATTATATTGTGTATAATGTGCTCCAGTATTTTACATGATATGGATGTCAAGGATACTGGTCTGTTATCCGCTGCGATATGTCTTTCTCCTTTTTAAAGATGGGTGTAACGAGGGCAACTCTCTAGTCCTGTTGTATTTCTCCGTGGCCTAAGGTATGCTGGTATATACGAGCCATTATTGATGCGAGTTGTCTAGCTGCTGCTTTGATGATAAAAAATATCGTTTGGTTATAAATCAGATTCAATGCATGGGAAACGCAAAAACTTCACCAAAATCGAGCTGGTGGTCAGACAAGTGTAAATAAATATATACCACATTTGTGGTCGGGGCATAAAAATAGTCCTTGTATTGTATTGAAGGTAATAGTACTTTGCACTTTAATTCGATTGTGATTTAGCGACAATTAATTTTTTTTTCATTCATATAAATATACAAATTGAAGGGTAATTAACATCGTACATTTTACGGTTACACAAAATATAAGAGTTTAAGAAAATTTGTATATTTAGGTCATAATTGTTTCGTGTTATACACGTATATTTTAAACTTATTCCAAACGAAAAGGGCATTCCCAGTTAATATGACACCTTACTTCCTTGTTCCCTATATATAATTCTACGTAGATTCCAAAAAATCTCTGATATATGTCAATAAAGTCTATCTGCTCTTATTCATATTTTAATGTCTGTAGCTGTTTAAGGACATCATAACGCATCATTTCAATGAAAATTAGAGTATTATCAATTGTAAAATATATCGTACACTAAACCAACCTAACCAAATGACCTATTTTATTTTATAACTGGATCAAACTGTCACGAGACGTCACCCCAAATGTAAAACATATAAAATCTGGAAAAAAAATGTGTTAAATCAATGATAAAAAAAACTTAATGATAGACTAACATGGATTTAATCAAAATCGATTTCTCGAACCGGGAAGTGAAGACGGTTGGCTAATATAAAACACGGTAGCGATTATAACATTTCTTCCGTAATATTTACTGAATGAGTGATATCAAACATTTGCCAAACGTGGTTTCGGTTTCATTACTGTTTGTGTATTATTTTAACATGGATTTCTCTTTTAAACAAAGTATTTAGCATTTCCAAATATTTCAATGTTTGATTTCATTTTTAATATTGACCAGGTGCTATTCCAGGAAAAGGATAGTATGACTATATCATCAGAAAACATACTCGCGGCATCGCTGTCAGTAAATGCATGTACATTGATATACTGCGCGTGTGAATGCTTGCAGACAATTGTGAGATATAAATTGAGTCATAATAATTCAATTGTTAATATTTGTCAGGTGTACCAAATCAGATCGCAGGAGTTATCAAAATTGTAAGTATTGTGAGAATATTCATAAATGTTCCTTGTAGTGTATATAAATGTATGCTAATTGTTTCGTCTCAAATGACGTAAAAGTTGCAATTCGACGTCTTTATTCTCAAACCATATTATAAGGTACAAAGAACAACATATATACAAATAAATTACATTGAAGGGAAGATGAAAAGGTGGTTTAACCTGGAGGACATACCCTCTTGTTAAACACCCTAATTACATAGATCGCTCAATAAAGCTGTGGATTCATTTGTCATTAAGTTTCTATATATCAAAATATTTGGACGCTTTATAAAAGATTCATCTAAATATTTCTTTCTCTCCTTGAAAAGGGAAGGGCAGTTGAAAACATAATGAAATTCATCCCCCAATTCCGCTTCTTCACATAAAAACATATTTTATTTCCCCTTTCTATTGTTTGCCATCTCCCAGTTTCCATGGGTAAAAAGCGATTGCCTGTTCTAAACTTACAGAGTAAACATTTATCTCTATCATCTAAACGTTCTAAATATTGTTCAAATTTTAGTTCATTCTTAAACAATCTATAGTTACTACCTTTCGGTGAATTTACAATACTGTCATTCCAGTTTTGTTTAAACTCATCAATCAAGTTATTTCTAATAACAGAACATAGCCACTTATCATATATACAATTCTGCATTAACCAAAGTATGACACAACACATTCATCTAATATTGATTGCACCTTTTTAAACCATGGAAATACAACATTATGCTCATGGTTCTCATTTTTTTGGCAAACAAGATATTTTTTACTGTTTACCAAGCAATAACTTGCACCGAAATGAAATAATCCGTACTTTAATGTCGATCTCTAGTTGGTATCTTCCCAATTTCCCTTATACCATATAATTTGGTTTGGATGATTTCAATCTTAATATAAGTTTACAGAATTTAAGGTGAACCCTCTCATTAACGTCATTTTTGCCAAACCCCCAAGCCTCGCATCCATATAACAGTATAGGATTTATTATCTTGTCAAAAAGATCTAGTTGGCATTTAATAGATAAGTTATGTAGTCTTTGATTGTTTCATCACTTCATACATTGCCTTAACAGCTTTGTCTGCTAGCTGTTTCTTTGCGTTATTAAAGGATCCAGATTTTGAAAAAACAATCCCAAGATAACACAAATTTGACACTTTTTCTAACTCAGTGTTATTGATAGTGAATTTTAAGATCATTTGGAAGGCGCCCATTTCGATTTTTCAATATTAACCTTTAACTTCCATTTTTTACAAAAATCTTGAAAAATATTTAACTGTTTTTGCATATCAGCTTTCGACTCAGCCATAATGACTGTATCGTCTGCATAGAGTAATACAAATAATTGAACAAAAATGTTTAATTCACTTTCTAAATCATCTGTCAATGATGACTCAAAAAGTTTTCCAAGTCGTTTAGGTATATTGAAAAAAGAAAAGGTTGCCAATTCTAGCCTTGTCTAACGATTGTGACTGATTTTCTATATGATATAGACATAATCTTTAGATCAGTTTGAGGTCTGGAGTTTGCATGTCAGTAACTGCTAGTGGTCCTTTGTTTATATATATTGATCATTGTCATTTTGCTTAGTTTCTTCTGTTACATATTTTTGAACTGAGTTTTACTCTGCGTATCGCTGTGTGTTTGTTTATTCCACATTGGCTAGAAGTATAGGGGAGGGTTGACATCTCACAAAACATGTTTAATCCCGCCGCATTTTTGTGCCTGTCCCAAGTCAGCAACCTCTAACCTTTGTTAGTCTTGTGTTTTTTTAATTTTGGTTTATTTTTATGTTTCGGAGTTTAGTGTGCCGTCCATTTTGCTGAACTAGTGTACATTTTTGTTTAGGGGCCAGCTGAAGCCCGCCTCCGGGTGCGGGGTTTTCTCGCTGCTTTGAAGACCCATTGGTAGCGTTGAGCTGTTTTCTGTTCTTTGGTCGGGTTGTTGTCTCTTTTACACATTCCCCTTTTCCATTTTCTATTCTATTGTGACAAAAGTTTGAAATGTTTCCCAGGTCCGAGTGATATATTACCCTCCCCTTAGTGTCGGGCATGCATATAACCGTTATATTATTAACAGACGAACAACCCGAATTAAATTTACAATTTATTGTTCTGTTGCGTCGATCTATATACTTAACTATATCGTGTTGCACTTTGTATGTATGGTACATAAAACAATTTACTAGTATCCTAATTTATGCTGACATGTCAGCTTGACGGTCAGAACATGTTCCAAGGAGATTTATCGTAAATACATGAACCAAAGATCAGTGAAGTCGTTAAAATTCAAATCAATGGAAAAGATTCTTGTTCTTCATTTTTCTATTGTCCAGACAAAAATAAGAATAGATGAAATTTTATTTATTCTTATATTGTTGTAAATGAATTTTTGCCGTTATATAAAATCCTAGTTGAAATTTTAAACAACAAGTGGACAAATTTTCACAACCCTTACTAGTACATATATCAAAACATTTCGAGATTCCTTTGACGTCAACGGCATTTTTGTACTGTTAGCATGGGCGCAAACTCCATATATATATAAGTTGAAATCCACCGATCATGTCACTAAATTTTTTACGACAAGAGCACTTATTTTCTACCCAGTCTAGGCGTATTATGTTCAGCTTCTTTAAAAAAAATTATTAAAAAAAGAGTACAGTTTTATACAGTGGCCACTGATTATTCTAACAGTTCTGTCGTCTGCCTTCATTTTGCCGTGCTAAAGAAAGACCGCCTGGAGTTGTCGAACGAAATTGTTGGAATTACTTATTAGAATCTAGAATGAAAAGAAAATACAGTATTTTCAGAAAATACAGAAAATTAATAGCATTGAATATTATCGTTCCTCCGACATTTTCCGGGTTGTATGTATGAAGTAATACTCGAATGTCCCACAACGCAAAGGATGTTATACGTCAGAGAAATCTATCAGATTTGTACATCAAATAGCATGCTTTAACATCAAACCATGCTTAATCATTATATTCTTAAATTACACAAGAAAACGCATTCTCGATCTCCTTAAGACTTTTGATTTGCCGTTACTTATTGAAAAAAAATGGATTTGTTGTAGCTTGGTAGCTAGTACAAATGTAGAGGGCACTAGACTGTTCAGATGTGATTGATCCAAGAATTAATTTTCTATCCAATTTCAGTAGTGATCTAAAATGTCTCTATATCGACCTCTCACAACGCGGAAGCAACTTAGATATGTAGAAATCGATAATGTTTTATAACCCACTTATTTTGACTGAAAGCTGTGGAAAAGTGAAATTATCCAGCAAAATACGTCAAAGATCTCCACTAAGAAAAATTAAATTTATTTCTTATTCATTATTATTATTATTATTATTATTATTACTATTAAAATTATAACAAATGTTCACTTAATACGTCCCCACTGAAAATAATCACAAATTATTAGATATGTAGAGGCTTCCCTAGACCAATTCAGCATGGTGCTGCACCATGCTGCCCTCATCATCAATTTTAGAAAATGCCCCGAAGTAGCCAACTCTAACTCTCAATTTTTAGTTAAATCTTATCTTTTTGAAACTTATTTGTATTTATTCGTGTACCCCTGTGGTGTTGGCACACTTTTATGACACTTTTACACAATCACACTAGGGTGAAGGCTGTTTATTGTAGGTTTTGATAAATATACTGCCCTCATGTCAAGATGTGGTGCATCCAATATTATCTTTTTAAAACAATGAGTGCCCTCAAAATATGAAATTTACCATGCCTTCACAAATTTCTGGGGAAAGCACTAATATGTAACATTTGAATCAGTAAAAACAATGATTAAAAGCTATTTCAAGCATGTTGAGAGTGTTCCACTGGTGTATAGTAATCAACAGTGGATTTCTGACAACAGTCGGTAGGGTGTTTTTCGATTACAGGAGCCGGAAAAAACGATAGCAACGAATTTGTTGATGATTCTAATATGACGGCCTTCAAAGGCTTTGGGACCACAAGCGTGGTAAAACATTAGTTGCCATATGAGCTGCACGAGACTTAGTTGGCTGTTCTAGTGTTACTCCCACCGGAAATCGTTAATCCGCTCAATTTGTTTGGTTGTTATTTTTGCAATTCTGAGAACCGTTGATTAAATTTCTATATTTAGCATAGGGGTTTCTGGATGTTTTTGTAGTTGTTATAAGATACATTTTCATTCATTCTGGCGTAGCGCCAACAAAAGTTAAATAAATATAACAAAACATAATAAACGGACTTTTATCAAAAGTGTTTAACCATTAATGAATTAAAATTATGATTTTCCCAAAAATCCCGATGAGCACTGCCCTCCCCCACAGTGTCGTCTGAAGACAAAACTACACTGCTATTAAACATGGCTTCGGCGTTAGCCCTTGGAACGTTCCTTAAACTAGAAGGTGAAAAGTTCAAAGTGGTTGACTATGAAAATCCCTATGCAAATTTTGCAGGACATTATGCCATACAATCATTACCATCAGGCCGCGTCCTATTCTTACAATATGACAATGTGAATTTAAACCAAATCTTCGATAGGTATAATCGATAAATAAACATTCTCCTCTGCTTTTCGTGAAAATCCACACATCTAAACAGAAAATCCACACATCTAAAAAGAAAAACAGAACCAAAACAGCACATCTAACTGTACTTGTGACGTTGTGTGTCAAATTACCGGAACAGCTAATATGGCGGAAATCGGAGTTCACCTTAGGTCACGGCAATAGAAAAAACCACCGTAATTGTTCTATTAAAGTCTCCAGTTTAGCATTGTTTTACCACGGGCTGGCCATTTATGCCGTTATTTTACCCCTAGCCCCTAAATGGCCAGCCCGTGGTAAAACAATGATAAACTGGAGTCTCCGTGAATTATTTCTTAATTTTATTGCATGTTGAGTAATCTCCCTGGTTATTTACAACTGAAGTCATTAAAGTAACCATCGACCACAAAAACAGAGAGGATACCCAAATAGCACAGGTCGAAGTTTTATTTCAAATTAGCAGTCCAGTGTGACCGAACTACAGACCTAAACTGTATTGCAATAAACATAACAACTATTAAGTAAAAGAAATAAAAGAAATAACAATAGACTAACATGTAAAGAAGTATCACTTGACAACATAGAAACCAAATAAAACATATCAAAACACATATTAAAGAATTATTAAAGAGAAGTCTTGTTAAGAAATTAATCCAATTAATTAACACATCAACTGAACAATAAACTTCAAATGAAACGGACGATAAAAACAGTGAAAATATATAAGAAGATGCCTAAACGAAAGTCTTTCAGAAATAATTAAAGTCTTTGTCCAAATTACAACCATTAACTTGTGAAAATCACTAGGTCCAAGTTACGACATCGACATTAAAATAAATACACTAAAATTCCTTCATGAAATGTTTTTGAAAACTGCGAGTCAAATATTTGGTCATACTTCCCTGCAAACGTATTCAAAATGTTTCAAGTTTAAGTTGAAAAATTAGAACGTATGGGCCATTGGGATACCCTGCATGGGCGAGTTTTGTTCCCCAACGTTATGGAGAGTTAGTTCCAGTAAGGCGTAAATGTGAGATTTAAACTTTGTATCGGCCAATCAAGTCGTGATGACGGCTGTTTTATTGCTGGAATTATGATATTATCGGATTCTCTGCAGATAGATATCATTGTAAATATCAGCCACTTCTCACACTATGAAGCCTACTGGCTCGTTCGCTATGATAGTCTTCATATTGTGACTCACATCTGATATTTTACGATATTAATATGCAGAATACGAGATTATCTATATACTTAACAGAGTCTGAATATAGCCTTGTATTAGAGGTTTATGTGACAGTAACTTCGTCCTGTCAAGAAAGTCAAACAACAAATAACATGCATGACAGTAAAGAATCAACTGTTAAATATAAACGCCATAAGCTGGAATCGTCGATACCAGGAAAGGGGAAAGATAAAATCACGCTTGTTATAGTTTTGACACCCTTTGTCGTCAGTGTATGAGAAACAACAAATAAAAATACCCCAGTGGGAATTGTGCAGGCAGATACGGTGTTTTTTGTTTTTAACAAAAAATGTTTAATGTTAAAATTATATTCTACATAAATTTGTATCGTATCAAGTTTATAAGAAACTCCGCAGAGATATTTTTATACTAACCGTCAACATCAACTGTTCAAGAACCTTTTTTGTTTTGTTTTTCAGAATCACAGAACAAATAACAGTTTTGCTATTATCTATACTGGGTGTGATTTGTATATGCTCCACGGACATAATTCGAGTCCCCTTCAGTGGTACATTGCCTCAAGGACAGTTGACTTTCGTACAGATAGTTTTAGCCTTAAATATAGGACGATATGTATATATGTTGATGCAAATTATATTTCTTTTGCACTCTATTGATAAATCCAGGTTTCGGACGGATACTGTTCATCATACGGTAACCATCGTATGCTATTCTATGATATTGGCTTACAAACAAAACATGCTTTTAGGTATACTTGGAATATTGACTGAATTAAACGTAATAATGATTAATATAACCAAAATAATGAAAACTTTAGGGCGCCAAAAAACAGGTACTTATAAAAAGATGTCAGTTATTAGTTGTTCCATAACCATTGTGTTTCGAGGAGTGATTCCAGTATTGTTCCTAGTTATGGGAATGTTTCACGAGACTCCCTTTATGATGCATTATACTGCTTTAACTGTGTTTTTTCTTAGTATAATTTTCTTTTCCGTGATTAATGTGTGGTTAGTACTTTCATCCGTCCAAAGAGTTGTCAAAATTTACAGCGGAAACATTGATCCAGAAACCAGCATTGACATGGACGTTCTCCAAAATCGACCTGTTGAAGGTTTTCGTCAAAATAACTTGGGATACGAGAAACCGCTTGCTAATACAAATATTAATCACGATACTGATAAACTCAACATCAACAAGAAATATCCCCAAAAACCTAGCATAAAAAGTACGTTACAAGAAACCGAGGTTCAGCTTACTTGTGACACCCGGAATAATATTCAAATAAACGGAAATATGAACTTTCATGCTATCCAAAATTCAAACGATAGTTCGTCTGGAAGAACTTCAATAAATTCATGTTCGATAACATTTCCATCAACAGATGGCGATACATGGTCGTTGGACTAGAGATTTGCTTCGTTAAGTGACAATGTATGAATTGTTCATAGTATGTCCTTTCTACTTAGATTTTTGTTTATCTTGGACTTTATCAGTTCGTTTTACATACATTACTTTCTAAAATGTCAAATAAGTTTAATGGTTTTATAAAAAAATTAAAATATACAATGCGTATTTATATGTAGTAAAGAGGTGTGGGTTAATGTCGTTGTAGTAAAGAGGTGTGGGTTAATGTCGTTGCAGTAAAGAGGTGTGGGTTAATGTCGTTGTAGTAAAGAGGTGTGGGTTAATGTCGTTGTAGTAAAGAGGTGTGGGTTAATGTCGTTGAAAGAGCAGAATATAGATAGAAATGCTCCTAAAAACCGAAACCACAAAATAGCTGAAATAAAAACTATACTAAAAAATACGTAAACAAAAAAAAATCAACCACAAAAAGGCACGTGATTTTGCAGAGACACAAATAAATAATGTATCAGATATAACTTGTTAAATGGTCTTCCTAACAGCACATTTTATCATTGAACTTGGATCGAAAAGACTGACCCATCATTATCATTTCGGTAACTTAATCCAGTTAGATTTATATATTAATAATGGAAACAATATTATGTTAACTTTGTGCGTACACTCAAAGGTAAGGAAAATTCTAACACTACAATTTAACCAATTATTTGGTTTTTTTTTTAAATTCTGAAAAACTAGAAACTCTCATTGAGTTTTGTGACAAAATTTGACGGTGTAATGACACAATTTTGTCGGCTTCACAATAGGTGTGATCTGTGCAAACTTTATTTTTAGTAGAAAAATGTTTAAGTTAGTGTTCATTCTAACCAATGGAGTGGAGCTCGGTCTGTTTAAATATTATTTAATTGCATATACACCAAAAAGGATAAAGGAACATAGAGTTAACAAAACAAAACACATAATGAAATACAAAACTGAAAAAAATATGTATATCGAATACGGTACAGTCAAATGGTTTATTCCCCGAACGACTACTAGGCTAAACTAGAGGTAGGGGCTGTCGGAACGACAGCTATATCCGCACCCCACATTTATTTGTAAACAAACATTCTAAACATTTTCAGTTTCCATTGCATTACAGTTTGCATCTGTAACAAATAACCTTTGCTGAGATATCACAACCCACTTTTACTGTAATCTAACTTTTTGGTTTCTTTTCCCTTTTTTGGCCCTTTAAATCCTCAAAATGCAAAATAAAAGCATGCTTAGCATTACAGTTTGCATCTGTAACAAATAACCTTTTCACAAATATATCACAACCAACTTTTACTATAATTTAACTATTTGGACCCTTTTAGGGACCTATAGCCCCTTAAACTGAAATTCACAAATTTCTTCAATTTTTTTTTCTTTAGATACAATTTTAGTAATTATGGTCTTTTTATGTTTTGGCCCTTTTTGGTCCCTCTCACCCCCTATTAAAAAATCTGGAATTCCAAAAGCTTATTGGGTATCTACAGTTGGTAAGCAACAATATAGCAACAATAAAAATGATTTAAATTCAAAAATGAAATAGGAGTTCGCGTCACAAGGCTCTTGGTCTATTTTGGCCCTTTTTGGTCCCTCACAGGCCCTCTTTTTAAAATTGTTAATACCAAAACCTTCTACAGTTAGTAAGCAACAATATGGCACAAAAAATTTGGTAAAAATTCAAAAGTGAAGGAGGAGTTTGCGTCACAAGAAAGTGTGACGGATGAACGGACGGACGGACGACCGCAACGACAATATAACCGAACTTTCATTCGAAAGTGCGGGTATAAAAAAACCCATATAATTAGACAAGGGATTAAGAGGTCCACTTAAGGGCAAATGTCTATTCACATGTAAATTTACCCGCGATAAGTTTTCTGCTTGTAAAATAAGAAATCTGATAAAGTTAAACATTTTATTGGTAAAGTGAAGCATATTTGCTTAAAATTAATTCTAATATGACGTGCCGCTTTCGCTATAGAAACACAACCGTGTTCTAAATAGAAGAATTATTATTGACACATGCGTACAACGCGTTGTTGACGTGAAGCCTATCACTAAACTTGCATTTTGTTGCTAAAATAAAGTTTCAAAGTCATATTCTTCCATCTCACTGAATCATTCTTACATAAATCGCTTTGCGAACATTTATCAAGGCGCGAAATACAACAATAAATGGGGACTACTATTTCAAGAAACGAAACGAAACAACACAGTTCTAAACGAAACGAAACGAAACCTTTTCGTTTCTTATTTTAGTAATTTCTCATATACAATTACTATTTAAAGAAACGAAACTGTTTCATTTCGTTTCTAGGTTTAGTAATCTAGTGCTGTTTCTTGTTTTAGTATTTTTTTTTTTAACTTTCTAATGTACATGTGTATGTATACCATGTATATGTATATATATTTGCGTGTGTGTATGATTGTTTATATATTTGCGTTTGCTTGTTTGTTAAGTTTTTATAACATTTTTGTTTCACTTTTAGTCCCGGCTCATGTAGGTACGATACATTTTTAATTTTGAACAGATGAATTGTTTGTAGTTTTTTAAGAGTACAGGAAATGCTGTCTTAACAATAAAATTACACAAAAAAATCGTCGCATATTTATTTCCCATGCCATTAAAACAATCCGTTACATTGGCTTGCTTCCTTAAAAGTCGGTATATGGATAAAAAACATTCACGGGAACATTTTAAATTATAAAAATTTAATTTATTTAAGGACTGATTTCGGTTCATGACAACCCAACGACGTTGTGACATTTGTGCAACTCGGGTGGCGGGTTTTGCATAAGTGTTTGTTCCAGAACATAGGCGTATTTTGACCATACCCGTACGGCCCGGACCATACGATTTTTTTTTCTTAAATAGGCCTACGGTCGCACTGTACGCGTATGGTCTATGTAGGTTTGACACCTTTTACTCAGACAACACATCAATCGTCAATTCTGAAGTCTTCTGTCATAATGGCAAATTCGATGTGTTTTTTGTTTTGTTTTGTTTTTTTTTTTTGTAAATGAAATTGCGTAAGTATCGTATATGATCCGTCATTTAAAAAAATATGTCTTTTCGAAAAGGTAAACAAAGAGGCAATTAATTGAAAATAAAAAGATAATTTTCTAAAGATTTTTATGAAGTAGGCGCTTACGGTTGCACCGTGTGCGTATGGTCTGGGTAGGATTGAATCTTTTTACACGGACAACACATGAATACACACATGTAGTTAATTCTGAAATTTTCTGTCATCATGGCAAATTCGACGTGTTTTTGTAAATGAAATTGCGTAAGTGTCGTATCAATCATTTAAAAAATATTCCTTTCGAAAAGCTAAACAAAGAAGCAATTAATTGAAAATAAAATTAAAGTTGTTTAAAGTCATTATATAGTTGATCGCAATCAAGTAAAATATACACACGATTCTTTTAACAGAACTTTACTGTATTTTATACATCCTGACACTTTCCTTATATTCTTCAACACGATAAACCAGTTTTAAACAGAATATTCTATATAGGATCAGTATTTTTATTGGGAAAGATTATCATTTCCGAAAGAATTTTTATTGCATTTCCGAATACTAATTATTTTAATATTTAATACCTATGCCTCTTCCGTTGGCCAGGCTAAACCTGTTGCCCCCTGCTCACCACTGGGAGGTGCAAGTAGGATTTCGAGCAGGATGTATTTGTAAAAGTCTTTTAATATCTTCTGATAGCACTAAAAGTCATGTAGAGTTAAAAATAGTCTTAAAATCCTTAAAAATCTGTTACATACCAGTTACACCTGAAAATTTGTGTCCAAGTGTCGAAATGTAATTGAGTCTTGGGATAGTTCCAGTCATGAAGTCATTGTATTTTTCAATGCTGTATCCCAGTATCTCTGCTTCAGCTCTTCTCTCCAAGGCTTCATTGTTCAATGAACGCATCTTTACATAGGGGTCTTATGTTAAGCTAAGTCCTCTGCTGGTGGCCATCTTGAATGAGGGATTGGCACAAAAGTGTCAACACTTGGTCAGCACCTTATGAGGAATATTCAAGCCATGTTTGGTTTCAAGCAATACTGCAGTTCTGTAGATTTTTGTTATAAATATGCCATATACACTTACTGTCAAGTTTGGCTCTATTTGGCCGACTCTATTTGGCCGAGCAGTTTCAGAGA
Organism: Mytilisepta virgata; assembly: GCA_028015205.1. Taxonomy (NCBI): domain Eukaryota; kingdom Metazoa; phylum Mollusca; class Bivalvia; order Mytilida; family Mytilidae; genus Mytilisepta; species Mytilisepta virgata. The sequence continues at coordinate 66,763,485 of CM051521.1, forward strand.
ATATTTTTTTTAAATCAACCAATCAGAAAGAATAATTCCCATGGCGGCCATGTTTGTCACCTAATCTGAACAAAATGAGGAAACTTTGTAAAAAACCTCCCATAGATGATTCCTGTCAAGTTTCGTTCCATTTGGCCAAGCGATTTTTTTTTATATCAGCCAATTAGCCTTTGCGTCCATATTTATAGTCAGCTCGGGATGAAATTAGGAAAATTTATAAAGGACATCCAATATATGCCTCCTATCAAGTTTTATTCCATTTGGCCAAGCAGTTTTAGAGGAGGTTTTTTTTTTTTATATCAGCCAACCAGAAACAAGAACTGCCCATGGTGGCAATATTTGTAGTCCAATCATGACTTTGTAAAGAAACTCCCATAGATGCTTCCTGTCAATTTCGTTCCATTTGGCCCCCAGTAGTTCCAGAGATTTTTTTTTCAACCAATGAGAAACAATAATTTTCCATGGCGGCCATGTTTGTTGCCTGGTCAGGACGAAATGAGGAAACTTTGTAAAGAACCTCCCATAAATGCTTCCTGTCAATTTTTGTTCCATTTGGTCAAGCATTTTCAGAGGAGAATATTTTTGAATACTCAGGCAATCAGAAACAACAATTGCCCATGGCGGCCATGTTTTTTGTCCCATCGAGACGAAATTAGCATTTTTTATAAAGGGCCTTACATAGATGCTTCCTGCCAAGTTTAATTCCATTTGGCCCGACAGACGGACAGACGGACGACGGGCTCCAAGTGATGACAAAAGCTCACATGGCCTTTGGCCGGGTGAGCTAAAAATTTCGGTATTGAAATTTTAAAATTTCATAAAATTTTCGAAAATGCATTCATGTGCATATCAGATTTTTTTGTCATAATATTGTCCAGAAGTTACACTTTTATCAAACCAAGACAATATAATTCTCAGCGGTCCAATCCATTTAAGTACAACGCGATTAAATGTCTCCAATAACGACAGTTTAAAACCCGGAAGCACACATCACAAGAAATCAATATTTGCTATATATTTCACTTCATTCAAATCGTATACCATTGATTTTAGTCAATAAATGCCTGTCACTTTACATTGATCGAGGTTTATTTCAAGTGTGTCAATAATGACGTATGAATTTTCTGAGGCTTAAAGTACGCTTCACCTATCCAAGGCTCCTATTACGGGGGAACATAATCTTTTTACTCCCTTTCTTATTATTCTCATATTCTTATTATTATTTTTATTCTTTCTTCTCAAGTCACTTTTTGTTCGTGAGTGTTCTCGGAGATGGTTGAACCTATCAAAACGAAACTTGGCACAAAAATAGGGCACCATTATAAACATTTAAATATTCTTTAAAAAAACTGGAATACAGCTCCAATTTTAGTGTAGAAATGTTCAGCACAATCGAAAACGGTATTTAGTTGAAAAAATCGTGAAAATAAAACATTTATATTAAAAAAAAATTTCTACTTGGGTAAAAATTATATTTGGAGCTAGAGTGGCACTGGGTGGACGAGCAGGACATCTGTTAAGCTTAGCATAACAATCAGTACTACTTGAAATATATATGAATTTCAATTTTTCATTTCATCTTAAAGGTGCATTAAAATTGAAACCAAGGAAGTAATACATTCACGACAACATATCCAGTTGTTTGGATTATATGCGATTAGCTATAGCCTTTTGTCTGTATAGTATAAAGGTAAAAGGGACTTAAAATAATGTATTAAATGAAACCGCACTGATGTCTCCGCCCCAAAAATGTACCAGGATATCGAATTTGTATTGAAATGTTAATTTTACAAAAAGTTTTGGAATCCTTCCATCATACATATAACCACCATTAAAATGCAGGTTGACTTATTTTTAAAAATTGTTCTGTCTCCCGAAGGGAAATTGTCTTTATATATATGCGTCCTCAGAAGAGTGAAATTTAAAATCATTTGAAAGCCGTCCTAGTGATAATCTAAAAGCTACCTGAAAAAGAGGGATGTACCTATTAGGACTTTCATGAAAGGATAACTAATCCATGATTTTTACAGATATTGTGCTTTATTTGGTTTTTATAATTTTTCCCTTTATTTAAATGAACTCCAGTAACATGTTTCTTTATTATTCAACTCAAATACACCAGCACTGAAATAACGTTTATGTAATGAAGTCATATTTTCCACAAAAATCGACCCTCTGTATAATTTCTGGCTAATCAACTCCTGCTTCATACAATGCTGTAGAACACGTTCTCAGAGTAATTAGTTTAATTGCTGGTCAAAACTTCTTTCTGCCCGGATACATTTCCTTAATTAAACCATTCAAACTTTTAAAGATTCTCTTCAATGAAAGATTCTTCATTAGGAAAAAAGTTCTATGCCATCCAGATTAAACGGATTACGGTCAAATGCACCAACGAACTTAAAAAATCTCGACAATTCACACCGGCTATAAAAACATGTGTAAAGTACCCTCATTCTTCTTCAAAATAAAATTCTATTGAGTTTAGTTAAAAACTGGCATGAAAATTATCCTTTCTTGATTTACTCAACCCGTGGACAAAAATCAATGTACAAATTTGTGCTGGACAATTAAGAAATACATACATGTATGTTTATTTGTAATTTCATCTTTTAAACGATGACTATAGAATGTGGGTTTTTTCGACACTCGTTCAGTCTAAACAATTCCGAAGTGTATTGCTTTGTAAAAAAAAACAGTACTGGAGTTATCGTAAAGTTAAACATAAAAAAATGAAATATGACAAAAACACAATTTATAACACGTTACGCGCGATGTTCCTGCTCATTATGGTAACATGACGTCGTCCATCGTACGCGACGTTCTTTAATGATGAAAGTTAAATATGTTCTGCTTTTTAGATTTGCAGGTTAAAATATTTATTGAAATATCAAAATCTTATAAAATTTAATATACTTCAATTGAAATAACCTGGTTTTTCATTGTCGACGATCCCGAATAACTTAAAACCATTTCAGAAAGTTTTATCTCCTTTTATTTTTTTTCTCAAAATTAACTGCATGAACAATAGCTAAAAAAATAAAACAAACAAAAAGAAATAAAAATTCTCACACTCCCTTATTTTTAGCTCACCTGGCTAAGGTCGTCCGTTAACTTTTTACATTTTAATCTTCTGCTCTGAAAGAAATTAAATTTAATCGGTAGCTATGGACTTTTTCAATGGCATTGACTCTTGACCTTTCTTTTTGTCTTGTACAGGTAAATTATAAAGTCCTTAACCTAAATATATATGGTTGCTAGGGACTCTTTCATCGGTTGCTATGGATTTTTTTAATGGCATTAACCCATGACCTTCCATTTTGACTTGAACAGGTAATTGTAGGGTCCTGAACCCAAATATGTATGGTTGCTAGGGATTTTTTCATCGGTTGCTATCGACTTTTTCAATGGCGTTGACTCTTGACCTTTCTTTTTGACTTGAACAGGTAAATTGTAGGGTCCTGAACCCAAATATATATGGTTGCTAGGGACTTTTTCAATGACCTTGACCCTTGACCTTTCTGACTTGTACAGGTAAATTATAAGGTCCTTAATCCAATATATATGGTTGCTAGGGACTTTTTAATCGCTTGCTATGAAATTTTTCAATGACCTTGACCCTTGACGCTCTATTTGCTTGTACTGCTACCATTTAATTTATTTCAAGTAACGCCCTAAACATCTGTAACAATGTCAGACCATTATTTTCTGTTTACATGTAAATAATCTTTCAAGGGCAAAAACTCCTATAAGGGGTCAATTGACGATTTTGGTCATGTTTGACTTATTTGTAGATCTTACTTTGCTGAATATTTTTGTTGTTTACAGTTTGTCTTTATCTATTATTATATTCAAGGTAACAACCTAAACTGCAAAATTTCCTTAAAATTAACAATTCAGGGGCAGTAACCCAAAAAGGGTTGTCCGATTCATCTGAAAATTTCATGGCTGGTAAATCTTGACCTGTTGAACATTTTTATTCCATTTCAGTTTTTCTCTAATTGCTTTGGTTTTTGAGATATAAGCCAAAAACTGCATTTAACCCCTATGTTCTAATTTTAGCAACAGCGGCCATGTTTGTTGATAGATCAAAACTTCAGAAATAATTTATAAACTAGATACCTTAAGGAACATTCAGTTAAAGTTTGAAGGTATTTTGCCCAGTAGTTCAGAGGAGAAGATTCTTGAAATAGTTTACGACCACGACGGACGCCGACGACGACACACGACGACAGACGACGGACGACGACGGACGCAAAGGGCCATGCGAGCTAAAAATGGAGAGAAATTTCATGAGTCGTCAATTATTAACAAAATTTCGTATAAGCAATCATAATCTGGAAACAGAACTTGGACTTTACAAAAATATTCCACGGAATCAACGAATTTGTAAATTTTGTAAAATTCTGGACGATGAATATCATTTTTCTTTTATTGTAAAACTAATGATAATTCTATTCTCCTTTTATCGATTTTATGAAAATTAGGAATGTAAAAGATAGTAAAATTTTTTTAGTAACTTTTATTGTATTTCTTATGTAGAACCATTTGAAAACAAGAGGCTCAGTGGGCTAAGCCTGTATCGCTCACCTTGCAGTCACAAACTTTTGATTTGATTTGACAGACTAGATTGATTTCTGGAAACTTTGTAAATGATCTTTTATAAATGCTTCATAGCAAGTATAGGTTAATTGGCCAAACGGTTTCAGAGGAGAAGTTTTAAATTTCGACCAATCAGAACATATAAAGGTTTCTGGCGGCCATTTTGTTTCACGGACTAGAAAGATTTATGGAAAGTTTGTAAAGGACCTTCCATAGATACTCCATACCAAAAATCAGTTCATTTGGCTTTACGGTTTCAGAGGAGAAGTTTTAAATTTCAACCAATCAGAACATGTAAATGCTCATGGTGGCCATTTTGTTTCACGGACAGGGATGAGTTATGCAAACTTTGTAAAGGACCTTCCATAGATGCTTCACACCAAAAATCAGTTCATTTGGCTTTACGGTTTCAGTGACGAAGAAGTTTTAAATTTCGACCAATCAGAACATGTAAATGCTCATGGCGGCCATTTCTTTTCATGGACCAAGATGATTTATGCAAACTTTGTAAGGGGCTTCCATAGATGCTCCATACCAAACATCAGTTCATTTTGCTTTAAGGTTTCAGAGAAGAAGTTTTAAATTTCGACCAATCAGAACATGAAAATGCTCATGGCAGCCATTTTGTTTCACATACCGAATGATTTATGCAAATTTTGTAAAGGACCTTGCATAGATGTTCCATATCAAAAATCAATTCATTTGGCTTTACGGTTTCAGAGAAGTTTTAAATTTCAACCAATCAGAACATGTAAATGCTCATGGCGGCCATTTTGTTTCACGGACCGGGTTGATTTATGGGCAATTTGTAAAGGACCTTCCATAGATGTTCCATACAAAAAATCTGTTCATTTGGCTTCATGGTTTCAGACGAAAAGAAGTTTTAAATTTCGACCAATCATAACATTTAAATGCTCATGGCGGCCATTTTGTTTCACGGACCGGGATGAGTTAGGCAAACTTTGTAAAGGAACTTCCATAAAAGCTACAGGCCAAGTTTCAGTTAAATAGGTCCAGGGCTTTCAGAGGAGAAGATGAAATTGTAAAAGTTTATAGCGGACGGACGACGAACGCTAAGTGATGACAGAAGCTCACATTGCCTTTGACAAGGTGAGCTAAAAATCATCAAAATCGGATAAGAAATAAAAAAAGTTTTGAAAATTAAGGTGCGTCCCTTGTTTGGCCCCTCATATCTCTGAAACGGCAAGACAAAGGAAAAACGGATCTTGCACAGATATTCCATTTTTATCAAGGAAAATTATAAACCAAAAATCTTAACAAGAGTTGATACACTAAATGTCTCGCCTGAGTATGCTCAGACTGGTATGTACCCTCCAAAAACTATCTATAGACCAAAAATTGTGGGTCTTATATAATATTTATAACATTTGTTGAGAAATGGAATTATTTGTTGCAAGAGGCTCCCAAGAGCCTGAATCGCTCACCTGTTATCTTTTGTGTACCATTAGATCTTGCATCAATGATTATTTTTGCCATTTAATATATACCGTCATAATTTTCTCCTTAATATTGACCTGTACAGCTAAAATATAGAATCCTGAACCCAAATAGATATGGTTGCTAGGGACTTTTTCATCGGTTGCCATGGACTTTTTCAATGGCATTGACTCTTGACCTTTCGTTTTTGACTTATACAGGTAATTTATAAGGTCGTTAATCCAAATATATATGGTTGCTAAGGATTTTCTCATCGGTTGCTATGGAATTTTTCAATGACCTTGACCCTTGATGCTCCATTTTACTTGTACTTCTACCATTTAATTTATTTCAAGTAACGCCCTAAACATCTGTGAAAATAGTAGACCATTATTTTCTGTTTACATGTAAGTAATCTTTCAAGGGCAAAAACTCCTATAAGGGGTCAATTTACGATTTTGGTCATGTTGACTTATTTGTAGATCTTACTTTGCTGAACATTTTTGTTGTTTATAGTTTGTCTATCTATTATTATATTCAAGATAACAACCTAAAACTGCAAAATTTCCTTAAAATTAATAATAACCCAACAAAGAGTTGTCCGATTCAACTGAAAATTTCATGGCTGGTAGACCTGTTGAACATTTTTACCCTGACAGTTTTGCTCTAAATGCTTTGGTTTCTGGGATATAAGCCAAAAATTGCATTTGACCCCTATGTTGTAATTTTAGCAACAGTGGTCATGTTTGTTGATAGATCAAACCTTCGGATATAATTTATAAACTAGATACCATAAGGAACATTCAGTTAAAGTTTGAAGGTATTTTGACCAGTAGTTTCAGAGAACATTCTTGAAATAGTTTACGACGACGACGGACGCCAAGTGATGGCATTAGCTCACATGGCTCTTTGAGCCAGTGGAGCTAAGAATGGGACAAGAGTCACTCAAGCCTAAAATTGAGGACAATTTTGACTTGATCATGAAAATGACTCAAGTCTGGAATTCAAGTCAAGGTTTCAGAGAGCCAAGTACCCACCAAGCACTATCTATAGACCAAATATTGTTGGTCTATTTATTGCACTTGCTGAGAAATGGATATTATCCCAAAACGTGAAACAAGTCAGTCTACCATGAAATTGAGGTCAAAGGTGAGATGTCGGATGTTAAAGTGGTAAGAACTTCTATCAACTAAATACTGTGGGTCTAGTTACAAATTTAGTACAGTTGACGAGAAATAGACTAAATCATGAAAACGTATATTGTCACTCAAGCATGAAATTCAATACAGTTATAGAAATGGACTTAATCTAAACAAAGGGCTCCAAAGAGCCTGAATCACTCACCTGTTACTTTTTGTGTAGATCTTGCATCAATGATTATTTTTGCTATTTAATGTATACTGTGCATTTTTCGCCTACATATCGACTTGAACAGCTAAAATATAGAATCCTGAACTCAAATATATATGGTTGCTAGGGACTTTTTCATCGGTTCCTATGGAATTTTTCAATGGCATTGACTCTTGACTATCAATTTGACTTGTACAGCTAAATTATAGGGTCCTTAATCCAAATATATATGGTTGCTATGGACTTTTTCAATGACCTTGGCCCTCTATTTTAGTTGTACAGTTATCATTTAATTTATTTCAAGTTATCCTCTTAATATCTGTGTCAATATGTCGGAGCATTATTTTCCAGGCAATAACCCAAAAATGAGTTGATCGATTCGCCTGAAAATTTCATGGCAGGTAGATCTTGACCTTTTTACTGCGTGTAAGTTTTACTCTAAATGATTGTTTTTGAGATATAAGCCAAAAAAGCAGTTAACCCTGTTCTATCTTTAGCCATGACGGACTATAAAATAAAACACAGACTTTATTCTAGTTACACTAAGGATCATTCATTCTAAGCATGGCTGTAATTGGTTCAGTGGTTTCAGAGATCTTTGAAAAAGTTTACGCCGGATGTCGGACGATGGAAGCAAAGTGATAGCAAAAGCTCGTGTCGTTTTAGGTCAGTTGACCTAAAAATGTAACACAAGTCACTCAAGCATGAAATTGAGGTCAAGGTCCAGAGACATGTGTCAGACTGACATCTACCCACCAAGAAATATCTATTGACCAAATATGGTGGGTCTAGGTATTAAAATTGCTTAGAAATGGACTTAATCGTGAAAATATGACACAGGTCATTTACCCATGAAATTCAGGTCAAAGTCAGCCTGGCATGAACCCACTAAGAACTATCTATAGACCAAATATGGTTGGCCTAGGTATTACATTGGCTGATAAATGGATTTAACCACGAAATGTGGACGCAGATTTACATTTATGTTTATGAAGTCAGCGAACCATGAAAATGAGGTCAGGGTCACAAGACAAGTACACTACGATAAGCTATCTGTGTAGGTATTACTAGTATATGTGCAAAGTTTTTCAAGTTTTAAACGAGAGGCTCCCAGGAGCCTGTATCGCCCACCTGATAGTGCACTACCTATTACATATAGCGACCAGTTCCCAAAGGGTTAAAACTTCGGCTGTAGTGAATTTTCCATAGGGTGCAATGTTAAACTTTGTTCGGCTGTGGCGGCCATCTCGGTTGACAGTCCATGTCATCCGAGACAATTCTGAAAGAGGACCATTGCTGCCAACTTTTGTTCTAATTGGCTCAGTTGTTTCAGACAAGAAGATTATTTAATAAAATTTTCCCATAGGGTCCAATGTTAAACTTAGTTTAGCTGTGGCGGTCACCTTGGTGGATATTCTAGGTCATTGGAAATATTGACCATCTACGGACCATAGCTGTCAAGTCTTGTTCCAACTGGCTCAGTAGTTTCAGACAATAAGATTATTTAATGAATTTTCCCATAGGGTCCAATGTTAAACTATGTTCGGTGGGGTGGACATCTTTGTTGACAGTCCAGGTCATCGGACTTAATTCTGATAGAGCACCATATAAGGACAATGGCTGACAGGTCTTGTTCCGATTGGCTTAGTTGTTTGACAAGAAGATTTTAAATGAATTTCTCATAGGGTCCTATGTTAAACTAAGTTCGGCTGTGGCGGCCATCTTGGTTGATCTTCCGGTACATCAGACACTATTCTGAAAGAGGACCATCTAAGGACCATTGCAGCTAACTTTGGTTGCAATTGGCTCAATAGTTTCAGACAAGAAGATTTTTAAATGAATTTCCAATAGGGTCCTATGTTAAACTAAGTTCCGCTGTGGTGGCCATATTCGTTAATCGTCCGGTTCATAGGACACAATTCTGAAAGAGGACCATCTAAGGAACATTGCTGTTAACTTTGGTTGCAATTGGGTCAGTTGTTTCAGACAAGAATATTTTTAAATGAATTTTCCATTGGGTCCTATTTTAAACTAAGTTCGGCTGTGGCGACCATCTTGGTTGATCTTCCGGTTCATCAGACACAATTCTGATAGAGGACCATCTAAGGAACATTGCTGCTAACTTTGGTTGCAATTTGGTGTGTTGTTTCAGACAAGAAGATGTTTCAATAATTTCCCATAGGGTCCTATGTTAAATAAGTTCGGCTGTGGTGGCCATCTTGGTCATAGACTGGGGCTATCAGACACATTTTTGAAAGAGGACCACCTTATGACTATTCCACCACAGTTTGGCACTAATTGGGCAAGTTGTTTCAGACAAAAAGATTTTTATGAGAATTTCCCACAGGGTCCTATGTTAAACTAAGTTCGGCTGTGGCGGCCATCTTGGTCAGATGTTGGGCCATTGGACACATTCTGGAAGGGCACTACCCAAGGATCATTTCAGCAAAGTTTGGCTGAGTTTAGAATAGAAGCTTCAGAGGAGAAGATTTTAAAAATTTTGACCCTCTTTTTCTATTTTTAGCTTGGCCACCATCTTGGTCGAAGGTCGAGGACACCGGACACAAGTTTGGAAGGGGACCACCCAAGGACTACTCAAAGGTTGGTCCCAATTGGCACAGTAGTTTCTGAGGAGAAGATTAAAATGTGGATTGTGGACAAAAGACGACGGACGCCGGACACCAGTTGATGACAATGAGCTAAAAAGTGTATGCTGCCGGAAATTAATGCCTATATCTCGCCTTCGTGACTTTTCGTCGCAGGTGAGACAAAAATTAGATGAAAATTCAAGAAATTACACCAAAATTATCAAAAAACCGTTAATGACCCCCGCCAAAAAAAAACAGGAGGGGCCAATCATCCCAAAATCAATCCGAACCTGTATTTTATATGGGAGACCACATTGGTAAATTATATGGATACGTTCAATAGAACAAAAAGCAAATAAGCGGAAACCTGTCTACAGACGCCGCTGCCGACGACAGGTCCTATAAAAATGGTTACAAACAATGGCAAATCTTGAAAAAAAATCTTTACCCATGTCATTTTAGAAGGTAAAGAAAATATTTTCCTCACCTTTAGTAATAGGGAAGCTACACCAATGCATAAGGCATACTAAGGCATATAAAAACGACGACAAACTGTATTAATGTTTTATAACTTAAATACATCAAGAATGAAGAAAACAGTGATAATTTACATTAAAAGTGGCCTTGATTAGGCCATATCTTACAGACTAAATCTATCATTTCTTATGCTCAGTTTGCTGGAGATCTCTTTCAAAATAGAGGAGATAAATCATAATTCTGCTTTGAATAAAACTAGATAATTCCCTCTTTTAAAAAAAATCATGTAGGAGTTCTTTATTTCAGACATTTAACTGAAGTGAAAATGTTCCGATATTACCGGAGTTAAAATTTTAACTCTAATATTTGTAACATTTTAGTTAATGATTTAATGCCACATCTGTGGTACTTAGCCACATGGTAGTACTATAGCTAATATATTTGTACACTTAATCAAAGAATTCCAAGAGTCAAAATCATATATCTTTAAAAATTTATATGAAAGACTAGCTGTTAAACAGAATTGCCTTCCCCATTCACTCACACAACAGATAATATAAAACATGTTATCTTGGAGAAACACATTACACACAACATCTTGTATGTCCACTTTCAAACTATTAAAATAAAAATATTTGTATGGATACAAGAAAGACAAAAAAAAAAAAAAATCTTAGGAAGTTTCAACATAGTTTGAATGTATAAAAGATTTTATGTTTAAAAATCTGATAACCCAATCTTTGTAATTTGTAAACAGGTAATACGTATTACTGCTATTAAAAGCCTTCGCCTCAAACATCTAAAATACAGAACTCTGAAAACTGCTCCATGATAAAGTGAATCTTTCTGCAAATTTTTTATTGATGGTGCATTGGATCAATTTTCTTTTAATATGGGCCAATAAAAAGCTTGTCATGCAGTATAATGGGTCTAATGCCCTATTTTAAACCTATTATAATTTTTAGTATAGTCTATCTTATTTCAGGAATTGTTTTTTGTGAAAATATATACAGAAAAAAACTCTTAGGGTTGACTGTTCCATGGAACACTAGTGTTGCATGCTGCCACCAACCAATGGTTAAGGAGAAGTTGAAAATGGTAATTTTTACACCTAAATAATTAAATTTTACTAAATAATAAGGTCCAAAGAATGGACTAACTTCAATTACAATACATGACAAAACCAACTGAATACAAAAAATAGAGAAACAGTAGTTTATAACCTATATAGTACTGATAAAATTGTCTCACTTTGTAAACTAATTTCTATTTTCTGAAAGACCATCAGAGTAAAAAGGACCATATTCTGATATAAAAACTCAAAAACTCATTCTCTTTGATAACAATATTGATGTATAAGATGTGCACATTTCGTCGGTTTACGACTCATCAGTTGTGGTCAAGGCCTAAAATGTTGAAAACCAAAAGAACAATCCAAAAAGTTGAAGAGCTAATTCAAAAATGCCAAAATGACAAAAAGGGGTAAAGCCAAAACCATCTAAAGACAGAGCTAATGAATAAGGTTCACAATGTCATTAGTTACTGAATATTACTGAATGTTTCATTTAAATCCATTTACAGAGATGTTCTCCAAAAGAAATGACAAAGTGCGTGTTTTAATATAGAACCCCCAAAAATCATTCCAATTAAAATTAAAAGAGGAGCGCAATGCCTGCATTAGTTACTTAAGATTCCTTTTTCATTAAAATCCATCTATAGTGTGACCATGAACACAAAGCAGATGTAGATGGTGATAACACCCCAGGAAGAGATATTGTGATTCCTATGCATTCATACTAGTACAAAGGCAAACAATCAGAAAAAAACTAGGGGCTGAGAGGGCTGAGTCTGTATCTATCGTTCACCTGGCATGAAAGCAATTTTTTTATGTACCTCAAAGAGAGGTCACTTCTCCCTATCATTATGAAGTGTGGTAAGCCTTGTAGGGACCAAATATTTCTGCATCAAGGTCCTTTTACTTACAGGTCGGCATATTCTAAAATTCAGTGGTTCTCCAGAAGATTTTTGCATGTATTTCCCATAGGGTCTTATGTTAACCTAAGTCCTCTACTAGTGCCATCTTGAATGAGGGATTGGCACCAAAGTAACACTTGAGGAACATGTTTGGTTTCAAGCGATTCTGCAGTTCTGTATATATTTTTTTACAACCCATAGACACTTTCTGTCAAGTTTGGCCCTATTTGGCCAAGCGGTTTCAGAGAAAGTTTTTTTTAAATCAACCAATCTGAAACAAGAAATGCCTATAGCGGCCATGTTTGGTCACCCGATCTGGACAAAATGAGTACACTTTGTAAAAAACCTCCCCAGATGCTTCCTGTCAAGTTTCGTTCCATTTGGCCAAGCAGTTTCAGAGAAGGAGATTTCTTTATATCAGACATTCAGAAACAAGAACTGCTCATGGCAGCCATGCTTGTCGTCCAATCAGGATGAAAAAAAATTGATTTCATAAAAGACTTTCCATAGATGCTTCCTATCCAGTCTGGCTGACAATTTTGGCAAAACAGTTCCAGAGAAAAGACTTTTTTTTTGTAATCAACCAATCAGAAACAAGAATTGCCCATGACGGACATTTTTGTTTCCCGATCGGGAGGAAATGAGGAAAATTTGAAAAGGTTTCGTGTCAAATTTTGTTCCGTTTGGTCAAGTAACAACAGAGGTGAAGATTGTTTTATATTAGCCAATCAGAAAAAAAAAACTCCCAATGGTGCTAATATTTGTAGTCTTATCGGGATGCAATGAGGAAACTTCATAAAGAACCTCCCATATATGCTTCCTGTCAAATTTCGTTCCATTTGGCCAAGTAACACCAGAGGAGAAGATTGTTTTATATCAGCCAATTAGAAACAAGAACTACCCATGGCGTCCATATTTGTAGTCTGATCGAGACAAAATGAGGAAACTTTATATTTGGTCAAGCAGTTTTAGAGGAGAGAGTATCTTTGAAAACTCAGCCAATCTTACATTAGCCCACTTACCATTTATGTTTTTTTTTCAAATCAGAAGAATGTCAGTGAAACTGCATTGTTTCCCTAGTCACCATGTACAGATGGTAATGTTGATAAAAATATACACTATTTTTTTATTTTCAGTGAAAGCTACTTGTAACAAGAATAAACTAGATCTATACACAGGGCATTTTCATGTTAAATGGGATAGGTAGTTGTCTTCTTAAATATCCATGGAATATATTTTCCCCTGTGATACTGAAGACACGATGAGGAAAAACTAAAAGATCTATCAAAAATTATAAATAAAGAGACAAAACCAAGATAGGTTAGGATGAAAACTAACAAACAGAAAAAACAACACCAAAAATTTTAAAAACAAGATGAGCAACGATCCCTTCAAACTAGAGGCTCTCAAGAGCCTGTATTGCCCACCTGGATTTAACTTTTCCAACTTCAAGTTAAGCTTTGGTGGCCATGTTGATTGACATGCCAGGTCAGCGGCTACAGTTCTGAAAGAGGACAATCTAAAGATCATTGCTGCTAACTTTGGTTCCAATTGGATCAGTAGTTTAAAATTTGGTTTTTTAATGTTTTTTTAATGAATTCCACATAGGGCCCTATGTTAAACATGTTCGGCTGTGGCGGCCATCTTGGTTGACATTCTGGGTCATCGGACACAATTCTGAAAGAGGACCATCTAAGAACCATTGCTGCCAAGTCTTGTTCCTATTGACCCAGTTGTTTCAGACAAGAAGATTTTTAAATGAATTCCACAAAGGGTCCTAATTGTTGAGATTTTTTATATCAATCAATCAGAAACAAGAACTGTCCATGGTGGCCATATCTGTAGTACGATCAGGACAAAATGAGGAAACATTGTAAAGAACCTCCCATAAATGCTTCCTGTCAAGTTTCGTTCCATTTGGCCCAGTAGTTCCACAGAATTTTTTTTTAATCAATTAGAAACAAGAATTTTCCATAGAGGCCATGTTTGTTGCCCGATCAGGACGAAATGGGGAAAATTTGTAAGCAACCTCCCATAGATGCTTCCTGTCAGGTTTTGTTCTATTTGGCCTAGCAATTTCAGAGAATAAGATTTTTGAAAACTCAGCCAATCAGAAACAACAATTGCCAATGGCGGCCATGTGTGTTGTCCGATCGGGATAAAATGAGCAATCTTTATAAAGGACCTCACATAGATGCTTCCATTTGGCCTAGTGTTTTCAGAGGAGAAGATGAAAATGTGAAAAATTTATGACGGACGACGACAGACGAAGGAATACGGATGGCAAAAGCTCACATGGAGTTTAACACGGACAGTCTAGGGTAAGCAGTTCCTACCTCTTGTAAGAAACCTGCTCACGTTTAGTCCAGAACAATGTCATCTTTGGTGACATGGACACACCAACTTGTCCATGGCAATTCAGAACTAAAAACTTTATTAGCCAGATAGGTCAAAATTAACAATAGTAAACAGTAAACAAAGAACCAGAGTAGTGAAAAGGCTTAACATCCAGGCTAGCATCCTGATGACATTGGTCAGATAGTACCAAAAAACCCTTGTATAACAGCTATTGTATCAGCAGCTGTACTCTGTGCAGGAAATCATTTAACTCTCCACAAGTCTTGTTATAATGTATTAGTGGAAAATTTAAACACAATATACTGGAATGTTGTTACTGATGAACGGAAAAAGAGTTATCATTTTTGTTGTAGCGATATGTTTGTATCTCTCTTTGTCAATTTCAAACGGAAGGTCAAGGTAGGAGGCTGACTTTCAATTGTCAGTGGTGTCGTATATTTCAAACTCATTTGGATGGATGAGATGTACATAATCACCAAATCATAATTTGCTTAGTGATAAAACATCATATACTGGAAGCTGAAATCTGTATACATTTTCTATCCTTGGGTACCTCTTGAAGAAAGTCTGTATTGAATGAGTTTAGAAACCAATTGACAAACATGAGTCCTTTGCATAATAGCCGATAGGGATCCAAATTTAGTTAAGTTTGTCCTTGATGAAAATAGCATGATTGAGAAATAGAAAATTGTCATTTTCAGCATTACTGGTTGTACACAGTGCTAGCTGTAATTTATAATTTCCATCAAGAACTGTTTAGACCTGGTATCCTTGTTGCAAACTAAGCATAATAACATAATCATATTTTCTTAGACAAAAGTACTGAAAGTAGAGAAGGAAATAGAATGTAATTTTATGTTATCAATACAGAATATGAAGTTGTATAAATATGACAAAAGTTATATAGAATCCTAGCGAACTAAGCCTACTTTTTCTTTATCAACTGAGCATGTATGTAGTTTATGCTTGTACAATTTTTTTTTTTTTTTATCATTTATGAACATTTAAATACCTGAAGTTTTATATTTAAAATGTGAAACTTTTTTTTAATTTCAAAATTTACACGAGTCTCTTGGGTGGCAGTCCAGTTTAATTTCATTAAATATTTAAAATTATGTCAAACTTAAATGTGACACCTGCTCTAATCAATTACTGGTGAGTACATATGTGAGTAAATTTTATTGAATTTAAGTCCAAAAATATGCAAAAAAAAAAAAAAAAAAAAAAAAAGGATTGAATAACAAGAGGCTCAGTGGGCTGAGTCTGTATCGCTCACCTGGCCATATTGTTTCACGGACCGGGAAGATTTATGCAGACTTTGTAACGGACCTTCCACAGATGCTCCATACCAAAAATCAGTTCATTTGGCTTTACGGTTTCAGAGAAGTTTTAAATTTCGACCAATCAGAACATGTAAATGCTCATGTCAGCCATTTTGTTTCACGGACCGGGATGAGTTATGCAAACTTGATAAAGGACCTTTCACAGATGTTCCATACCAAAAAATCAGTTCATTTGGCTTTACGGTTTCAGAGAAGTTTCAAATTTCGACCAATCAGAACATGTAAATGCTCATGACGGCCATTTTGTTTCACGGACAGGGATGAGTTATGCAAACTTGGTAAAGGACCTTCCATACATGCTCCATACTAAAAATCAGTTCATTTAGCTTTACGGTTTCAGAGAAGAAGTTTTAAATTTTGACCAATCAGAACATGCAAATGCTCATGGCGGCCATTTTGTTTCACGGACCAAGAAGATTTATGCAAACTTTGTAAAGGACCTCCATAGATGCTCCATACCAAAAATCAGTTCATTTGGCTTTACGGTTTCAGAGGAGAAGTTTTACATTTTGACCAATCAGAACATGTAAATGCTCATGGTGACCATTTTGTTTCACGGACCGGAATAAGTTATGCACTAACTTACGGTTTCAGAGAAGAAGTTCTAAATTTTGACCAATCAGAACATGTAAATGCTCATGACGGCCATTTGTTTCACGGACCCGGATGAGTTATGCAAATTTGGTAAAGGACATTCCATACATGCTCCATACCAAAAATCAGTTCATTTGGCTTTACGGTTTCAGAGCAGAAGTTCTAAATTTTGACCAATCAGAACATGTAAATGCTCACGGCGGCCATTTTGTTTCACGGACCAAGATTTATGCAAACTTTGTAAAGGATCTTCCATAGATGCTGCATACCAAAAATCAGTTTATTTGGCTTTACGGTTTCAGAGTAGAAGTTTTAAATTTCGACCAATCAGAACATGTAAATGCTCATGGCAGCCATTTTGTTTCACGGACCAAGAAGATTTATGCAAACTTTGTAAAGGACCTTCCATAGAAGCTACAGGCCACGTTTCAGTTTAATAGGTCCAGGGGTTTCAGAGGAGATGAAATTGTAAAAGTTTACAGACTGATGGAAGCAATGACAAAAGCTCACATTGCCTTTGGGAAGGTGAGCTTATAATCATCAAAATCGGATAAGAAATAAAAAAAAGTTTTGAAAATTAAGACGCGTCCCTTGTTTGGCCTCATATCTTTGAAACAAGAGAAAGGGAAAACGGTTCTTGCACAGATATTCCATTTTTTTCACGGAATATTATAAACCAAAAATCTTAACAAGAGTTGATACACTAAATGTCTCGCCTGAGTATGCTTGAAATTCAAGCCAAATACCCACCAAGCACAAGGACAATTTTGACTTGATCATGAAAATGACTCAAGTCTGGAATTCAAGTCAAGGTTTCAGAGAGCCAATTACCCACCAAGAACTATCTATAGACAAAATATTGTTGGTCTATGTATTGCAGTTGCTGAGAAATGGATATTATCCCAAAACGTGAAACAAGTCAGTCTAGCATGCCATTTAGGTCAAAGGTGAGGTGTCGGATGTTAAAGTGGTAAGAACTTCTATCAACCAAATACTGTGGGTCTAGTTACAAATGTAGTACAGTTGCCGAGAAATAGACTAAATCATGAAAACGTATATTGTCACTCAAGAATGAAATTCAAGTCAAATTCAGCTGACATGTGTTAGACTGGTATACTAAGAACAATCTACAGACCTAATATGATGGGCCTTGGTAATAGTAATAGAAATAGACTTAATCTAAACAAGGGGCTCCCTGAGCCTGAATCGCTCACCTGTTACTTTTTGTGTAGATCTTGCATCAATGATTATTTTTGCTATTTAATGTATACTGTGCATTTTTCCCCTACATATCGACTTGAACACCTAAAATATAGAATCCTGAACTCAAATATATATGGTTGCTAGGGACTTTTTCATCGGTTCCTATGGAATTTTTCAATGGCATTGACTCTTGACTAACAATTTGAGTTGTACAGCTAAATTATAGGGTCCTTAATCCAAATATATATGGTCGCTATGGACTTTTTCAATGACCTTGACCCTCTATTTTAGTTGTACATTTATCATTTAATTTATTTCAAGTTATCCTCTTAACATCTGTGACAATATGTCAGAGGATTATTTTCTAGGCAATATTGGCCACCATCTTGGTCGAATGTCGAGAACACCGGACACAATTTTGGAAGGGGACCACCCAAGGACCATTCCACCAAAGTTTGGTCCCAATTGGCAGAGTAGTTTCTGAGAAGATTAAAATGTGAAGTTTGGATGAAAGACGGCGGACGCTGGATGCCAACTGATGACAATGAGATTAAGTTTATGCCGACGGAAAGTAATACCTATATCTCGCCTTCATGACCTTTCGTCGCAGGTGAGACAAAAATTAGATGAATATTCAAGAAGTTACACCAAAATGATCAAAAAACCCTTAATGACCCCCGCAAAAAAAACAGGAGGGGCCCCCAAAATCAATCCGAACCTGTATTTCATATGGGAGACCACATTGGTAAATTATATGGATACGTTCAATAGAACAAAAGCAAATAAGCGGAAAACTGTCTACAGATGCCGCCGCCGACTATAGGTCATATAAAAATGGTTACAAACAATGGGAACTCTTGAAAAAAATCTTACCCATGTCATTTTAGAAGGGAAAAAAAATATTTTCCTCACCTTTAGTAATAGGGAAGCTACACCAATGCATAAGGCATACTAAGGCATATAAAAACGACGACAAACTGTATTAATGTTTTATGACTTAAATACATCAAGAATGAAGAAAACAGTGATAATTTACATTAAAAGTGGCCTTGATTAGGCCATATCTTACAGACTAAATCTATCATTTCTTATGCTCAGTTTGCTGGAGATCTCTTTCAAAATAGAGGAGATAAATCATAATTCTGCTTTGAATAAAACTAGATAATTCCCTCTTTTAAAAAAAATCATGTAGGAGTTCTTTATTTCAGACATTTGACTGAAGTGAAAATGTTCAGATATTACCGGAGTTAAAATTTTAACTCTAATATTTGTAACATTTTAGTTAATGATTTAATGCCACATCTGTGGTACTTAGCCACATGGTAGTACTATAGCTAATATATTTGTACACATAACCAAAGAATTCCAAGAGTCAAAATCATATATCTTTAAAAATTTATATGAAAGACTAGCTGTTAAACAGAATTGCCTTCCCCATTCACTCACACAACAGATAATATAAAACATGTTATCTTGGAGAAACACATTACACACAGCATCTTGTATGTCCACTTTCAAACCATTAAAATAAAAATATTTGTATGGATACAAGAAAGACAAAAAAAAAAAAAAAATCTTAGGAAGTTTCAACATAATTTGAATGTATAAAAGATTTTATGTTTAAAAATCTGATAACCCAATCTTTGTAATTTGTAAAATAATGGAGGCATATTACAGCTAATACGTATTACTGCTATTAAAAGTCTTCGCCTCGAACATCTAAAAAACTGCTCTTGGATAAAATGAATTTTCTAATTTTTATATGAAATCTTTCTGCAAATTTTTATTGATGCTTCAATTTTCTTTTAATATGGGCTAATAAAAAGCTTGTCATGCAGTATAATGTGTCTAATGCCCTTTTTTAAACCTATTATAATTTTTAGTATAGTCTATCTTATTTCAGGAATTGTTTTTGAAAATATATACAGAAAAAAAGTCTTAGGGTTGAGTGTTCTATGGAACACTAGTGTTGCCTGCTGCCACCAACCAATGGTTAAGGAGAAGTTGAAAATGGCGATTTTTACACCTAAATAATTAAATTTTACTAAATAATAAGGTCCAAAGAATGGACTAACTTCAATTACAATACATGACAAAACCAACTGAATACAAAAAATAGAGAAACAGTAGTTTATAACCTATATAGTACTGATAAAATTGTCTCCCTTTGTAAACTTATCTCTATTTTCTGAAAGACCATCAGAGTAAAAAGGACCATATTCTGATATAAAAACTCAAAAACTCATTCTGATAAAATTAAATTCTTTGATACCAATATTGATGTATAAGATACGCACATTTGGTTGGTTTACGACTCATCAGTTGTGGTCAAGGCCTAAAATGTTGAAAACCAAAAGAACAATCCAAAAAGCTGAAGATCTAATTCAAAAATGCCAAAATGACCAAAAGGGATGAAGCCAAAACCATCTAAGGACAGAGCTAATGAATAAGGTTCACAATGTCATTAGTTACTGAATATTACCTAATGTTTCATTTAAATCTGACAAAGTGCATGTTTTGATATAGAACCCCCAAAAATCATTCCAATTAAAATGAAAAGAGGAGGGCAATGCCTGCATTAGTTACTTAAGATTCCCTTTTCATTAAAATCCATCTATAGTGTGACCATGAACACAAAGCAGACGTAGATGGTGACAACACCCCAGGAAGAGGTATTGTGATTCCTATGCATTCATACTAGTACACAGGCAAACAATCAGAAAAAACTAGAGGCTGAGAGGGCCGAATCTGTATCACTCACCTGGCATGAAAGCAATTTTTTTATTATGTACCTCAAAAAGGGGTCACTTCTCCCCATCATTATGAAGTGTGGTAAGCCTTGTAGGGACCAAATATTTCTGCATCAAGGTCCTTTTACTTACAGGTCGGCATATTCTAAAATTCAGTGGTTCTCCAGAAGATTTTTGCATGTATTTCCCATAGGGTCTAATGTTAACCTAAGTCCTCTATTAGTGCCATCTTGAATGAGGGATTGGCACCAAAGTAACACTTGAGGAACATTCAGGCCATGTTTGGTTTCAAGCAATTCTGCAGTTGTGTATATTTTTTTAAAACTCATAGACACTTTCTGTCAAGTTTGGCTCTATTTGGCCAAGCAGTTTCAGAGAAATTTTTTTTTTTTTAAAATCAACCAAACTGAAACAAGAAATGCCTATAGCGGCCATGTTTGGTCACCCGATCTGGACAAAATGAGTACACTTTGTAAAAAACCTCCCCCAGATGCTTCCTGTCAAGTTTCGTTCCATTTGGCCAAGCAGTTTCAGAGGAGGAGATTTCTTTATATCAGCCATTCAGAAACAAGAACTGCTCATGGCAGCCATGCTTGTCGTCCAATCAGGATGAAAAAAATTGATTTCATAAAAGACTTTCCATAGATGCTTCCTATCCAATTTGGCTGACAATTTTGGCAAAACAGTTCCAGAGAAAAGACTTTTTTTTTATAATCAACCAATCAGAAACAGGAATTGCCCATGACGGGCATTTCTGTTTCCCGATCGGGACGAAATGAGGAAAATTTGAAAAGGTTTCCTGTCAAATTTTGTTCCGTTTGGTCAAGTAACAACAGAGGTGAAGATAGTTTTATATCAGCCAATCAGAAAAAAGAACTCCCAATGGTGCCCATATTTGTAGTCTTATCGGGATGCAATGAGGAAACTTCATAAAGAATCTCCCATATATGCTTCCTGTCAAATTTCGTTCCATTTGGCCAAGTAACACCAGAGGAGAAGATTGTTTTATATCAGCCAACCAGCCAATTAGAAACAAGAACTACCCATGGCGTCCATATTTGTAGTCTGATCAAGACAAAATGAGGAAACTTTGTTAAAAACCTCCCACAGGTGCTTACTGTCAAGTTTCGTTCCATTTGAGGATTTCTAGAGAAAAATTTTTTTTAAATCAACCAATCAGAAACAAGAAGTGCCCATGAAGGCATTGTTTGTTGCTCGATCTGGACAAAATGAGAAAATTTTGTAAAGAAACTCCCATAGATGCTTTCTGTCAAGTTTCGTTCCATTTGGCCAAGCGATTTCAGAGAAGAGTTTTTATATCAGCCAATCAGAAACAAGAACTGCCCATGGTGGCCATATTTGTAGTCTGATAGGGATGAAATGACGAAATTTTGTAAAGAACCTCCCATAGTTGCTCACTGTCAAGTTTCGTTCAATGTGGCCTAGCAGTTCCAGATATTAAGAGATATTATTTTTGATTTTTTAATCAACCAATGAGAAACAAGAAATGCCCATGGCAGCCATAGTTGTAGTCTGATCCGGTAGAAATGAGGAAACTTTATATAGGACCTCCCATATATGCTTCCTGTCAAGTTTTGTTCCATTTGGCCAAGCAGTTTTAGAGAAGATCTTTGAAAACTACTGGGACGTAATGAGCCAACTTTATAAGTAAAGTCAAGAAATACCAAATTGATATTCGAAGGAGAGAAAAATCGTAACAACTGACAAACTCCGGAGAACAACGAAGACAAGACCAAAACAATACATGCACTACAATTAAAAACTAAAAACATATGAACAACATGGACCCCACCAAAAAACCGGGGGTAGACTCGGGTGCTCCGGAAGAGATAATATCAATGGAACAGGTCCATTTTCATTTGGGAAACTGTTTTTTCATACCTGTCAACCAAGTCATGATGACATGAAGTACCTTACATAGATGCTTCCTGCCAAATTTAATTCCATTTAGCCAGGGGTTTCAGAGGAGAAGATTAAAATGTGAAAAGTTAACGAACCGATGACGGATGCCAAGTGACGACAAAAGGATGGCAGTAAGGAATAGCACTTTGAATTGACTTAACGTTAGCCCACTTACCATTTATGTTTTTTTTTAAATTAGCAGAATTTCAATGAAACTGCATTGTTTCCCTAGTCATCATGTACAGAGGGTAATGTTGATAAGAATATACACTATTTTTTTTAAATTTTCAGTGAAAGCTACTTGTAACAAGAATAAACTAGATCTATACACAGGGCATTTTCATGTTAAATGGGATAGGTAGTTGTTTTCTTAAATATCCATGGAATATATTTTTCCCTGTGATACTGAAGACACGGTGAGGAAAAACTAAAAGACCTATCAAAAATTATAAATAAAGAGACAAAACCAAGATAGGTTAGGAAGAAAACTAACAAACAGAAAAAAAACAACACCAAAAATTTTAAAAACAAGATGAGCAACGATCCCTTCAAACCAGAGGCTCTCAAGGGCCTGTATTGCCCACCTGGATTTAACTTTTCCACCTTCAGCAAGACTGAAAATTTAAGTGTAGCAGTTAGTATGGCTGGTTTTCCCATCAGGTACAATGTTAAACAAAGTTACGCAGTGGTGGCCATCTTAGTTGACATTCAAGGTTATCAAACACATTTCTAAAAGAGGACCATTGCTGCCAGTAGTCTGGTTCCAGACGGCAAAGTTTAAGGTATGACGAACTGCAAATTAAATTTTCCCATTTGGTTCTATATTAAACTAAGTTCAGCTTTAAGATAAGCTTTGGTGGCCATATTGATTGACTGGCCAGGTCAGCGGCTAGAATTCTGAAAGAGGACCATCTAAAGATCATTGCTGCTAACTTTGGTTCCAATTGGATCAGTAGTTTAAAAAATTTTTTTTTTAATGAATTCCACATAGGGCCCAATGTTAAACATGTTCGGCTGTGGCGGCCATCTCGGTTGATAGTTGAGGTCATCAGACATATTTCTGAAAGAGGACCATCTAAGGACCATTGCTGCCAAGTCTTGTTCCAACTGGCTCAAGGGTTTCAGACAAGAAGAATATTTAATGAATTTTCCCTAAGTGTCCTTATTAAACTAAGTTCGGCTGTGGCGGCCATCTTAGTTGACATTTTGGGTCATTGGACACAATTCTGAAAGAGGACGATCTAAAGGACCATTGCTGCCAAGTCTTGTTCCAATTGACCCAGTTGTTTCAGACAAGAAGATTTTTAAATGAATTCCACATAGGGTCCTAATTGTTGAGTTTTTTATATCAGTCAATCAGAAACAAGAACAGTCCATGGTGGCCATATTTGTAGTCTGATCAGGACAAAATGAGGAAACATTGTAAAGAACATCCCATAGATACTTCCTGTCAACTTTCGTTCCATTTGCCCCAGTAGTTCCACAGAAATTTTTTTTTTAATCAACCAATGGGAAACAAGAATTTTCCATAGCGGCCATCTTTATAAAGGACCTCACATAGATGCTTCCATTTGGCCTAGTGGTTTCAGAGGAGAAGATGAAAATGTTAAAAGTTTATGATGGACAACGACAGACGAAGGACGACTGATGCCAAGTGATGGCAAAAGCTAACATGGCCTTTGGCCAGGTTAGCTAAAAAGGAGTTAAACTCGGACAGTCTAGGGTAAGCAGTTCCTACCTCTTGTAAGAAACCTGCCAAGATGCTCATGTTTAGTCCAGAACAATGTCATCTTTGGTGACATGGACACACCAACTTGTCCATGGCAATTTAGAACTAAAAACTTTGTTAGCTAGATAGATCAAAATTAACAATAGTAAACAGTAAACAAAGAACCAGAGAAGTGAAAAGGCTTAACATCCAGGCGAGCATCCTGATGACATTGGTCAGACTGTACCAATCTTTGAAAAAACCCCCCAAAAAACCCTTGTATAACAGCTATTGTATCAGCAGCTGGGCTCTGTGCAGGAAATCATTTAACTCTCCACAAGTCTTGTTATAATGTATTTGTGGAAAATTTAAACACAATATACTGGAATGTTGTTACTGATGAACGGAAAAAGAGTTGTTATCATTTTTGTTGTAGCGATATGTTTGTATCTCTCTTTGTCAATTTCAAACGGAAGGTCAAGGTAGGAGGCTGACTTTCAATTGTCAGTGGTGTCGTATATTTCAAACTCATTTGGATGGATGAGATGTACATAATCACCAAATCATAATTTGCTTAGTGATAAAACATCATATACTGGAAGCTGAAATCTGTATACATTTTCCATCCTTGAGTACCTCTTGAAGAAAGTCTGTATTGAATGAGTTTAGAAACCAATTGACAAACATATGAGTCCTTTGCATAATAGCCGATAGGGATCCAACTTTAGTTAAGTTTGTCCTTGATGAAAATAGCATGATTGAGAAATAGAAAATTGTCATTTTCAGCATTACTGGTTGTACACAGTGCTAGCTGTAATTTATAATTTCCATCAAGAACTGTTTAGACCTGGTATCCTTGTTGCAAACTAAGCATAATTTACCCAACATGATAATTTGTGAATTTTACAATCAGCAATGGCAAACTTTCAGATCATTAACAAAATACTACGAAGGCAACAATTCAAATTCATCATTCACATGGACCATTGGAACATGAAGTTCCTTTACAACCGGTACACATTTTTTGTCACAGAGTCCACATTCCTTCATTTTCCACTCCCAGTCCATTTTTTGTACTGCAAATAATGATTCAGCTTCATTATGATGCCGAAGCAGCAGTGCATTCTGAAACAGAGGCAATATATCTATCTTAATAACATAATCATATTTTCTTAGACAAAAGTACTGAAAGTAGTGAACGAAATAGAATGTAATTTTATGTTATCAATACAGAATATGTATGAAGTTATAAAACCATGACAAAAGTTATATAGAATCCTAGCTAACTAAGCCTACCTTTTCTTTATCAACTGAGCAAGTATGTAGTTTATGCTTGTACAATTTTTTTTGTAATTTATGAACATTTAAATACCTGAAGTTTTCAAAGAATTATATTTAAAATGTGAAACTTTTTTTTAATTTCAAAATTTACACGAGTCTCTTGGTTGGCAGTCAAGTTTAATTCCATTAAATAGTTAAAATTATGTCAAACTAAAATGTGACACCTGCTCTAATCAATTACTGGTGAGTACATATGTGAGTAAATTTAATTGAATTAAAGTCCAAAAAATATGCAAAAAACAAAACAAAAAAGGACTGAATAACAAGAGGCTCAGTGGGCTAAGCTGTATCGCTCACCTGGCCATTTTGTTTCCCGGATCGGGAAGATTTATGCAAACTTTGTAACGGACCTTCCACAGATGCTCCATACCAAAAATCAGTTCATTTGGCTTTATGGTTTCAGAGAAGAAGTTTTAAATTTCGACCAATCAGAACATGTAAATGCTCATGGCAGCCAATTTGTTTCACGGACCGGGATGATTTATGCAAATTTTGTAAAGGACCTTCGATAGATGTTCCATACCAAAAATCAGTTCATTTGGCTTTATGGTTTCAGAGAAGAAGAAGTTTTACATTTTGACCAATCAGAACATATAAATGCTCATGGTGGCCATTTTGTTTCACAGACCGGAATGAGTTATGCAAACTTGGTAAAGGGCCTTCCATAGATGCTCCATATCAAAAATCAGTTCATTTGGCTTACAGTTTCAGAGAAGAAGAAGTTTTAAATTTCGACCAATTAGGACATTTATATGCTCATGGTGGCCATTTTGTTTCACTGACCAAGAAGATTTATGCAAATTTTGTAAAGGACCTTCCATAGATGCTCCATACCAAAAATCAGTTCATTTGGCCTTAAGGTTTCAGAGGAGAAGAAGTTTTAAATTTCGACCAATCAGAATAGTAAATGCTCATGGTGGCCATTTTGTTTCACAGACCGGGATGAGTTATGCAAACTTGGTAAACGACCTTCCACAGATGCTCCATACCAAAAATCAGTTCATTTGGCTTTACGGTTTCAGAGTAGAAGTTTTAAATTTTGATCAATCTGAACATGTAAATGCTCATGGTGGCCATTTTGTTTCACAGACCAAGAAGATTTATGCGAACTTTGTAAAGGGCCTTCCATAGAAGCTTAAGGCCAAGTTTCAGTTCAATAGGTCTAGGGGTTTCAGAGAAGAAGATGAAAATGTAAAAGTTGGATGACGGACGGATGACGGACGCCAAGTGATGAGAAAAGTTCACATTGCCTTTTTGTTTATTTTGTTAAATATGAGGAACAGTATATCATTACAGCATAAAATCTTAACACAATAACATCCAAGTTGAACTTTTGGACCTGTCTCCCTTTTTCAGGCCTCTAAATATTTACCATGTGGGCCCTTTTTCATTTAATAAGTACAAATGAACAAACCTATATCCCAAAAATAAGTGACAGTAAAAGTACATTTCTATTATAATGTTTTACTTCTATTTAAAGACAAATCCCTCTCATATGCAACTAAGTCAGACATCACGTAACTTTTGTGACGTATACTAACGGCCATTTTGTATTATATTGCCCCATATAAAATGCATAGGTGCTTAAATTAAGTTTAATTTTCTCATTAACCTGACCCGTTTTCTAACTTTTGCAAATCAATCCTTAATATTCAAACATATTTCTATCAAACAATGTTGGTCCTAACAGTTTAATTTTTTATTAAATTCCGACCCTGGAGAATCGTAAAAAAACGCACCTTTTCTGGTCATTTCCCCGTTGACTCAATGCTAAATGTGCCAATACCCATATCTACTTGTACAACAAATAAAGAAATTCCCTAAATAAAATTCAAACTTTGCAACTCGATTTAGTATATTAAAACATATATCTGGCCTAGAATACTACTTAAAACAGTTAAATTTCAGGGCAAATTACGTCCACATCGATTTAAAAAAAGTGAATTTTCGGGATTTTTCAAAATGGCGGAGGGCATCGTCCCTCATTATCTGCATGGTCTGAGTGGTATTTTCATATATATATATGATAATAAATATGGTGTATATTTCATGCAAAACTTGATCAGTTTCTGTTGTCTAATATGTAGATTTGCATTTGGTATTGCTTTATGGTGATGTTTTACTTAAATAGCTTGGTGGCACCGTCCATCTATCCCATGTTGTGTTTTAAGGGGGAGGGGGAAGTTTTGGTTTCTTAAATGATAGTTGTATCAGTTTTAAAAATAAAATAGTTTGCTTGTTTTGAAGATTATTGTAAGGATTGAGAATAAAAATTCTATAGAAAAGAAGGTTGAGTGGTTCAATTGTTGGGATACTATTTTTTGAATAACTATATATGCAATCATGTTGATTCAGCTATTATTCAGTATTGTGCACAGAAAACTGGTGCTATTATCAATGCATGTATGTTGTTAATTCCGCTTCCTAAATTAATATTAACCTGAAATTTGTAATTGTATATTTTTTATGCTTATATTTTAATATTTCAACCTTTGGAGGACTCCTCAAAAACATTTAATTAAAAATGGATAAAACTGAGAACGGAAATGGTTCATAGTACAAGTAAATAGAATTAATTATATAATATGTCAAATTTTTACAATATATAAATACCAAAAAAGATAAATTATTAATTTAAAATAAATTAAAATGTTACTTATCTGACATTTGAAATTATATTTCATCCATGATAATAATAATAATATAATAATAATAATAATAATACTTTATTTCAAGAGGGTAGCACAGTTAGTACAAACTAATCTTCCCTGAGGCCCATGCATTCTTTATGACCACACCCCCCTTCCCTTACACACACACACACACACACCTTTATTAAGATGCTGCATTAATTATAAAAACTGTAGCGTTAAAAATGAAATCACGCTGTTTTTGGTCGGCAAACAGTTTACCCGTATACATACAATGTACCTCTGTACCTTAATTAAGGGTTGGAACAATAAACATCCGGACAGTCAAGGTACAATATACATGTCAAATCGTTAATTAGTTAACACATACAATGTACCTGTGTACCTTGATTAAGGGTTGGAACAATAAACATCCGGACAGTCAAGGTACAATATACATGTCAAATCGTTAATTAGTTATAATTACCTGAAACACACAGCATGTTAATTGCAGAGAACAAAATGTTTTACTTCAGATAAAACTCAAATTTTACCCATTTTTTTGTGGCTTAAAAAAATGAAAAATACCTTGGTACCGTAACCCTTTATCACGTGTAATTATGTTCTTTTGCTAGTTTGTATAAATTGGTGATAAATTTCATATTATTAATTATTGTAATTTCATATTTTGGAATTATAATCCATGTGAAAAGTTTTTTAAAGTGAAGACGAGGAGTA
This sequence comes from Mytilisepta virgata, assembly GCA_028015205.1. Lineage (NCBI taxonomy): Eukaryota > Metazoa > Mollusca > Bivalvia > Mytilida > Mytilidae > Mytilisepta > Mytilisepta virgata. Next base: position 66,792,501 of record CM051521.1, read on the forward strand.
AGTGCTATAATCAACACATGGTTATCGAAGTATGATAAATGCTGGCATGAACGAGACCAGTACACAATAATTGGGTAACCAGTTGATAAGTTTAAACAGAGTTGCCTAACTTAATTATGACCGAAATAGTTGCACATGATTGTTTTTGTGCATAGGGCAGCTCAACGGTATTATGCCGTCTGTGGCTTGTGACGTCGCGATTTCTGCAAATTTCTAACGTTGATCAACGGAAAGAGAAAGACGACTGGCATCAATGGACGGTTCACAAAAGTTAACGTTAAACGATTTTTAAGATAGAAATGCAGTGTATTTAATCATATGTGTCTTAAACTTTTAAAATAAAATAAATATCAACAACAAGAGGCTGTCGAATGACAGCAAACCGGATTTTCCTGCATGGAAATGATGTTTGCAAATCTGGATTCCCAAACAGGATGAAGTAAAGAAATATAATGAATTTTTGTAGGGTTTTGTAGGGTTCAGAAATGGAAAGGCAAAAATCAATCTTGACCTCCTATTTATAGTAAGTGATAAATATTGGAATTTTTGAGAGTATATAAGTACACACACGGTGAAAGTGAAAATCGTCAATATCGGAACGGTGAAAGTGGAAATCGTCAATATCGAACTTGACCTCCATTTTGTCATCAGTAACAACATATTAAAATTTGAAAAGCTTTGGCTGAACAGTTCATAAGTTACCACAGGGACACCACTAGGAAAGCCATTTTTCAATCTTTCAAGAACCATAACTCCTGAACGGTGAAAGTGAAAATCGTCAATTTCGAACTTGACCTCCATTTTGTCATCAGTAACAACATATTAAAATTTGAAAAGCTTTGGTTGAACAGTTCATAAGTTATCACACGGACACCACTGGGAAAGCCATTTTTCAATCTTTCAAGAACCATAACTCCTGAACGGTGAAAGTGAAAATCGTCAATATCGAACTTGACCTCCATTTTGTCATCAGTAACAACATATTAAAATTTGAAAAGCTTTGGTTGAACAGTTCATAAGTTATCACACGGACACCACTGGGAAAGCCATTTTTCAATCTTTCAAGAACCATAACTCCTGAACAGTGAAAGTGAAAATCGTCAATATCGAACTTGACCTCCATTTTGTCATCAGTAACAACATATTAAAATTTGAAAAGCTTTGGTTGAATAGTTCATAAGTTATCACACGGACACCACTGGGAAAGCCATTTTTCAATCTTTCAAGAACCATAACTCCTGAACGGTGAAAGTGAAAATCGTCAATATCGAACTTGACCTCCATTTTGTCATCAGTAACAACATATTAAAATTTGAAAAGCTTTGGTTGAACAGTTCATAAGTTATTGCACGGACACTGTTTGGCAGCCGCCCGTCCGCCCGCCCGGCCGCCCGCCCGCCCGCCCGCCGTACATCACCAATTTAATAACCGATATTTTCCTATGAAAATCCGGTTAAAAATTATCCGATCTGGAGTATATGCACATAATTTTCATATATCTCAGGTCATAAAGTATAATTAGTGAACATGAAATCAACGTTTTATTGTATTTTTTAATTATTATTATTATTATTATAAATTATAATAAATATTATAATTATTATTATCTAATGCAACCGATAGCATTATTTTGACTAATAGATTTTTCTTGTTAATCTTTATCCTTATCGTTATTTGGACGGAAATTCAATTTTTAATATCGTACTGCATACTCCTTACCACTGACTCTTACAGTTTTTTTTGGTGTTAGTATCAATAACATTTCATTACTTTTCATTAAAAAATAAAATAAAATAAAAATTGTAAATATGGTACACCCGAAATCATTTAAATAAATCATTTAACATATGAAATTATTTTATAACTGACGGATACATGTATCTAGCTAGCTTCAGTACACTTGCTATATGTTCAGTTATAATTCCGAATATATCCAGTTCATCTTTATACAACCGCAAATATTTGTGATTTATTTCTGGTGCCATTTTCAGCAGACGACATCTTCGTGAATAAAGTACTGTTAATTTGACACGAAATTTTAACATTCGGATGCAATAAACTGGTAACATTTGGAAGAATCTTGTGTTTTCTGGCAGAAAATAGCTTTTCATCACTGCACTGCGCGAACACTATTTTCAGGAAATTTGTTGGAGTTAGCATCATGATTTTTTCTCATGACCTTGACCTTGAAACCATTTTGAAGGTCACTTGTCCCTGGTGTCAAAACAAAAAACCCCATGCCTCTATCTTGTACCATTATCAAGTTATTAGCCAAAAACCATAAATTCAAATGTTCAAAGGCCAATAACTCATAGAAGATGACGTCATATGACTCGACTTAAATGTAATTTTGCTTCGTCTTGATGTCCCCGACATTTTGCCCATTACATTTTATCAGCTATCTTATACCATCTGAGAGGAGATCTGATAACAAGCAAAATTCAAAAATTAGAATGCCATCTTGACCTTTGACCTTGACCTATTTTAGGTACGAAAAATAGTCCCTGAATATGAAGTGGCATGCTTGTATCTCAACTCTAAGTTAATATTTGCATGAAAAACCAAAAGTGAAATGTATATAAAGGAAAATAACTCTTATAAGATGTCATCAGATCCTTTTCGGCAGATGTGATTAATGTGCGCACAGATGAACGGAAGACATTGCTTAAGGTTTCATGTCGATATCTCTTACAGTTTTTGAGGAGATCTGATAACAGCATAACTGTAACAGGGGAGGAAACTCTTATAATGTACATGGGAACCCTTAGAGGCCTCACCACTTGATAGCTTGTGTCTGACTGATACTTGGTGCCAAATTTCATGTCAATATGTCTAAAAACTTTTCCGAGAGATTTAATTGAATTTTGGCAGGAGAAAGAATAATAATAATAATGATAAGAAATACAGTAAGGTCTTTCCTATGTAAAGGAAAGACCTTAATAACTAGAATTGCCATTTGAAGCAATAAACATAAATGATTTTCAGTTTTTTGGATAATTTCCCGTTTCCATGGCAACCAAATTTTTTTTTTCATGATGGCATCATTACTTTTGGAGATTAACCTTCCTATGCAGTTTGGTGACTTTAAGGATCATTTCCAGTTTTTTGGATATTTTTGCACTGTTTCCATGGTAACCAGAGTCCCATGCCATCTGTAAAAAACTATGCATAGTGCCTCATCTCTATATAAAGTCTGAAGACTTTATGCAATTCCATCTCAGAGAAATTCAATCTAGTTGACATTTTTAAATTTTCAGTTTGTGATGTTTTTGCACTGTTTTCATGGCAAACAGAGTTCCATATACTTCACTGCAATGCAACTTTTGGTGTTCAACATTCCTATGAAGTTTCATGATTTTAGGACTCTCTGGCCCCGAGAAATTTCCTGGACAAAAAAAAAGTTGAATAATAACAATAACTAGAATTGCCATTGCAAGCAATAACAGACGTCACCCGGAACAAATGGAATACTTATGTTCCAAAACATTTATATAAAGTTTTGTAAAATCTGATATTATATGAAGTAATTTTCATTTTTTTGGAATTTCTGCATCATTACCATGGCAACCAGAATTCTATGCTATTGTTTAGGAACTATGCATGGTACTTCATCTTTATATGATGTTTGAAGACTGACTGCATAAACATGTGCAAAAAAAATTCAACAAAATGATTTTCAGTTTTTTGAATATTTTCGAGTCGTTTCCATGGCAACCAAATTTTTTGGCATCATTACTTTTGGACAGTAACCTTCCTATGCAGTTTGGTGACTTTAAGGATGATTTCCAGTTTTTTGGATATTTTTGCACTGTTTCCATGGCAACCAGAGTCCCATTCCATCTGTAAAAAACTATGCATAGTGCCTCATCTCTATATAAAATTTAAAGACTTTATGCAATTCCATCTCAGAGAAATTCAATCTAGCTGACATATTTTAATTTTCAGTATTTGATGTTTTCGCACTGTTTCCATGGCAACCAGAGTTCCATATACTTCACTGCAATGCAACTTTTGGTGCTCAACATTCCTATGAAGTTTCATGATTTTAGGACTCTCAGGCCCTGAGAAATTTCCCAGATAAAAAAAAGTGGAATAATAATAATAATAATAAAAGGTAATTTGTGCCTAGCACAAATGATAAGGTCTTTCCTTTTCACGTTTCCAGTGTTGCAATAAAGAGGCCCTGCCCCCTTTTTTTTTTGGAAAGGGACGTAACTTTTGGGAAATAAATAAAATAGACAAAAAAAAACAAAAACAAAAAACAAAAAAAAATAATTAAAAACCAATTGTTCAGAGAACAATTGAAGGTCTTTCTACCTCAATTGCACATATGTTGATAAAAAAATTGAGGTTTAAAATATAATTGTTGGTTTTAGAGCATAGCTAAGCTTTCAGCAATTGCAAAAATATATGTTCTATGTACTTTTGATTTAAATAAGGGAGGTATTATGCTAATTCCCGTATTACAAATATCAATTCTGGTTTGATATGATCGATAATTTCACAATTGTTAAACAAGAGGCTCACCAGAGCCTGTATCGCTCACCTGGAGTCTGGTTTTCATTGGACAATTAATCAACTATTTGACCAAGTTTGTTGCAATTGGATCAATTGTTCAGGGAAAATTTGTTGAAGATTTATTTTTCATAAGGTTTAATGTTAAAATATGTCCCCTGATGGTAGTAGTCCTGGCAGGAAGTTGATAAAATCGACCAGGAATAAAGGTGAACCTTAAATAAATGTAACAGAACCCGACCTAAAATTACACAAACCAATAACTCCTAAATAGAATTTGGGATTCCCTTCAAAATTTCAGGGTAGGTAGATCTCAACATGGCAACATTTTTCAAACTTACATTTCACTTCTATCTCAAATAGTTTTGGAGATAAATGACGAAAAATGTTAAATGTTGGAATTGGCCAAATGGTTTCTGAGGAGAAGATGTTTGAATGAAAAGCTAACGACGGATGGACGACGGACGGATGACGGATGCCAAGTGATGGCAAAAGCTCACCCTGGCAATAGCCAGGTGAGCTAAAAAATATATGGACTGCTAGTTTGAATAACCAAGAAAAATGTTTTTTTCTGGTTAACTAAATGTTTGTGATGAATTATAATGTTTTGCACTATAAACATCAAAAATGTCATTAATATGACCTTAAAAATTGACAATTCTAGACGTTTTTGATGGGTTGTAACATTGTCACATTAATAAACATTCCAATACATTGAAAACATCTAATAAAATGCTCCGCTGGGCGCAGCTTGATACGACCGCAGAGGTCGAACCCTGAACAGTTGGGGCAAGTATGGACACAACATTCAAGCTTGATACAGCACTGAATTTGGTTGATTGATTGATTGTTGCTTAACGTCCAGTGGCAAATATTTCATGCATCTTCATGACGAGAACCAGTTCAATTTATCAAACAATTCAATTAGGGGTGGGATGGGACACAAAGGGGAACCAATTTTGACTGCCACTGTAAAAGGAGGATGGTTGGGTAGGGTCGGATAATTTAGCCTCCTGTAGCGGCCATCAGCCTACTCTTTTTCGAAAACTACAGAAGGGGTCTTTAGCGTGCAGGGAGTGTGGCATTCTCCACACGTTACCCACTACGGTCCGCGGTCAGGCTTTCCGTATTATGACCTGACAACCCCCCCAACGAGACTGAATTTGGATTGTGAATAAATATTTGACACAGCATAGGTTTCTGACACAGAATTAATGTGGTCTAAGAACTTAAAATTTTTTAATTTACCTATTCAAACAATATCAGTATTATTTGTTTTTATATATAAATCAGAAATAACCAATTTAAAATTTAAAATTGGGCACACATATCAATTTCTTGCTATTGCGCAATACTGTGCAATTGAAGATTTCTTGCTATTGTGCAATACTGTGCAATTGAAAATTCCCCCCCCCCCCCCCCCAAAAAAAAAATAAATAATTTACCCCTTTTTTAGCTTTTGTGCAATACACTATGAAGTTGCACATTGACCCCCCCCCCCCCTCCCAAAAAAAAAACCAAAAAACAATAAAATTTATTGTAACCCCCCTTTTTTTGCTAAAAGAAATTTGAAATTTCCTTTTTAATTTATGAAATATGAAATGAGAAAAAAAATTAAATGTGTTTGGATTACCTCCCTTAGCCCACCAAGATAATATCATACATTTCTATTTACTTATACTAAAGTTATTGTGCAAAAACCAAGAAAAATGCTTATTTGGGCCCTTTTTTAGCCCCTAATTCCTAAACTGTTGGGATCAAAACTCCAAAAAATGGTCATAAACCTTGTGTTAAAATTTCATAGATTTCTATTTACTTATACTAGAGTTATTGTGCGAAAACCAAGAAAAATGCTTATTGGGCCCTTTTTTGGCCCCTAATTCTTAAACTGTTGGGACCAAAACTCCCAAAATCAATCCCAACCTTCCTTTTGTGGTCATAAACCTTGTGTTTAAATTTCATAGATTTCTATTAACTTATACTAAAGTTATAGTGCGAAAACCAAATGTCTACAGACTCCGACGGACGACGACGACGACGCCAACGTCATACCAATATACGACCGCAAAAATTTTGCGGTCGTATAAAAACGTCTATAGAAATAACGTTCCCAGAAATGACGTCATCAGAAGTAATGCCTAAATTTCACGCTTTCAATAACTTTAATTGCTTTAAAAATCTGAAAAAAACCTTATGAAATGTGAAAAAATGCAAAATGCATAATCTAGGTCATGAACTTGACAATGACCTTGTGACCTATTTCAAGGTAATTGGTCGCTGAGGTCATTGCAGAAGACCCTATGCCATTATTATTTACCATCGTCAAGTTATAAACGAAAAACCGTAAGTTTGAACATTCTAGGGGCAATCACTACCAAAAGATGACGTCATACAACTTAAACTCAATGAAACAAAGTTGCGCATCAATGTCCTAAACATTTCCACCATTACATTTCCTTGGCTATCTACAACCATTTCACAGGAGTAGTGATAACAAGCAAATATCAAATAATAGAACTTGAACTTGACCTTTGACCTTGATGCCAATTTGAAGGTTATCAATCCTTGATGTCAAAACAAAAGACCCCATGCCTTTATCATGTACCATTGTTGAGAAATAAACGAAAAACCGAAAATTTAAACACCTATAAAATGATGTCTTACAACTTTTATGGAAAAGTAACAAAGCTAGGTCTCAACGTCCTTAACATTTTCTCCATTACATTTTATCAGCTAACTTTTACCGTTTCAAAGGAGAAGCGATAACAAGCAAAAGTCAAAATTTAGAACTTGACCTTGACCTTTGACCTTGATGTCAAAACAAAAGAGCCCATGCCTTTATCATGTACCATTGTTGAGAAATAAACGAAAAACTGAAAATTTAAACGTTCTAGGAGCAATTACGCCTATAAAATGATGTCATACAACTTTTATGGAAATGTAACAAAGCTAGGCCTCAACGTCCTTAACAATTTTCTCCATTACTTATTATCAGCTATCTTTTACCATTTCAGAGGAGAAGCGATAACAAGCAAAAGTCAAAATTTAGAATGTGACCTTAACCTTTGACCTTGACCTCATTTTACTTGTTAAGGGTCATGGACCCTAAATACAAGGTTTCATGTTCATATCTCAACTCTAAATAACAATTTGTATGATACACCAAAAGTGAAAGTCGTTTGAAGGGAAATAACTCCTATGAAATGTCGTCAGATCCTTTCCGACCAAATGGAACAAAGTTGTGCTGAGATAAACTGAAGACATTGCAAAAGATTTCAGTTCGATATCTTTAACGGTTACATAGAAATAAAGACAACAAGAAAAGGAGGGGGCGGGGAAATACCTCCTATAAGGAAAAGCGATCAGTTACACAGGGTCAATGGTGAAATTGTAATCACTGTATGATATCATGGGCCAAAAATCCTTTTGATATGTCAAGGAACAAAAAAAACATGTCAGATGGCAGAAGAAAAAAAAAAAAAAAAAAAAAAATTAAAAACCAATTGTTCGTCTTTCCACCTCAATTGCACATATGTTGATAAAAAAATTGAGGTTTAAAATGTAATTGTTGGTTTTAGAGCATACATGTAGGTAAGCTTTCAGCAATTGCAAAAATATATGGTTCTATGTAGTTTTGATTGAAATAAGGGAGGTATTATGTAGCGCTACTTCCCATATTACAAATATCACTTCTGGTTTGATATGATAGGTAATTCACAATTGTTAAAAAAAATATATGGACTGCTAGTTTGAATAACTAAGAAAAATGTTTATTTCTAATTAACTAAATGTTTTTGATGAATTATACTGTTTTGCACTATAAACATCAAAAACGACATTAATATGACCTTAGAAATTGACAATTATAGACGTTTTCATGGGTTGTAACATTGTCACATTAACTAACATTCCAATATATTCAAAACGTCTAAAAACGTCTTCAGAAATACAACGTTCCCAGAAATGATGTCATCAAAAGTAGTGCCTGAAATTCACGCTTTAAATAACTTTAATTGCTTTAAAAATCTGAAAAAACCGTATAAAGTGTGAAAAAATGCAAAATACGTAATCTAGGTCATGACCTTGACCTTTGACCTTGTGATTTATTTTAAGGTCATTGGTCGCTGAGGCCATTGCAGAAGACCCCATGCCATTATTATGTACCATCATCAAGTTATAAATGGAAAACCTTAAGTTTGAACGTTATAGGGGCAATTATTCCCAAAATATGATGTCATACAACTTTAACTCAAATGAAAGAAAGTTGCGCATCAATGTCCTAAACATTTCAACCATTACATTTCTTTGGCTATCTACAACCATTTCAGAGGAGTAGTGATAACAAGCAAATGTCAAATAATAGAACTTGACCTTGACCTTTGACCTTGATGCCAATTTGAAGGTTATCAGTCCTTGATGTCAAAACAAAAGACCCCATGCCTTTATCATGTACCATTGTTGAGAAATAAACGAAAAACCGAAAATTTAAACATTCTAGAGGCAATTACGCCTATATAATGACGTCATACAACTTTTATGCAAATGTTACAAAACTAGGTCTTAACGTCCTTAACATTTTCTCCATTACATTTTATCAGCTATCTTTTACCGTTTCAGAGAAGTGATAACAAGCAAAAGTCAAAATTTAGAATGTGACCTTAACCTTTGATCTTGACCTCATTTTACTTGTTAGGGGTCATGGACCCTAAATACAAAGTTTCATGTCAATATCTCAACTCTAAATAACAATTTGTATGATACACCAAAAGTGAAAGTCGTTTGAAGGGAAATAACTCCTATGAAATGTCGTCAGATCCTTTCCGACAAAATGGAACAAAGTTGTGCACAGATAAACTGAAGACATTGCAAAAGATTTTAGGTAGATATCTTTTACGGTTAAAGAGAAATAAAGATAACAAGAAAAGGAGGGGGCGAGAGATAACTCCTATAAGGAAAGGTGTTCGGTTACACAGGGTGAATGGTGAAATCATAATCACTGAAAAAATCCTTTCGATATGTCAAGTAACAAAAAATATCTCAGACGGCAGAAGAAGAAAAAAAAAATAATAATCAGAACAAAAGCAAAAGATCTTTCCACGGGAAGTGGAAAGACCTAATAATCAGAACAAAAGCAAATGGTCTTTCCATGGAAAGTGGAAAGACCTAATGAAGTAGCAATATCTCTTTTTCTGAAGGTGGGACGGGCCTTTTTTTTATTTATTTGTTTATTTATTTTTTTTTTGTAGGTAGCAAGTTTTCCATGGATTGCTGAATACAAGTGGGGGGAGGGAGGGGGGGGGCATTGTATTTTTATTTCTCTAGAAACACAAGTGACAGTAAAAGTACATTTCTACTATAATGTTTTACTTCTATTTTAGGAACGCTAAATCATTGTAAATCATGTGATGTGCATTTATATACGTCTGGACTTAGGTTATTTCTTTCTTTTCGAGAGAGGATGTCGTCGGGTGAACATGGCACAGGATAATGCAATTTGCTGTTTAGTATGGAAATAGTCATAAATACAAAACTGTGTGTACGTGTACACATTTACTTATGTCAGAATGAAGATTCATGTAGAAATTTCATCTCACGATTTATTTATTTCTATTTCTGGTACCATTTTCAGCAGACGACATCTCCGTGAATAAAGTATTGTTAATGTCACACTAAATTTTGACATTCGGATGGATAAATTAGTAACAATTGGATGAATCTTGTGTTTTCTGGCTGAAAATAGTTTTTTATTACTGCACTGCGCGAACACTATTTTCAGGAAATTGGTTGGAGTAAGCGTCATAATTTTTTCTCATTAACAAAGCCCTGGATATCCCTAGCTGTCTGCCAAATATCAGCCCTGAAAGACCTCAATAATCATGCAAAAAAGAGACAGATCTTTCCCAAAAACTTTAAAAATTTGATGCTAGTGAAATTATGTTGAATTAGATCATTTTTAAGCAATTTTTACTACCCCCCCCCCCCCCCTTCTAAAATTGAAAAAATGCTTTTTGAAACCTACTTATCACTGTCATCAATTTGCCACACTTTTTAAGTTGATATCATGAAAAAAGTTCACTTCCGGTTGATATTTAAAAAAAATTGGAATGTGATCTTGACCTAATTTTACTTGGTACGAAAAATTGTCCCTAAATATGAAGTGGCATGCTTGTATCTCAACTCTTACTTAATATTTACATGAAAAACCAAAAGTGAAATGTATATAAAGGGAAATAACTCCTATAAGATGTCGTCAAGATCCTTTATGGGAGATGTAATTAATGTGCGCACAGATGAACAGAAGACATTGCAAAAGGTTTCATGTCAATATGTGTTAGGGTTTTTGAGGAGATCTGATAACAGGCATAACTGTAACAGGGGAGGATACTCTTATAAGGTACATGGGAACCCTTAGCGGCCTCACCACGTGATAGCTTATGTCTGACTGATAATTGGTGCCAAATTTCATGTCAATATGTCTAAAAACTTTTCTGAGAGATTTAATTGAATTTAGGCAGGAGAAAGAATAATAATTAAAGGTACATTTGTTCCAACAACAAATAGGAAGGTCTTTCACAGTATCTCTTTTGATTCTCTATTAAAATAACTATGGTTGCTAAGAACTTTTTCATCTTGTAAAATGTTGCTATAGTTCTTAAAATGACCTTGAGATATGGCCTTGACCTTAGGAACAAATTGAAGTTCTTTTTATTCTCTTTGGAAATAACTATGGTTGCTAAGGACTTTTACATCATATAACATGGATTGCTATGGTCTTTTGAAGTGATATGTCCTTGACCTTGGTGACAAATTGTTGATCTTTTTATTCCCTATTGAAATAACTATGGTTGCTGAGGACTTTAAGTAGGTTGCTATTGTGCTTTTGAAATGACCTTGATCTATGACATTGACCTTGATACCGCATTGTACCTATTTTTATCCTCTACTGAAATAACTATGGTTGCTAGGGACTTTTTTCATTAAATAAGAAGGGTTGCTATATGACCTTGACCTTTGACTTTTATCCCAAATTGTGTATTTTGTATTACTGGTCTGTTTTGCTATTGAAAGTATCATTCTATCTAGCATACATTTCGAGGTAAATGCAAAAAACCTTTAAAAGGTCCATTTTTTACAATTTTTGGGCCATAGTCCCATAAAGTTTGGTCCAATGTATTTGGACCTTATGTAACGTAACAAATATAGTACTCATCATTTTCTCCGTTTATTGTCTACTTCTATCTGTTACGGTTTAAAGTGATGACAAAGTACAAGGTCAAAGGTCAAGGTCATTAATGAACTTTGACCTTGACTTGGTTCAATGCAGTATTTGGTCCAATGACCAACGGTGAAGGTCTCATCCTTGTACGACTTTCGGTTTACGAGAAAAATTTTTTGGCAGAAAGTGTTTTTACGTAAGGGGAAATAACCCATATATCAACACTTTGGATCGCTTGGACTTAAATGTAACGAATCATACTGAGGATAAGCCAAACAATTACCACCATTCAAATTTCTTGTAAGTCTTAAAAAAAGGTGCAAAAACAATAGTCTCCAAATCTTCGGTTTGGGCAACTTTAATAATAAAAAAGAAACATAGAACTATAATTAACACTGCAAGCAATAGCTGATCTCACCCCGAACTGTTGCCCCTTACCTTTTTACGTTTCTATGACAACAGCAGCCATTTTGTAAATTTTGAAACCTCAAAAGTTGGGGAGACACTAACACATCCATTTTATACAGTTTGAAATACCTTTGGAGCAAAAAATTTTAACAAAAATCCTCCCTTTTTTGTTTCCATGGCAATAGTGAATAAAATGCTCCGCTGGGCGCAGCTTGATATGACCGCAGAGGTCGAACCCTGAACAGTTGGGGCAAGTATGGACACAACATTCAAGCTTGATACAGCACTGAATTTGGATTGTAAATAAATATTTGACACAGCATATGTTTCTGACACAGAATTAATATGGTCTAAGAACTTAAAAATTTTTAATTTACCTATTCAAACCATATCAGTATTATTTGCTTTTATATATAAATCAGAAATAACCAATTTAAAATGGAAAATTTTAAAGAAGTTTAATTATGGACCCTTTGGACCTTAATGTAGACCAATTTGAAAACGGGACCAAAAATTAAGAATCTAAACACACGGTTAGATTCGGCATATCAAAGAACCCCAATAGTTCAATTTTTGATGATTCAATTTTTGATGAAATCAAATAAAGTTCAATTTTGGACCCTTTAAACCTCAATGTGGACCAATTTGATAACCGGGCCCAAATAGTCCCAAAAATTAGATGTTGATTAGAATTTACATATAACTATATAGTTCTTGGATATTGTAGAAAAAACATACTACAGATCTTGAATAGAAAGAGAGGAAAAGGGATCAGACACAAGATAAATTCCACAGTTAAGTCTGATTGCAACCTTTAAATGCTTTCATGCAAAAACAAAATTTTCAGAATCCCGTGAACACGTCATGATCTTTTTGACAACTGTATTTCATTATGTCAGATAAATTTAGTAAGATTTCAAATGACCACTTTCCTCAGTGCTTTATGCACTTTGATTATATGTAAAAGTTGAATTTTGCGTCGCCTTTATGCAAATGAATGAAAATGTAAGAGAAAAATCCTGTTGTTATTGACTTCAGTGGGTAAAAGGTCGACAAGGTCACTTACTTAGAGAAGAAATTTTTGTTTCGATCTGCGATTTCGCGGGTGTGTTATGGCGTAATTTTTAAAACTGTAAACCCGTCCATCTCAAATTAAAAGTAGATACATGTATATTTTTGTGTTAACCCGTTTAATGAATTTTTGCAGGGTATTGCTACTGGCCGGGGATTTTTTTTTTTTAATATGTCTTCCCCCAGGATGATATATTGTTTTTGTTCCGTTTCTTTGGTTTTTTTTTTCTTTTTTCTTCCACCTAATATTTTGCGGATGAGTTCTCAGAGATGGTTGGAACAATCTTTATTAACTTTCACAGTAATGATGATCACCAAGTCTAGTTGTGCATGTAACATTAAATTTTTTCAAAATGGCTGCCGTTGCCATGGAAAAAGAAAAAGTATGAAAATTTTTGGAAAACTTCAATTTTATTTTTTTCAGTATCTGCCCAGCCAATATTTTTGAAACTTTGAAGGATTATCCCTTGCATCATGTCAAACTGATTTCTGCCAAAAAATTGGAATCCGTAGGACAAACTTTTTATACGACCGCAAAATTTTTGCGATCGTATATTGGTATGATGTTGGCGTCGTCGTTGTCATCCGAAGACATTTGGTTTTCGCACTATACCTTTAGTATAAGTTAACAGAAATCTATGAAATTTATATACAAGGTTTATGACCACAAAAGGAAGGTTGGGATTGATTTTGGGAGTTTTGGTCCCAACAGTTTAGGAATTAGGGACTAAAAAGGGCCCAAATAAGCATTTTTCTTGGTTTTTGCACAATAACTTTAGTATAAGTACATAGAAATCTATGAAATTTAAACACAAGGTTTATGACCACAAAAGGAAGGTTGGGATTGATTTTGGGAGTTTTGGTCCCAACAGTTTAGGAATTAGGGGCCAAAAGGGTCCAAAATTAAACTTTGTTTGATTTCATCGAAAATTGAACTATTGGGGTTCTTTGATATGCCGAATCTAACCGTGTATTTAGATTCTTAATTTTTGGTCCTGTTTTCAAATTGGTCTACATTAAGGTCCAAAGGGTCCAAAATTGAACTTAGTTTGATTTTAACAAAAATTGAATTCTTGGGGTTCTTTGATATGCTGAATCTAAACATGTACTTAGTTTTTTTATTATGGGCCCAGTTTTCAAGTTGGTCCAAATCGGGGTCCAAAATTAAATTTTGTTTGATTTCAACAAAAATTGAATATATGGGGTTCTTCGATATGCTGAATCTAACCATGTATTTATATTTTTGATATTTGGCCCGGTTATCAAATTGGTCCACATTGAGGTTTAGAGGGTCCAGAATTGAACTTTATTTGATTTCATCAAAAACTGAATTCTTGGGGTTCTTTGAATCTAACCATGTATTTAGATTTTGGATATTGGAATACCACAAAGGGATGGTAAGAATTGTCTTTGGTAGTTATGGTCAAACCGTTAAGGAATAAGGCGCAAAAAGGGGAGAAAAGGGTTTCCAGGTTAATGGACAATTACTTGAGTACAAAACAATTTAAAAGGCAGTGTAAGGTTGGTAATTGAAACTCATTTGAATATCTGCCCTAAACTGCTTTTAAATTATTTATATTGGAAATTTGCCAAAAAATTTATTATTAATAAATTCCATTGGAAATTTGCCAATAACTTTAGTTTAATGAACTTCATTGGAAATTTGCCAATATAAAATGTTGCTGATGAAGCTTTTTTGTTTATCTCACCTAAACTGCTTTTAAATTATGTATATTGGAAATTTGCCAAAAACTTTATTATTAAATTTCTGATTTATATATAAAAGCAAATAATAATGATAAGGCCAGAGATACACACCAAACAGGATGTGTAAATTATTATAATAAGTATTGTGCAATAGCAAGAAATTTTCAATTGCACAGTATTGCGCAATAGCACGAAATCTTCAATTGCACAGTATTGCGCAATAGCAAGATATCTTCAATTGCACAGTATTGCGCAATAGCAAGAAATTGATATTTTGGCCCGGTTATCAAATTGGTCTACATTAAGGTTTAAAGGGTCCAAAGTTGAACTTTATTTGATTTCATCAAAAATTGAATCATCAAAAATTGAAGTATTGGGGTTCTTTGATATGCCGAATCTAACCGTGTATTTCGATTCTTAATTTTTGGTCCCGTTTTCAAATTGGTCTTCATTAAGGTCCAAAGGGTCCAAAATTAAACTTCTTAAAATTTTCCATTTTAAATTGGTTATTTCTGATTTATATATAAAAGCAAACAATACTGATATGGTTTGAATAGGTAAATTAAAATTTTTTAAGTAGACCACATTAATTCTGTGTCAGAAACCTATGCTGTGTCAAATATTTATTCACAATCCAAATTCAGTGCTGTATCAAGCTTGAATGTAGGCTTGTCATTGGCATAATGATTATCCCTGCCAGCAGTTTCGTAGCTATTCTGAAACACTGATGACACACCCAGTGTTTAAAGGGGTGGGACATGAACTCTGAGGATATCTGAGCTTTTCACAAAGAATAAAAATGTTTATAATTAAGGGGCAAGGATCTCAATGTCTTTTGTTGAATTTTTACGAGGGAATACCCCCATTCCCCGGGCAATATGTAAAATCATTTATTGGGTCGCCTTAAGGGGAATTAGAAATATATGTGGTTACAGGGTATGGAGTTAAATGGTTTATAAGATTTGAACATAGCATATTAAAACGTGTTAAAGGGATAAACATTTTTACAGATTTCGAAATAATTAAAAATTATTGATATGAGGGGCTCTCAGATAATTGAACATTATTAATTTGATGGGAGTGGTGATAACTCCCTGTGGAAGCGAGGAATGTGTCACTTGGTGCGTCTTACCATGGGGAATAAGAAAATATATGGTTTAGGGGTGGGGATTTTTACGGTTTATGAGATAATTGGACATTATTGATTTATGGGTGTGAGGATCACCCTACTGAAAGAATAAGGTTCATGTCATTTAATGCATCTTGTTATGGAGAATAATAAAATATATGATTTAAAGCTATGGATTTTAATTGCATATGAAATTTTTCAAAATTATCGACTTTGGGGGAAGGAGATGACTCCCCTAGAGGAACAACATATATGTCATTTAATAGGTGTTGTCACGGTGTATAATAAAATATATGATATGAGATGGTTATTGGTCACTGCCGTAGTTTTTCGATGAAAAAAAATCCCCTATAGGATCCTATAGTAAACCCCTAGCCTTTTTGAACTGCTCATTATACATCCGAGTAACCCCCATCAAAAAATGAATAGTATTAGGCACATCTAGTAATATTGATCTTTCATAATTGAAAACCTTAGATCCATATCTCTGACGGTTATTGAGAACTCGAACGAACAAAATCAGAGAGGAAAATAAAATGTTCGATAAAGATCACAAATCAAAATTTATAAGTCTCCCAATTTGTTTGGGAGACATAATAAACAAGAATTAATATCATTAAAATCAAACCTTGTCATCCATGCTTTTTACCTAAGAACAATTCATAAGGATTTGGTCTGAACTCCTGATTTTTAAAATTTTTTGGTAACAATGTCAGAGGTTTGGACCCCAAGATATAATTTTGAAAGGGGAACAACTAAATAATATTCTGCCAAAATTTTGTCTCAATACACCTAACAGTTTCAGAAGAGAAGATTTTTTCATACTTTTTGCCGACTTTTCTATTTTTTTGTAACCAAAATCATATCCTCTGACCCAATTTTGAAAGGGGACCCCCAAGGACCAAAGTTTTGTCCCAATTGCCCAAGTAGTTTCAGAGTAGATTTTTAATTCTTTTTCTGCTTTAAGTAACAGCCATATTGGACAGAAGTCTGGATCACGGATCCCCAGACTCAATTTGAAAGGGGACCATCCAAGGACCATTCCAGCAAAGTTTCAGAGTAGATTTTTTAAGGAGAGTTTATGCTGGATGACGACAAACAATGGATGGCAATAGCTCAAATAGCTCTTTAGGCCATGTGTGCTAAAACTGACAAGGGCCACGGTTTGACATTGGAAACCCAAAATCATTCCAATAAAAATTTTATACAACAGAAGTTACTTTCTTTGAATGTGTCATTCAAATCAATTCAAAAGTTGAGGAGTTGCAGATAGAAGAAAGTGTGGTGATAATGATGACAAAAGATAATGATGCAAGATCCCTATGTGTTGATACTGCTGTGCAGATGACACAAATATTTACTCTTCTGCTAAAATACCAACCTTAATTTTTTCAAACTTATCCTCAACATCTTTAAGCCAAGAAAGAAATTGTCGACCATTGTATCTGGATCTTGATGTCTTTTCCTTTTCATCAGTCTAAAGAAAAATAAAACAGTATGGAATTATAAATTTACTAAATATTACAAGCTTTTACAAGGGTGCTTATATCTATAATCATAAATACAGAATCTCAAAGACTAATCCAAGATACGGTGACTTTACCTGTTAACAAGAGGCTGCCAAGAGCCTGAATCGCTCACCTGTTATTTTTTGTGTCGATCTTGTGTTAAGATTTTTTTTGCTATTTAATGTATACTGTCGCATTTTTCATCTTAATACTGATTGTACAGCTAAAATATAGAAACCTGAAGCCATATATATATGGTTGCTAGGGACTTTTTCATCGGTTGCTATGAACTTTTTCAATGACCTTGACCCTTGAACCTCCAGTTTACTTTAACAGCTACAATTCAATTTGTTTCAAGTTATGCTCTAAACATCTGTGACAATATGTCAGACCATTATTTTTACTGATAATTATTGTTTAAATGTAAATAATCTTTCAAGGTCAAAAACTACTATAAGGGGTCAATTGACGATATTGGTTATGTTGACTTATTTGTAGATCTTATTTTGCTGAACATTTTTGCTTTTTATAGTTTGTCTTAATCTATAATAATATTCAAGTTAATAACCTAAAACTTGCAAAATTTCCTTAAAATTAACAATGCAGGGGTAACAACCCAAAAATTGGTTGACTGATTCGTCTGAAAATTTCATGGCAGGTAGATCTTGACCTCATCAACATTTTTCCTTCTTGTCAGTTTTGCTCTAACTGCTTTAGTTTTTGAGATATGAGCCAAAAAGTGCAATTTTCACCTGTGTTTTATTTTTAGCCACGGCAGCAATGTTTCTCGATGGACAATAAAATAAAACACAAACTTTATACAAGATACCCTATTCAACTTTCAATCTAAGTTTGGCTGAAATTGATCCTTTAGTTTCAGGAGAAGATTTTTGAAAGTTTACAAAGATGATAAAAAAAAAATGTGAAAAATTGTCTTTAAAGGGCAAAAACTACTATAAGGGTCAATTAACGCTTTTGGTCATTTGCTTATTTGTAGATCTTACTTTGTTGAACATTTTTGCTGTTTATAGTTTGTCTTATCTATAATACTATTCAAGATAACCTAAACTGCTAAATTTCCTTAAAATTAACAATTCAGGAGCTATAACCCAACATTTGTCTGAAAATTTTATAATTTTCTGCTCTAAAGCCAAAAACTGCAGTTCACACCCTATTCTATTTTTAGCCATGGCGACCATGTTTCTCGACAGTTTACAAAATAAAACACAAACATCATACCAGATACCCCAAGGATCATTCCACTTAGGTTTGGCTAAAAATGGTTCAGTAGTTTCAGAGAAGGTCTTTGAAAAAGTTTACGATGGACGGGTGGACGACAGATGCCAAAAGATAGCAAAAGCTTACGTCCTTTTAGGACATTTAAGCAGAAAACCAGATCCTTAAGTGTACATCTTCATTACCTCAACAATTAAGGAAAGTATTGAAAAATGTGTTAGGGAAACTACAACTAGAGGCTCTCAAGAGCCTGTATCGCTCACCTGGATTTAACTTTTCACCTTGAGCAGACCTAAAAATTTAAGTGTTGCAGTCAATTTGGCTGGTTTTTCTATAGGATTCTATGTTAAACTAATTTAAGCTGTTGCAGTCATCTTGGTTGACAGTCCAGGTCAACGGATACATATCTAAAAGAAAACCATCTAAGGACCATTTCTGCTAAGTCTTGTTCTAACTGGCTAAGCGGTTTCACACCAGAAGATTTTTAAATGAATTTTCCTATAGGGTCCAATATTAAACAAAGTTTGGTGTGGCAGCCATCTTGGTTGACAATCCGGGTGATTGGACATATTTCTGAAAGAGGACCTCCTAAGGACCAATATTGCCAATTCTGGCTCCAATATGTCAAGTGGTTTCAGACAAGAAGATTTTTCAATGAATTTTTCCATAGGGCCCTATGTTAAACTAAGTTCGGGTGTGGCAGCCATCTTGGTTGAGTCTGGGTCATCACACAAAATTCTGAAAGAGGACCATCTGAGGACCATTGCTACCAAGTCTAATTCTAATTGGCTTAGTGGTTTCAGACGAGAAGATTTTTGAGTGAATTTCCCATAGGGTCCTATGTTAAACTAAGTTCTGCTGTGGTGGCCATCTTGATGCACAGTCCAAGAAATCAGACACATTTCTGAAAAAGGACCTCCTAAGGACCAATGCTGCCAAGTCCTGCTCCAATATGTCAACTGGTTTCAGAAAAAAAATTTTTCAATGAATTTTCCTACAGGGCCCTATGTTAAACTAAGTTTGGTTGTGGCGACCATCTTGGATGACAGTCCAGGTCATTGGAAACACCTCTGTAAGACGACCATCTAAGGACCATTGCTGCCAAGTCTGGTTCCAATTGGTCAAGTGGTTTAAGACAAGAAGATTTTTCAATGAATTTTCCCATAGGGCCCTATGTTAAACTAAGTTCGGCTGTGGCGGCCATCTTTGTTAACAGTTCGGGTCATTGGACATATTTCTGAAAGAGAATCTCCTAAGAACCATTACTGCCAACTTTGGTTCCAACTGGCCTTGTAGTTTCATATAAGAAGATTTTTGAAATTCACACCCCCCTTTTTTTCTATTTTTAGTAACAGCAGCCGTGTCAGTTGGAAGTCGGGGATGCCAGACATAATTAAGGAAGGGGTCCACCAAAGGACCATTCCACCACAGTTTGGTCTCAATTGGCCCAGTGGTTCGAGAGGAAAAGATCTTTAAAGGAAAGTTTACGCGGGATGCCATCTTTAAAGGGCAAAAACTCTTATAAGGGGTCAATCAATGATTTTGGTCATGTTGACTTATTTGTAGATCTTACTTTGTTGAACATTTTTGCTGTTTACAGTTTGTTTTTATCTATAATAATATTCAAGATGATAACCTAAAACTGCAAAATTTCCTTAAAATTAAAAATTCAGGGGCAATAACCCAACAAAGGGTCGACCGATTCGTCTGAAAATTTCATGGCAGGTAGATCTTGACCTGATGAGATATAAGACAAAAACTGCAGTTTACCCCTAAGTTCTATTTTAAGCCATGTCAGCCATGTTAGTTAGCAGGCTGGGGGGTCAGACATATTTTTTAAACTATATATCCCAATGATGATTGTAGCCAAGTTTGGTTACATTTGGTCCAGTAGTTTCAGAGGAGAAGATTTTTATAAAAGTTAACAGACGACGGACGCCAAGTGATGAGAAAAGCTAACTTGACCTTTCAGGTCATGGGGAGCTAAAAACCAGAGACTCCAGAGCCTGAATCACTTACTTGGATTTTAGGTGACCACAACTGACAGAGCACTTCTAGATACTATATATGTAAAGAATGGAAACAGGTCAACCCCCCCCCCCCCCCCCCCCCAACTGCAAAAATGCCCCAACTTTCGTAATTTTACCCTTGCCAAAATGCCCCACCACCAAAACACTCCCAAGTCTTACCACCATCTAAAAAATGTCCCATCTTTCATTATTCATGCTCCCTTCCGTTCAGCCTCCTTTTCTTAAAATGAACCAAAACCAATTTTCAAAATGTAGCTAATCACATTCCTGTTGTTGATTAGAATGTAATTATTTTTTTCATTTTTATTAACAATTCAAGAGATAATAAAACAAGAGGCTCAGTGGGCTGAGCCTGTATCACTCACCTTGCAGTCACAAACTTTTGATTTGATTTGACATACTAGATCGATTTCTGGAAACTTTGTAAATGATCTTCTATAAATGCTTCATACTAAGTATAAGTTCATTGGCCAAACAGTTTCGGAGGAGGTTTTAAATTTCGACCAATCAGAACATATAAAGGTTTCTGCAGCCATTTTGTTTCACAAACCACGATGTTTTATGCAAACTTTGTAAAGGGCCTTCCATAGATGCTCCATACCAAAAATCAGTTTATTTGGCTTTACGGTTTCAGAGGAAAAGACGTTTTAAATTCCGCCCAATCAGAACATGACAATGCTCATGGCAGCCATTTTGTTTCACAGACCGGGATGATTCAATCAAATTTTATAGAGGACCTTCCATAGATGTTCCATATCAAAAATCAGTTCATTTGGCTTTATGGTTTCAGAGGAGAAGTTTTAAATTTCGACCAATCAGAACATGTAAATGCTCATGACGGTCATTTTGTTTCACAGACCAAGATGATTTATGCAAACTTTGTAAGGGACCTTCCATAGATGCTCCATACCAAAAATCAGTTCATTTGGCTTTACGGTTTCAGAGGAGAAGACGTTTTACATTTCGCCCAATCAGAACATGTAAATGCTCATGGCGGCGATTTTGATTCATGCACCAGGATGAGTTATGCTAACTTTGTAATCAACCTTCCATAGATGCTCCATAGCAAAAATCAGTTCATTTGGCTTTACAGTTTCAGAGAAGTTTTAAATTTTGACCAATAAGAACATGAAAATGCTCATGACAGCCATTTTGTTTCACGGACCGGGTTGATTTATGCAAACTTTGTAAAGGACCTTCCATAGATGCTCCATACCAAAAATCAGTTCATTTGGGTTTACAGTTTCAGAGAAGAATTTTTAAATTTCAACCAATCAGAACATGTAAATGCTCATGGCAGCCATTTTGTTTCTTCGACTAGAAAGATTTATGCAAAGTTTGTAAAGGACCTTCCGTAGATGCTCCATACCAAAAATAAGTTCATTTGGCTTTACGGTTTCAGAGGAGAAGTTTTGAATTTCTACCAATCAGAACATGTAAATACTCATGGCAGCCATTTTATTTCATGGACTGGGATGATTGATACAAATTGTATAAGGACCTTCCATACATGTTCCATATAAAATAAAATGCTCCGCTGGGCGCAGCTTGATACGACCGCAGAGGTCGAACCCTGAACAGTTGGGGCAAGTATGGATACAACATTCAATCTTGATACAGCACTGAATTTGGATTGTGAATAAATATTTGACACAGCATATGTTTCTGACACAGAATTAATGTGGTCTAAGAACTTAAAATTTTTTAATTTACCTATTCAAACCATATCATGCCAGACTTAAAAATATTTCTGTTTGCCCAAACCCTACCCACCAGTCTCAGTTGTGGGTAGGTAGGTAGGGAAATTCTTTTTTTTTTTTACTTTAAAAGAAATATAGGGGTAAAAATTATTTTACCTTATAAACGACTTTAAAAATGAAAGACTAAGTTTGGTAATTGTCAGACATATATATGCCAGGATCTATCTGTACTCAGATCTTTTCTAACTAGAGGTACTGTTGTCACAGGAGTCCAGCATGCTGGACTGTTTTAGCACGCTAAAACTGATGTCTCCCCTTCCATACCCATAGTTTTTTTAACATTTTTTAGGGATCATCAAGGTGGCAAATTAAGAGCTATGGTACATAATACATGTAGTTACCTACAGATATGTGCTTCAACAAGGAATGAATAAGGTAATATATAGTTTTGGGGAAGGGATCTGAACCATTTTTAAGATAAAATAAGGTTTCTGATTTTGAGGGGGTGGGGATGATCCCCAGGGCTAAGATGTATAGTACATTCAACTTGTCTTGTAACCATGAGTAGTACAATATATGGTTTAGGGGTGGGGATTCCAACCATTTTTAAGATAAAATAAGGTTTCTGATTTTGAGGGGGGTGGGGATGACCCCCAGAGCTAAGATGTATATTGCATTCAACTCGTCTTGTAACCATGAGTAGTACAATATATGGTTTAGGGGTGGGGATTCCAACCATTTTTAAGATAAAATAAGGTTTCTGATTTTGTGGGGGTGGGGATGACCCCCAAGGCTAAGATGTATATTGCATACAACTGGTCTTGTAACCATGAGTAGTACAATATATGGTTTAGGGGTGGGGATTCCAACCATTTTTAAGATAAAATAAGATTTCTGATTTTGAGGGGGTGGGGATGACCCCCAGGGCTAAGATGCATATTGCATTCAACTCGTCTTGTAACCATGAGTAGTACAATATATGGTTTAGGGGTGGGGATTTCAACCATTTTTAAGATAAATTAAGGTTTCTGGTCTTGAGGGGTAGGGGATGACCCCCGGGGCTCAGATGTATACTGCATTCAACTTGTCTTATCATGAATAATAAAATATATGGTTTAAGGGTGGGGATTTCAACCCTTTCCAAGATAATGTAGGCTAGGGGGTGGGGACTGACCCCCAGGGACCCAAATGTGGTACTCTGCACTCCGCCTTGACCTGATGCATATACCTTCCAAATATCATGAGGCTAGCTCAAGAAACAAAAAAGTTATGTTCCGGACAAAAAATTTGATTAGAAGAGGAAGAAGAACACTATTGGGTTGGGATCTCAATGGTTTTCAGAATATTTAGTATTTTATCATTTGAGGGGGTGGGGCATGACCCCCCTCAGACCCCCCTATGGTACCAAATGATTTGTCTTATCATAAGGAGTAATAATATATATGGTTATAGGGTGGGGATCACAATGGTTTTCAAAATATTAAGTATTTTATCATTTAAGGGGGTGGGGCATGACCCCCCCCTCAGACCCCCTATGGTACCAAATGATTCGTCTTATCATAAGGAGTAATAATATATATGGTTATAGGGTGGGGATCTCAATGGTTTTCAGAATAATAAGTATTTTGTCATTTAAGGGGGTGGGGCATGACCCCCCCCCCTCAGACCCCCTATAGTACCAAATGATTCGTCTTATCATAAGGAGTAATAATATATATGGTTATAGGGTGGGGATCTCAATGGTTTTCAGAATAATAAGTATTTTGTCATTTGAGGGGAAGGGGCATGACCCCCCCCCTCAGACCCCCTATGGTACCAAATGATTCGTCTTATCATAAAGAGTAATAATATATATGGTTATTGGTTGGGGATCTCAATGGTTTTCAGAATATTTAGTATTTTATCATTTGAAGGGGTGGGGCATGACCCCCCCCAGACCCCCCTATGGTACCAAATGATTCGTCTTATCATAAGGAGTAATAATATATATGGTTATAGGGTGGGGATCTCAATGGTTTTCAGAATATTTAGTATTTTATCATTTGAGGGGGTGGGGCATGACCCCCCTCAGACCCCCCTATGGTACCAAATGATTCGTCTTATCATAAGGAGTAATAATATATATGGTTATAGGGTGGGGATCTCAATGGTTTTCAGAATATTTAGTATTTTATCGTTTGAGGGGGTGGGGCATGACCCCCCTCAGACCCCCCTATGGTACCAAATGATTTGTCTTATCATAAGAAGTAATAATATATATGGTTATAGGGTAGGGATCACAATGGTTTTCAAAATATTAAGTATTTTGTTATTTTAGCCTACATTTTACAGGCTAGGGGGTGGGGACTGACCCCCAGGGACCCAAATGTGGTACTCTGCACTCCGCCATGACCTGATGCATATACCTTCCAAATATCATGAGGCTAGCTCAAGAAACAAAAAAGTTATGTTCCGGACAAAAAATTTGATTAGAAGAGGAAGAAGAATAACTAGAATTGCAATTGCGAGCAATAGCAGATGTCGCCCCTGGCAGCCATCTTGAAAATGGCGGCCATTTCGAAAAAAAAGTATTGATTGCACACCTTCACATAGTGATCTTACTTTCTGCCAAGTTTCATTCAATTCTATCCATGTTAAGTTTTTCGCCATTTTAACATCATTTTTCAAAATGGCCGCCAAACGTCTCCAACCGATCGCCATTTTTTTTCATCAGTTTGTTCTTCTAATTGTACTTTACAAACCTACGAAGTTTAATGAAATTCTATGGTACAGTTTTTGAGATATAAACGTTTTAAATTTTCGGAGAGTACCGATCTTTGAATGGCGGCCATCTTGAAAATGGCGGCCATTTCGAAAAAAAAAGTATTGATTGCACATCTTCACATAGTGATCTTACTTTCTGCCAAGTTTCATTCAATTCTATCCAGGCATCTCCGAGAACTAAGCCGGACAAAAATCATTGGAAAGAAAGAAAGAAAGAAAGAAAGAAAGAATAATAATAATAATAATAATAATAATAACAAAGAAACGGAAGAATAACAATATGTCGTCCCGTGACTACGTTCGGGGCGACATAATAATCACTAAAACAATATGTCTCCCTTCGAGAAGGGGAGACATAATAACAATTTGTTCAGTTTTCCACTTCAATGTCCACATTATTTTCCTCAATGTTTACATTGTAAATACAGAAAAACAGTTTAACTGGATTATTTGAATACAAAATTCAAATGCAAAACACTTGAACAAAACATTGTCAGAAAGGTATTTCTGTTTTTAGATCTTGGATCTAATTTCTCGTATATCGTTTTTGTGGAAAAATTTTTTATCATTCACCGTTTCAATTACCCCCCCCCCCCCTTCCCCTAGAATGGCGGCATGGATCCCAACATCAAACTTACCAAGGATGAATTTTGTCATTGATATAAACATCGTGTACAAATATCATATGGATCAGCCAAGGTAAAGAGGAAAAAGTACCCAGACAAGCAATTCTGCATAGACGACAGCCGACTAATTATATAAAAATCAGCTGCCCAAGCGCATAATACGCCCGTTGTCAACTCTGCAAAGTTTAAAGTGAATTGGCCAGGGGGTTCTCAAGTTCGAGCACGAAATACGAAAAATTGCCTTCAATTTGATGAATAAAGTCCCATAATTCTAGAAAGAAAAATGGAAATTTCAGCAAAATGTAAAATGACTATAAGACCATCATATCCAATAACTCTGGTAGTGCTAAGTTCGAAGTGAACTGGCAAAGGGGTTCTTAAGTTGAAGGGCTGTATATGAAAAATTCCTTTTAATTTGATGAATCAAGTCCCATTACTCTTAAATGAAAAATCAAAATTTCACCAAAAAGTATACAGACCTAGAGACCATTATAATAAACAGCTGTATAAAGTTTGAAGCAATTCAGATCAGGTATTTTTGAAATACGGCATGACATGTGAAAAAAAAACCTGTTTTTTAAAGAAAAGTTCAATAACTCTGGAACAAAAAATCAAATTTTCACTTAAAAGTATACAGACCTGGAGACCATCATAACAAAGACTTGTGTCAAGTTTTAAGCAATTTTGATAAGGCGTTTTTAAGATAAGATGTGAAATGTGGAAAACACCCTTTTTTTTGGAGTGTTAGAGTTCCATGACTGCGGAACGGAAAATCAAATTTTCACCAAAAAAGTATACAGACCATGAGACCATCATAATAAACAATTGTGTAAAGTTTGAAGTAATTTGGATAAGAGGTTCTCAATTTATAGTACAACATGTTAACACGGACAGACGGACGGACATCCATTTGTATACCATAATACGTTCCGTCTTAAAAGATGGGCGTAAAAAAACAAACAAACCTTTAAAGGCACACCGGGAATGCTCATTTCTAAGTCAGAATTCGGGAACAACACTTTCGAGATCAGGGAATACCTATTTTAAATTTCAGGGAGGAGGGATTGACTTTGATGTTTCTGGTTCATATTCATTGTTGTTTTCTTCTGAACTAGAAGCGTATCTATTAACAACAAATGTAGCAAATTTTAACGTCGAATCTAATTCCTGAACAACTTGGATTGGTTCCTCAAAATCGGGCTCAAACGAGTGTCCCGATCGGTCCGAGACAGTCTCACAAATTTCATCAGTTTTCCTCAGCATGAAATCATCATCACACACTTCATCGAACACTTCTTTCCATGTTTTTGTGTTTGCAAAACGATAGAGTCTGTTGGAAACTACGGGTTTTGACTTTAATCAAATTTTTATTTGTACCGATGAGGCTCTGTCATCCGTATCAATTGGAGGCTTTTATACATAACACTGTTGTGTGATAAAGCGCTGTCAGATCGGATCAGGTTATTCTATGCAACAAGCTCAAGACGGATACGGATACAAAAAAAAAAAAAAAACATCGCAAATTTTGACTCGGGCGCTTTTTTATGGGTCGGTCGGGTTAGGGCAAACAAACATATTCTTTTTTATGGCCTCAGTATTATTTGCTTTTATATATAAATCAGAAATAACCAATTTAAAATGGAAAATTTTAAAGAAGTTTAATTTTTGACGCTTTGGACCTTAATGTAGACCAATTTGAAAACAGGACCAAAAATTAAGAATCTAAATACACGGTTAGATTCGGCATATCAAAGAACCCCAATAGTTCAATTTTTGATGAAATCAAATAAAGTTCAATTTTGGACCCTTTAAACCTCAATGTGGACCAATTTGATAACCGGGCCCAAATATCAATTTCCTGCTATTGCACAATACTGTTCAATTGAAGATTTCTTGCTATTGCGCAATACTGTGCAATTGAAGATTTCTTGCTATTGCACAATACTGTGCAATTGAAGATTTCTTGCTATTGCGCAATACTGTGCAATTGAAAATTTCTTGCTATTGCACAATACTTATTATAATAATTTACACATCCTGTTTGGTGTGTATCTCTGGCCTTATCATTATTATTTGCCTTTATATATAAATCAGAAATTTAATAATAAAGTTTTTGGCAAATTTCCAATATACAAATCAAATAAAGTTCAATTTTTGACCCTCGAAAACCTCAATGTGGACCAATTTGATAACCGGGCCAAATATCAAAAATATAAATACATGGTTAGATTCAGCATATCGAAGAACCCCATATATTCAATTTTTTTGAAATCAAACAAAGTTTAATTTTGGACCCCGATTTGGACCAACTTGAAAACTGGGCCCATAATAAAACAAGAGGCTCTCAAGAGCCTGAATCGCTCACCTGGCAAACAATGCACTATAAACTAAATTAATATATTAATGTTTGTTGTAAATTAAACTGAGTATTAAAGGTCACGTAAAATGCTGAAAATACCTTTAAAAGCTTTTCAAGAACCTCTCGAAAGAAATGGGCATGAGTTCTCCCTACGCTTGATTAAGATACAGTCATGGTCAATCTGATGGGTTAAGGCTTTTCATTGTACTTGAAAAGGAAATATTGCAGGAACAATCATGCTAAGTTTAATCCAAATCCCCCTAGTAGTTTCAGAGGAGAAGATGTTTGAAAATTTGTTAACAACAATGATGACAGACGCCAAGTGATGGCAATTAAAAGCTCACATATTATGAAGTTTAATCATTGTTATACAACATTCTCATCATCACCATTCACTAAGGATACCATGTTTACTTTAAAAACCAAATATTGTTGAAATTCGAGCAAGTGTTAAAAATGGCGGGGAAATGGCAGCCATTTTAAAAATGGCCGTCCAAAACAAACTTTCATCATCACCATTCAATTGGGATACCATGTTTGCCTTGAAGGTAGCTTTCATCTTCATTTTATTTCTATAATTCAGGAAAAAATAGTAAAAAACAGCATTTTGACCTCTATGTTCTATTTTTAGTAAGGGCGGACATGTTTTTCGACCAATCAAAAATCCAAGCATTAACTTTTTGCAGGATACCCTAAGGAACAATCTTACCAAGTTTCATTTGATTTTGAATAGTAGTTTCAGAGAAGAAGATTTTTTAAATAATAACATAAAAAAAAGCCAAAAATGTCAAAAAAGGGCAATAACTCTAACATCAGTTGACAGATTTTCACGAAAATCAGCACACAGGTAACTCTCATCATGCTGAACATTTTCAACCTGCCAGAATTTGCCGTAACCTAATGATTTTTGAGATACTTGCGAAAAACTGTTGTTTGACCCCTTTGTTCTATTTTTAGTAACAGTGGCCATGTTTTTCGACGGATGAAAAATCGAAGCATAAAGTTTGTGCAGGATACCCTAAGGAACAATCATGCTAAGTTTTATCCAAATCCATTCAGCAGTTTCAGAGGAGAAGATTTTTGAAATAATAACATAAAAAAAAGCCAAAAATGTCAAAAAAGGGCAATAACTCTAACATCAGTTGACAGATTTTCACGAAAATCAGCACACAGATAGCTCTCATCATGCTGAACACTTTCAACCTGCCAGAATTTGATGTAACCTAATGATTTTTGAGATACTTGCGAAAAACTGTTGTTTGACCCCTATGTTCTATTTTTAGTAACAGTGGCCACGTTTTTCGACGGATCAAAAATCGAAGCATAAACTTAGTGCAGGATACCCTAAGGAACAATCTTGCTAAGTTTTATCCAAATCCATTATGTAGTTTCAGAGCAGAAGATGTTTGAAAAATTGTTAACGACGACAGACGACAGACGACGGCAGACGACGACGGACGCCAAGTGATGAGAAAAGCTCACATGGCCTTTTAGGCCAGGTGAGCTAAAAAACTAAGTACATGTTTAGATTCAGCATATCAAAGAACCTCTAGAATTCAATTTTTGTTAAAATCAAACTAAGTTTAATTTTGGACCCTTTGGACCTTAATGTAGACCAATTTGAAAACAGGACCAAAAATTAAGAATCTAAATACACAGTTAGATTCGGCATATCAAAGAACCCCAATAGTTTAATTTTCGATGAAATCAAACAAAGTTTAATTTTGGACCCTTTTGGCCCCTAATTCCTAAACTGTTGGGACCAAAACTCCCAAAATCAATCCTAACCTTCCTTTTGTGGTCATAAACCTTGTGTTTAAATTTCATAGATTTCTATTTACTTATACTAAAGTTATTGTACAAAAACCAAGAAAAATGCTTATTTGGGCCCTTTTTTAGCTCCTAATTCCTAAACTGTTGGGACCAAAACTCCCAAAAACAATCCCAACCTTCCTTTTGTGGTCATAAACCTTGTGGTAAAATTTCATAGATTTCTATTTACTTATACTGGAGTTATTGTGCGAAAACCAAGAAAAATGCTTATTGGGCCTTTTTTTGGCCCCTTATTCTTAAACTGTTGGGACCAAAACTCCCAAAATCAATCCCAACCTTCCTTTAGTGGTCATAAACCTTGTGTTTAAATTTCATAGATTTCTATTAACTTATACTAAAGTTATAGTGCGAAAACCAAATGTCTTCGGACGATGACGCTGGACGATGCCAACGTCATTTTGCGGTCGTATAAAAATCAGTTCACTTGGCTTTACGGTTTCATAGGAGAAGTTTTACATTTTGACCAATCAGAACATGTAAATGCTCATAGCAGCCATTTTGTTTCACGGACCAGGATGATTTATGCAAACTTTGTAAAGGACCTTCCATAAATGCTCCATACCAAAAATCAATTCAAATCATCCTGGTCCGTGAAACAAAATGGCCGCTATGAGCATTTACATGTTCTGATTGGTTGAAATTTAAAACTTCTTCTCCTCTGAAACTGTAAAGCCAAATGAATTGATTTTTCATCTTCTTCTCTGAAACCCCTGGACCTATTGAACTGAAACTTGGCCTATGGCCAGGTGAGCTAAAAAACATGAAAATTCTAATCTGGCTTCTTTTCTCTGAATTTGTATTTGGCTTGTCACGTTCTGTTTGTATTTGTGAAAACATGATTTTTCTTATTTTTGATGTTTAGCTTTTATTTATTTTCTTTATTTGCTATTGGCTTGTGTCGTTAGCGGTATATTGTTTTTAGATGACAAGTTCAAAGACTTCAATCAGACAAATATCATTCCTCTCATTATATTAATAAAACAACAAAGACAATATTTAATTCTAATGATTTGAAATCATTTTAGAAAATCAAAGTGCTGAAAGCACTAAGGAAAGTGGCCGTTTGAAATCTTACTGAATTTATCTGACATAATGAAAAAAAGATCATGATGTGTTCTCAGGATTCTGAAAATTTTTGTTGTTGCATGAAATCATTTAAAGGTTGCATTTAAACTCAACTGTGGAATTTATCTTGTGTCTGATCCCTTTTCCCTCTCTTTCTAAGATCTATAGTTATGCTTTTTCTACAATATCCAAGAACTATATAGTTATATGTAAATTCTAATCAAGATCTATATTATGTTTATTCTATCCAAGATCCATACTGTTGTGTAAATTCTGTCCAAGATCTATCTAATTATGTAAATTCTATCCAAGATCTATGTTTTATAAATTCTATCCAAGATCTATATTTTGTAAATTCTATCCAAGATCTGTATTATGTAAATTCTATCCAAGATCTATATTATGCTAATTCTATCCAAGATCTATATTATGGTAATTATATCCAAGATCTACTATAATAATGAAAATTCTATCTAAGATATATAATTCAACAAAACAGAATTCCAGAATTTTATGTTTATTCAACAGACTGAGACGGTGATCATGGTGATTAACGAGTTTGTTTTGCTAATACATGCCTAACATGCTCAAGCTTATTCAACAGGATTTTGGAATATTTTAATAGTTACATAACTGTGGACATGCGCAATGCTCGTTCAAATGTTTATTTGTAAACAAAGACAAGCCAAAGTATGTTATCATGCAAGTGACCTCCCGATTACATTTGCAACAAGGAAATATAACTAATTAAAGCAAATGATTACATTTTAAACATCGAACAAATTTCAAAAACGTAATAAAGTTCAAAATTTCATCACCAAATATGTAAGTAAGTAAGTAAGTAAATGCTTTATTTATAGAGGGTAACACAGTTGGTAGAACCAATCTTCCCTGAGGCCCTCATTTCAATGATAAATGTACATGTGTAAGATAAAAAATATATACAAACAAAATGAATAAAATGTGTGTCTTCCAAGGAAGACATGTAGTCGCCTGCAGATGTCAATTTTTACAAAAAATATTAAAATTTTCTAAAAATGAAATATATGCACACCTTTGCATTAAAGTTAATGCACAGAGAAAGTTTCATCAAATTGCTGTGAGCCGTTATGGAGTAGTTGAGGACAGAAGTTTTGAACCCCCCTTTTTTTTTCAAAAATGTCAATTTTTACAAAAAAAAAAATAAAATTTTTAAAAATAAAATATATATGCACACCTGTACATTAAGGTTAATGCACAGAGAAAGTTTCATCAAATTCCTTTGAGCGGTGATGGAGTAGTTGAGGATAGAAGTTTTTACTCCCCCCCCCTCCTTTTTTTTTCAAAAAATGTTAATTTTTAGGAAAAAAAATTAAAATTTTCTAAAAATGAAATATATATGCACTCCTGTGCATTAAGGTTAATGCACAGAGAAAGTTTAATCAAATTCCCTTGAGCGGTTATAGAGTAGTTGAGGATAGAAGTTTCCCCCCCTTTTTTTAGCAAAAATGTTGTTGGTAGGTTATTCCAAAGTACTGCTGCTGAGTGTGAAAATGTTTTTTTGTAGGCTTCCGTTTTAGCCTTAGGGATATATAAATTCCCATTTGTACCTGCTCTGAGAGGGTAGTGATTAATGTCAGAAAGATACCTAAAGTTATCATTGAGATATGGGGGAGCTTCATTAAATAAACATTTAAAGAGAAGCAAGTATTTATGGTACTGAATCGAGAACCACCGACCTTCGGTAGGAAAATTGGCAATCCTTGTCAATTAAGGTGGGAGTCGAACACACCCCGCCACAGGTGAGTTTCGAACTCACAACCGCAGTGTTGACAGGCTAGTGATCATTAGTAGTCATGACGAACTACCTAGACCACTCGGCCACCGAGGCCCCCCAAATATGGTGGGTCTAGATATTACATTGCTGAGAAATGGACTTAATCTCAAAAATGTGACAAAGTCAGTCAAGCAAGGAATTAAAGTCAAGGTCCAGGCACAGGTGTTAGACGGCAATGTGCCTACTAAGAATTATCTATGACCAGGCATGGTTGGCTTAGGTACTATAATTGCTAAGAAATGGACTTAATCACGAAAATTTGACACAGGTCACTCATGAACACACTATGAAGTCAGTGAACCATGAAAACAAGGTCATGGTCACCAGACAAGTATATGCGGCAAACTTCATACGATAAGGTATCTGTCGACCAAAAATCTTAATTGTAGGCATTATGTGTGCAAAGTTATTAAAGTTTTTAACAAGTTTACACCGCCGTTGCCGCCCGAAATTAATACATATATCTAGCCTTCTCGACTTTTCGTGGCAGGCATGACAAAAATTGTATTCAACAAACATTTTTTTATTTAAAAAAAAAATATAATTGAGAGTAATTGATTCCTCACACAGTTTGTCTTGAACATGGCACAGAATGTAAATAAACAAAATAAAGTCAAACTAGCAAATCCTACAAATGAACGTACGAATAAACAAATATCATCCACACTAAATTCGCAACAGAAACTAAAGAAAATCACCACAAGGATATGACAACCCTTCCAACTTTCTTGTCACCAACATTTTCTGTTATGAAATCATAATTTTACTTCGCATGACAAACGTAATTTACATTAAAGGTAGCTGTGCTTTTATTACGCTTAAATATAATTACTGTACACCTTATGACCTGTCAACAATTTCCAAAGTTCAATATCCAGGTCATTCACCAATAACTATCGATCAGGCATTTTGCACACCTTTCTGCTTTCAAATTAAAAAAATCCATTACAAGGTATGTGTCGGACGACCTAACAGTTCACAATCAGAAACATGAGAAGATTAGAAACGCCTTAGTAGATTTAACTCGGGAAGACCTCAAAATTTCCACATTGTTACCATTTTTGGCATGTGTAGTTTAGTAAATAATCGATTGAGCATGCGCGAATCTTTGTAGTTAAATACGAAAAAGGAATAAAAATTTCATCTTTCGGAAAGACTTTCATAGACTGATTTCAATGTATTTAAACTTGAATTTGTTTTATTCATTTATTTAATTCTACGTCGTTGTGTGGTCCATTTTTCTATTGATCATGTTGATCTATTTATACGTACCAAAGGCGGACCTTGAAGAAGACACCTATAACATCAAAATTATCAATACACAAACACAGAAACAACGCTGCACAGAATGTTAAAGAGCTGATAGACATGACATTTATTTCAGGTCTTACTCAAAACATTAATAAATCGTGGATAACAACGTTTGTATGAAATAAAATCGTGTGTTGACATTGTGACTTTTTTTCCTGTGACTTTTTTCTTTGGAATTTTGTGACTTTTTTTCCATTTACAATCAGTACAAGTTTTTTCTTTTATTTTGTTAGGTTTATTATAGCAATTTGTCAAAATGTTAAATATCATTAGTACATTTCTGTAATTTATAGAATGGTTATGAAAAATTACAAAACAAAAATATTTCAATATATCTAGACAAACAACAATTATAAAATGAAAATATCTATATGTAGCCAAATATTTGTAAATAGAATAATAAAATGAAATTTTGGGTTAAACAGGCTCTTAATCCCTTTTTAGATGTTATGTGTAAATAATCTTGAACAGAAAATTTTAATTTCCTTCATAAATTTATCTATAATAACTTCTTTTTCTTGTAAAAAATACATTACATATATATGTTTTTGTTCGTTTTATTATCGATAATAAAGGATAAATAACTTTCGATAATCCTGCCTATTAAGTCATCAGCTTTAATTTGAACTACTTGGGCGACTTCAGCAAAATAAGTGTGCTAAATCAAATTTTAAAAAATTGTTTTAAAGGCAGTATATAAATAATATGATAATGAAAAAAAATGTGTGAGTCTTCCAAGGAAGACGTGTTGCCTGCGGACATCAATTCTTACAAAAGATAATAGTTAAAATAGTTAAAATTTTCTAAAAATGAAATATATATGCACACCTTTGCATTAAGGTTAATCCACAGAGAAAGTTTCATCAAATTGATTTGAGCGGTTATGGAGTAGTTGAGGATAGAAGTTTTGACCCTCCCTTTTTTTCAAAAATGTCAATTTTTACAACAAAAAAATTTAAATTTCCTAAAAATGAAATATATATATGCACACCTGTGCATTAAGGTTAAGGCACAGAGAAAGTTTCATCAAATTCCTTTGAGCGGTTTACGAGTAGTTGAGGATAGAAGAAAAGTGTGACGACGCAAGACGACGCCAGATGACAGATAGTGATCCCTGTGTGTCGACCATGCGTTCCGCAGGCGACACAATGACATAAATCAGAATAATATACATGTAATTACCATTTTTGGTATTTAACAAGATCAAAGATGTAAATTTTCTGAAAATTTAGAAAATTAAAAAAATTCCATTATATATATATATAAAATCACAGTTTCCATTTCATTGTTATGTATGCATGTTAAAGTCATTGACTGAAGGTTATTGCAAGAGCCAGAACTTATTGATTAAGCCTGCTTAGACAATTTAAAACTTCCGTGAAGACAAGTTGGGACTATTTTGATGAAGTCAAGACAAATTCAGGCTAGGTTCAGACAGGTTGAGAACCTTGATCGGAGGTTGAGACAGGTTTAAACTAGGTTCAGACTGGTTTAGCATTAGTCGAAACTCAATCAGCACAGCTTAAGTAAATTTCAGAAAATAAGAAATTGTTCAGACTAATTCATACAAACTGAGACTGGTCGAGACTGTGGTTCAGATCGGTCCATACAAACACCCAAGAATACCCAAAAATACCCAAAATACGTTAAACCTAATATATATCTTTTTTTGTCATTCAGAAGCAAGAATTATGTACTAATAATGTTACAATACATTAAATACATGTACTTTGCTTTAAAACAGTCATCGGTGGTCTGCAAAAAATCGTAATCCTAATCCTAAGAAGATTCAAGATGGCTGCCTACCTTGTAGTCAGCTGAATTACAGCTCCTCAGTTTAGGCTATTTTAAGCTGGTTATTGATGATTTTGTGCATTGAAAGTAGTACAATCTTCCTCAGAATGGAATGGGCTTTATTCTGATATGTTTGTTTGGATTTGTTGACACTGCACTTTGGAGTTTGTGCATTTGTAACATTATTGCATTTTCATTTGTGAACAGTGATCATTGATTTGTGGTATTTTTCTTTCATTAGTTAAAATGCCTAGAGATAAAAATCTAAAATCTCATGTACAGACATTACTTGCAGCTAAAAAGAGTGATAAAAGTAATTATGATTCTACAAAGGAAAAACCTTCAAAACAAAAAAGGACACATTCAGATGTGGCAGATGATAGTGACAATGTAGATTTGACTAGTATTCATGGTGATCTACATGAAATTAAACAATCCCTTCAGGATACAGTTACCAAGTCAGATTTGGATAATGCTTTAAATAGTTCAATCAAACAACAGGACTTAAAAGAGCTAGTTACAAACATTGTTGGCCAATTATTGGAGTCATGTAGGGACAGTTTCACAAAGGACTTAAATGAGAACATCTGAATCTTAAATTATGAGGAAAAGGAGGATGACAGTTTATGTGATGATTTCATTGAACTTGTTAAAGATGACTTGGGAGTTACAGTTACATCTGATGAAATCCAGGCAATTCATCGCATCCCTGGAAAGGATGGATATGCAAGACCTGTTATTGTTAAGGTGAAAAACACGGAGGTCAAGTCCAGAATTATGAGAATGAGGAGACTTGAAGAAAGATGTAAAATTTTATGATGACATTACTCTGCGTAATTTAGGTCTAATGACAAGATTACGTAAGAGTAAAAAGTTTGAAAGTGTGTGGTTTTTTAATGACAGTGTTTATGGAAAACATCTCAAGGAACAAGGTACAAATTTGACAAATTTGACAACATAGCAGCAAGACAAACAATAACGCAGGAAAGACACATGATTTGTATTAGTTGTGTTTACCTGTAACTGTCATGTAAATATAGACTACTTTTATATTATAGATAATTATACTTGCGGTTTATTGATATATTTTGACAAATTTTGGTCACTTTATTTTTTTATTTTTTTTAATTTTTGTAACTCTGAAATTTTTATGGTAACATTGCTGATGATGAAATCTTAATACTATTTAGGTTGCAGTTTAGTGAATGTAAAATTAACAATGAATTCACATGCGTGATTTTCCTCCAATTTCATGAATTATACATTTATCACGTTAATAGAGAAAATGTGTGCTGTTTCATTTTTTCTTCTTCTTTTTTTTTTATATTTATTTGATTTGAACCAATCTAGAAGTCTTTTTGTAATATATGGTTTATATTGTTACCATTAAGATGTGTGATACAAAGGTACATAACTCAAAAACATTTTGATATATTAACACAGAAATATTTATGTCCACTTTCACTTTTTCTTTTTTTAATCAATATTTGTTGTTTACCTATTTTTCATCTATAAATTAACCATAGTTTCTGAAAAATTTATTATAAAATATGCCAATAGATACCAATTATGTGTAAATACTGTAGTTGTACTTTTTTTTTCATGTTGCCTAACTGACATATTCCCAAATGTTTATTGTGTTTATAAAGAACATAGTGCATCATCTTGCTCATAAGTGA
Organism: Mytilisepta virgata; assembly: GCA_028015205.1. Taxonomy (NCBI): domain Eukaryota; kingdom Metazoa; phylum Mollusca; class Bivalvia; order Mytilida; family Mytilidae; genus Mytilisepta; species Mytilisepta virgata. The sequence goes on from CM051521.1 coordinate 66,830,267, forward strand.
TTGTGTGTGTGTGTGAAACTTTATTACAGAATTGTAGACTGTATGGCATATTATTTCATATTACTTATCAACTTTTATTATTATGACAGATAATATTACAGTTTTGTCTATAAATGTAAGGGGCATTTTTTCTAACTCCAAAAAATGGGCAGATATTTTTAATTGGGTAAAAGGAAAACATACATCAATAGTTTGCTTTCAGGAAACTCACAGCTCTCCAAATATTGAAAAAGAATGGGAAGATAAGTGGGGAAATAAATGCTATTTCAGCCATTATAATAATAGAAATGCTGGTGTTAGTATTATGTTTCGGCTTGGGTTTGACTTCAAAGTACATGATTCCATTTGTGTTGAAAATGGTCGTTATATAATTTTAGATATGAATATTCATGAACACAGACTACCTTTTGTATGTTTCTGTGCCATAGTACAGATGAACCCCAATTTCTTTGTGACATATTGCAAAAAGCTGCATCCTTTTCAAATACCAGTTTTATGTTTGTTGGTGACTGGAATCTTGTCCAGGATCACAGTATTGATACTTATAATATTTTACATAATAGAAATCCTAATACCAGGAAAAAACTTGAAGAGATAATTGAATCTCTAGGACTACTAGATCCTTGAAGAACATGCTTCCCAGATGCAAGAAAATACACATGGCAACAATGCTCACCAATAAAGCAAAGTCGTCTTGATTATTTTCTTGTATCAGAGGATATTTTCTCATTGATGAAAACTACAAAGATTATCCCTGGATATAAAACTGATCACTCCGTCATTGTTTTTTCCTTTTCACCTTACCTTTCTAAAAGAAGCAAAGGATATTGAAAATTTAATTCTCAATTATTACGAGATGATGATTATATAAGTTTGGTGAAGGAATGTATTCAAGAAACTGTATCTGAATACTATACATCAGGTGATATTGATATTCTTTTAACTATTAGTTTATCATGTAATGATCGGATATTTTTGGAAATTTTGAAAAAGAAAATACAGAGTATTTCCATCTCTTACAGTATAAAAAAGTCCAGAGAGCAAAACAATTTATATAGGAAAATTGAAAAGGATATTGGTAGTCTGGAAATTTGTATAAATTCTGATCCAAATGAAGCTAACCTTGATCTATTGAATATAAAAAAGCTTGAACTGGAGAATATTAGAGGTAAGATGGTGATGGTTTAATACTGAGGTCCTGGGCTAACTGGCATGAAAATGGAAAGAAATGTAGTGAATATTTTTGTAAACTAGAAAAGAAAAATTTTATTTACAAAACAATTACTGAAGTAATTGATGATAAGGGCAACCATATATCAGATCAGTTGGATATCTTAGCAGAACAAGAAAACTTCTATAAGACTTTATATACTATCAGGAATATTGAAATAAATGACAACTCATTTTTTCGTCACAATATTAAATATACGAACAGAAAGAGTTGTGTGAGGGAAACTTGAGTTTTCAAGAGTGTGCAGAGGCCTTAAAACCTATGAAAAATGGGAAAAGCCCAGGATCTGATGGTTTTACTGTAGATTTTTATAACTTTTTTTGGCGGGATATTGAGCCATTTCTTTATCGCTCTTTACATTATGGTTATGAATGTGGTAACTTCTCAGATTTTCAGTATCAAGGAGTTATTACATGCATACCAAAAGAAGGTATAGATCGTTGAATCTTGAATAATTGGCGTCCTATAAATCTTTTGAACACAGATATTAAAGTTGCCTCTGCAGCTATTGCAAACAGGATAAAACCAGTTTTACCATTTATCGTAAGTGATTCTCAGAAATGGTTTATGGAAAAAAGATTTATGGGGGAATACTTCTGTATGATATCATGCATTATTTAGAGGAAAAAAATATGACCGGTTTATTATTATTAGTGGATTTTGAGAAGGCGTTTGATTCTATTGAATGGGAATTTTTGAAAACAGCTCTTTATAGTTTCAATTTTGGACCCTCTATTTGTAAATAGTTTGAAACTTTTTATTCAGATGCAAAGAGTTGTGTTATCAATAATGGTCACATGTCTAAGTTTTTTAAACTTAGTCGTGGGTGTCGTCAAAGGGATCCATTGTCTCCTTATTTATTTATTATTGGAGTAGAATTATTAGCATTACAACTGAAATCAAACCCAAGTGTTCGTGGTGTTATCATAAATGATATTGAACCATTGTTAAACCAGTATGCAGATGATACTTTTTTATGTTAGATGGTAGCGATGTGTCTTTGCATGAAACACTTCTTTGTTTTGAATCATTTTATAAAGTTTCAGGATTGAAGATAAATAAATCTAAAACAAAGGCTATTTTAATAGGCAGTAAAAGGTATTCTGACCATATTCTTTGTCCTGATTTCAATATACAGTGGTCACATTCAAATTTTAAAATACTTGGTCTGGATTTTTCACTTGATCTTAATAAAATAATAGACAAATTTTTTCCAAAAAATTAAGGAAATTTCTATGATTCTAAAAAGTTGGCAACATCGAAAACTTAGTTTACTAGGAAAAATTACTGTAGTTAAATCATTGGCTCTCTCCAAAATAGTTCATCTCTTGACCTCCTAGCCCAATCTCAACCAGTCTATGGTAAATGAGTTGAACTCACGGTTTTTTAGTTTCATTTGGAGTGGAAAAATAGAGTGAAATGTAAAACATTGATTGGGGATTTTGCTCAGGGAGGACTAAAAATGATACATTTGGATTCTTTTTGTGCATATTTGAAAATTAGTTGGATTAAACGGCTTCTTGAGAACATCAATGGAAGCTGGCAAAAACTAATTATGTCAAGTCTGTAACTACTTGGTGGTGAAAGTGTGTTAAATTTTGAAAAAGACAAAATAAAAGAGATTGCATTGAATCTTAAAAATCCATTTTGGAAAGATGTGTTTTTGAGTTTTTATACTGTCAAACCTTATACAAAAGTCTGGGTAAGAGATGTATTATCTTTGGATATATTAAATTTTGTACCTTTAGCAGAATTTCCATACTATGCTCGCTGGAAACAACATGGTATCCAATATGTATACAATCTTATTGATCCACAAGACAAAAACTTTTTATCATTTAATTTGATAAAGGATAAAATTTCCACAAATAATTTTATAAAGTATTAAAGTCTGATTTCAAATATACCGAAATATATAAAGGATTGTTTGAACAAAGGCTCTGATGATATTTTTTTGGACAATTTTGTATGTGAAGATATTTTCCAAAAATCTCTTCTAAAAAATAAAAAAAGTAAATTTATATATATAGAAATCTGATTAATGAGATTTTACATTTCTTCAGTGGGAGAATGTTCGTGGTCAGGAAATAGTGGAATGGTCAACTTTTTTTGTAGTCCTCCGAAAGTGTTGCAAAACACTTATTTAATTAACTTCCAATACAAACTTTTGCATAAAATAATTCCATCAATTTTTTGTTTAAGATTCACCTTAAGGATACAAAATATTGTACTTTTTGCAAATCATAAGTTGAAACCATTGAACATTTGTTTTTTGATCGAACAGTAACGCATCAATTCTGGGTATTATTTGGAAACAATCTAAAAAAAATTTATGTAGATTTTGAAATTGACAAAAAGGAAATTCTACTGGGATCAAGTTCACTAAGTATGTTTCTGAACTTACTGATTTTGATTGCAACTAGAGGCTCTCAAGAGCCTGTGTTGCTCACCTGTATCTAATGTGATTTTGGAAATTATGTAAAATTATATAATGATTGAGACCAAGATTGGTTTAATTTGACACAGTATTTAAAATTAAAAACAGGTCATCTTAGTGTAGTCTTACAATAGCTACTGAAGACATCTTATCATTATTATTTTTGAATATGTGGTCAAGTTGTGACCATTCAGAATTTTTTTTACAATTTTCTGATAGACTTCTAAACATCTTGGATGATGGATCGGCAACAAAGTAACAACACTTGGTCAGCACCTCATAAGGAACATTCATGCTATGTTTTGTTACATTCCATTCAGTGGTTCTCTAAAAGAAGTCATCTGTATGCATTTCCCATAGGGTCCAATGTTAAACTTAGTCCCCCGCTGGCGGCCATCTTGGATGATGGATCGGCTACAAAGTAACAACACTTGGTCAGCACCTCATAAGGAACATTCATGCCAGATTTAGTTTCATTCCATTCAGTGGTTCTCTAAAAGAAGTCATTTGTATGCATTTCCCATAGGGTCCTATGTTAAACTAAGTTCCCCGCTGGCGGCCATCTTGGATGATGGATCAGCTACAAAGTAACAACACTTGGTCAGCACTTCATAAGGAATATTCATGCCATGTTTGGTTTCATTCCATTAAGTGGGTCACTAAAAGAAGTCATTTGTATGCATTTCCCATAGGGTTCTATGTTAAACTAAGTCCCCCGCTGGCGGCCATCTTGGATTATGGATCGGCTACAAAGTAACAACACTTGGTCAGCACCTCATAAGGAACATCCATGCCATGTTTGGTTTCATTCCATTCAACGGTTCTCTAAAAGAAGTTATTTGTATGCATTTCCCATAAGGTCCTATGTTAAACTAAGTTCCCCTCTGGTGGCCATCTTGGATGATGGATCGGCTACAAAGTAACAACACTTGGTCAGCACTTTATAAGGGTTCATTCATGCCAGATTTAGTTTCATTCCATTCAGTGGTTCTCTAAAAGAAGTCATTTGTATGCATTTCCCATAGGGTCCTATGTTAAACTAAGTTCCCCGCTGGTGGCCATCTTGGATGATGGATTGGCTACAAAGTAACAACACTTGGTCAGCACCTCATAAGGAACATTCATGCCATGTTAGGTTTCATTCCATTCAACAGTTCTCTAAAAGAAGTCATTTGTATGCATTTCCCATAGGGTCCTATGTTAAACTAAGTTCCCCGCTGGCGGCCATCTTGGATGGATCGGCTACAAAGTAACAACACTTGGTCAGCACCTCATAAGGAACATTCATGCCATGTTTGGTTTCATTCCATTCAGTGGTTCTCTAGAAGAAGTTCAAAATGTAAAATGTTAACGACGACGACGGACGCTAAGTGATGAGAAAAGCTCACTTGGCCCTTCAGGCCAGGTGAGCTAAAAAATTATATATATAAATGTAAGCTAAAGGGGAAGAATCCAAGTATTATAGAATTTAAAATGGTAACAAAACAGTATAAACAACTTGAAGAATATGTTGCATTGAAAAACAACAAATTATTTGTTTTTGAAAAATACTGGGCCCCTATACTTCAAATTTTTCCTTAAATTATTGTCGTAATAGGTAACTTTTTTTCTTTTCTTCACTTTGTCTTATCAACGTGTGTGTGTGTGTGTGTATATATATATATATATCCTATTGTAAGAAAACTTTAGTAATGTGTATATAAGGTCAATACTGTCTATAAAATAGATTTAAGTGCATGTGTGAGTGGGAGAGTGCAAGGTTATATTTAATATATATCTCAAAGTAATTTTTATTTAAATTTAAAGAAAAACATAGTCATAAAATAATTCTGTATAGTTACATATATAATAACCCTGTTACAACATGGTCAGGTGGTGATGTAGGGGTGTATTGTAAAATCCTGACTATGGAAAAACAAATTAAATATAAAAAAAAAAAAAAAATAAAATGCTCCGCTGGGCGCAGCTAGATACGACCGCAGATGTCGAACCCTGAATAGTTAGGGCAATTATGAACACAACATTCAAGCTTGATACACTACTGAATTTAGATTGTGAATAAATATTTGACACAGCATAGGTTTCTGACACAGAATGAATGTTGTCTAAGAACTTAAAAATTTTTAATTTACCTATTCAAACCATATCAGCATTATTTGTTTTTATATATAAATCAGAAATAACCAATTTAAAATTTAAAATTGGGCACACATATCAATTTCTTGCTATTGCGCAATACTGTGCAATTGAAAATTTCTTGAAATATTTGACACATAATAGGTTTCTGACACAGAATAACTGAAATCAAAGAACTTAAAATTGGTCATATGATTTCAATTTATATTCAATTTTTTGCTTCTTGTGCAATATAATATGCTGTGGATAATTGCCCCCCCCCCAAAAAAATAATAATTTACCCCTTTTTTTAGCTTTTGTGCAATACACTATGAAGTTGCACATTGACCCCCACCTCCCTAAAAAAAAAAACAAAAAATAAAATTTATTGTACCCCCCCCCCTTTTTTTGCTAAAAAAAATTTGAAATTTTCTTTTTAATTTATGAAATATGAAATGAGAAAAAAATTGCCCCCTAATTCCTAAACTGTTGGGACCAAAACTCCCAAAAACAATCCCAACCTTCTTTTTGTGGTCATAAACCTTGTGTTAAAATTTCATAGATTTCTATTTACTTATACTAGAGTTATTGTGCAAAAACCAAGAAAAATGGTTATTTGGGCCCTTTTTTAGCCCCTAATTCCTAAACTGTTGGGACCAAAACTCCCAAAAACAATCCCAACCTTCCTTTTGTGGTCATAAACCTTGTGTTAAAATTTCATAGATTTCTATTTACTTATACTAGAGTTATTGTGCGAAAACCAAGAAAAATGCTTATTGGGCCCTTTTTTGGCCCCTGATTCTTAAACTGTTGGGACCAAAACTCCCAAAATCAATCCCAACCTTCCTTTTGTGGTCATAAACCTTGTGTTTAAATTTCAAAGATTTTTATTAACTTATACTAAAGTTATAGTGCGAAAACCAAATGTCTTTGGACGACGACGCCGCCAACGTCATACCAATATACGACCGCAAAAATTTTGCGGTCGTATAAAAATCCTAATCGGTATTAATTATTGTCATGAATTTCCTACTTACATTGTTATTATTTCATCATTTTTGTTCATTAAACCAACAAAGATTTTTTTTTAGAAAATAATTATGTATAATTAATAATCTTTATGTCAATAATAGGCACAAATCAAAGAACTGATCAAAAAGGATACACCAACAGAAGAAAAAAAAAAAAAAACACACCCATTATGTATTGCAAGAGCAATTTTTGAGGCTAGAACAGGTTTGTTATACATAACGTATATTTTATTATTTAAATGTATATTTTATTACTTAAATGTGGCTCCTTCCAAATTGATTTTGCTAATTTAAATACATTCTTTCAGAAAAATTGAACCATGGAAATAACTGTCAGTGAAAAACGGAAAATAAATCTCATACTGAGAGTCAAATTACCTGTTGTAGCCACCTTAATTATGAAAATCAAAGTATACGGGGGTATGCGTCAATGAGAATTTTAAAGCATGCCATAAAAAAATCATTAAACAACATATATGGGTCGCCGTGTGGCCATCAACAAGCAAAGATAGGGTTTCTTTTAAAACAAAAATATTTTAAGATGACCTATAATTTTTCACATGTTTATATAATATTTGTTATTTTTGTTGTTCTTAAAGATGCATCAAATGATCTTTAGTCAATAATTCAATGTGGTTTCTTATAGAGAGAGGACCTGCTGTTACAAATGCAATTTTACATTACTTTTTTTTCATATTTTATTTACTTATACTTTTTGAAGTAAGATTATTTCGATGGATATAGTCCAGAACAAAAACTTTGAGAAAACTAGATGTACACTGACATATATCGGATACGAAAATATGGAAAAAAAATCGTATTTTTATTAACTAATATTTTTGAAGTAAAGATTCTTTCGATGCATATCTAGTTTCTTTCCTGAATAAAAACTTTGAGAAAACTAGATGTACATTGACATAATATCTGATATGAAAATAAAGAAAAAATTTGAAGTAAGATTATTTCTTAAATGCATCAGATTTCAAATGTATCCTTGAAGTGAATTCTTTTATATTCTACTTATTTCTTGGGTATGCTTGTGTATTTTTATGTATTCTTGGGTATTTTGTGGGTGTTGTTGGGTATTCTTGGGTTTTCTTGGGCATTCTTGGGTGTTCTTAGGTATTCTTGGGTACTTGTATGGACCCGGTTCAGACAACTGAAGTACCATTCAGTAAAAGTCAGGGAGGTTGAGACAAGTTAAGTACAATTCAGTACAAAAACTGGCCTTTTCAGACTTTTGCTGGTTTGTAGTGAATGTTAAAGAGGATCGTTAAGGGCGTTTTCCAAGGACCTTTTTGAAAGTTGGGGCGTTTTGGTGGTGGGGATATTTTGGCAAGGGTAATTACGAAAATTGAATGTATTTTGAAACTTGGGGCATTTTGGCAGTGGAGGCATTTTGACAATGGGGTGTTTTGACTTGAATTCGTAAAGAATTCTTCTAGTGTCCAAAGTTAAAAATGTAAAACAAAGTCCAGCTGTGGCAGCTTGCTTTGATACTGATCAGCATGAAAACATAACTGTTGTAGCATACATTTATCCAAGAATTGGCTTAGTATTTTCTGACAAGAAGACCTTTGTACAAATTTCCCCATAGGGTCCAATGATAAACTAAGTCCTGCTGTGGCGACCATCTTGAATTTCCAATCGGCACATAAAACATATCTTTTGTAGTTGTCTATCAAATGATTATTCAACACCAAAAACATTTCAACTGACTTGGTAGTTGCTGACAAGAAGATCTTTATACAAAATTTCCCATAGAGTCCAATGTTACACTCAGTCCGGCTTGAATTTCCGATTGGCACAAAACCACATTAATTTCGTAGAGGTTCATACAATGCTTGTTCATACATAAAAACATTTCAATTGGCTTAGTAGTTTCTGACAAGAAGACCTTTGTATAAATTTCCCCATAGGGTCCAATGTTTAAGTATGGCTGTGGCGGCCATATTGAATTTCCTGATCAGCACATAAAACATATATTTTGTAGTGGTCTATCAAATGATCATTCACACATCAAAAAAATTTTAATTGGCATAGTAGTTTCTGACAAGAAGACCTTTGTACAAAATTCCCCATAGGGTCGATGTTAAACTAAGTCCGGCTGTTGCTGCCATCTTGAATTTTTGATCGGCACAATTCAATTGACTTGGTAGTTTCTGACAAGAAGAGCTTTAAAGATAATCAGAACGAATTATCTGCCCCTGGTAGCCATGTTGAATATCCGATCGGCACTAAAAACATAAGTTTTGTACAGAACCATACAATTACAATTCCTGCCAAGTTTGGTTCCATTTAGACTTGTGGTTTCAGAGAAGAAGATGAAAATGTAAAATGTGGAAGGACGACAGATGCAAGGTAATGGCAAAAGCTCACATGACCTTTTAGGCCAGGTGAGCTAAAAGTGTGTCCCATTCAGAGCCTGGCCAAAAATCAATTTTTGGGGTCAAATTTGTTTAAAAGAAAAACAAGAAATGAGCTTTTAAACTGAGAGCAAACCAGGATTTCCTTCACTAGTGTGTAGCCATGCTAATAACCAGATTTTTCCATAAGAAAGTTAATTTTATAATACTAAATCCAAAATTCCAAACACATAGATATATTTACCTGATCAAAGTCACTGCCATTACAAATTTCATCATATTTCATTAGTGTACATACACTCAATGGTAAGTTTTGATTAGCTGATGCTCGTGCTGCACGGCCATGTTCACGTATTTTTTCCTGTTCCAAGGCCAGTCTGAGTTTTTCCTGAAAGATATGAAAGGATATGGATATCATGGGTATAAAAACAATGACAGTCATCCCAAGATGGCAGAAGGTGAAAATGGTAAACTCGTTTGTTTTATTATATTTCTTTTAGTTTTTCTTCAAAATGTAAATAGGTAAGAACATAACTGGGTAATCCTAAAATTATTGGACATCACTTCTGCAAACTGAACAAGAGACTCCCAAGAGCCTGAATCACTCTCCTGTGTTATTTCTTGTGTAGATCTTGCATCAATGATTATTTTTGCTATTTAATGTATACCATTGATTTTTTGCACTAATATTGACTTGTACAGCTAAAATATAGAATCCTGAACCCAAATATACATGGTTGCTACGGACTTTTTCAATGATCTTGACCATTTCTTTTCGACTTACACAGGTAAATTATAGTCCTTAACCCAAATATATATGGTTGTAAGGATTTTTTCATTGGTTGCTATGGAATTTTTCAATGACTTTCACCCTTGACCCTCCATTTTACTTGTACAGCTACCATTTAAGTTATACTCTAAAAATCTGTGACAATATGTCAGACCATTATATTTACTGATACTGTTTACATGCAAATAATCTTTCAAGGTCAATTGACGATTTTGGTCATGTTGACTTATTTGTAGATCTTACTTTGCCGAACATTTTTGCTTTCAAAGTTTGTCTTTATCCATAATAATATTCAAGTTAATGACCTAAAACTGCAAAATTTCCTTAAAATTAACAATTCAAGGGCAATAAACCAAAAATTGGTTGACCAATTTGTCTGAAAATTTTGTCGCAGGTAGATCATGACCTCATAAACATTTTTACTTCTTATCAGTTTTGCTCTGCTTTAGTTTTTGAAATATGAGCCAAAAAGTGCATTTTTCCCCCTATGTTCTATTTTTAGCCATGGCAGCCATGTTTCTCAATGGGACAAGAAAATAAAACAAAGTTTATACTAGATACCCTAAGGATCTTTCAGCCTAGTTTTGCTGATGAAAAAAATGTGAAAAATTCTCTTTAAAGGGCAAAAGAGGTCAATTAACAATTTTGGTCAAGTTGACCTTATTGTAGATCTTAAATTGTTGAACATTTTGCTGTGTACAGTTTGTCTTTATCTATAATAATATTCAAGATATTAACCTAAAACTGCAAAATTTCCTTAAAATTAACAATTCAGGGGCAATAACCCAACAAACTGTTGACCGATTTGTCTGAAAATTTCATCGCAGGTAGATCCTTGACCTGATGAACCTTTTTCTCCATGTCAGTTTTGCTTTAAATGCTTTAGTTTTTAAGATATAAGCCAAAAACTGCAGTTTACCCCATATGTTCTATTTTAAGCCATGGTGGCCATTTGTCTCGATGGTTAACAAAATAAAACCAAAACTTCATACTAGATACCTAAGGATCATTGCATTTAAGTTTGGCTGAAAATGATTCAGTAGTTTCAGAGGAGAAGATCTTTGAAAAAGTTTACGACGGACCCCAAGTGATAGCAAAAGCTCACATGTCCTTTTAGGACAGGTGAGCTAAAAAGTCTGGAAAACTATTATTTTGACAATAATTCCTATTCCCAGGGTTATAACTCTCAGAATAAATATCCGATCAGGATGAAACTCAGATTTGATCTGTAATTCATCATAATAAGCTCAAATACCGAAAGTTATCATTTGCTTAAACGGTTTCTGATTAAAGTCTTGAAAACTATTATTCTGGCAATAATTCCCATTTCCAAGGGCAATAACTGTAATTATGCGACCTGCATGAAACTCAAAAAGTTGATCTGTAATACATTATAAACTCACATAACAAAAATAAGATCAGTTGGTAAAATGGTTTGGGAAAAAATCCACAAAACTATTATTTTGGCAATAATTCCTATTTCCAAGGGCAGTAACTCTCATAATAATTATCCGATCAACGTGAAACTCAAACTTGATCTGTAACTCATCATTATAATGTGCTACACCAAAAATAAGATCATTTGGTTAAACGGTTTAAAAAAACAGAGGCTCCTAGGAGCCTGTATCGCTCACCTGCTATTTCCATGTGTTCACTGCTAAAGGACCTTAACATCCATGTCATGTTTGGTTTCCATACATTCATTAATTTTCAAGAAGAAGCTGTGTGTATGTAATTCCCTTAGGGTCCTATGTTAAATTAATTCCCCCGCTGGTGGGCATCTTGGATGACAGATCAGTGCCAAAGTCACAACATTTGGTAGGCACCTCATAAGGAATATTCATGCTATGTTTGGTTTCAGTCCATTCAGTGGTTCTCTAGAAGAATATTTTTGTATTTATTTCCCATAAATTCCAATGTTTAACTAAGTCTCCAGCTGGTGGACATCTTGGATGATGGATCGGCAACAAAGTAACAACACTTGGTCAGCACAGCACATCATAAGGAACATTCCTGCCATGTTTGGTTTCAATCCATTCAGTGGTTCTCTTTATGTTCAAAATGTGAAATGTGAACGGAAGGACGGACGACAGAAGCAAAGTGATGGCAATAGCTCACCTTTGGGTCAGGTGAGCTAATAAGTCCTGAGAAGTGTAGTGTGAATGATGGACTGCAAACTTATAGTCCCCTTTGGCATTGCCGGTAGGGACTAACAAGATCTGCTTTATCCAGACTGTTAAATAAATGCAACATATCAAGGTGACCTTGTGTGAACACATGCCATTGGCAACTTTGAGCAAAAGCAGCCACTTGGAGTGCTGCAGGATCTGAAGCAAAAGAGGATTGTTGTAGAGGGTATTGCTATCATCAATTCTTCAAAGTTTCAGAACATTTAATATGGTAGTTTCAGAGGAGAAAATTAATGAAAATTTGCAAATAAAAATTAAAGATGGCCTCTATTGGCCATGTTGTTCATCCAACCAGAACCAAAGGTGAATTACTTGCACAAGTCCTGCCATTTATATCCTTCCTGCCAACTTTTGTTATAATCTGCCCATTAGTTCTTTAGCAAATGACACAATAGTCATTTCTCGTATGGTTTTCATGGAGACTTGGTGAGCAACTGAATCTCTACTGTTGTCATCAATCCTGAGAAGTTTCAAAACATTTCATAGTGTAGTTTCAGAGGAGAAGAATTTTGAAAATTGGCTAATCAAAATAAAAAATTCGTAAGGGTTCCGCGGAACCCAGTGTCTCGCCTACTTTTGATGTTGTCTATATTTTCAGTGTGATAGGTGAATGCACATAATAGAATGCAATGTTAAGTCCATTTATACGTAAAAAACTGAAAAACAGAAATAAATATTTTACAAAATTTTCTCCTGGGTACAATCTTTATATCATAAACAAGCTTCTGTCCAAATTTGGTAAAATTCCTGGATAGTTTAAGAAAGTTATTAAAATTTTAAAAACTTTAACCACAGAGTGAATGTAATGTTTCCTGGCAGAAAAACTAAGTCCATTTATAAGTAAAATACGGAAAAATTTTTTTTTTTTTACTAAATTTACTTCTGGATACTATATTATGATCATAAACAAGCTTCTGTCCAAGTTTGGTACAAATCCAGGATAGTTTAAGAAAGTTATTAAAATTTTGAAAACTTTAACCACAGAATGAATGTAATGTTTCCTGGCAGAAAAACTAAGTCCATTTATAAGTAATATACAGAAAAACTGGAATTTTTATTTTACAAAATTTACTTCTGGATACTATCTTATGATCATAAACAAGCTTCTGTCCAAGTTTGGTACAAATCCAGGATATTTTAAGAAAGTTATTAAAATTTTAAAAACTTTAACCACAGAGTGAATGTAATGTTTCCTGGCAGAAAAACTAAGTCCATTTATAAGTAATATACAGAAAAACTGGAATTTTTATTTTACAAAATTTCCTTCTGGATACTATCTTATGATCATAAACAAGCTTCTGTCCAAGTTTGGTACAAATCCAGGATATTTTAAGAAAGTTATTAAAATTTTAAAAACTTTAACCACAGAGTGAATGTAATGTTTCCTGGCAGAAAAACTAAGTCCATTTATAAGTAAAATACGGAAAAACTGGAATTTTTTTTTTACAAAATTTCCTTCTGGATACTATCTTATGATCATAAACAAGCCTCTGTCCAAGTTTGGTAGAAATCCAGGATAGTTTAAGAAAGTTATTAAAATTTCAAAAACTTTAACCACAGGGTGAATATTTGTGGACGCCGCCGCAGACGACGACGGAATGTAGGATCGCTATGTCTCGCTTTTTCGACAAAAGTCGAAGGCTCGACAAAAATAGCCTCTGGTGACCATCCAACCAGAACCAAAGTTGGACCGTTTGTAGAGGTCCTTCCTTTCATCATTCCTACGTAGTTTGGTAACAATTGGACAAGTAGTTTCAGAGGGGAAGATCAAATGTGAAAAGTTTAGTTTTTACTTTCTAGGTCATTATGATAGTCAAACTGGACCAAAGTAACAGTGAATAGTTAAGTCTTCATAAGAACTATTTCTGCCAAGTTTTTTTTATATCTTTGCAATTTCTCTCCATAAGACTTTTACAATTCTCGTACGGTCAAATGTTAACCAAGTCTTATTTTCCATAAATTAAATTGAAATTCATTTATAATGAAATATATAGTAAAAACATATAATATTACAGATGTTAACCAGACTATAACTTCTGTAATATTGATAGTACCACTGCATTTGTAAAATCACCATATTCAAAAGAAGATGTAAAATCTGGATCACATATTAGTAATCACAAGCTATTTTATGTTGACAAGTATTCTATTTTGACTCCTATTTTGTCAGTTTGCACTTCGTGTAAAGTGTAATCAAATAAATTCCAGTCTTCTGAAACCATAAAATCTTAGTTTTCACCTGTCAGTAATTTGGACTAAGAGTCGTGTGTCAGTCATACAATTTTTTTTTGTAGAATATCCCTTTTATTTGTAGTTATTCTATCATAAGTGGGTGTGTAATTTATTTTCTTGTTCAGATAAAAGTCTTTGTCTTTTAGCATATAGCCCATAAAATATCATTAAATTGTATAAATATATTCGGGAATACCTCTTTTCATCTTGATTCCCGGCTTAGACCCCTCTTAAAATTTAATGGATCATGCCGCCGCCATGCTTTTATTAACTATTGATTCCATTTTGAAATAGCTTACTAATTAAGAGACATTACAATATGGGGAACCAGTTTATGATTGTGTCAATAACAGAAAAGGACAAAAAATAACAATGAACCATAACAGCTGCTTATGGGACATTTGGACTGACGACTTATGCTTAGGTATCCATCCTACACAATTTTACCGCTCAAGACCGAAGGATTTCAGGAACTCTGTAAAATATCTTACTTTTACCTTATCTAACACCTTTCTAGTTCATTTTGATGGACAAAGTCAGCGAAGATTAAATTTATAGCCTGGTCATTTAATCATCATCAACATAACTGAGGTAACAAATGGAAAATCAAGTACAGTTTAAGACAGATGTGATAAAAATAACTTTTCATTGGTTTCAGAATTTTTTCAGGGACTGGATTATAATTAGGGATGCCATCCTGGGAGACAAGCAATTAATAATGTACCATTAGATAAAGTAACTATGTATAATAAAGAAACAACAAAGGTTCTGACTTGCAAATTCAACTAAAAAGAGGAACAAAAATATCACTGTATAATAATTTGTCTCACAGTAACAGCCTGCTATGAAAACTGCAGTCTCCATCTGCATACAGCACTATCTATTGATCTGATGAACATACTAACACTGAAGCAATATACCTTTTCTATGACGTGTTGTAACCGCAGTTTGTATCGTGCCCTTTCTTGTTCAACAAATAAAGCCCTCATTTTTTCTGTCACAGAATTTGGTGGTGTAAGCTATAAAACACAAAGAATAATATCAGTAAAACCTATGAGACAATATGTCTGTAATAGACAGGATGCCCTATTCCAGTGAAAATAGAATTGCAATCTATAGATTATGAGGAGATAGTGTTTTCCCCAGGATTCAGGTAAAGCATGATAAATTGTCAGTCTGGGGGCACTTTTACGCAGAAACTTTTATTTTGGCGACACATCCATGGTGAACCGAGTCATTGCTATCGGAATCCATGACAATTTTGTTATCTATCATTTTTAAACACTATGTACATGTGCCTAATGAATTAAGTTTTGTTTGTAGGTATTCATGAAACAAGAGGCTTCCAATAGCCTGAATCACTCACCTGTTATATTTTATGTAGATCTTGCATCAATGATTATTTTTGCTATTTAATGTATACCGTCACAATTTTCTCCTTAATATTGACTTGTACGGCTAAAATATAGAATCCTGAACCCAAATAGATATGGTTGCTAGGGACTTTCTCATCGGTTGCTATGGGCTTTTTCAATGGCATTGACTCTTAGCTTCCATTTTGACTTAAATAGGTAAATTGTAGGGTCCTGAACCCAAATATATATGGTTGCTATGGACTTTTTCGATGACCTTGACTCTTGGCCTATCTTTTTGACTTGTTCGGGTAAATTATAAGGTCCTTAACCCAAATATATATGGTTGCTAGGGACTTTTTCATCCATTGCTAGATACTTTTTCATCGGTTGCTATGGACTTTAACAATGACCTTGACCCTTGACCCTCCATTTTACTTGTACAGCTAGCATTTAATTTATATCAAGTTATGCTCTTAATATCTGACAATATGTCAGACCATTATTTTCTGTTTACATGTAACTAATCTTTCAAGGGCAAAAACTCCTATAAGGGGTCAATTGATGATTTTGGTCATGTTGACTTATTTGTAGATCTTACTTTGCTGAACATGTGTGCTGTTTATAGTTTGTCTTTATAATAATATTTAAGTTAATAACCTAAAACTACAAAATTTCCTTAAAATTAACAATTCAGGGGCAATAACCCAAAAATGGGTTGACCGATTCGTCTGAAAATTTCATGCAGGTAGATCTTGACCTCAAACATTTTTATTACTTGTCCTATTTGCTCTAACTGCTTTAGTTTTTGAGATATGAGCTGAAAAGTGCATTTTCACCCATGTTCTATTTTTAGCCACTGCAGCCGTGTTTCTCGGTGAACAAGAAAATAAAACATTAAATTTATACTAGATACCCTAAGGATCTGTCAGCCTAAGTTTGGCTGAATTTGATTCAGTAGTTTCAGAGGAGAAGATTTTTTAAAGTTTAAAAAGATGACGAAAAAAATGTGAAAAATTGTATAATAACATTCAAGACAGCAACTTAAAACTGCAAATTTTCCTAAAAATTAACAACTCAGGGACAATAACCCAACAAAGGGTTGACTGATTCGTCTGAAAATTTCACAGCAGGTAGATGTTGACCTGATGAACATTTTTACCCCATGTAAGTTTTGCTTTAGTTTTTGAGATTTAAGACAAAAACTGCAATTTACCCCTATGTTCTATTTTTAGCCATCTCGGCCATGTTGGTTGGCAGGCAGGGTTATTGACACATGTTTTAAACTAGATACTCTAAGGATGCTTGTGGTCAAGTTTGGTACTATTTGGCCCAGTAGTTTCAGAGAAACTACAGTTTACCCCCCTATGTTCTATTTTTAGCCATGGTGGCCATGTTTCTTGACGGACAAGAAAACTAGAAATACTGAGAGCAAAGCTTACTACTTGATACCCCCGCCTTACATAAGATACATGAAAGAAAATGTCAACATTTAGGATAGAAAAACTCCAACAGCAGAGAGATGAGTTTCATCAAATTCCATTCAGTGGTTAAGGAGGAGTTGCGGATGGCATACTGGAACCCCCTATTACAATGAATGGCAAAGTCCATGTTTTGGTATGGGTAACCCCAAATATTCATCAGATCAAAATCTAAAATAGGAGGTGCACTATGGCATCATGTAATAAAGATCCTCTGAAAATTTCATCAAATTCAATACAAAGGTTTAGGAGGAGTTGCGGATGACATGCTGGAACCCCCTATCACAATGAATGGCAAAGTCCATGTGTTGGTATGGGAAACCCTAAATGTTGGTCAGATCAAATCTAAACTAGAGGCTCTCAAGAGCCTGTGTCGCTCACCTGTATCTACTGTGGTTTTTGAAATCATGTAAAATAAGGTTAAAATCATAATGAAAAGCATTAATTGCTTCGCGGAGCGCAGCTGGATACGACCGCAGACGTCCAACCCTGAACAGTTTGGGCAAAAATGGACACAATATTCGCGCTTGATACAGGTCTGAAGTTGGATTGTAATTAAATATTTGACACATAATAGGTTTCTGACACAGAATAACTGTAGTCAAAGAACTTAGAATTGGACATATGATTTGAATTTTTATTCAATTTTTTGCTTTTTGTGCAATACACTATGCTGTTGCGAATTGAACCCCCCTCCCCTCCAAAATAAAATTTTACCCCTCTTTTTTGCTTTTGTGCAATACACTATGCTGTTGTGTATTGAACCCTCCCTCCTCCCCCCTCCCAAAAAAAAAAATCTTTTACCCCCCATTTTTTTTGCAAAAGGAAAATAATATTTAAAGGAATTTTCTTTTTAATTTCTGAAATCTGAAATAAGAAAAAAATCCCCCCCCCCACAATTTCTTATTTACCCACCTAAATTTTTTTTTCTTCCCCCTCCCCTTACCCTTTTAAAAAAAAAAAAATGTTATTTTTTTAGCCATGGCGGCCAAGTTTCTTGATGGACAAAAAAATAAAACAAATTTTATTCTAGATACCCTAAGGATCATTCCAACTAAGTATGGCTATAATTGGTTCAGTGGTTTCAGGAGAAGATCTGACGGACAACGAATGCCAAGTGATGGCAAAAGCTCACATCCTTTTAAGACAGGTGAGCTAAAAATGTAATGTCAGAGATGTGAATCGGCTTAAAATCCAAGCTGAGCACCCCAATGGAATAGGACAGATTGTATCAATCTGTCCAGTAACAAAGCTTTACACTCACCATCGGAACAGAGAGTGTGCTGGCTGAATTTCCTTGAAGAACATAGCTACAGTTCACTAATAAATAGTCTTTGAAACCTTGAGGTGGCTTTGGCTGTACAACTGACAGACTCTTCTGCTGAAAAGTCAGCTTCTGCAAGAAAAAACGAAAAGAGCTGTTAATTACTAAAGTAGATTTTTCTTTCAATTCATCTCGACAGGTGCTCTCAGTACTATATCAACAGATTTCTTCTACCTTTTACCGTTTTCCATATACATGAAGTAATAGAAGTGGTCAAAAGAATAACAAATTTTGGCAAAACATGCATTATTTAGAAAAACATTGTGCAATTAAGAGGGGTTTCTTAATAAATCAATATGCAATTATAAGGAGTAAATAATATAATATATGGTAAATGGTCTGGTGTTGCAAAATCTTGTAAGATTTCTCATAAAATATCTCACAGACATGAAAAATAATAATTATATGAAGTTCTTTGGTAATCAGGTTAAAATGTTTTCACTTATGTGGCAGATTTCTTTCAAAATACTAGTAGATAATTTTTTGTCGCCAGATTGGAATACAAAATCGATTTTTGCAACTTTAATGAAGCCCATCACAGCCATTGCTTTGACAATAGATACTTTTTGGATTTGTAGGAACAGAATATCAACGTAATAAAGATTCTTCTTGACAAATTCATATTTGTTCTGCGTAGAAAATAAAGTATGAATTGATGAGCTGTTGATCACATGACACACATTGTGGTAAACAGGTAAAGTGTGGATGTGTTCAATACACAAACAAAAGGATTTTTTCTTGGTGAGTCCTGGACTCATCACTTATGAAATTAGTGAGGCCCACAAAACTTTTTCACTAGTCTCAAAATTTTCTGGTGAGTCCAATCAGATGTCAAAATTTCTACCGGTAATAACAAAAGCAGATGTTCTGTTTTCATTGAAGTGTTGTTTTTTTTATGTGAATGTGTGCAACTTTGAATAATGTTGACCTGATCTTTATTTAGAATGTTTTATATTAAATATGGCTTTCACTTTGTTTTCTTCTTCAAATTTTTTAATCACCATGGACATGATAAAACAATATATTTAAGTAAAATTAACACTTGTGATATCCCATATGTTTGATAGAAGTTTAAAATTGAAGATCTATACATTTTTAAAATGCAATCCATGTCACCGACTCCAGTACTGAAAATGAAATACTGAAGTATGCGAACAAAGCACGACGAATAACACATCCTCTTTCCTTTATGTTTGGCACTTTTATTGTCGTAAAAACATCATCTGTATTTTCAATTAAGCAGTTAAGATGATTACCTGGACTTTCACAGGTAAATTTAAGTTGCCACCATTTACATTGTTTATAAAAGTTAGTATGACATCTGAAGCGGACTGGACATGACTGGAATACATCTGCGTACATGGACGCATCTGAAGTAAAATTGGCGCATCTTAAATAAACTAGAGGCTCATGTATCACTCATCTGAATTTAACTTGTCCATCTTAAGCATGACTAAAAATCTAAAGTGTAACAGTCAATTTGGTTTTTCCAATGTTAAACTAAGTTCGGCTATGCCAGTTATCTTGGTTGACAGTCCAGGTCATTGCACACAATTCTGAAAGAGGACCATTTAAGAACCATTGCTGCTGAGTCTAGTTTCAATTGGCTCAGTGGTTTCAGACAAAAAGATTTTTAAAAGAAATTTTCCATAGGGTCCTATGATAAATTAATTTAGGCTGTTGCGGACATGTTGGTTGACAGTCCAGGTCACAAGACAAAATTCTGAAAGAGGACCATGCAAGGATCATTGCTTCCAAGTCTGGTTACAATTGTCTTAGTGGTTTAATCAGACAAGAAGACTTTTTAATGAATTTTCCCATTGGGCCCTATGTTAAACAAAATTCGGCTGTGGCAACCATCTTGGTTGACAGTCCGAGTCATCGGACACATTTCTCAAAGAGGACCATTGCTGCTAAATTTTGTTCCACTTAGCTCAAGATTTTCACACAAGGTTTTAAATGAATTTTCCCATAGGGTCCTAAGTTTGGCTGTGGTGACCATCTTGGTTGACATTTATGGACCATTGCTGCCAAGTTTAGTTCCAATTGGCTCATTGGTTTCAGACAAGAAGATTTTTAAACAAATTTTCCCATAGGGTCCCATGTTAAACTAATTTCGGCTGTGGCGGCCTTCTTGGTAAACAGTCCAGGTCATTGGACATACTTTTGAAAGAGAACCTGCTAAGGACCATTACTGCCACATAAGCCAAGTTCGGTTCCAATTGGCCTTGCAGTTTCATCCCCCCTTTTTCTATTTTTAGTTACAGCAGCAATGTTGGTTGGAAGTCGGGGATACCAGATGTATTTTTAGAAAGGCGCCACACAAGGACCATTCAACCATGTCCGACCATTACAGCCAAACCGAACACAAATTTTAAAGGGGACCATACAAGGACTATTCAACTAAAGTTTGGTTTAAATTGGTTCAGTGGTTTCAGGAGTTGACGAAAAAGTAAAATTTCCATAGGCTCAATGTTAAACTAAATACGGCAATGGCAGCCATGTTGGATGGCTTTCGGGGAAACCGAACACAATTTTAACAAGAGGCTCCCTAGAGCCTGAATCGCTTACGTGTTATCTTTTGTGTACCAGTAGATCTTGCATCAATGATTATTTTTGCTATTTAATGTATACTGTCACAATTTTCTCCTTAATATTGACCTGTACAGCTAAAATGTGGAATCCCGAACCCAAATATATATGGTTGCTAGGGACTTTTCATAGGTTGCTATGGACTTTTTCAATGGCATTGACTCTTGACCTTTATTTTTGACTTGTACAGGTAAATTATAAAGTCCTTAACCTAAATATATATGGTTGCTTGGGACTTTTACATTGGTTGCTATGGAATTTTCAATGACCTTGACCCCTGATGCTCCATTTTACTTGTACTGATACCATTTAATTTATTTCAAGTAATGCCCTAAACATCTGTGACAATGTCAGACCATTATTTTTTGTTTACATGTAAATATTCTTTCAATGGCAAAAACTCCTATAAGGGGTCAATTGACGATTTTGGTCATGTTGACTTATTTGTAGATCTTACTTTGCTGAACATTTTTGTTGTTTACAGTTTGTCTTTATCTATTATTATATTCAAGGTAACAACCTAAAACTGCCAAATTTTCTTAAAATTAACAATTCAGGGGCAATAACCCAACAAAGGGTTGTCTGATTCATCTGAAAATTTAATGGCTGGTAGATCTTGACCTGTTGAACATTTTTACTCCATGTCAGTTTTGCTCTAAATGCTTTGGTTTTTGAGATATAAGCCAAAAACTGCATTTGACCCCTATGTTCTAATTTTAGCAACAGCGGCAATGTTTGTTGATTGATCAAAACTGGATATAATTTATAAACTAGATACCCTAAGGAACATTCAGTTAAAGTTTGAAGGTATTTTTCCCAGTAGTTTCAAAGGAGAAGATTCTTGAAATAGTTTACGACGACGACAGATGACGGACGCCAAGTGAAATTGTTATCTCCCTTTTACACTGAAAATTCCATAGGCAGAACTTTTTTGTTTCTCTGGAAGACATGATTGAACATAATTAGGTAAGTTATATTGTTTCATTTACAACTTAGCTCATTGGCTCATTGCATCTTTCACCCAAGTGACTAGACAATTCATAATGATTAAGGTATTCAAATTCTGAAAAATCCATTTTACAAACTCAGATGTCCAGAAAGTAGACCACTAATTATAGCATACAAAAAACAAGAGTTTAAAGGATTTACTGAGTGTACGACTGCTTGAATATCAGTATCACAGTTCATTAAAGTAATTAAATATAGAATTGAAATAGTCACTCAACTACACCTTACACTTATTCCAATTCACAGGCTTGAGTGGCTGATGAGGGTACGGCCTTGATCAAAATGATCAGAATGTTTATTCTTATTACTTATTCTCTGATCTAAATAGTTACCCTAAAACACTTTGGTTGGTCATATTTAGTTACATGGATTGGGAGTGGTCTCATTAATATACTTTACTAACACCCACACCTCCTCCAAAAGAACAAGCTTAAACAAAGACAATATTAAAACACAGTGAACAACACATGCCAGGTCCAGAAAACCTGACTTAATACAGGCACATGGTGTGGTGGGTTTAAATCCATTTTTTATGTGGACAAACCTATCCCTTTCACACATCTATACTTTTAAGACATAAAGAATAAAACTCATGATAAACTTTGCAGCAATAAATGCTCTTTTCCTTAAAAAAAAAAAAACTTTAGATTTATTTGATAGGCACTATGACTGTCTGACACTATGGTTTTGTTTTGACATGTTAAGTATCTATTAATATTTCTGTTCAAAAAAAAAAAAGAATTTGCCTACCGACCTACCCATACCCAACAGCCATGGGTTGGGTTTGGGCATCTCTGTTTCTTGATATAAAACGGCTCCAACTCCTACATCACTTACATCAACGGCAAGTTTGAATTGCTTTTTAAAGTCTGGAGTGATAAGAACGGGACATGTCAATAAGCCTTAAAACTTTCGAGAACTGGACATATTATTGCGCCTGTAATTTTCGGTATTCAGATTGAAGTGATGGGGCAAATTTCCACCGGGAAATTTGAAACGAGAAAACATTTCTTATTTGGTAAGCAATGTACTATTCAAGTACAATTTTCTAATACAGCTTTTATTTGAAAAATATGTCAACATATTGCACGACTTGGGAAAATTCATTTTACATTTTTCTCTAATTTTTGAAAATGGCGAATTTAACATTGAAGTAAACGGGACTCAATTTATTGGTGTGCCTTGTTAAGAGAATCCAAATAAAGACTTATTACATGGATATTTTTATTTATTTCCAAAGTTCTTGGTAAGAAACGATAAATAAACAAATTTCTTTTAATTTTTAAGACTGTTTAAAAGGCGGGGAGAGGCATAAAATGCCGACTCAGCACTTAGAGTAAATCTGATGTACCCCAGAATTCAAGGTGCCAAACTGAAAGCAAATTAGTAAATATGAAAATTTCTGGCATTAAATAAAAGCACGGTGTATTCTTCACTTTCAGTAATTTTATTGTGCACTTCTTTACTCTGATAAATTGAGCACACGCAATTTATGAACACTCTTTTTTTTCCTATTTTCCAGAAAGCGTGAAAAAATCCCAATTTTTAAAATTTGATCCATTTGACCTCAATATCTGCCATAAGACTACATGTCTGTTAAAATATGTTAGGCAATTGTCCAGTGCGTATTATTGAGAAAATATAATTGGAAAATTGTTTGGCAATGATCGTGAAATGGCAATTTCTAAAACCTGGATCGGTCACATTTTAGGGTGCCTATCTAATGTTTCTGCTATTTTCTATCGAAAATGCCCGAAAACGGGGGATATTGGGTAGCAGAAGACAAGAAAAGGTAGATCTTGTTGTGAAAATGTGAAAATAATCACAAAACTGCATATTTTTAGTTTCTGAATAATGAGACAAGAGACTCAGAGGGATGAGCCTGTATGGCTCACCTGGGAGTCACAAACTTTTAATTTGATTTGATGGACTAGATTGATTTCTGGAAACTTTGTAAATGACCTTCCATAGATATGCTTCATACAAAGTATAAGTTCATTTGGCCAAACAATTTCAGAGGAGAAGAATTTAAAAATTTGACCAATGGGAACATATAAAGGCTTCTGGTGGCTACTTTGTTTCACAGACTATGATAATTTATGCAAAGTTTGTAAAGGACCTTTCATAGATGCTCCATACCAAAATTTATTTCACTTGGCTTTACGATTTCAGAGGACAAGAAGTTTTAAATTTAAACCAATCAGAACATGTAATGCTCATGGTGGCCATTTTGTTTCATGGACCGGGATGATTTATGCAAATTTTGTAAAGAACCTTCCATAGATGCGCCATACCAAAAATCAGTTCATTTGGCATTACGGTTTCAGAGGAGAAGAACTTTTAAATTTTGACCAATCAGAACATGTAAATGCTCATGGTGGCCATTTTGTTTCACGGACCAGGATGAGTTATGCAAACTTGGTAAAGGACCTTCCATAGATGCTCCATACCAAAAATCAGTTCATTTGGCTTTACGGTTTCAGAGAAGAAGTTTTAAATTTTGACCAATCAGAACATGTAAATGCTCATGGCGGCCATTTTGTTTCATAGACCTGCATGAGTTATGCAAACTTGGTAAAGGACCTTCCATAAATGCGCCATACCAAAAATCAGTTCATTTGGCTTTACGGTTTCAGAGTAGAAGAAGTTTTAAATTTTGACCAATCAGAACATGTAAATGCTCATGGCGGCCATTTTGTTTCAAGGACCAAGAAGATTTATGCAAACTTAGTAAAGGACCTTCCATAGATGCTCCATACCAAAAATCACTTCATTTGGCTTCATGGTTTCAGAGGAGACGAAGTTTTAAATTTCGACCAATCAGAACATGTAAATGCTCATGGTGGCCATTTTGTTTCAAGGACTGGCTGGGATGGTTTATGCAAATTTTGTAAAGGACCTTCCATAGATGCTCCATACCAAAAATTAGTTCATTTGGGTTTATGGATTCAGAGGAGAAGAAGTTTTAAATTTCGACCAATCAGAATATGTAAATTGTCATAGCGGCCATTTTGTTTCACGGACCAGGATGATTTATGCAAACTTTGTAAAGGACCTTCCACAGATGCTCCATAACAACAAGAGTGGACACACAAAAACGTCTCGCCTGTCATGTATTTCTAATGAAAGTAAATGCTATCTGACTAATACATTATAAATTTTAAGCTGTAAATAATGAGAAAATGAGGTCAAGGTCAGATGACTCCTGCCAGTTGGACATCTTACAATCCTTCCATACACCAAATATAGTAGACCTATTGCATACAGTATTCGAAAAACAGGCCAAAACACAAAAACTAACTATAACCACTGAACCATGAAAATGAGGTCAAGGTCAGTTGGACATTTACACCTTACAATCCTTCCATACACCAAATATAGTAGACCTATTGCATACAGTATTCGAAAAACTTAACTATAACCACTGAACCATGAAAATGAGGTCAAGGTCAGATGACACCTGCCAGTTGGACATGTACACCTTACAATCCTTCCATACACCAAATATACTAGACCTATTGCTTATAGGTATATTTTTCTGCGTTTCGAAGTATAGAAGAAAAATAATGTATTTTCGTTTCGTTTTTTGAGAGTATGGTCATGTGTTTAAATGGGCCAATGGGTGTGTTCAATTGAATTGGCGCCAAAGTTGGCTTGGCTAGTTTTTTCATTCTAGCCGCAGACGTTTAACAGTAAACACGTTTACTATGGAACAGCCGGCATTACAACAACTGATTGCTAGTGAAGTACAAAACGCTGTTCGACTTTCACAGAATGAAATGCTTTCTAAAATGGACAATTTAGTTACCAATCCTTTCGGTCAATTCGAAAATTCTATGAGGCAATCTCAACGACAACTGTCCGACAGCCAGTTAGCTAAAATTGAAGAATTAACGACGGATAGCTACAAATTCAAGCGCAAAGGAAACAAAGAACAGTATAAAATTAACACCAAAGTGATGAAGAAGATGAAGGAGGAACAGTCATTCATAAAGGACGCCCCAGAACAGAACGAGCACACTGTATCAGCTGCTAAGTGTATAGGAGAAGGTATCGACATTTTGACTCACAGACAAAAACTGGTAAAGATTGCGGATTCGTCTGAAAACGGATGGAAAACTGTAGAAGAATACGAGACAAATGGATTGGCGGATGACTCCGATGACGAAAAAAGGATTCGAAGGGCAGATATGAGAGCTGCACAAAAGATCAAGGCAGACAAGAAGAACAAGGGCCGTATTCACCCGTATCAGGCCCCAACAGTTGCAAATAGATCGAACGCACCCATTCAAATACAAGTTTCGTCCTTGACACAATTCAGTAGACCAGGAAAGTGCTATGAATGTGGGAAACCAGGGCATTGGCGTAAAGATCACGCTGTAGTGCAAAACAATGAAAAGATAAGTATAGATTTTAACGATATTATGTATGTTAACGACGAATTTGATTCAGATATATTTGAACCTATGAATTCAGATTTATTTAACGAGAATTGTGTTAACGACACACATAATGAACATGTTTGGTCAAAATATAACAATAAAAATGTAAACAATACACAGAAAGACGATAGATCGCCTGTAGGCATGTTACATGATGCTTTAAATCACTGGATAAAATCAGGTGCTAATGAACAAGTATTGAACGTAATTAAGTACGGTTATAAAATACCTTTTTACACAGAGCCAGAATCTTGTGTATTGAAAAACAATAATCAGCGATTGACCATAAAACATTTGTTGACACTGAGATACAGAAACTAGAACAATTAGGGTGTATTACTAAGGTTAATTACATACCAAAAGTTGTAAATCCTTTGACGGTGGCACAAAATAAAAACAAACTGAGACTTGTTTTAGACTGCAGACACATCAATCCACATTTGCATAAATTTAAATTTAAGTATGAAGATGCTTGTGATGCTGCAGGTATTTTCAAAAAGGGGTACTGTCTATTTACTTATGATTTAAAATCAGCGTACCATCACATTTCTATATTTGAAAGTCATAGAACTTACTTAGGATTTGGTTGGGAACATAACAGTAAAGTATCATACCATGTTTTCAATGTTTTACCGTTTGGCATTTCAACTGCTGGGTACATTTTCACAAAAGTTACTAGAGCTGTTGTTCAGTATTTACGAGAACAAGGTATGAAACTTGTCATGTACTTAGATGATGGAATAGGTGGTGCTGAAAATTATAAAAGCACACTGAACATGAGTAAAAAGGTACGTGAGGAATTGCAATTGTTTGGGTTTTTGACAGCAGAGAATAAATGTATTTGGGAACCATGCCAAGAAGTTAAATGGTTAGGTTTATTATGGGATATGCAGTTTGGCATTATTTATGTTTCTAATGATAAATTAGCAAAATTAGGAAAAACTATTCAATATTTCTTAAAACAGATCAGTAATGGGAGACTTTTGTTTAAAGCCAGGACACTGGCTTCATTGATAGGCCAAATAATTTCTATGCAAGCCGCTATGGGCACTGTTGTAAGACTGAGAACAAGAAGTTTATATGAATGTTTAATGCAAAAAGCTTCTTGGGACGCACCTGTTTGCGTGAAAAAGGGGGCATTTGATGAGATAGTATTCTAGAGTGAAAACTATGAGTTTCTCAATGGTAAGAAACTGTCAGAGGATAATGTACATACTTCAGTGGTTTATTCTGACGCATCAGGCACAGGATACGGTGGTTATCTTTTAAATGAGAAAGATGAGGTAATGGGGTCTTGGGAACCCAGTGAACAGGAACTCAGTTCTACTTGGAGAGAACTGGAAGCAGTATATAGAATACTTATGTCAAAGTTATCTCAGCTTAAGGGAGAAAAAGTGCTCTGGCGCACGGACAATCAGAATGTTGTACACATTTTGAACAAAGGTAGTAGCAAAAATGATTTGCAGAAAACAGCAATAAAAATTGCTGATGTATGTAACAAATTTGAAATAAAAATTGATCCACAGTGGATTCCCAGAACAGCTAATGCTGAAGCTGATATTATTAGTAAAAAATCTGATTGCGATGATTGGGAAGTAGATCTTGATATTTTTGGCAAACTTGATAAAATGTGGGGAGTGCATTCTATAGATAGATTTTCATGTGATTACAATAGAAAATGTTACAAGTTTAATTCTAAATACTGGTGTCCTGGAACATCAGGTATTGACGCATTTAATTATGATTGGTCACATGATAACAATTGGATAGTTCCTCCTCCAAGTTTGATATCACGATGTCTTCAGAAAATACAGCATGAAAAGGTAAATTGCACGCTCATTGTCCCAAGATGGACTTCTGCTGCTTACTGGCCACTTATTAGTTCAGATGGCAAAACATTTGACAAATTTATTGTTGATTCATTTTTATTTGGATCAGAACATATTTTAAGAGGTAGAGGAAGAAACGGAATATTCGGTCTATACAAATCAAATTTTGAGATGATTGCTTTGAAGATAAGATTTTAATTAAGTTGTATTATTTTGACAAGGCTACAATTAAGACGGAGGATAAGTGATGAGGTTGACGGAGCCGGAGTAAACTCTAACCTATTTTCTACCCTTGTCGATCATATGGTACGTTATCTACTACAATCGAGAAGTGACAATACCGTTAACAATTATTTTGGAGCTTTCAGAAGATTCAAACAATTTATTGTTGCTTGTGGTGGGACAGCCATGCCAACAGAACCAATACATGTTGCCTTATATTTGACAAAACTTTTAGACAAAGGTTCGTCGCACAGTGTTGTACAAACAGCATTTTATGCAATCAAATGGGCTCATGAATTAAACAATTTTGACGACCCAACTAACAATAGTTTCGTAAAAAATCTCTTAGAATCTTCTAAGAGACAAATCCATAAACCTAAAGTTAAAAAACATACTATTCCTCCAAATTTTATTATTGATTTATGTGAGAAATATAAAGATTGCATTGATTTAGGTGTAATTAGAGATTTGGCCATGATTGTCTTATGT
Source organism: Mytilisepta virgata (assembly GCA_028015205.1). Lineage (NCBI taxonomy): Eukaryota > Metazoa > Mollusca > Bivalvia > Mytilida > Mytilidae > Mytilisepta > Mytilisepta virgata. The sequence continues at coordinate 66,859,397 of CM051521.1, forward strand.
TACGCTGGTTTTTTGAGATACAGTGAAGTTAGTGGTATTAAGAGTGATCATGTAAAATTTATCGAAAACTCGCACATAGAAATTCTCTTAGAGAAAAGTAAAACTGATCAATATAGATTAGGTGATTCTGTAGTTATTGCTAAAGGTCAGTCTGCAGCTTGTCCCTTTCTTTTGTTGAAAAAATATTTCAGTTTGGCTGGTATTCATTATTCCACAGATTCAGTTTATATATTCAGACCAATGTTTAGATCTGGCAATAAAAATGCTTTGATATATAAGAATAAGCCTCTCAGTTATACAAGGGCTCGAGAATGCATAGTTGCACGTTTGAGAGAGGTATGTGGGGATTTAAATATTGGTCTTCATTCACTAAGGGCTAGTGGGGCCACAACAGCTGCAAATTCCGATATTAATGAACGCTGTTGGAAACGTCATGGTCGTTGGAGGAGTGAAACAGCAAAAGACGGTTACGTCGCAGACTCCTTAGAACATAGGTTAGAAGTTACAAAACAGTTGGGCTTGTAAATAAGTTTTTGATATTTGCTTTTTGTGTTTTACTAGCATTTTGTAATTGTTTCATATCGTATAGCAGTATTTTTAAATTTTAATTTATGATATTTGACATTATTCAGACTTTTCAGCTCCCTTTCTTTGTGATTTTTCTTGTCGTTCCGCACGGCAAATGCAGATTTGTCTTTGTTTTTGTTTAACAATGGCCCAGGATAGGAAATACGTATATTTTTCTGCGTTTCGAAGTATAGAAGAAAAATAATGTATTTTTGTTTCATTTTTTAATTGAGAGTATGGTCATGTGTTTAAATGGGCCAATGGGTGTGTTCGATTGAATTGGCGCCAAAGTTGGCTTGGCTAGTTTTTTCATTCTAGCCGCGGACGTTTAACAGTAAACACCGATATTAGTATTACATATTTTTTAAGATGAGATTTTTGGATCACATTTTGGTTTACACATTAATGTCATGCAAATATTTCTGTTAATTTTTTTTTCAAGGCGTAGGACTTGAACGCCTACTCTGGAGGCGGTGTCGGCATTACCTCGAGTCACAGGTTTCCATCACTTTTTTAAAATCAAGTTGTTTTTCAGCTTTGGTTTTTCCTGGGTGGCATTCATCGCCAATGGAAGAGTATTTTCATTCATGAATTTTATTCATATTCGACATTTATACTGTATCAGCAGATTTGATTTTTTTTAGAAAGAAGTGAAACTATATTCTATATAGTAACATATAGTTGTATTATGACTTTGCTTATATGATTGATGCAATTACATGAATATGTTAGTTTGTATGTATTTCAATATTAAATGCCGGCTAGTCGTTCCGCACGGCAAATGCAGATTTGTCTTTGTTTTTGTTTAACAATGGCCCAGGATAGGAATTACTATCTGAGATATGGTCTTGACCACCAAAACTTAACCTTGTTCACTGATCCTTGAAATGGAGTCGAGGTCAATTGAAAACTGTCTGATGGGGATGGGGACCTTGTAAGGTATATAGTTATCCTATTACTCATAGTAAGAGAGAAATTAACATTACAAAAAATCTTAACTTTTTTTTCAAGTAGTCACTGAACCATGAAAATGAGGTCAATGTACATATGACAACTATAATATTGTCTTCATACTAATTGTATAGGTTATTATTCGCTATATGAAGATATGCTGGATAACTGTGGTTAAGAGTGAAATAACTTTAATAGTGATTTACCATTGATATTGACATCGTAACATGAGGAATCTATATAAAAGTATAAAGCATCCAGGTCTTCCACCTTCTAAAATATAAAGCTTTTAAGAAGTTAGTTAACAATGCTGCCGTCGGATCACTATCCCTATGTCGAGCTTTCTGCGACTTAAGTCGCAGGCTCGACAAAAATGGATGTAAATGAATTATGTCAGACATACTTGTTAGCAATTGATTTTGAATTACTACAAAGAGATGTATAATTGTTCACTGGGTCCTTTATAAAACTAGAGGCTCTCAAGAGCCTGTATCGCTCACCTGGATTTAACTTTTCACCTTGAGCAGACCTAAAAATTTAAGTGTTGCAGTCAATTTAGCTGTTTTTCTATAGGATTCTAAGTCAAACTAATTTCAGCTGTGGCAGTCATCTTGGTTTAGTCCAGGTCAACGGATATATTTCTAAAAGAGAACCATCTAAGGACCATTTCTGCTAAGTCTTGTTCCAACTGGCTAAGCGGTTTCAGACAAGAAGATTTTTAAATGAATTTTCCTATATTTAACAAAGTTCGGTGTGGCAGCCATCTTGGTTGACAATCCGGGTAATCAGACATATTTCTGAAAGAGGACCTCCTAAGGACCAATGCTGCCAAGTCTGGCTCCAATATGTCAAGTAGTTTCAGACAAGAAGATTTTTAAATGAATTTTTCCATAGGGCCCTATGTTAAACTAAGTTCGGGTGTGGCGGCCATCTTGGTTGACAGTCTGGGTCATCGCACAAAATTCTGAAAGAGGACCATCTAAGGACCATTGCTTCCAAGTCTAATTCTTATTGGCTTAGTGGTTTCAGACGAGAAGATTTTTGAGTGAATTTTCCATAGGGTCCTATGTTAAACTAAGTTCTGCTGTGGCGGCCATCTTGGTTCACAGTCCAAGAAATCAGACACATTTCTGAAAAAGGACCTCCTAAGGACCAATGCCGCCAAGTCTGGCTCCAATATGTCAAGTGGTTTCAGACAAGAACATTTTTCAATGAATTTTCCTATTGGACCCTATGTTAAACTAAGTTCGGTTGTGGCAGCCATCTTGGTTGACAGTCTGGGTCATCAGACACACCTCTGTAAGAGGACCATGTAAGGACCATTGCTGCCAAGTCTGGTTCCAATTGGTCAAGTGGTTTAAGACAAGAAGATTTTCAATGAATTTTCCCATAGGGCCCCATGTTAAACTAAGTTCGGCTGTGGCGGCCATCTTGGTTAACAGTCTGGGTCATTGGACATATTTCTGAAAGAGAACCTCCTAAGAACTATTACTGCCAACTTTGGTTCCAACTGGACTTTTAGTTTCATATCAGAAGATTTTTGAAAGTCACCCCCCCTTTTTTTTTCTATTTTTAGTAACAGCAGCCATCTCGGTTGGAAGTAGGGGATGCCAGACATAATTTTGGAAGGGGGCCACCCAAGGACCATTCCACCAAAGTTTGGTCTCAATTGGCCCAGTGGTTTGAGAGGAAAAGATCTTTAAAGGAAAGTTTACGCTGGATGCCGTTTTTAAAGGGCAAAAACTCCTATAAGGGGTCAATGAATGATTTTGGTCATGTTGACTTATTTGTAGATCTTACTTTGTTGAACATTTTTGCTGTTTACAATTTGTCTTTATCTATAATAATATTCAAGATAATAACCTAAAACTGCAAAATTTCCTAAAAATTAACAATTCAGGGGCAATAACCCAACAAAGGGTTGACCGATTCATCTGAAAATTTCATGACAGGTAGATCTTGACCTGATGAACATTTTTACCCCATGTCAGTTTTGCCCTAATTGCTTTAGTTTTTGAGATATAAGACAAAAACTGCAGTTTACCCCTATGTTCTATTTTTAGCCATGTCGGCCATGTTGGTTGGCAGGCGGGGTCATCGGACACATTTTTTAAACTAGATACCCTAATGATGCTTGTGGCCAAGTTTGGTTCAATTTGGCCCAGTAGTTTCAGAGGAGAAGATTTTTGTAAAAGTTAACGGACGACGGACGACGGACGACGGACGCCAAGTGATGAGAAAAGCTCACTTGACCCTTCGGGTCAGGTGAGCTAAAAATTCTCTACCATTTTGCATAACTTTAAGAAGATACTAAAAGTACTGAAACTAAAATTCACAAATTAAAGGATACTCAAAATTCAGATATAATTATAGAGTGGGAATCTCAATGTTTTCAAATATATATGAATACTTGGTACGCCTCATACACCAATGATAGTGCGTCTTGTTATAAGGAGAAACAAAATACGTTTAGAGTTGAGATCTCAACCATTGTATAGTTATTTGAATGTTAAGGGGTTTGAGAGGGTGGATAAGGCCAACTTCTAAATATGACAGCTGATCATCAATTTGCACTTCTTTTAAATTGGGAGACTTAATAATAAAAGCACAAGCATGAATTATGACTCCTTTTTACAATACAGACCCATAGTCATCTTTAATTTTTTTTTTTACACCAAAACACAACAATGTTTAGTACAATTGGAAAATTGTCCAAACAAGAGGCTCTCAAGAGCCTGTATCGCTCACCTGGGACATGGCCCACATCTGATAGCATAACGTTATTCGAATGGCATATATCCCATAGGATTCAATGTAAACTACTTTCCTCACTGATGACCATCTTAAATGAGGTAATTGCATCCTGGTAAACTTAGAGTCATCTTAGGACCACGGTTACTAATTGTATATAAGTTTGTTATAAATTTGACTTGTGATCACTTGTAGTTTAAGGGAAATTTTTTGAATATTATTGCCATAGGGTCAAATAGTAAATTATGTAAGTGTTTCAAGGAGTAACCAGCATTACAATCAAATAGCATAGAGAACCATAATCCAAAAATAGTTAGAAAGAAATACTCATTTCCCCAAAATAGAAAAAAAGGAGGTCAAATCCAATACCAAGGATTTGAATGTAAAACTACACAAGTTGCTGAAGTTTGCAAATGAAGGTCCTAGTACTGCTGACGTGGCATGACTTGTTGAAATTGCAATTCAGTACATCTAAAGTTTACTATAGTTGGACTTCACATTTTTTATGATGTCGTGTGCATTTACTCCATATCTTTTCGTCAAATATTGGCATGTACTCATTAAGGTGTTTCCAGTCTCAAGTTTTGAGATTTGATCAGGGACAATAACTGAATATTGTTTCTGATTATCGGGATCCTCTGGTTTTTATCCATTTAATTGCATTAAAATTTTTACCTACTGGTGAGTCATAAGTTGAGATTCATGGTTCAATAAACTAGTGTGAAATAACAAGACTTCCGTTGATGCAGATGTATATGAATTCTCATTTGAAATTTGTGTTTTGATTTCATTTTCAATGAAATGTTGGTTTTCGTATGTTTTTAAGTATTTTTTTACATTTGATTCCATTGAAATTCTTCAAATCATGTACTGTGGAATGTGTGAATTCAAATGTGAATTTATTTATTTTTTCTTGTATAAGGGATTGGAATCTGTTCTCTATGCAACTGGTAAGGGTAACCTATTCTTCTGCAGTCAGACATGTAAACAACTTGACTATCTTTGGATAGTTAATTTGGTTTTTATATAGTAAAAGGTATAGGTGGGAGCAGTTGCAAACGATAGCTAATTGCCGGTCAGTTGGATAAAAACCATGGTCAAAATAACCTCAGATGCAGATTAATTGCCTGTAAAAAACTTTGAAACATATGCAGTATCTCAGAAGCTGCAAGAGTCTCGAAGATGCATCCACAGACCACAGATGATTGATGTAACACATAAGGTATCTCATACATGAACATTAATGCAAACTTTAACCCAAGTCATTGAAGCATAAAATGTAGGTCAGAGTAACTCAATTATCATCTGAAGCAACATCACTCTCCAAAATACATCAACTAACCAAAGATGGTTATGTAGATTCTCGGAAATGAACCTTAACGCAATTTTTAAACTGAGTCATTGAAGCATAAAATGTAGGCCAAAGTGACCCAATTATCATCCGAAGCAGCATGACTCTCCAAGACACATCTACTGAACAAAGATAATTGATGTGCCACATGTAGTTTCTCCGATATGAACCTTAAGGCACACTTTAACCAGAGTCATTGAAGCACGAAATGTAGGTCAGAGTGACCCAATTATAATCCGAAGCAGCATCACTCTCCAAGACGCATGTACTGACCAAAGATGATTGATGTGCCATATGAAGATTCTCAGATATGAACCTTCACGCAAACTTTAACCTGAGTCATTGAAGCATGAAATGTAGGTCAGAGTGACCCAATTATCATCCAAAGTAGCATCACTCTCCAAGACGCATCTACTGACCAAAGATGATTAATGTGCCACATGTAGTTTCTCAGATATGAACCTTAACACAAACTTTAACCGGAGTCATTGAAGCATGAAATATAGGGTCCAATGTTAAAATTTGGTCCCCTCTGGTGGCCATCTTGGATTGGCTACGGACCCAAGAGACACAATTTTTAAAGTAGACCGTTGTAGCCAAGTAAGACCTGAAATTAGTTTCTATGAGAACCAAAACTTCTGCTATCCATTACAATTTCAGACCACCTTTCAAAAAAAAAATCGGGCAGGGGTTCCCCCTATAATCTAGGTTATATATACTGCTGAAATTAAAACCCATCAAAATCAGATATATATTAAATATTCCATCAGACATTAGAAATTTTTATTTCACTAATGCCAAATTTTGAGTTAGAGTTATCTTTCTTTGTATAAGAGTTGCAATGTAAAGACAAAAGAATTTGAAACGCTTGTGGCCCCGCTGGCGGCCATCTTGGATAGGATACGGATGTGAGCAACACCACTTTTGAAGGGTACCACCCAAGGACTCATGTGATTAAGTTTGGTTCCAATTGGCCTAGTACTTTCAGAGGAGAAGATCTTTGAATGTTTTATCCCATAGGGTCCAATGTTAAATTATGATCCCCGCTGGCGGCCATCTTGGATGAGGTATGAACATGAGCGACACAATTTTGAAAGGGGGCCACCCAAGGACTATTGTGACCAAGTTTGGTTTGGATTGACCCAGTGGTTTCAGAGGAGAAGATCTTTGAATGAAAAGTTTACGGACGACGGACGGACGACGGACGACGGACGACGGACGCCGGACGCAAAGTGATGGCAAAAGCTCACCCTGGCATAGCCAGGTGAGCTAAAAATAGAATTTGTTTGTTCCGTCCTCAATTTTGACCCCACAATTTTGGCACAAGTTCGACCTGATGTAGTCATGTTAAGAATAGGAAAACATAATAATACGTCATACTTCCGGCATCGTTATTTTATTTTGCTTTCAAAAAATTATCTTTCTTGTTCCTTCAAATAGCTGTTTTAATGTCAAAGTCGAAAACGGCAAACTCTAATCGACCCGCCATCCTGCTGACAAATTCGCAACATGTGACCTGGATCTTGCTTCAGTTTTGGAGCATCTCACAAATCATTTTTACTACACGTGTTCAGGGATCATATAATACTATCATATACAGTTCCTGACGTGTTTAACATTTGTTGACATTCGTCTTGTTAGAATATATACAACCATAACCTTTTAATATCTAATAAGAGGATTTGTTTTCTAAAAAAAAAATCATTTCAAATTTATTCCACTGAGAAACGTGAATACACAAGTCATTTCCGAACTGGTTTCGTATTTCTTTTCGAAAGATAACTTCCAGGTAGAAAAAAATCAATAAAATATATTTTAAAATCATTCTCATTACAACTATTTTTAATAGAGTAAATGGTTGAAATGGTTAAGAATGACGAATTGAACACTCGATGAGGATTGAAAGTAATTAACTAACTGAAAATATTAAAATTACCGACTGTCACCAGCCGGTAACAATATTATGGACAATTAAATTGAATTTCCCTCGCTTTTGCACTTCTGTATCTTTTCATATTCATATGCTAAATTTTGATCGACTCAAAACGCAGTCTTCTTTAACACCCATTTGTGTATTTGATAGATTTCTCTTTCTATATATGTTATTATTCAGTGAATAACTGTATGCGACCATATGCATTGTACCTTGATTTAAAATTGTATTGAATTCATAGGAACTATTTGCAGATTGGGGGTACTTTGTCTCAACAGATCGTCGTGTTAACAATACTCCAGCATGGCTAGTTTTTATCAAAAACTACCAGTGCTGGACTAAAAATAAGGTTAAATAGGTAGATCTTAATTTAATGAATATTTTCAATCTACCATTAATTATTTACCATCTATGTTTTGCATGGTAAGAGAGAAAAGTATGAAATTCACAAAAAATTGTCATTTCAGAGAACACACACTACCCCAGCATAGGTGAACATATTATCCAGAAAATTTGTGCAGATGTTATTTTTAATGTGCTGAACATTTTTTAAATTTTTACATTGATTATCTATCTCAAATATTTTCCATGTTTATAGATGCAAACTGCAAAATTCATGTAAATAACTCATTTAAAGCAGTATAGCTATACATGGTAGTAAACATTTTATTAAAATCGTTCAATGTGTACATCTCCATGTTGATCAATTTTACCCCATGCTATATTGTGATATCTGTATTAGTTTTTGATATATTTGCAAAAAATATGTATTATCATATGTTCAAATTTTAGTAATGACAGTCTTATACAGCTCAAAGCCTTTGGCAAAGCATAAAAATCCCTTTTTGACCCTCCCTCTAAAATCCTTGGGTAGGGGTTCCCACTCCAAGCCTAACCTGGCTGGTCTGGGGTGATCAGCCAATTTATATTGCTGAAACTATGGTTTTCAGCTAAACAATTCATAACAGAGCCTAAAAATTTCTTTTGGACCCTCACCCTAAAAAAAATTGGGGAGAGGGGTCATTAGTCCATTATATTGCTGACACAGGAACCTTTACAGCTAAAATGCTCCATGTTAACAGTCGAAAACAGCAAAATTCATGAAAATTACTCATTTAAAGGGCCATAACTCCTACATGGTTCGTCAAATTTTTCTGAAAATTGAAACACTGGTACATCTTTACCCGCTGGTACATCTTTATTATTGATGGATTTTTTATATTGGCCTTAGCCTTTGATATATTTGCCAAAAATACATATTTTACCCCTATGTTCTATTTTTTAGAACAGCAGCCATTTTTGTTCATCGACAGAAATGCCGGACATAAATTAGAATCTAGGGACCCCATTGATGGTTATGGCCAAGTTTGGTTTGAATCGGTTCAGTAGTTTCAGAGGAGAAGATGTTATAAAAAGTTTACAGACGGACGACCATGACTCCGGTCCAGGTGACCTAACAAAAGAAACAAATCAAACAATTATTCATTAGGTTTCATGACGTCATGGAAATAGAAAACGGATTGAAACATGTCTTCGCTTGCTCCATGATGCTGTTCTTTTACACCATGCTGCTCTCCTCTTCTCACCGCTGCTCTTGTTTTGCTCTATCCTGCTCACTTTTTTTTTTTTAAATATTTTTTTGGGAAAAAAAAACTGGCCGGAAAATCCATCACTTCTGCTCGCGTAAACAACTTCCGGTTCCGCCAATGCATGCACAGATCACACTTCTGGGTTCATTGACTTAATGTGACGTAATATCCGGCTCCTCCTCGCTCCTCCTCTACAAGTACTAACTGAACAGTCCCCATATACTACTTCTGATCGGGACGAAATGAGGAAAGTTTGCAAAGAACCTCCCATTGATGCTTTCTGTCAAGTTTAGTTCTATTTGGCCAAGCCATTGAAGAGGAGAAGAACTTTTTTATCAACCAATCAGAAACAAGAACTGCCCCATGGCGGCCATTTGGCCAAGCAGTTCCTGAGAAATTTTTTTTTTTATCAACTAATGAGTAACAAGAATTGCCTAGATGGCCATGTTTGTTGCCCAATCAGGACAAAATGACGATATTTTGTAAAGAACCTCCCATAGATGCTTCCTGTCAAGTTTCGTTCCATCGGGCCAAGCGATTCCAGAGACAGAGGTGTTTACCCCTATTTCAGTCTATCAGTAGTAATAACAATTTTCTCAGTATTTTTCAGTAGTATCACCGGTGATCAGCTGGAGTTGCCCGCTTTGTAGCTGACATATTTTGAGTTTTCATAATTTCTTCAAGCACATTTTAAATTATCTTTCGTTGCATACTTTGAAAGATCGGTAAAACATACGATTAATAAGAGGTGTCCCGAAAACCGCAGAAATCTCTATCTCAGACGCGTTTACTTTAATACACCGCTCATTCAAGCACTTTGAGGAGAGAAAAAAAAAATTTCTTGAAAAGAACCGGAAACCGTACTTCCGTGAATTAAATCCGTAGTCCGTACTTTGCATTTAAAATCCGTGTAAAATACGAAAAATCGGTAATGGTAAACACCTCTGCAGAGAAGATTTTTTTTTACCTCAGCCAATCAATATGCACATGGAAGCCATATTTGTAGTCTGTTCGGGGCGAAATGAGGAAACTTTATAAAGGACCTCCCATATATGCTTCCTGTCAAGTTTTGTTCCATTTGGCCAAGCAGTTTCAGAGGAATCAGCCAATCAGAAACAACAATTGCCCATGTTTTTTGCCCGATCAAGATGAAATGTAACTCGAATAATTCTAGCCGTTTCCATATCCAATTCTCTCTTTTAGTAACGGCTTCAAGGTTATACATTTCACATGCTCATCAAATGCTCTCTGAAAGAAAGAGCTAATCAAATTGTCAATGTGGTTTAAGTTTGCATATGATACGTTCAAATCTAAAGCCATTGTTTATATTCCATGACAGCAAATATTATGTCTTTCTATTGTACAAAAATGTGTGAGTCTTCCAATGATATTAAAATTTTCTAAAAAGGAAATATATATGCACACCTTTACATTACGGTTAATGCACAGAGAAAGTTTCATCAAATTGCTTTCAGCAGTTATGGAGTAGTTGAGGATAGAAGTTTTGACCTCCCCCCCCCCCCCCCCCCCCCCCCCACCTCCCCCCCTTTTCAAAAATGTCAATTTTTAGAAAATTGTTTTTTTTAATTTTCTAAAAATGAAATATATATGCACACCTGTGCATTAAGGTTAATGCACAGAGAAAGTTTCATCAAATTCCTTTGAGCAGTTTATGAGTAGTTGAGGTGACGACACAAGACGACAGATAGTGATCCCTATGTGTCGACCATGCGTTCCGCAGGTGACACAAAAATAGCATCAGCGGGAGGGACAAAATATAAAAACGTCACATTTGTTGCCATGGAATATAAACGTAAGATTTGAATGGAGTTTTCCTCATTCCAAGAATAATTCCATTCAATGGCAATATATTCAATAGCCATTCAGGCGTTAATGGAGTGATCAAATATAATGACTGGATTATTAGGGTTAGATGAAATGAGGAATATTTGAAGAGGCCCTCACAAACATCATTCCTGCAAAGTTAAGTTCCAATTGGCAAAGTGGTTTCAGAGGAGAAGATCTTTAAAGAAAAACTTAACGCCGGATGACGACGGATGCCAAGTGATGGCAATAGCTCACATGGCCTTTTAGGCCAGGTGAGCTAAAAATAATTGTTAGTGTAAAGGGCTTTGAAAAATTTGAAGAAATTTCAATAAATCTGTATTCATGTAATTACCTGTTTTCTGATTGCCAAGTAAATTTCATAAGGATTTGGTGGTTTCTCATATGAAACAGGCGGTAATGTCACAGCAGGTGTTTCAGCTACTTCAGTCTTCTGTCGCAAGTTACGTTTGCGCAGTGTGAGTGACGATTGCTGATCATCATCCTCGCCTTTTGTTTTTGAGGATACTGACACATCATCTCTAAGTTGCTGGTCATAGCTATTTGCTGTAAAATTCAAATATTGAATTAAATGTTTCTCATTAGATTTATGAAGTGTAAAACTGTGAAATTTCTTATACTAGGGCTCCCAGGAGCCTGTATTGCTAACATGGACTATGTCCATCTTGACTGGCAGCCTGAAACATTGCTGTCAAGCCAGCTGGCTCACTAGTTTCTGTTACAAGTACTATTTGTCCTTTAATAATCCAGGGCTTTCATGTGCATTAAAACAACACCCATATTAAAGTAAGACACTTTATATAATAATATTCTATGGACAGTGCAACATTTAGAAAAAACATGTGAAAACATCAACAAATAACTGAGAACTGAATAAACATGTGGGAAGCCCTAACCTTAAATAGTTTTACTGTTTACAAAGAATGTGATTATTCTGCAAAATAATTTACTGCTAACAAAGAATGTGATTATTCTGCAAAATTATATGTCAGAAAATATGTTTGGTTCTAAGGGACTAATACCCCCCCCCCCCCCCCCACAGCAACATGTCTGTTTTGAAGCCTTCACAAAGTTCAAATCATCATATTTGTCAAAGTACTCACCCAAACAGAAAATCCTGACAATCTCTATAATGTGATCTAACACTCCATAAAGTTTCATGAGAATCATGCAAATAATGTAGGAGGAGTTGCGGACAACGCAAGGAACAAAGTTTTGTTAAAAATTGCCTATTAAGTCCATTTATATTTTCTTGTCCAAACAGAAATTCCTAACAATATGCACATCTCCATACAGCGATCTAACACTCCATAAAGTTTCACGAGAATGATGCAAGTAATGTAGGAGAAGTTGCGGACGTTATTTTGGACAGACTGATGGACAGACTGAAACCTATATACCCCCTGAAACTTCTTTTGCGGGGGGGAGGGGGGGATAACACTAACACTATATCAGTATAGGTCATATCTGCTAATTACACTGGAAACAGAACTTCTAATGTAATGTCTGGTATATGTTGTAAAGTTCACATTAAAGTTCTATGGTAATCAAATATTGAGATGAAAATATGAAGTATAATAAGAGTGTCAATATTTTCAGTCCTAAAAGTTTCAAACAAGAAGATCTTTCAGTGATTTTTCGCATTTGGTCCTATGTTAAAATATTTTCGGCTTTGGTGGCCATCTTGGATCACGGGTAGGGTCATCGGATATAATTCTGAAAGAGGACAAACTAAGGACCATTCCTGCTAAGTTTTGTTCCAATTGGCCAAGTGGTTTTAGACAAGTAAATTCCCCATATGGTCCTACATGAGGTCATCCGACAATTCTGAACCAAAGGCTCCATGGAGCCTGAATCGCTCACCTGGATTTTAGGTGACCACAACTGACAAAGCGCTTCTATATAAGATCGGTAAGAAATTGTTCTAGTGTCCAGCACTTCTAGATAAGATATGTAAAGAATTCTTCCAATGTCCAATGTTAAAAATGTTTAACTAAGTCCAGCTGTGGCAGCTAGCTTGGATAACTTTTGTCGCAGATATTTATCCAAGGATCTTCAAGCAACAAAAACATTTCAATTGGCTTAGTATTTTCTGACAAGAAGACCTTTTTACAAATTTCCCCATAGGATCCAGTGTAAAACTACTGTGGCGACCATCTTCAATTTCAGATCGGCATAAAAAACAAACATGTTATGCTTGTTCATACATAAAAATATTTCAATTGGCTTGGTAGTTTTTGACGACTTTTGTACCAATTTCCCATAGCATTCTATGTTAAACTAAGTCTGGCTGTGGGGGCCATATTGAATTTCCGATCGGCACAAAAAACATATCTTTTGTAGAGGTTCATCCAATGCTTGTTCATACATAAAACTACTTCAATTGGCTTGGTAGTTTCTGACAAGAAGACCTATGTACAAATTTCCCAATAGGATATGATGTTAAACAAAGTCCGGTTATGGCAATCATCTTGAATTTCTGATCAGCACAAAAAACATAAAAGTTTTGTAGAGGTTCATCCAATGCTTGTTCATACATAAAAAGATTTCAATTGGACTGATAGTTTCTGACAAGAGGGCCTTTGTACAAATTTCCCATAGGGTTCAATGTTAGACCAAGTCTAGCTGTGGTGGCCATACTGAATTTCCAATTGGCACATAAAACATATATTTTGTAGTGGTCTATCAAATGATCATTCATACATCAAAAACATTTTAACTGGCATGGCAGTTTCAGACAATAAGACCTTTGTCATGTTTGTACAAATTTTAAACTAAGTCCAGCTGTGCCGGCCATCTTGAATTTCCGATCGGCACAATAAACATAACTTTTGTAGAGGTTCATCCAATGCTTGTTCATACATACAAACATTTGGCTTGGGGTAAGTTTCTGACAGGAAAACATTCATACAAATTTCCCCATAGGTCCAATGTTAAACTTAGAAAGGCTGTGGCGGCCATCTTGAATTTCCGATCGGCACAAAAAACAAATTTTTGTAGAGGTTCATCCAAGGATCATTCATGCAACAAATCAATTCAATTGGCTCAGTAGTTTCTGACAAGAAGAGCTTTGAAGATAAGTCCAATCAGAATGAATTATCTGCCCCTGGTAGCCATGTGGAATATCCAATCAGCACTAAAAACATAAATTTTGTACAGAACCATCCAATTAACATTCCTGCTAAGTTTGGTTCAATTTGGACTGGTGGTTTCAGAGAAGAAGACGAAAATGTGAAATGTGGACGGACGGACGACGGATGCAGAGTGTTGGCAAAAGCTCACATGGCCTTTTAGACCAGGTGAGCTAAAAAGGACCACCTAAGGACCATTGCTGATAAGTTTTGTTCCAATTGGCCTTGTGGTTCCAGACAAGAAGATCTTCAAGTAAATTCCCCATAGGGTCCTATGTTAAACTATGTTCGGCTGTGGTGGCGATCTTTGATGACAGGGCGGGTCATCGGATATAATTCTGAAAGAGGACCACCTAAGGAAAATTGCAGTCAAATTTTGTTTCAAATGGCCCATCGGTTTCACAGAAGATCTTTAAAGGAAAGCTTACGACGCCGGATGCCAACATAATAAGCCATTTACGCCTGTAAACCTTATAAAGGAATGAACAATATAATTACTTGTAAAAGCAAAACATCATTAATACTTTTTGCTGATTTTCTTTTACCAGTACCACTCCATGGTCAGGGCCTCCGACAAAATTAAGGACCATTTAACAAATTGGATCTCAATTATCCAAAACATTTCAGGGAGAAGATTAAAAATTTTATTTCTGATTTTTTTAATGGTAGCCAAATTGTCCAAGTTCAAGACTTATCAACATGATCAATATTTTTTGGTGTATTTTTTATCTTCAGTAACAGTCAAAATATTGGACCAAGGTCTGAATCCCAAACACAAGTTGAAATGGACTAAGTAAGGACTATTCCATAAAAATGTAGTCCCAATTTACCCCAAAGTTTCCGAAAAAGATTCTATGAAAATCTGTATTTATTTGACATAGAAGTTTCAGAGTAGAAGATATTTAAAATATTTTTTGATCATTTTTTTTTTAACAGCTGCAATATTATTTGGACGTCGATATATAGAAAAAAAATACATGGGAAATCTGTATCACATGCCGTATCACCCCTCGATCAATATCAACCCTCGGGCTTCAAAATCTGTATCACATGCAGTATCACCCAGAGATTTCTATATCAACCTGAGGGCCTCTGGCCCGATGATGTTGATCAAGGGGTGATACGGCATGTGAAACAGATTTTGACATGTTTTATATCCTTTATTATATATCTTTCTGGTCACGTGATCAGTATTATTTTAAGGGGTATGATAAATGGGTGATATCATCCAGGTAGAAAATACAGCTGAAAATGTTCTTTCATTATCGTATATGGAATTTTCCTTTATTTAGTAGTACCAGTAAGTATATCATGTATATGATTAATGCTTTTTCTGACTTTAGAACAGGTTCACTTGTTTTATTTAGCCCTTAACTCTTAAAAAGAATGCTTAGGCCAAAAATAAAAATAGGTTTATTTGCTGTTGTCTGCCCGCCCCATAAAGTTTTTTGTCTTCGTTTCTTGTTTTTTTTATTGCCGGTAAAAAAAATCCGGAAATGGCATTCCCGACACCGGTTTAAACTTATTTTGTCCATATAACCAGAGTGCTTTAAAATATTGAATTTCCAATCAAGTGTTTTATTGACGTTTTCATAAATCACGCTGGGCTTCAAGGATCAAAAACCCAAAATAGAATAGCACGGTGCCCTTGATGTCCCTGATAGTGCCCTTCTGTCCTACTAATATAACAGGCTCGTATTTTTCCATTAAATTGAAAAAAATTGGCATTTCCAGTTACATTTTAACTTTAACTGCTATAAAGTTCCTAAAACAAATATTTCTAATTCTATATACAAGTACTAAATACTGTAGAAGCCATAAGTTTTAAGACCTTTCTTTTTAAACATGTGTTTAGTGTCATGAATTGATCTACATGTAATTAGTGTTGAAAGCTTTGGTATCAAACAAATTGGACCATTTGTTGTTATAGATAAAATTCAGGATTGCTCCCCTTTGATAAACATTCTTTTTTCAATTCAATACTTTTTCTTGACAGAGGAAATTTTTCGGTACATATAATTTTATGTAAAACCTTGTCTGAAATATAAACAACAAGCATTATATGTAAGGAAACTCAATTTCAAACTTGAGTACATTTCGGAGACGACAGTTATACCCGCACACCCACATTTGTTTCGTCCAAGTGATGATTTCGATGCAAATTTAGTATTAAGGACAAAACTTACCCCGAGTTAAAATAAACCTTGCAAAGTTTATTTTGGTATCAAAGATCTTTATGTTAATCTCCGACATCTTTATTTAAAAATTAAAGTCATAAACTAACGATGTTGATTCATGTGTCTCAAAAGAGCTGGGATCAACTTCTTTATTTTGGATTTAAGTGTTTTACTGCTCAGTGGGATTAATATCTTAATTAAAGAAAGACATAAACTACCAATGTTGATTCAAGGATTTAAGGGCTAAATTGCCAAGCTCAACATCTTAAATCAAAGACTTTCTGATAAACTAACGATGTGGATTTATGTGTCTCAATAGAGCTCGGATCAACATCTTTTTTTTAAAAGTTCAAAGAATAAAATTGGTGTTCATAAATATCTTTATTTTGGATTTAAGGGATAAATTGCCGAGCTCAACATCTTAAATTAAAGATTTTCAGATAAACTAACGATGTGGATTCATGAGTCTCAATAGAGCCGACACCAACATCTTTTAAAAAAAAAATTAAAGTAATAAACTAACAATGTCTCATTAGAGCTTAATTATAAGTTAAAGGGATAAACTGACTGAAGTAAAAAAAAAAAAAAGGTTAACTAACAGTGTTGATTCGTGTGTCTCAATAGAGCTGGGATCAAAATAAATTGTTAAAATATGTAAATATAAAAATATATACAAATCCCAAGAGCCTGAATCGCTCACCTGTTATCTTTTGTGTACCAGTAGATCTTGCATCAATGATTATTTTTGCTATTTAATTATACCGTCTCCTTAATATTGACCTTTACAGCTAAAATATAGAATCCTTAAAACAAATAGATATGGTTGCTAGGGACTTTTTCATCAGTTGCTATGGACTTTTTCAATGGAATTGACACTTGACCTTTCTTTTTGACTTGTACAGGTAAATTATAAGGTCCTTAATCCAAATATATATGGTTGCTAGGGACTTTTTCATCTGTTGCTATGGACTTTTTCAATGACCTTGATCCTTGTCCTTTCTTTTTGACTTGTACAGGTAAATTATAAGGTCCTTAATCCAAATATATATGGTTGCTAGGGACTTTTTCATCTGTTGCTAGGGACTTTTTCATCAGTTGCTATGGAATTTTTCAATGACCTTGACACTCCATTTTACTTGTACTACTACCATTTAATTTATTTCAAGTAACGCCCTAAACATCTGTGACAATGTCAGACCATTATTTTCTGTTTACACGTAAATAATCTTTCAAGGGCAAAAACTCCTATAAGGGGTCAATTGACGAATTTGGTCATTTGACTTATTTGTAGATCTTACTTTGTTGAACATTTTTTTTTGTTTACAGTTTTTCTTTATCTATTATTATATCCAAGATAACAACCTAAAACTGCAAAATTTAATTAAAAATAACAATTCAGGGGCAATAACCCAACAAAGGGTTGTCCGATTCATCTGAAAATTTCATGGCTGGTAGATCTTGACCTGTTGAACATTTTTACCAAAGTCAGTTTTGCTCTAAATGCTTTGGTTTTTGAGAAATTAGCCAAAAACTGCATTTGACCCCTATGTTCTAATTTTAGCAACAGCGGCCATGTTTGTTGATAGATCAAAACTTCATATATAATTTATAAACTAGACACCCTAAGTAAAGTTCAGTTAAACTTTGAATGTATTTTGCCCAGTAGTTTCAGAGGAGAAGATTCTTGAAATAGTTTGTAACTACGACGGACGACGACAGACGCCAAGTGATGGCATAAGCTCACATGGCCCTTTCGGCCAGGTGAGCTAAAAAATATAAAAAAAACTAGTATAATCTATGCAAGTCTGAGGTTCAATTCGTCTAGTCTGTATACATATTTAAATTTTTAAAAATATGAAAATAGTTTTAAAACACTTTTTAAATAACAAATTCAAAAGGAATTAGGCAGAATCCAGTACCACATGTGCATTACACTGTTTTCATTTTTTTTTTTTTTTTTTAGCAAAAAACATTTCAGTCCATCCCATATAACCCAATAAGGGGATACCATTTGAATTTGAGGGGAGGGGGTGTTGGGTGCTGGCAGATTTGATGAGGTCAGAAAATTTATTTACATTTTTGCTTTAAATAGAAAAAAAATCAACAGATATTTTGATAATTATAATACTTCCTATATGCCATGGGTCTAAAATTGTTGGTTTGTTTAGTTGTGGTTTTACGCCGTTTTCAGCACATTTGGCTATTTTGTGGCGGCCAGTTTTTATTTTTTTTTATTTTATTTATTATTTTATTATGAGCCGGAGTACCCGGAGAGAACCACCGACCTTCGGTAGGAAAATTGGCAATCCTTGTCAATTTAGATCAGAGTCGAACACACCCCGCAACAGGTGAGATTTGAACTCACAACCCCAGTGTTGAAAGGCTTGTTATCATTAGTAGTCGTGACGAACTACCTAGACCACTCAGCCACCGAGGCCCCCTCTAAAATTGTTGATGTCACAAGCAAATTATGATAATTCGCTTATTTTCGGTTGATGTCACAAGAAAGTGTGATGGACGAGACAACGACAATATACCCGCAATGCGGGTATAATTATTGTGGATATACAAAATAATCAAAAACTTGAGGTAGGGGCTGTCGGAATGACAGCTATACCCACACCCCACATTTATTTGTAAACAAACATTCTTAACATTTTCAGTTTCCATTGCATTACAGTTTGCATCTGTAACAAATAACCTTTGCAGAGATATATCACAACCCACTTTTACTATAATTTAACTATTTGGACCCTTTTAGGGACCTATAGCCCCTTAAAATTTTTTTTTCTTTTAGATGAAATTTTGGTAATTATGGTCTTTTTCTGTTTTGGCCCTTTTTGATCCCTCCCACCCCCCTTTAAAAAAATTTGGAATTCCAAAACCTTATTGTGCAACTACAGTTGGTAAGCAACAATAAAAATGATTTAAATTCAAAAATGAAATAGTTCGCGTAACAAGGCTCTTTGTCTATATTGGCCCTTTTGGAGAAAGTTCGGAGATATAGCGATTGTCTCCTTCCGTCTGTCCGTCACACTTTCTTGTGACGTCAACTCCTCTTTCATTTTTGGGTTTAGGAATTTAATTTCTATATTGAATGGTTGCACTCCACCTGCAGATGCGCAATAAGGTTTTAGAATTTTGATTTTCTAAACAAGGGGCCCACATTGGTTGAACTTCGAAAATTTGGAATTCAAGCTTGTGACCTGAACTTGTCCTTCATTTTTCAATTTATGCATTTCATGTCTATATAGTATTATCATGCACCATATGCAGATGCACAATAAGGTTTTAGAATTTTCTAAAATTGGGGCCCACAGGGATCGAATTTTGAAAAACTGCCAATTTAATCTCCTCTTTAATTTTACAATTTATGCATATAATTTCTATACAGTATTGTCATACCCTATATGCAGATGCGCAATAAGCATGATAAGGTTTTAGAATTTTGATTTTCTAAACAAGGGGCCCACATGGGTCGAATTTTGAAAAACTAAACCTGTCTTATGTTTTTCAATTTATGAATTTTATTTCTATACAGTATTGTCAAACACCATATGCAGGTGTGCAATAAGGTTTTAGAATTTTATTTTTCTAAAATTGGAGTCCTCATGGGTTGAAATTTGAAATTTTTAATTTTAGCTTGTGACCTTAACTTCTCTTTCAGTTTGCTTATATATAGTATTGTCCTACACTATATTTAGTTGCACAATAAGGATTTAGAATATCAATTTGATCCGGGGTCTCACACAGGCCAACTTTCAAAAATTGTCGGTTTAAGCTTGTGAACTAAGGTTTTTTTCAGTTTTCATTAGGTTTATTAATTTCTTTATAGATTGACTGCATACTATTTTTGGATTGCAACAAGGTATTATATTTTTGACTTACAGGGGGTGTGGGGATCACTGTCAATTCCGACAGTCCAGATTTCTAGTTATTTTAGTAATTATTCTTTTTTTTTCCCTTTTCGGCCCTTTTTGGTCCCTCCCATCCCCCTTTTATAAAATTTGGGATTCCAAAACCTTATTGCGCATCTAAGGTTGGTAAGCAACAATATGGCAACAATAAAAATGGTTCAAATTCAATAATGAAAGAGGTGTTCACATCACAAGGCTCTTTGATTAATTTGGCCCTTTTGGGTCCCTCCCAGGCCCTCTTTTAAAAATTTGGAATTCCAAAATCTTATTGCGCTTCTACAGTTAGTAAGCAACAATATGACACACAAAAAATTGATAAAAATTCAAAATTAAAGGAGTTTGCGTCACAAGAAAGTGTGACGGATGGACGGATGACTGCAACGACAATATAATTGAACTTTCATTGGAAAGTGCGGGTATAACAATTGTCTATTGCAATTGAATCCCTGATGACAATAAGGCTTATAGTGCAGAATAAGAAAGCCAGCAGTTACTATGTTTATTACAACCATTCAATTCCTGTGATCTGTTAATTAAAATAGTATCAAGAAAACAGCATGACACCCAGAAATCAGCTGATTACAGTTCAAAGATATTCAGTTTCTTATATGAGTTACTTTTATTATACCCGCATTGCGGGTATATTGCCGTTGTCTCCGCCCGTCTGTCTATCTGTCTGTCCGTCCATCAAACTTTCTTGTGACATCAACTCCTCATTCAGTTTTGGGTATAGCATTTGACATGTTTTAATTTCTTCACAGCAGTGTTGCATATAGCCTATAGATGGGCAATAAGGTTTTAAATTTTATTTCGCTCAATGGGTGAAATGTGGGACCGAAAAAAAGCGAATTATCATAATATGCTTGTGACATCAACTCCTCATTCATTATTGATGCAAGGTTTCTACATTCATTATAGAATGATTGTACATGTGATGTAGATGTGCAATAAGGTTTAAAAAAAAAATGAGTGAATTTTCAAAATATGCTTAAAACATCAATTTTTGAAGCATTTTTTATTCTAGGCTTCTGGTTTCTTTATAAGTAATTATCCATGGTGTAAAGATGGAAAGACAGGTTTTAAAATTTTCATTTTTGCTTAATGGACGAAATCAACAAATTGTCAAAATATGAATGTGACATCAACTCATTAATTATTGATGCTAGGCTTCTACTTTGATTATAGAATGATTGAACATATGATGTAGATGCACAATAAGGTTTTAAAATTTTGATTTCTTTCGTGGAGCGAAATTTGGGACCAAAAATGAGCGAATTTTCAAAATATGCTTAAAACATCAATTTTTGAAGAATTTTTGATTCTAGGCTTCTGGTTTCTTTATAGCTAAATTATCCATGGTGTAAAGATGGAAAGGGGTTTCAAAATTTCATTTTTGCTTAATGGACAAAATCAACAAATTGTCAAAATATGAATGTGACATCAACTCCTTATTGATTATTGATGCTAGGCTTCTACTTTGATTATAGAATGATTGTACATATGATGTAGATATGCAATAAGGTTTTAAAATTTCGATTTCATGCAATTGGAGCGAAAATTGGGACCGAAAATGAGTGAATTTTCCAAATATGCTTAAAACATTATATATAGAGCCGTGACTGATTGCTGCTGGCTAACTTATTTTAAGATTTTAGTCAACCGGCATGACACACGGCTAGAAAGGTTTCTATCGTTTAGAGTATACCTTAGACTAACTTCTTTGCCCGATCGTAAAGATTTCCAATTGTGCAATTTTTTTTTAAGTGCAGAAAAATAGAGGGCCTTTCATTTTTCATAACATCAAGAACTATATTTTGGTTGATTCCTATTCTTTATTAGTATATATTCTATATTTAATTCTTTTTTAAAGTTGAACATTGTGATATAAATATCAAATTATATGCATTTAAATTTTCCGAATTCAGTTTTTTGAAGCGGTATTTGCATATTACAAAAATATTTGTATTTTTAGCCGTTTTCATTGCATTCCAACTTCAATATTGAGATATAATGCAGATATATAATATAATTTCTATTTTTTTACAATAATTTAACATCGAACAAAAACATTTAGTACTGTTCATATTGTCAATATGTAATTATAAAAGTTTTGAAAGCAGGTCAAATACCCTTGTCACCAAGTATTACCAACATTCAAAATTTGAGAAATGTTTTTGAAAACAGTGGAAGTCATTCTTGTAAACACCAGGGCTGAGTGATCGGGTAGTTGGGCTCTTCACTTGAAGTCAGTGTGTCTTCTATGTTACCACATTTTTTTGTATCTTACAAAACAAACTATGCTAGATGGACTCCAGCTTTCATCCTGGACATGTTAAATTTACCGATTAAGTCACGTCTGCTTTTCTGTCGGAAAGGTTCGCAGTTAGAAAAATTGCTGGCACATTTAATGGCGTTTGGACTGGTATGGCAACAGAGAAGACAGTGATAAAAGAAATCAAGAGAAATGGTGGTATTGTTGTCCGACTCAACAAAAGTCAGCTTTGCTTCAATGGACGATTACCAGATAAATGTTAGCACATTTTGCTTCTAACATGAAGTATAGGTCTAAAAGTGCGACTGATTTTGAGTGCGAACATGAGTAAATCGTCAGAAAGCTACGACACGCAACGAAGATCATGTACTAAGCCATTCATATAAGAGGAGTCCCTCAAAGAATTTAATGAATATTATATATATATATTGATTGCTACAAAAGATGTCTAAAAATCATTGCAATGTGTAGATCAGGGTCACTCATTGGCAAAAATCATTTATTGACGAAAGTTTTGACGTAAAAGGAAGTCGTGATTTCTATGTCCCGCTCAACAGATCTTCACTAAAAACATGACCAAGGCATGTCATCTTAAATGAAGGTCAGGAGAATTGGTCAAGTCCTATATAAATCCAGAACTTGTCTTTTGCCGTGCTCTTTGTCCGGCCAGTGTACGAGAAGACGTTACAATGGAAAAGGTCTTAGAGTTTCCAGTGGGTCCCATTACCAAGGCTATTTAACGATGATGGGTCCATGCGTAATGCTGTAAGTCTGATTTTATCCATGTTTTTGAAAGGGAAGGCTGCTAATCATTGATATATTACAACCACATAGTCCCATGAAATCAATTTTGATCAGAGATGGTATTGGTATAATTCAAAGCCTAGATGTTAAGAGGTTGTTACTTCTGGGAACTAGGCAAAACACTATCTCAAACTTTTGGTTCACTTGCTAATTTCTCTACAGGTTCCTTTGGGTGTGTTATGGATGTTAATGACTGATGTGAGATTCTACAAAATCAGCTGAATAAATCAGACTGTTTGTGACAGAGAAAGCATATTCAATGTCACAGAAAGTATGAAAATCCCAGAATGGAAGAAATTTTTAGGGTCGTCAAATAATAAACAGAATTTGACTAAATTTTTAGGTGATTATGTGCTCCTTCACTTTCAAGATGACCAACAAAAGTTTATTTTGGTAGGTGTTTTTGTTAACCCAGAGATTGTTAGAGGTTTACATCCACTACTGTTACTGATATTCCAGCATTGTTCAGCACACAAGAAGAGGCAGATATGAGACTCATTCTGCATTCAGTATCAGCTGATAAACAGTTTGGGGTAGATGATGAACCTGGTAGGATCATGATTAAGTCCTCTGACACAGATGTTTTGTTGTTATGTGTATGTTTTTCCCTCAGCTACTGAACACTAGGGAAGTGTGGTTCAAACCGATACTGTAACATCAGTTAAAGATAGAAGGAGGTTTGTACCAACACAGGAAGTTTGCAAATCAACTGGTCCTCCATATGCCAGATATTATCAGCTCCTCATGCTCCAATCCTCCTACCTGGCATAGGTAAAAAGTCAGTTTATAAGACTTTGATGGCAAACCCTGAAATGTATCAGTCACTGGTAGATCTTGTTAGCACGGATGTGGATAGGGCCATAAAAGCGGGGAGGCATCTCGTCGCTGATCTCTACGACCCGAGAGGTAAACAGAGCATCTTCTCACTTGGACTTAAATAAGCTAAGGCTTAAGTTGTCATCTTCTGAAGACGTTTAGTGTGTCTTCCCCCCTTCAGAGGCAGCATTTAGGCAGCACATGCTTCGTGTGTCGTTTCAAGTCTATATTTGACAAAATGCAGGTCATGCGAAGCCACCACCAATATTGCCTCTAGTATACGATTGGCAACGGTCAAGTAATGTCCTTATTAAGAACTTCTTCGAGGGTCAGATGTCTTCAGATTTTCTGTAAGACCTGATTTGTACCTGTAAAGGTAAAATTGTTTGTAGCGAGTCCTGTATCTGTTTTGAACAGAATTTTGCAGGTACCAGTGATTGCAGTTGCCACAGAAACGAAGACTAGAAATGCACTTACCCTAGGGTAAGGGTAGAGAACGATGACGATTAGTTTGTTGTAAATGATACTAGTTCTTCAAATATACAATAGTTCTGCACTGATGTTTACAAGAATGACTTGTACAAGACTTGTACTTCTGTAGGGGGAGTGTAGTACTTGTGGAGTTTCCACTTATATGGATACTGGTTTTTTTATATGCGTAACAAATATGATTTAATGTTCTATGTGTCATACTTTTGATGAACAAGTCTCATTACTGCATTTCGGGGCAGTTTCATCGTCCATTTTTTTTCTATTGATTGTTGAACATCTACAAGAATTGGTAAAAAATTATCAGGTACCTTCATAATCAATGTAAATTAGTTACTCGTATTGTAAAGATTAATACCTGAACTTCCGGTTTAAAGTAGGAGACTGCCAAATCTTGACTGAAGAGAAAAGGGGGCATAATTTAACATCTCTCATTGGATTTTTCCCTTGATTGTTTTCAATTTCTTAGATCAAGATAGCTGAGATATAACAGGAAAGAGAAATTAATGAAATTGTTTGCTTGGTTACCCAGATATATAGTGAAACCTTTGAAATTATCAGAAAAGTTGATTGACTTTTTGACCTTTAACTTTTAATCTCGGAAATTTGCACTACTTGTAAACTTTACAACCAGTCGAAAATGAAGGCCCATACTATTATGTTCATGAAAAGGTGTTGTTGACTAAACTCAGGAATTGGCTATTGAAGTCACTGCACTAATAGGAAGTATTACAATTATCAAACAAGTAATAATTGTAACAGTGAACTGTTACTAAGTCTCCCAAACGAAGTTTCCCAAACATAACTCCCACATATTATTAAAAGATAAACTGAAACATAAATCACACAGTTGTCATTTTTGCACATTCATGCAGCACTCCTTAGAAATTAACTTTATGTCTTCAAATGATCCTCCGAATATATGCCAGTCTATTCATGTTTTCATAATTTCTATGAATCCTGTAATGCTCCAGAAACTGATCTCTGACCTATTAAGGGTTTTGTCATTTGAGGGGGGTCGGTGGGGGATCTCAGTAGTTTTCAAGATATTAAGTATTTTGTCATTTGAGGGCGTGTGGGGCATGCCCCCCTTGGACCCCCAATGGTACCATATGTTTCGTCTTTTCATAAAGAGTAATAATATATATGGTTATAGGGTGGGGATCTCAAGGGTTTTCAAGATATTAAGGGTTTTGTCATTTGAGGGGGGTGGGACATGACCCCATCAGACCCCCAAATGGTACCAAATGCTTTGTCTTGTCATAAGGAGTAATAATATATATGGTTATAGGGTGGGGATCTCAATGGTTTTTCAAGATATTAAGTATTTTGTCAATTGAGGGGGGCAAGGCATGACCCCCTCAGACCCCCCTATAGTACCGAAGTCTTTGTCTAATCATCAGGAGTAATAATATATATGGTTATAGGGTGGGGATCTCAATGGTTTTCAAGATATAAAGTATTTTGTCATTTGACCCAATCAGACCCCCTTAGGTACTAAATCCTTTGTCTTATCATAAGCAGTAATAATATATATGGTTATAGGGTAGGAATGTAAACTATTTTTGACAATGGCGGCCATTTCGAAAAAAAAGTATTAATTGCACACCTTCACATAGTGATCTTACTTTCTGCCAAGTTTCATTCAATTCTATCCAGGCATCTCTGAGAACTAAGCCGGACATAAATCATTGGAAGAAAGAAAGAAAGAAAGAATAATTAAAATTTATGATCAAAGATCATGAAGTCTCCCAAAAAATTGAGCAGGGGTTCCACTAGACAGGGCTAACCCGTTACACCAAATTCATTGAAATTGAACAAGGTTGAAATAATTTCACTGAAATGGAACAAGGTTGAAATTTTGGTGGGAAAATGGTGGCCATTTTGAAAAGGGCTGCCAATTTAACATTTTCTTCAACTCCAGTCAACTCGGGATATCATGTTTACCCTTTATACTAAATTGCATTGAAATTGAAGAATGTTGAAATTTTGGTGGGAAAATGTCGGCCATTTTGAAAATGGCTGCCCGTAGAGCATTTGCGTTATCGCCATTCAACTCCGGATATCATGTTTACTGAATAAACCTAAAATCGTTGAAATCCAAGCAAGTTCACTTTTTTGGCGGGAAAATGGTGGCCATTTTGAAAATGGCTGCCCGTAAAACATTTTCTTTAATGCCATTCAACTCGGGATATCATGTTTGTTTACCCTTTGTGCCAAATTGCACTGAAATTGAAGAATGTTAAAAATTTGGCGGGAAAATGGTGGCCATTTTGAAAATCGCTGCCGGTAGAACATTTGCGTTATCGCCATTCAACTCGGGATATCATGTTTACTGCATAAACCAAAAATCGTTGAAATCCAAGCAAGTTCACTTTTTTCCACTATTGGCGGCCATTTTGAAAATGGCTGACATATCGTTTCCGTTTTTCTTTAATAAAAAGTTTCCACTCGTGCTACTGAACATTTATACTAAGTTTGGTGAAATTCTGCTGGGCAGTTTTTGAGAAAATTGAGGTTGAAGGTTTTCGGTTTTTGGCGACCATCTTGAAAATAGCGGCCATTTTGAAAATTTTTAAACATTCTTGCACAACTAGGCATTGGGGTCTATCACCCCAGTAAGTTTCATGTCATTCCGTTGAGTCGTGTTGGAGATCTGCTTCGGACAAGTTGAAATGGAAAGCGGAAGAAAAAAAAGACGGAAAAATAATAATAAGAAATGGAGTAAAAACAATAAGTCTCCAAACTTCGTTTGGGAGAATTAATAAGAAACGGAGTAAAAACAATAAGTCTCCAAACTTCGTTTGGGAGACTTAATAACAAAGAAACGGAAGAAGTAAGTAATAATTGTAACAGTGAACTGTTACTAAGTCTCCTAAACGAAGTTCCCCATCAGATCCCCCCAACGGTACCAAAGGCTTTGTCTTGTCATAAGGAGTAATAATATATATGGTTATAGGGTGGGGATCTCAATGGTTTTCCAAGATATTAAGTATTTTGTCAATTGAGGGGGGCGGGGCATGACCCCCTCAGACCCCCATGTGATACGAAATGCTTCGTCTTGTCATAAGGAGTAATAATATATATGGTTATACGGTGGGGATCTCAATGGTTTTCAAGATATTAAGTCTTTTGTCATTGGAGAGGGGCGGGGCATGACCCCTCAGACCCCCCTTCGGTACCAAATCTTTCGTCTTATCATAAGCAGTAATAATATATATGGTTATAGGGTGGGGATCTCAATGGTTTTCAAGATATAAAGTATTTTGTCATTTGGAGGGGCGGGGCATGACCCCCTCAGACCCCCCTTAGGTACCAAATCCTTCGTCTTATCATAAGCAGTAATAATATGTATGGTTATAGGGTAGGAATGTAAACTATTTGTGACCTATTCAAAAAATATCAATTTTTCAGGTATTTGAAGGGGCGTGGCACTGCCCCTGGGATCCCCTCAGGTACCAAATCCTTTGTCTTATCATAAGCAGTAATAATATATATGGTTATAGGGTAGGAATGTAAACTATTTGTGACCTATTAAAAAAATATCAATTTTTGAGGTATTTGAAGGGGCGTGGCACTGCCCCTGGGGCCCCCCTACACTTGAAAAATGGTTAGGATCAACATCTCATGAGGTACTATCATTGTGCAAAATTTGATTGAAATCGGTAAAGTATAAAGTACAAAAGTGCCCCGGACAAAGTGGCGGCGCGAGAAAGAAGAAGAAGAATTTTTCAAAATGGCCGCCAAACGTCTCCAACCGATCACGATTTTTTTTCATCAGTTTGTTCTTCTAATTGTACTTTACAAACCTACGAAGTTTAATGAAATTCTATCATACAGTTTTTGAGATATAAACGTTTTAAATTTTCAGAGGGTACCGATCTTTGAATGGCGGCCATCTTGAAAATGGCGGCCATTTCAAAAAAAAAAGTATTGATTGCATACCTTCACATAGTGATCTTACTTTCTGCCAAGTTTCATTCAATTCTATCCAGGCATCTCCGAGAACTAAGCCGGACATAAATCATTGGAAGAAAGAATAATAACAAAGAAACGGAAGAATAACAATATGTCGCGGACTTTCGTCGGGGCGACATAATAATAACTAGAATTGCAATTGTGAGCAATAGCAGATGTCGCCCCTGGCAGCCATCTTGAAAATGGTGGCCATTTCGAAAAAAAAAGTATTGATTGCACACCTTCACATAGTGATCTTACTTTCTGCCAAGTTTCATTCAATTCTATCCAGGCATCTCCGAGAACTAAGCCGGACATAAAACATTGGAAGAAAGAATAATAACAAAGAAACGGAATAACAACATGTCGCTGACTTTCGTCAGGGCAACATAATAATAATATTAAGAAACGCGACAAAAACAATAAGTCTCCAAACTTCGTTTGGGAGACTTAAATATGCTGTTGATTTTTTTTTCCATTTAAGGGGGTCGGCCTGGGGTATGGGGGATCCTATTGATGTTTTTTTCTTGACGTCAAACAATAGAAATGACGTGACATTACTATGACGTACAAGATTACCTCGCATTAGACGAAGTGAAGTTGTTTGGTAAGGGGCATGTCCGTAACGAATCAAACTTTTTCGAAATATGCACAAAATCGATAATTACGTAGGATTTGATATATTGATGAATTATTGTTTAACATCCAGTGGCAATTATGAAATGCATATTACGATGATGAAACAGCCGCTCAAAATGAAGAAAATGCTGAGTTAACATTTGCAATAATTTCATAAATCTTTACTAGAATTTTCTACTTGTCCCATTAATTCGTAATATATAATCTAGACTTAGCCCCCTGAGAAGTGTGTGTTTGTGGTGTGTGCTTATCTAGTCCTCATCTTAGTGTGTGGTTGCTTATATCACATTATCATGTTAGTCTTATACTGTAACAGTAATAGTCCATCACACATAAAATGTTACACTCCTGACATTTTCAGGATTATTTTAAATAGCATTTAATTGATGAATCGAATGTTTTAGAGATATTTTCTGCCTTAAATCATATACTTGTAACCATGATTTGTTGTATAGCATATTAAAACTACATATACATGTAATGAATGATAATGCAGCTTCAAATACATGTAGTATTATGGGAAAATTTTAATTTTTTTCAATGTCTTAATATCAAAATTGATCGAGTATTTTGTGAAAACTTGTGGTTAAAATTTCATAATTTTTTGTCATATAACACACATATATATGATATTTGTTTTAACAGTTTTTTGTAAGAATTAAACGACAGAATTTTTTTAAAGCAGTGTTTGAATATTTAATGAGGCAACTGAGAATGAACGAAATTCCTAACATGTCTGGTACTTTTTACCTTTGAATTTGCATATATGTATAAAGAATGAATTTTACAATCATATTTCATTTTTGATTAAGACTATATCCCTGTTCTTCAGTTCAACAATTGTAACTATTTTTTATCAAACATATGTCCTATGAGAGGTAGTAATATTCATTAACTTGTGTCATCTCATGGAATGAAAGGTAGCCCTTAAATGCCCATTTTCAATTAACCCTGTGAAGGAAACGCGTGGTTGAATTTCAACAAAATTTTCTCAGGTGGTGTATTGAGACATATATAATGAATGACGAAAATATGAAAAAAATTAAACAAGTGGAAAATTTTGGCCTAACCCAGGCCTACCCCCTTAAAGCAAAAATGTAAATAAATTTTCTGACTGATCAAATCTGCCAGCACCCAACACCCCCTCCCCTCAAATTCAAATAGTCATCCCCTTACTGGGTTATGTGGGATGGACTGAAATGGTTTTTGCTAAAAAAAATTAAAATGAAAACAGCGTAATGCAGATGTGGCACTGGGTTCTGCAGAATTCCTTTTGAATTTATTTTAAAAAAGCGTTTTAAAAAAGCCCCCAATAACATCATTTTTGTCTGCAAGAATATTATTTTGAGTGTCTTAGAAACGAATTTGGAATACATAACACTGCAGGTAATCCAACTTATACACCGACCACACTCACTAAGCAGGAAGTCCTTGATAACCACAAGACCGTTCTTCATTCTTTTGGCATTTCTGCAAAGGGTGAAAAAAATGGACCGTCCTGCTCTTTATTGGATTCCTAAACTACAGAAGAATCCGTTTAAACAAAGGTACATTGCTGGGTCAGCTAATTGCTCTACAAAACCTCTTTCAAAGATTTTAACATTCATATTGACATGTATTAAAGAGGGCCTTCAGAATTACTGTGAAACATCATATTCCACCAGTGGCGTCAATCAGATGTGGATTCTTAAAAACTCAAAAAATTTACTACAATATCTAAAATCAAAATCTTTGGCTACATGAACAGCATAAAAACATTCGACTTCTCTGCACTCTACACTACCATACCACATTCTCAATTAAAAGAAAGCTTAAAGCAACTAGTTCATCAGTGTTTTTTCAAGAAAAATGGCACATGCAGGTATAAATTTCTAGTTCTATGTAGAGAAAAGGCTTATTTCACGAAAAACCACTCTGATTCTGATTGATTGAATATTGTTTTACCCCGTGTGGGCGACATTTAAGCCATATCACGGCGATACACTCTGATTCTGACAAAAAGTATTCAGAAGATGAAATTACAAACATGTTAGATTTTCTCATATACAACATATTTGTTGAATTTGGCGATCTAATTTTTCAACAAACAATCGGCATTCCAATGGGAACCAACTGTGCTCCTCTCCTCGCGGATCTGTTTCTGTACTCATATGAAGCGGACTTCATTCAAGGGTTACTACGTGAAAACAAAATGAAATTAGCCCAATCCTTTAATTTCACTTTTCGTTATAAAGATGACGTGTTGTCGTTAAATAACGACAAATTCCAAGACTTTCTACATCTTATCTACCCCAGTCAGCTTGAAATTAAGGATACTACAGATACACCAAAGTCCGCTTCATATTTGGATTTGTTTCTTGAAATAGACAATGAGGGACATTTGAAGACAAAACTTTATGACAAACGTGATGACTTCAACTTTCCTATTGTTAATTTTCCCTTCTTGAGTAGCAATATACCAGCATCTCCTGCATATGGCGTCTACGTTTCTCAGCTTATCCGATTTTCAAGGGCATGCGTGAGTTACCCTGACTTTCGATAAAGAGGAGTACTGCTGTCACAAAAGCTTCTTAACCAGGGTTTTATCAGGGATAAGTTGATGTCATCACTCAGAAAATTTTACGGTCGTCATCATGAACTGATTGACCATTACAGTGTTCCAATATCTAAGATGATGTTGGACCTGTTCCATCTGTCGTAACCTTTCATGTGCCTCCACCGATTTGTGATTTCCCCCGGATTGACTTTGTTGCACTTCACGACGGGTGCCATATACGGAGCAGGAACTGCCTTACCCTTCCAGAGCACCTGGGTTCACTCCTGGTTTTTATAGGAGTTCGTGTTGTTCATTGTTTTTTTAGTTTTCTGTGTTTATTTGTTGTGCTTGTGGTTGTTCATTTGTCTTCCTGGGTTTGACTGTCCAATGGATTACGTTTTTTTATTGCTCCTTAGGTATATTTGTCCTTTTTTTTTTAAATAAACTTTGCATGGTTTATTTTAACTCAGGTAAGTTTTGTCCTCAACATATTTGCATCAAAATCATCACTTGGATGAAACAAATGTGGGGGTGCGGGTATAACTGTCGTCTCCAACAGTAATCCCTAGTTTAAAAAGCTCAAGTGCTCACAGCAACTTTGTCAGATTAGAACAGATAGCATGGATAGGGACCTTTAAAATTGAAACATATTTACAGAAATCCTTTTTAATATCAAAGTTCCAAATATTTCTTAAAATCTGTTCAACTTTTATACTATCAAAAACGTTCCATTAAAATTAACATATTGTATTTAATACTCATATTATTCTAGTCATTGAAGATCTCAGTTTTAATATACATATGGTTTTTTTTTCCATTTTATTTTTTACATTCAATATGTAATCTAGTTAGATCTCACATTAATATCTATTTCCTTTTTATTACAAATGTACTACAATACAACTGCTTTGAAAGGTAGTATTTTTGTGGCACTAATCAGTATTTTCTATTTTCTTCAAATGTTTACATGTATGTTTCATTCTGTTTTAATGTTCAGAGTTTTTGCTTAAAGTATTAAATGCAAATTGGTTCTGTTGTTTTCTATTTTGACTGTTAGTTTTTTTTGTCCATTAATGAAAATAAAGATGTTCAACAACATATGATCTATGCTTTCTCTTTTGTGGAATATGCTTCTGTACTTGTACATTGAATGTCTGTAGTGTCGGAACATGTTCATATGTATAAATGCATGAAGTGTTATACATTTGGAATCTAAAATAGGAGAAAAATAATTTCATAAATACTACTGGTATATATAGAAATGAAATACTACTGGTACATGTGTATATATATATATATATATATATATATATATATATATATAGATAGATATGAAATAAAGCAACTTATCAATATTTTTGAATATATCGTGTTGTAGGGAATTTAACATTTTACAAACAAAACAAAACAAAACCCCTACCTACCAAACCTCCTATTCTGAGGGTGGGTAGGCCAACAGCAAACAAACAATTTTTAAAGCCTGGCCTTACAATCTATTTTATTTTTTTTGTTGAAGTCACTTACTTTGTTTTTCTCGCTCTTTATCAGATTTATCTTTTTCTTTTGGTTTTTCCTGTAATTTTTGTTGTTCTTTAGTGTGTGACCTTAATGTTCTTGTTGATTTTTGATTCCCTTCTTCCTTCTTGTCATCTTCTTTTGTCTTTGACATTTCTTTCTCTTGGTCTGTCAAATCAGATGGTAGTTTACCAGAATATTCTAACATAGTTTTATCATCAACAGTTTCATTCTCTTTTAGAATTTTTCCATTGTCTTTTGTAACTGATACAATATTACCTGCCCTTGATGATGGCCATGATGTAGCAGGACTTGATGGTCCCAGTGATTCTTGCACTATAACTGATGATACTGATGTACTACCAGCAGAAGATATAATTGGTGTGGTATCCCCTGGGTTTAACACATATGGCAGCGCTGCCTTTGACACATGAATTTTTAATGGTTCTGAATCATTTGATGAAGATGAAGAATTTTTTTGTGGGATTATTATTTTCAATGGCGGTACCTTTGGTGAGCAGGAGCGACTGTCTTTCTCTTTGTCATTTCGTGCTGGAGATGATATCCTATCACTATCTGATTTTGCTAAGAGATAACTTTCATCCTCAATACATGGTGAAGAAGTAGAGCCCAATTCCCACTTTAATCCACTTGTTGTCACATGTGTTTCTGAATTATTTTCATCAACAGCTCCATTGCCAGATCCAACATTGTAAGAAACTGTGTTATATAAAATACTATTACGCTGTGAAGTATTCTGTAAGTTACTAGTCCGTTCTGTGGGTAATGATATGACAGCACTATTATTCACTGAATTATTAGTCAAAGAATGAGAAACAGATTGTTTTTTATGATCTAATGTGTTCTGACAGTGTAATTTATCCTCCTTTAATTGAGAATCCTCAACATTTGGAATGTAATCTTTAGTGTCACTATTGTTCTTAATTTCTGAATTTCCTACGTTATCATGTGTACTAAAACTTTGTGTGTCGTGTCTAAACACACCTGGCACAAAAAATTCATGAGAAGATCCCATATTTTGACTGTCTGGTTCCAGATTATCTAAGCATTCAAACTTTTGAAATTCTGTACCAGAATTAATCACAGTGGATGTCACATTATTTTTTGTTAGCACATTTGTTGATGAGATGTCACCCTCACTTTCTATCTCTAATGTTTTCACTTTGTTACACTCCAGATGTGGATCATAAAGATCACTATCTACACTTGAGACATTACTGCCAGCTGGAGAAAAAGCTTGTTTTTCGCTCATTCCCATGATCACACTATATGACATCACTTCCTTTTGCTTAGTATTCACTTCATCCCCAGTTTCCCGATGAAATTTTAAAAAGAGCCTTGGGGATTCTTGGGTCTTAGGAATCAGCATTCTCCGACTACTTGGTCCCTGGACATAGCCATAGTTTTCATCAGATTTTGCAAGTCTTGATGTAACCATATCTGTAAAGGTATTTATAATTAATCATTATCATATACTTACTTATAATATTTTATATTTTGTATATGTAATTACAGATGACTGCCGCACTTCATATCTCAATAACCTATTCCGTATTACATCGGGATTTTTCAAAATGGCGACCATCGATTTGAAATGGATTTAGAATTTGATTACTCTTTTATCATACATCTTTGATGTCTCAAAGTGAATTTAAAAAAACACACTCTGCCACAGGTGAGATTCGAACTCACT
Source organism: Mytilisepta virgata (assembly GCA_028015205.1). Classification (NCBI taxonomy): domain Eukaryota; kingdom Metazoa; phylum Mollusca; class Bivalvia; order Mytilida; family Mytilidae; genus Mytilisepta; species Mytilisepta virgata. The sequence goes on from CM051521.1 coordinate 66,894,351, forward strand.
ACCTCAGCGTAGACAGGATAGTGATCATTAGTAGACATGACAAACTACCTAGACCACTCGGCCATCAAAGCCCCCCTCCTTTAAAATTAGTGTATATCTATAACCATCCGTCGTCTGCTGTCAAAATTGTAAATAAACAGCTGCGCCATCAGCGCATGATACGACCGTCGTCTCGTGAAAAAAAAAAAAAAAAAAAATTGTTTTTGGAATCCCCCTTTATTTAGTTGAGCTGCTGGTGGGATGTATATGGAAACCCGGCAAAACATAAGCGTGTAAACTTTTAAGCAATAGAGATACGGCACGAAATGTGACCAAAAAAGACTACCTTTTTTACCAAAAAGCTTAATAAAAATTCAATAACTCAAAAATAAAGAATCATCATGAAAATCTTCAGATTAATATAACTAACAAGTGTGTGAAGTTTTATGCAATAATCATAAATAGTTTCTGAGATATGGCACGACATGTGAAACCCCCCTCCCTTTTTTACAAAAAAGTCAATAAAATTTTGAATCATCACCAAAAAGTATACAGATCTTTAGATCAATATACTTAAGAAGTGTGTAAAGTTTTAAGCAATAATCATAAATCGTTTTTGAGATACGGTGCGACATGTGAAAAAAACACACCCCTATTTTAGTTACAAAGTCCCATAGCTCAAAAAGTTTTAATCTTATTTTCACCAAAAAGTATACAGATCATTTGACCATCATAAGAAACAACTATGTTTAGTTTCATGAAATTTGGATAAGTTGTTCTCAAGTTACGGTGCGACATGGACAGACGGACGCCGGACATTTGTACCATAATACGTCCCGTCAAAATTTTGACGGGCATATAAAAAGGACAACAATAAAAATATCAGTCGTTATGCTACTAATAATTACATGTCTGTTTTCATAAATCAAGTGAAAAACAAGAACACCTGCAGAAAAAAAGATATAAAATTGCTACAGAACTACTTCTGAACCGTTGGATAGGTCCAAAGCGTTGAGTAGATAGCACCTGTAGATTTAGACCTTTGTTTAGCCAATAAAATTAACTTACACAACATGTAATACATGTAATATGTTAAAGAGTTGTTATATTTTTTCCTCCAATAGTAAAGGCTTCAAATTTATGTCTATTGGTCATACTTTCAAGATAATTCATAAAATGGAAACCGAGATGCATTCAAAACGAATCTAAATATTGGAACATATATATGATACTAACATATGATACCAGGATAGGACATTGTTCAGTTAAAGTATATGATAAATAGGTTATGATATAGCATTTTTCATATCACATCTCATATCAACCATCGACCCATATTAGGCCTTTGGGCCTTTGTCCCTCGGGCTAATATGGATGTCTCGGGTTGATATGAGATGTGATATGAAAAATGCCATATAATAATCTATAAGTATATTACTTGTTCATTTTATTGAAATCCAAATTTTTTATTGGAGGTTATCATATTATATCAGCATTCTCTTATATCATAAGACTTAGTACTTAACATGATGGTTTTTGCATATGTTCAACGACCAGAAGTGAACAACCCATATATGCACACCTCATTCAGTACTATTCATATGTACGCAGACTGATATGGCCATATCAACCAGGTGGGTTCGGAATAAGTGATTTGGCAGTATATGATAGATTAATACATTACCTAATCCATAATGGACCGGGTATCATCCCTCAACCAATATCAGAAATTAGTCAAGCCATCTCAGGATTATACCCAGTCCAGTATAGATTAGGTGATGGCTTTTACACTCGGATAAAATTCAAGCATTCAATTCTAAATTGATCCATCATTGTCGAAAAAGTACAAAATGTATGTGAATAGGCTTTTTTGTAAAATTTTAAACCCAGTATCTGATTTTTAACGTGCTAGCTCCTGATGTAACAGTCCGCAGGAAGACATATCACTCTACCTGGACATATCATACTGACTCCGAGATGACCAGTCCTTTGCCCTTACTCCTTGATGCCGCATGCTTGGCAGAGAAGCACCAATACCAATTTTTATGTCTTTGGTTTGACCCTGTGACCTTCCGCACTTGAGGCAAGCAAGCTACCATGAGACAACTGATAGGTATAGGTATTAGTAGAAAAGAAACTGAAGTAACTGAGAAGAAACCTAAATTTCTACTGAAGACTATGCTGACAACAAGCTCATATCCTAATACAATGGCCAAAATTTGTCTCCTTATAAAAATGTGTGCAATGGAAAACATTACCTTTATCTTCATTGTCAGAATTCCTAAAATCTTCCTCCTTTAATGATGAGTTACTTTCAGGAGAAGTGGGAGACCTTACATCATCCACACTTGAACTGTCACTGCTAGATGTGATGATTTCTTTCTTCAATAATTTGATCATATCTACTGAATTAGCTACATCCACAGGAGTTTTACCTTTACTATTCGGCTGTAATGGGTTGGCCCCATGCTTAAGTAGCAACTCTACCAACTATAAAAACAAATATAATGTAATTATAGCCTTTTAATGAGTTCATCTGATGAATTTATCATGAATTTTTTTTAAGATGACTTGTAGTAATTCACAAGAGTCAACAAGTTGCTGTTTTTAAATTGTTGAAATGAAGTGTACAGCGCATGTGCCCAGTAAAGATGGATTTTGAAACTGTTTATAGTTGTTATTTTAACTGCACATGTATGAATCTAAAAAATCTAAAAAAGCTAATGGCTGATTAATTTATACATACTTTGTGCAAAAATCAACAAATTGCACACAAAATATGTAAAATATGCTCTTGTAAAATATTTAAGACATTTCAGCAGTGGAAAACATAATAAGCTAGAGTAATAATTTCTACTTTAATTCTATAAAAATATTTAAACTATTCATAAACCAGAAGCTCTTAAGAGCCTGTATTTAACTTACCACCTTGAGCAGGACAAACTAGGGTCCTATGTTTAACTAAGTTTGGCTGTGGTGGCCATCTTAGTTGACAGTCCAAATCATTAAATATAATTCTGAAAGAGGACCATCTAAGGATCATTGCTGCCAAGTCTGGTTCCAAATGGCCATGCGGCTTTTAAAACATGAAGATTTGCAAATTAAAAATTTTCTATAGGGTCCTATGTTAGACTAAGTTCAGCTTTGGTGGCCATCTTGGTTCAAAGTCCAGGCCATCAGATATAATTCTGAAAGAGATCCAACTAATTACCAGTGCTGCAGAGTCTGGTTCCTATTGGCCAAGTGGTGTCAGACATGAAAATTTAAATGAATCATATAGGGTAATATGTTAAACTTAGTTTGGCTGTGGTGGCCATCTTGGTTCACAGTCCAAGTCAGATATATTCTAAAAGAGGACCATCTAAAGACCATTGCTAATGCTGCCAAGTCTGGTTCCAATTGTCTCTGAGTTTTCAGACAAAAAAGATTTTTAAATTCATCCACACTTTTTTTCTATTTTTAGTAACAGCAGACATGTTGGTTGGATGGATGAATTTTGTTTAACGTCTAGTGGCAACCATTACCGGTAAGTGCATAACAGGACGAGAACATGTTGATATGATATGAATATGAACCCTGCTTTGTACTAGAGTGACACACTAAGCGAGATTTTTAAGGTACAAGCTAACTAGGTAACATTCCTCAGAAAGACATATTACCACACCTGGACACATTATACTGACTCCGAGCTGACAAATCCTTTGCTCTTGCTCCTACATGCTGCATGCTTGGCAGCGAACAGGGGTTAAAATTTTCTTTAAACACTTACAAGCCCAGGGCTAGCGTGCAGGTAAAATATAGTAGTCCTTGGTAGCAAACTAGTAGCCCAAAGTTATAAGTGCAGGTGAAGTACTTGTCCTAACTCCACGAAATAATAAACTTCGTGTCTCAACATTTCACCCACAGAAAACGAACTGAGTTTGAAAACTTCATTTTACGCTGGTCTTTTCCTTTGATTTCAAATGTATTAAGTTATTGCACTGTTTATCGCTTTGGTATCCTTTTGCCAATATTTTATACATCTGTCCATTGTTTACAGTAAAACTGAAGCATTATTATTACTGGAGCAAAGATTTTCTGGTTTTTGATGAAAGCAAACATTGTTTGTGGAATCCACACTGGTATCAGTATTGATCAATTCGAGTATCCCTAATGCAAATCGATACAATTGGTTGTTAGTGATTCCATATAGGGGTTACCTTGACAGCGATCTATCTGGGGTCAATACTAGGAAAACATACGATAAACAAGAGGCTCCCAGGAGCCTGAATCGCTCACCTGGTCCTTAAGCTTTAAGGGAGTCTTTCATGAGCTATTACCCCTATAATGGATCATCTGACAACTTCGACCCAATTCAGACTTTTGTTTAAGCAAACAACAGCTTTTCTCTATTGACAACAACTTAAGTACAAATTTCAAAAAAAAATCAAGAAAAAGGGCAATAACTCCTACATGGGTGGTTACATCTTCTTCAAAATTTCAAAGCAGGTAGATCTTGAGGTGTTGAACACTTTAGTTTCCCATCAGAATTTTGATATCTGTCACCATTTTTGAGTTATTTGCAAAAAACTGCAATTTACCCCTATGTTCTATTTTTAGCCATGGCAGCCATGTTTTTTTACAAATCAAAAATCCAAACGATAGTTTAGTAGCACTCATGCCAAGGAACAACTACACTAAGTTTGGTTGCAATTAAACTTATGGTGTAAGAGGAGTTAACGATTTTATTACAAGGAATAAAGACTGCAAAAATGGTCAATTTTGATGATCTAAGGGGAATAACTCCTAAAAGGAATGAACCTACAACTTCGATCCTGTTACAAATTTTGTAGATCTTTGTGTGCCTAACAATATGAAATTTAAATTTTTCAAATTTCCTTTATAGTATCCAAGATATTGAGCTTAATAAGTGCAAAATTTGGAAAAAATGCAGAAAAAGGGCAATAACTCCTACATGGGTCGTTGGATCTTCTTCAAAATTTCAGGGCAGGTAGATCTTGAGGTGCTGAACACTTTTACCCTATGCCAGAATTTTGATATCTGTTATGATTTTTGAGTTATTTGCAAAAAACTGCAATTTACCCCTATGTTCTATTTTTAGCCATGGCGGCCATGTTTTTTTACGAATCAAAAATCCGAACGATATTTTTGTACACATAATGCCACTAAACAAATGTACCAAGTTTGGTTGCAATTGGACTTATGGTGTCGGACAAGTTAACGTTTGAAAAATTGTTAACAGACGACGACAGACGACGACGACGACGACGACGGACGCCAAGTGATGGTAAAAGCTCACATGGACCTTTGGTCCAGGTGAGCTAAAAAAATCACAAGTACGCTTTTCTATTTTCCTAGCCTGTCAGGCTTTTCAGGTCTTAAATAATAGAAGAATGTGCCTGAGGACACGAATTCCCCCGCTCAAGCTGGCTTATAATACAATTTTCCAAGTTATAAAAGGGCATAACTCTAGAACGATGAATGACTCACTACCCAAATTCGAAGTATGTCTGCGTGTTGTGGTTCTTATCATTTTGTATGAGTTTCATAAAATTTGGATGAGGCAAACTTAAGTTACATCTAGAGTGCGGAAACAAAAAAATTTGCAAATTTTCCAAGTTATAAAGGGGCATATCTCTAGAACGGTAAATTACTCACTGCCCAAATTCAAACTCTGTCTGTGTGTTGTGGTTCTTAGCATTGCTTCTGAGTTTCATAAAATTTGGATGAGGCAAACTTAAGTTAGAGTGCGAAACCAAAAACGGACGGATGGAAGGACAGGTAACACTAAATGCCCCCTTCGCTAGTAGCCGGGGCATAAAAATGGGTAGCCCGTCGTGAAAAAAGCAAGTCCTGAGGGTCGGGCTAGTTAATTTTTCAACCCCTGGGAGAAGCAGCATATATACCAATTTTAATGTATTTGGATGACCTGGTCAAGGATCAAACCTGTGACCTACTACACTTTGGGCGAGCACGCTACCACAAGACCACCGAGGCCGTCCAATGTCAGTTGGAAGTCAGGAATGCCAGACACAATTATAGGACCATTCCACCAAGGTTAATTGCTGACTCAAATGTTGCTAAGTTGTGTTGTACTTATTAGATGAATGTAGTTGTGAAATATCATTAATACAAGAAATTTCCTGCAGTATATGACATAAATATGCCTGCCTGATACTTAGTAACTAAGTCAAAAATTCGAAAACAGTCTACCTCAATTAAAAAAGCCACCTCTCTCAAGTAACCATTTTTTCTCGGTCCCATTGGTGGCTGCTAAATACAGGTTTGACTATACTTTTTAGTCAGTTTACAGTTTTTAAGCTTTTCTTTGCTTGCAGTCAAGAGTGGTAGCTTTTGCACCTGAAATGTCTGTTCGAGCTACAGGGTCAAGACAACCTTTTCTTTCAAATTTTCACGGGAGTGGGGGTGGGTGTCACTTCCTATATACTTGTATATATAAACATGCCAATTGACTGGGTCCATTTTGTCAGCTGTCAAATATGTGACTGCAGTGGAAATTTCATGTTAGGATATGTTAGTGGGGATAATTTTTAAGTGATGTTACTTTTGATTAATAAGAAGATCAACTAATTTATGTTATCTTAAAGTCGATCTTCCACAGGGAATCTGACCATTTAATCCCCAGATAATTGGATAATCAAGTGTCAAGTTAGCATATTATAAGATATATCTTATCTGGATGATGCAAGAAATATGTAACTGGGTAGGGATTTCTGGGGGTGTTTTCTGACTTCCAGCGGCACCTCCGTACCAAAAATTACTTGAAGTGATCCTCCCCCTCCCGTGTAAATTTTACAAATACTTAAACGATAAATTCTATGTCAAATGGGAAATAGTTGTTTTTATCTTTTCTAAATTTTGTTGTTGCTTTCTTATTTATTTATATTTCGGACGTTAAATGTATGTATATCTTATCCACACACTGTGCGTAGCCCCGTAAGTCTGTTTATCTTTTTAAAGTTTGACGTTAGTTCAGTTTAACAATCATATACTTTTTCGTCAGTTTTCAGTTCTTTACTTGCATAGCTTGGCATGTATATGTTTGTCTCATTATTTTGTATACAATGTTATATTTTATGTGTATCTGATGATAATCCTATGTTGGATTTTATATCAATAACACTTTGAACTTTTAGAAATAATAATCGAAACCGTAATGAAACAGAACCAACCACGGAACTTGAATCACGGATAATTTGGGTTTATTAAATTAAGCTACGTTAATTAAAGCAATTACTATATGAAATTAGAAAATATACTACATGCACTTACTATTCATTATTATATATAGTCGGCTCGGGAGGTAAAACGGCTAGAAAATTTCAGTGCGCAAATTTAATAATAATAGTATAGATGTATTACCAGAAGTTGTTTAATGAAACTAGAGATTGTGTGTCTGTAAGACATGGGTGTCCTGTCCTCCTGTAGATAGAAGTCCCATCTATTCTTTATTGTGGTAAATCATTTTGAGAATTATTTTAAATATATGAAAGTTTTACAATATATCCTGCTTACATAAACTTTTATGCCATAAAAAATAATGAATCCACAGTACTAAAGTATGTTTTTGATGGAGTAACTCATGCAAGAAATGTAGGTTTTTAGAAATAGACTAAAATGCAAAAATTTAATCAAAGTAGGTCAAAAATAGCTGAGCTGTGTTGTACTGTATGATGACTGTAACTGACTGTGAAATATCAATATACTACTATGGGTACTTTAAAAAAAATGTGTGAGTCTTCGAAGGAAGACATGTGTCGCCTGCGGACGTCAATTTTTACAAAAGATATTAAAATTTTCTAAGAAAGAAATATATATGCACACCTGTGCATTAAGGTAAATGCACAGAGAAAGTTTCATCAAATTCCTTTGAGCGGTTTACAAGTAACTGAGGATAGAAGAAAAGTGTGACCATGCAAGACGACATGTGCAAAGTTATTAAAGTTTTAAAAAAGTGGAAAGTAATACCTATATTTCGCCTTCGTGACTTTTGTTTCAAGCGAGATAAAAATGGGACAAGAGCCACTCAAGCCTAAAATTGAGGTCAATTTGGATATAGGAATTACAGGTACAGAAAAATGGACCCAAGTCTGAAATTCAAGTTAAGGGGTCAGACAGCCATGTACCCACCAAGCACTATCTATATACCAAATATGGTTGGTCTATGTACTGCAGTTGCTGAGAAATGGATATTTTCCCAAAACGTGAAACAAGTCAGCATGAAATAGAGGTCAAAGGTAAGGTGTCAGATGTTAAAGTCGTATATACCCATTAAGAACTTCTATCAACCAAATACTGTCGGTCTTGTTACAAATGTAGTACAGTTGCTGAGAAATAGACTAAATCATGAAAATGTATATTAAGTCACTCAAGCATGAAATTCAGGTCAAGTTCAGCTGACAGGTGTTAGACTGGCATATATCCACTAAGAGGTATCTTAAGGCCAAATATGATGGAACCAGGTAAAAAGTTGCCGAGAAATAGACAATCTAAAAAATGTAACACAAGTCACTCAAGCATGAAGTTGAGGTCAATGTCCAGAGACAGGTGTCAGACTGGAATGTACCCACTAAGAACTATCTATTGACCAGATATGGTTCGCTTAGGTATTACAGTTGCTAGGAAATGGACTTAATCGAGAAAATTTGACACAGGTCACTCACCCATGAAAATGAGGTCGCAGTCAAAAGGCAGGTGTCATACCGAAATGTACCCTCTAAGAACTATCTATTGACCACATATGGTGGGTCTAGGTATTAAAGCTGCTGAGAAATGGACCTCATCTCAAAAATGTGACAAAAAAGTCACTCAAGCATGAAATTGAGGTCAAAATACTGAGACAGGTGTCAGACTTGCATGTACCCACTAAAAACTATCTATACACCAAACAAGGTGGGTCTGGGTATTACAATTGTTGAAAAATGGACTTAATCAAGAAACTTAATGAAAGTCACTAAACCATGAAATTGAGGTCAAGGTCCAGAGACAAGTGTCAGACTGGCATGTACCTACAGAAACTATCAACAGACCAAATATGGTAGGTAAGGCAGTACAATTCCTGAGAAATGGATTTCATCACGAAAATGTGATGCAGGTCACTCAAGCATGAAATTGAGGTCAAGGTCAAAAGGCAGGTGTCAGACCGACATGTACCCAGGAACTATTATTGAGCAAATAAGGGGGGTCTAAGTATTATTGTTGCTAAGAAATGGACTTTACCAGGAAAATGTGACAAACTGAAGCATGAAATTCAGGTCAAGGTCCCAAACAAGATGTCAGACTGACATGTACCCACTAAGAACTATCTATAGACCAAATATGGTTAGCCTAGGTATAACAGTTGCTGAGAAATGGATTTAACCACGAAACTTGGATGCAGATTTTACATTTATGTTTACAATGTCAGTGAACCATGAAAATGAGGTCAGGGTCACAAGAAAAGTACAATGCATTAAACCTTATACGATAAGCTATCTGTGGACCAAAAATCTTAATTGTAGGTATTATATGTGCAAAGTTATTGAAGTTTTAAACTAGAGGCTCTCAAAAGCCCGTAATTCTCACCTGGATTTAACTTTTCACCTTGAGCAGGACTAAAAATTTAAGTGTTGCAGTCAATTTGGCTAGTTTTTTTGTAGGGTTCTATGATAAACTAATTTGGCTGTGGCAGCCGTCTTGGTTGACAGCCAAGGTCAATCGACACATTTCTAAACTAGAGGCTCAGAGGGCTGAGCCTGTATCGCTCACCTTAGAGAAGTCACTTCACCACATCATTATGAAGTGTGGTAAGCCTTGTAGGAACCAAATTTTTCTACTTGCAGGTCAGTATATCCTAAAATTTGGCAGTTCTCCAGAAGATTTTTGCATGTATTTCACAAAGGGTCTTATGTTAACCAAAGTCCTCTGCTGGGGGCCACCTTGGATGATGGATCGGCACCAAAGTAACTACACTTGGTCAGCACCTTATGAGGAACATTCATGCCATGTTTGATTTCAAGCAATACTGCAGTTCTGTGGATTTTGTTATATGCCATTGACACTTTCTGTCAAGTTTGGCTCTATTTGGCCAAGCAGTTTCGGAGAATATTTCGTTTTTAAATCAACCAATCAGATACAAGAATTGCCCATGTCGGCCATGTTTGTCAGCTGTTCTGGACAAAATGAGGAAATTTTGTAAATAACTTCCCACAGATGCTTCCTGTCAAGTTTCCTTTCATTTTCTTTAAATCAGCCAATCAGAAACAAAAATTGCCCATGGCAGCCATGCTTGTCGTCCAATCAGGATGACAAAAATTAGTTTCATAAAAAAAATTTCCATCGATGCTTCCTGTCAAGTTTGGCTGACAGTTTTGGCCAAGCAGTTCCAAAAAAAAAAAAAATGGGTCAGTCACAATTGGCCAGGTTGCAAAGAATGGGTTATGAACCATGGAGAAGTTAATAGTATCTTTCAAGATAAACGTATTGTATGAAATCAATTTGGAATTCTGATCCATGGCACTGTGTCAACTCACAATTCCATGATGATCGGAGAGTTTAAGATAAGATCAGACTAGGATCAATTTTACTGTGTGCACTACCAACAAACTTTTAAATTTTTTTTACGGACAAAAATTCTTCAAATAATTCGATAATATTATTAACACAGAACAACAATATTATGGAGGAAATTATAAACACAGGACAAGAATATTATGGAGAAAATTATAAACACAGGACAATAATATTATGGATGAAATTTTCTCCTATTCTTGACGTGTTTAATCGGTGGGATAAAAATACATAATATCTTTAACCACTTCCCGGTGATTAGATTTCTACGTGGGAATTACCGCCCTTTTTTCTACAGTTATTGGAACAATAAACTGGAGAAGTCCCGAAATGACGTCTATGTAAACAAACTACATAGCAACGATATTTTCTTGAGGTTTATGTTGAAAATCATAGGAGAAACATATTCTCCTTCAATTTACTCGTGAGTTATGGAATTTCTCCACCCTCAATAGTTAAATTTTAGATTTTAACAAGCTCGCTAAAGGCTCGCATGTTGAAAATCAAAAATTTAAATACATGTACCTCGGGTGGAGAAATTCCATAACTCACTCGTACCTGAAGGGCAATCTATATATAAACACAGGACAACAATATTATGGAGGAAATTATAAACACAGGTGAACATCTTAAATAAATATGCACATTTTGATGGAAAAATGACTAGGTTCCCAATTATTCAAAAAATTCCATAATAGCAGGTGCACAACTTCAATATGTGTACAATCTTCCTGTGAAGTTTGATAAATCTGGGTTGAAAACTGTAGGAGCAGTTGTTGGCACAAGATTGGTACCATATTTTCCCTGCCTGCCAACCATCACAATACTATAACCCGGATTTGCACTTCGTGCAACCCTGCCAAAAATGATTTTTTTTTAATTAACCAATGAGAAACAAGAATTGCCCATTACGGCAATGTTTGTTGCCTGATCAGGACGAAATGAGAAAACTTTGTCAAGAACCTCCCATAGATGCTTCCTGTCAAGTTTTGTTCCATTTGGCCAAGCTACTTCAGAGGAGAACAATTTTTTATATCAGCCAACCAGAAACAAGAACTGCCCATTGCAGTCATATTTGTAGTCCGATCGGAATGAAATGAGAAAATTTTATAAAGGACACCCCCATATATGCTTCCTGTCAAGTTTTATTCCATTTGGCCAAGCAGTTTCAGAGGAGAAGATTTTTGAGAGTTTCCCATAGGGTCCTATGTTAAACTAAGTTCGGCTTTGGCAGCCATCTTGGTTCACAGTCCACGAAATTAGACACATTTCTGAAAGAGGACCATCTAAAAGGACCATTGCTGCCAAGTCTGGTTCCAATTGGTCAAGTGATTTCAGACAAGAAGATTTTTCAATGAATTTTTCCATAGGGTTCTATATTAAACTAAGTTTGGCTGTGGCGGCCATCTTGGTTGACAATCCAGGTAATCGGACATAATTCTGAAAGACAACCATCTAAGGACCAATGCTGCCAATTTTGGTTCCAATTGGCTCAGTAGTTTCAGAGGAGAAGATTTTTGAGTGATTTTCCCATAGTGTCCTATGTTAAACTAAGTTCGGCTGTGGCAGCCATCTTGGTTCACAGTCCACGAAATCAGACACATTTCTGAAAGAGGACCATCTAAAAGGACCATTGCTGCCAAGTCTGGTTCCAATTGGTCAAGTGATTTTCAGACAAAAGATTTTTCAATGAATTTTCCCATAGGGCCTTATTTAAACTAAGTTCAGCTTTGATGGCTATCTTGGTTAAAAGTCAGGGTCAATTTCCTTGTAGTAGCAGAGAGGATTTTTTAAATTCATGCCCCCTTTTTTGTATTTTTAGAAACAGCAGCCATGGCGGTTGGAAGTCGGGGATGCCGGACAATTTTTTGGAAGGGAGCCACACAAGGAGCATTCCACCAACATTTGTTCCCAACCGGGCCAGTGGTTTCACAGGAAAAGATCTTTAAAGGAAAGTTTACGCCGGACGACGTCTTTGAAGGGCAAAAACTCCTATAAGGGGTCAATGAATGATTTTGGTCACGTTAACTTACTTATAGATCTTACTTTGTTGAACATTTTTGCTGGTAACAGTTTGTCTTTATCTATAATAATATTCAAGATAATAACCTAAAACTGCAAAATGTCCCTAAAATTAACAATTCAGGGGCAAAAACCCAACAAAGGGTTGACCGATTCGTCTGAAAATTTCATGGCAGGTAGATCTTGACCTGATGAACATTTTTAACCAATGTACGTTTTGCCCTAAATGCTTTAGTTTTTAGCCATGTCGGCCATGTTGGTAGGCAGGCGGGGTCATCGGACATATCTTTTTTTAAACTAGATACCCTAATGATGCTTGTGGCCAAGTTTGGTTCCATTTGGCCAAATAGTTTCAGAGGAAAAGATTTCTGTAAAAGTTGACGGATGACGACCGACACCAAGAGATGAGAAAAGCTCACATGACACTTTGGGTCATGTGAGCTAAAAAGTTTACGCCCCAGCCGGGAACTAATAATAAAAATCTCGCCTTCGCGGCTTTTCATCGCAGGCGAGACAAAAATCATAACATACATCTCTTTAGTAACAATGTAAATTTGATAAAATCGTGACAACTATTTTGCTATTTCTAAGAATAACACATTTTGCACGAAAGATAATAATCTTGTATTTTCCATTGTTATACATATTATTTTCTATCTGATATTTATTCAAGAAATTCGTAGAATATAATATCGCAAATTTGTTAACTGGCCATCCATATCAATTGTGAAAAAAAAACCACCAATATACATTCAGTTATTGTTTTCAAGACTGCATTTTAAGAGGAAAATGATGACAGTTGACATGCTCTTTTAAAGACAAATCCCTCTACTGTTTTTGCGCATAGAGCAGCGCAACGGTATTATGGCGTCCGTGGCTTGTGACGTCCCGATTTCCGCGAATTTCTAACGTTGATCAACGGAAAGAGAAAAACGACTGGAATCAATGGAAGGTTCACAAAAGTTAACGTTAAACGATTTTTAAGATAGAAATGCACCGTATTTAATCATATGTGTCTTAAACTTTTAAAATAAAATAATTAACAAAAATTATCCGGTCTGGACTATATGCACATAGTTTTCATATATCTCAGGTCATAAAGTATAATTAGTGAACATGAAATCAACTAAGGTTTTATTGTATTTTTTAATTATCATTATTATTATTATTATTATAAATTATAATAAATATTATAATTATTATTATCTAATGCAACCGCTAGCTTTATTTTGACTAATAGATTTTTCTCGTTAATCTTTATCCTTATTGTTATCTTGGCGGAAATGCAATTTTTAATGTCGTACTGCATACTCCTTACCACTCACTCTCTTACATTTTTTTGGTGTTAGTATCAATAACATTTTATTACTTTTCATTAAAAAATAAAAGAAAATAAAAACTGTAAATATGGTACACCCGAAATCATTTAAATAAATCATTTAACATATGAAATTATTTTATAACTGACGGATACATGTATCTAGCTGGCATCAGTACACTTACTATATGTTCAGTTATAATTCCAGTATATTCAGTACATCTTTATACGACCACAAATATTTGTGGTCGTATTATGGTATAAGCCTGTCGTCGTCGTCCGTAGACAGTTGACGGGACTTATATTAGTCCATATAACCCGTGAAAACATCACCAACTCTATCTAACGTTTAAAAGACGTTGCTTTCAGAATTGGCGCAATAATTTCCCGCCATTTCAAATTTTTATGCCTTTTCTTCGCAATATCTCTTTTTAGAGTAAGGTGACCCCACGTTTTTATTTTTTTATTTTGTTTAATAATTAAAAATGAATATTCTATGTAATTATTATAGAAAAAACATTTGTCAATTTTTTACAATACTGGATTTTAAATAGATATTTTACCATAAAAAAGGCGGGAAAATGTTTATAGCAACATATCGTCATCATCTGTCCCTCAGAAGATGATAATACGAATAATATAAGTTCTACAAACAATACGGTTAACGAAACAAACAAATTCCATGTGATTAGGACTTTTTATAAAAAATTAAACTGTAAATAACTACATGTTCCGATTTCTAAATTTTGTGAAAAAGATGGCATTATAAATCGAAAACGAGGTCGGTGACCCCATTTTTTTATTGGCTGATTTTAAAGCTTTTACTTAGGCTAAAGTGGGAAAAAAATTTAAAGAAGATATTATTGGTAGATCTAAATAGAGGGATTTGTCTTTAACAAAGATTTGATTAATATAGTGATAAAATAGAATATGCAAAAGAGTTTTGTGACTTGTGATACAGAGGTTCCCAGGAGCCTGTATCAGTCACCTGGAAATCATTTGCAGAATAAATTATTTGACTAAATCCATCCTGACTGGCAGTCTGGAACACTGCTGTCCAATTGGCTCACTGATTTTGCCAGATTGTTTGCTTGTTTCAAAAAGAACATATTTCAGTGAATTTTCCCACTATGTTACAAAATGTTTGGTTCTGGCGGCCATCTTCAATGGAGAGCAGGGTCATCTTATACAATTCTGAAAAAGGACCGACTAAGGACCATTGCTGCCAAGTTTTGTTTAAACTGACCAAATAGTTTCAGACAAAAAGATCTTTAAGTAAATTTTCTAAAGAGTCCTATGTTAAACTATGTTTGGCTCTGGCTCCATCTTTGATGGCGGGCAGCATCATCAGATACAATTCTGAAGGAGGGACACCTAAGAACCATTTCTGACAAATTTTGTTCCAATTGGCACAGTGGTTTCAGACAAGAAGATCTTCAAATAAATTTCCCATAGGATCCTATGTTAAACTATGTTTGGCTCTGGTGGCCATATTTTATGGTGACAGGATCATCAGATGTAATTCTGAAATAGGACCATCTAAGGGTCATTGCTGCCATGTTTTGTACCAATTGGCCAAGTGGTTTCAGACAAGAAAATCTTTAGATCTCCCATAGGATCCTATGTTAAACTATGTTTGGCTCTGGTGGACATCTTGGATGACAGGTGGGGTCATTGGATATAATTCTGAAAGAGGACCACCTCAGGACCATTGCTGCCAAGTTTTGTACCAAATGGCATATTCAAACGTTTTAAAATATAGTTTTAAGCCTTATACTTTTTGTATCTACACTAATCTACTCTCTCACATTCAGTTTGCAGTTCACATGCTTTTCCTGTCAGTATAATGCAAAGTTAGAAAAATTTCAAGGAAACGACCATTTGACTTAAAATCACTAGATTTAAGATGGTTTGTAAGGAAAAAATAAGAAATGAAAATTGTTTTGTTATCTGTTTGTCAAAAATAAAATGAAATCAAAGTGCTGGAAAGCACTGACGAAAAGATTGCAACTGTAGTTATGTATAATTACAAATTGAATTTTATCACAGTTTTGTTCTTTGGTATGTGAGATTAATTACAGTGAATGTATTCCTTTTTTTCCTGAAATATTGAAAAAAAAAATCAAAATCTATGTACATTCCGGGTTATGTATAGACTTTTCAGTAAGTTCAATGTGTATAAGTGATGACAAATTTTACTAAAATATTTGTTCTTGTATCGTAGACATAAACTAGAGGCTCCCAGGAGCCTGTATTGCTCACCTGTACTATGTCCATCTTGACTGGCAGCCTGTCAAGTTCCAAATGGCTCACTAGTTTCAAACAAGAAGATCTTTCAGTGATTTTCCCACTTATGTCCTATGTTAAACACTGTACGGCTTTGGTGGCTATCTTGGATGACAGGTTGACCCAACCCATAGGATATAACCTATTTTTGTTATTTTAGCTTTTTTTTTTAAATTCAGTGGTTTCCAACACCCGACTTAAAGCAGTAGGAAAGACCAAATATTTTATTCAAATTTTGGTTTTCGTTGTTGGAGGGGGGTGTGCAAATAAATCTGTCGGGTTTAGAAATAAATCGACCAAAAATGATGTTCGAATCTAGTTGAATTTCATTTCGTAATAAAAATTTGTCTTTTCATTCTAGAAAATTGCAGGTATAACATCGGCAGGTTTCTGCAAAATAGATAAAAATTCTGTATGTTTACGTTATTTCTTGTCCAGAGTTCTGACTTGTTGGGTTGCTTTCATTATTATGTAATTGTTGGCTTCTCCTTTTATCCATTTTGTTGTTTATTATTTTTATATTTTACTTCCGAAAATTTAATGCAATGTATTTTTCATTATTCATGAAATTTGAGTAAACTGATTTTCAATAAATTACATATCAATTTTTAAATATGATTGTTAGTGGATTATATTATAACTTGACACATGTACTTTGATAAACAAGCATAATTATAGCCTTAATATTCTTATTTTCAATCATCAGTGATTTCTCACCGACATCCTACAATTTTCACAAGTTACGGACATCATTTTTTTTTAAGTTACGGACATCTGTATCCTGTGTATTATGTTAATTACGGACATCTTTCTTATGAGTTCAGTCATCATTAAAAAAAGAAAGATTCAAACATTGATAACAGTTTATTGAGCAACATTTATGAAAGGCGTTTGCTTCAGAATTATTTCTTTAACAAAGATCAATGCATCTGTTGTGTCCGATTGAAGAGGAGACCCGTTAAACTAGCGAAATCATTAAAAAACTAACTTACCAGAATTGGCGTCCTCCATATTGGGATGTTCGTAACTGCAGTTATGGTCATCATTTTATACCCTAAGGATCTTTAAAGGAAACTTTACGATGACGATGGACGAACTACGCACACAAAGTGATGGCAATAGCTCACATGGCCCTTTTTCGACAGGTGAGCTAAAAAGCAATATTTTTTTTCTATCTGATTCTATTAATCATTATCATTCCTTATGTTGAGAAAACTCACACAGTAAAAATCATATAAACAAACAAATTCAATAGATGTTTAAATTCAGAGGCCACCATGGTCATCAATAAGACATTAACAACCTTTACATTTTCTAAGTGAAGTTTTCAGTAAGTTTTAACACATTTCTATTGGGCAAGCTGAAATCTATGAGGGCAAGTGGACTCAGGGAAGTTCATTTAAAAAGTTATTTCTAACACATTGAATTATTGTTGTGTAGTTTTAGCTGTGGTTTGTTTGTTTAGTTTGGGTTTTACGCAGTTTACAGCACATTTGGCTATTTTGTGGCGGCCAGTATTTATTGGTGGGGGAAGCCATAGGACCAGGAGAGAACCACCGACCTTCTGTAGGAAAATTGGCAATCCTTGTCAATTGAGATCGGAGTAAAACACCCCCGGTGCCAGGTGAGATTCCAACTCACAACCTCAGTGTTGACAGGCTAGTGATCATTACCAACTACCTACACCACTCGGCCACCGAGGCCCCTTTAGCTGTGGTAAAATCTCCAATAAATCATATGTGTGCAATTGCCTGTTTAAGTAATTTTTGTAGATCTCCTATTTTAGCCCTTTCTGAAAACATATACAGTAAACTCTGAAAGACCCAAGAATGTGTATGATATACTGTAAAATCTACAACTACCTTAAATGTTGATGTGTGGATGTTTATTTCCAAAACATAACTGACCGAGTTTTTTCATTTCTTTAGTACCAACATCCACTTGTTTGGACAAATATTTGATATAAGAGATATGTTTTGTGTAAGCAATGTCAGGATAACAGTTTTCATTGGGACTGTAGCTCATAAAACCCACATAGTAGCTCATTACTTTATTTTATTTTAACAAAATAATTTACAAAGCTCATTTTTATTTTAAATTTACATCACAGTTATGCCGTTTATTTAAAAATTTTACCCAAATTTACATAAAAACAATCAAGGTAAGGTTTGCACTCTCCCTGGATTTTGATCATTATAATATTGTAGTTATGTGACATATTTATTTGTTCATTGGGGGACCCTCTCTTATGTAGTGGCATTTTTAAGAAAATCGCCCGTCCATTTTTTTTTGTAAGAACAGCTCAAAATTTGGAAAACTATTAAAGTTTTTAATGAAAATGGGTCAAAGACACAAATGGCCGGGTTGCTGGGTGTTGATTGTAGTGGTGACAAAGGTGATTACAAGATCATATTGCACATTGGCAGTCATGAATATTTATATAGACAAAATCAGACACATTGTATGTTGGTGTACGAGCACAGAGGCAGCCATCAATTTAATTAGAAATAGGTGAAGTAAGCAATATTTGATTTGATTACATGCTGATAAACACTTTTTTGGAAAAATGGGAAATAATTCCTGAAATAATTCCATAAAGTGGCGTGCACATCTTCAATATGTATTAAAAGATTCTGTGAAGTTTCAATGATGTGGGTGAAAAACTGTAGGAGGAGTTGATTTCGCAAAATAGGTACCCTCTATTGAAGATGTCAATAAAAAACGACTAAGTTCCAAAGTTTGGGAAAATGGGAAATAATTCTTGAAATAATTCCATAAAGTGAGGTGCACATTTTCAATATATATAGAAACATTCTATGAAGTTTCAAGGATGTGGGTGAAAAACTGTAGGAGGAGTTGATTTCACAAAATAGGTACCCTCTATTGAAGATGTCAATAAAAAACGACTAAGTTCCACCAAAGTTTGGAAAAATGGGAAATAATTCCTGAAATAATTCCATAAAGTGAGGTGCACATCTTCAATATATATAGAAACATTCTATGAAGTTTCAAGGATGTGGGTGAAAAACTGTAGGAGGAATTGATTTCACAAAATAGGTACCCATTTTCCCCGCCCGCCCGCCGCCGCCCGCCCGACATTCACCATACTATAACCCGGATTTGCACTCTGTGCAACCCGGCCAAAAATTGTAAAAATGATTATTTTCTAGATATCATTTATCAAATCTGCATGAAAATTTAAGAAAAAATCCTGAAAACACAACATTTTAACATTTCCTTGCAAAAATAGAGACGTTGAAATGGCAACAAAAACGTGAAAATGTCCTGTTTCCAGATCCCACGATTTCATGAAAAATTGAGAACTCATAGATTTAAATATTTCCATTATAATAAAATAATAAAATTCATATGTCCCAGATCTCGTTTCCATGGAAACGGATGCTATATTAACCCCTATTAAACACACAAATAAAGTAATTTTCGCATTTTGTAAGAAAATCAATCACTGAAAGACGTTTTGAGGGCATAATTTATGTCCCCCGCCGGAACGCAATGCGGGGACCTAGAAATGGCGGGGGTCCTTCCGTCTGTCCATTCGTCCTCATTTTAAGGGCTCTCATGCCTATATTAATTTGCAGATTTTGATGAAATTCACATGGAAGACTTGTTTTGATACTTGATAGTATCTATATCAAGTTTAAATTCGAGTATAGTAAAACAAGGTACTAAGCAAATATTGTATTGGATCTGTTTAACTTCCATCGTGGCGCAATGTATATTCAACTATAAAACATGCCTCATGCATGGGCGTGTGTGTTTTTTTGGGGTTTTTTTTTATGTTTGAAAAATACTGCATAGTTTTCCCTTTTTATATTCTAAATAGAAATAAGAAAAAACATCAAATTATAAATGTAATAGGCTCTGACCTGCGTGAAGGAACCCTTCCCTCAGCTAACCATATCCCTGCCAAATCATAGCTCTACAGTACAAGAGTGGGCACTAAAGTAGATGAATACCAGGAAATCAATGGACATTTTTATTGAACTAATGAAGTCAAAATACATGTAGCTATTCAAAATCTCTTCTTGAACTGTTAAAGGTTAGGTTTTCAATTCGTGGAAAGATCAGGATTTATGAGTTCATTGTTTGAATCTTGCAGCAAGTAGCGAGTCTAATACATGTACATGTAATAATGATTTATTCACTGTATCCTCATAATTTCTGGCCATGTTAAAGACGATCATTTACTGAAATATCTAATAATTCAAAGCAGCGGTAATGATGAAGTCGTCCATAAACTTGAGACTTTGTCATTTTAAAAAATATTCTCCAAAATCAACGTTGATCAATATTCAACACATAGATACACGCTTCAGCAGTTGTGTAGACTTTCAGCTGTTTCTGGCGAAAAAACTTTTCTTAAATCGACATTGATCTAGTTTCGAATGCATTCCAAGCAATAGAGCAACGTTTTGATTTTTAATCGTTAAACAAGTGATTCGATTCACTGCTACAATGTGTTGACATTTTGTCAGACGATAATTGTACGTAACACACTTTTTCGACGTTGTTAAAATTTACCGGATTAAACGCTCAAGTGATCAGAACTTTATGCAACTTTTCAATTCGTATTATCTCCCTGTGACCGCAAACCTTACCTTAACATCTACCACAGCACTCCGTATATTATTTCTTAACCTTTTTATTATCATTTTTAAACTTTGATTTTCATATTACTGGAAATGACAAATTAAATTGAAGTTTTTTAATTAATATTAAAAATTGATATGTAATGTTTTTAAAATTGGTTCAATAGAGACTAAAGGCTGCTTAGAAGTGTAACTACAGACGTCAGCTTTGGACAGTTTAATCTATTTATAACTTTCCGATAAATTATACTAAAACCTGCAGTAGACAGTAGTGAAAATTTCTGCTCAGCAATAACTTCTTATGTGATAATTCCTATAGCCCTTTGCAGTGCATTTCATGAAGCTGGACCTGTATTATCTATCTGCTTTATGTGATCCTTTTTCATTTGGAAGATTTGATCACACAAGGTTTGACTGTAGTGCTTAATTTGACAAGTTGGTGACAAAACCTCAGCATACTACTTACCTTGTTATGAGCATTAATGACAGCATCATGCAGAGGTGTATCATTATCTAAACCCTGCACATTTACATTGGCACCAGCCTTCAACAATTGCTTAGCAATCTGTACCCATCCTCGGTTACATGCTTCATGTAACGGAGTCCAACCTTTAAAGAAAAAGGCAAACACTTAAATTAAATGTTATTCAACATAGAAAGGGTCAGCATTTATCTGTTATAAAAAGATTTTGATAACCTGTCATTCTAATTAATCAAAACTACCCTGTACAATTAATAGACAGGGGGATAGATATGGCTAAACAGATCCTGATTAATCAATTACGGTCAACCTCTGAACAACAAGAGGAAACAAATGACAAAGTTCCATTTGTCCAAACGCACAATCCCCGTAACCAAAATATTATGTTGCAAAAGCTAACCTGCCAATTCTGAAGAATGAAGAAAACAAAAAACATAAAGTCGAAAAATGCCTGGATTCCTGATGTGGCACATGTTCATACCTACATGAAGGAGAAGGAGAAGGAGAAGGAGAAGAAATGGAAATTCCAAATGGAAAACGTCTTTCGCCAATGCGGATATGACCTGCAAAACTGGAAATTTTATTTACTGCATAAAATGCAGCGGTTGTCAGGAAATATACATAGGGCAAACGGGGAACCTAACAGAACGTGTGAGAGACCATCGACAACAAATAAGGCAGCCACGGTACAGGAAGATTCGCCTCAGCAAACATTTAGATGAGTGTGCTGGGGGTCTTTTTAAAATTTACCCGTTTTATAAACTAAATGTTGACTGTGAAATCAAACGGGAACTAAAGGAATAATATTTCATCGTTAAATTTAAATCTAAACTTAACTCTAAATATTCATTTTCAATTGTATGACGATGGATAATTCAATTGAAACTTATTATTATTATTTATCGATACTATGACGTTATTTAACTACAATAACATAGTTACATTATGTAAGTTGTATGTTCAATTCACCTGAAGATTGTTACTTCTGTACTAGTGTGAAATACAATTAATTCTGGGTATGTTGGATGTTTTATATCTATATCTATATATAATTTAAATTCTATAGCTGTAGGATCAATCCAAGGCAGCGATTTTACATCTTTTTCGACCAGCGGACGTCCGTATCAGTTTAATTTTGTTTACTGAAGTCTCTGAGACCCCTTACGGCAACTCCGCCTAGCATACAAAGCATGACGATTATAACGTTGCGCCACGGTGACAACCTAAAAATAGTTGTTCCTATGACGTACTTATAAACGTCATGCTTTGCACACACAGGAAGTCTTATGTTTTTCTGTTGTAGTTTAAATTCTATAGCTGTAGGATCAATCCAAGGCAGCGATTTTACATCTTTTTCGACCAGCGGACGTCCGTATCAGTTTAATTTTGCTTATTGAAGTCTCTGAGACCCCTTACGGCAACTCCGCCTAGCATACAAAGCATGACGATTATAACGTTGCGCCATGGTGACAACCTAAAAATAGTTGTTCCTATGACGTACTATATTAACCTTTAATATTTTATATTAGATATAATATGTAAATATAATTTATTTTTTCAATTTTATACTTTTTAAAATAATAATTAACTAGCAAGTATAATGAATCCAAAAACATTGTAGTTTATAATATATAATCATATAAATAAGCTGAAGATATTTTAATGCTTGACCATTAGAAAAAAAATTATTATATGCAAAATTCCTTACTTACAGGTAATCCTCAGGTAGATATACAGATAAACAAATATTTGCCCTTCAGAATACCCCTTACTTCCTTGTCTAATTAGATGATGTTTTAGTAAAGTTGGTATAGGGGAACACACTACTTGGTTACATAATAACCAAACAATTGCTAAACTAGATATGGACAATGCAAACCCCCCTCCCCCCCCTCCTTTTTCTGCCCTGCCATATACATGAGTATAGCTCCACATTTTTTGACAAACAGTCACTAAGAATCATTTTTTCTTAGGTTGCTCGTCACAACCTTAACTTTAGGGGTAACAGGCTTCGTTTCTAAGATGTTACACATTATTCTAAGCTTGTGAGAATTATATTTGGCTGTTTCCTTTTAGTTTAAGGTGTTGCCCCTAATATTTGTGCGTGAGGATTATTCTAAGGGTGTTACTAGAAATATTAAGGATTGTGAGGATTATTTTTTACCCCCTGGGGTACTCCTGACCACTCAGCCATGCGGACATATGATTGGTCAGTTGTTTCTGATAAGACTGAATGCACGTGATTGGTCGGTTGTTTCATATTATTATTTATGGATAAGACTGAATACACATTCACTCTGGTCAATACACGTTTCGTTAAAATTAATTTACTCAATAATCAAAATCAATACTATTGTCTGCTGTCGATTTAAAAAATAATCATAAATGAAAAATGCGTAGTTAATAAATTTGTCACACACAGGTAAGTATTTTAACAGTGTTTCCTATAGACTGAATACACGTGACCGACTTAATACCCATGTGGTCAATACACATCCGTTTTAAACGCAATCCTAAACCAATTTTGGTAAGATCAGTTTACTCAATAATTAGCATCAATATTGTTGAGGTCCGCGGTCAATTTTTAAAAATAATGATATATTGACTTTGTTGAAATTGGGCATCCGTTGTCAGGTGAAAGTTTGTTAATTGACTAAAAAAAACGTGGTTCAACTTGGTTGTCAGCAGATCGATATATAATAAAACGGGTTAAAAATTAACGTTATGTTTTCCAAGTCCATCTGTCTTTATCTACAGTTATCAATTTCATTCCAGTCGTCTTCATAATTATTAATTTCCTTTGATCTTAAGTGTTTTTTTATGTTTGTGTATCGGTGTCAGTGTAAATAAATGAGTCATCTTGTAGAGAATAATTAACAATAATCTTGACTGCGCAATACATAAGTAAAGGTATTATCAACTTGATTTTTTATACCTGCAACAAGGATGTCAAATTATGTAGCTGTGACAAATAACCCACAAAATTCTCGTGCAAAAACTGGCGGGAAAATATACGACGTTCGTTAATTGACTGTGAATAAAAACAAAGTTCAACTTGGTGGTCAGTTGATCGATATAATTAAATGGGTTAAATATATATTAACGTTATGTTTCCAAGTCCAATCTGTCTTTATCTATAGTTATTAATTTTATTCCAGCATTTTTTGTAATTATTTATTTCCTTTGATGTCAAGTCTGTTTTACGGTCTGTGTAAATCATGTAGAGGATAATAAAGAATAATCTTCTCCCACGCGCGGTACATTGTTAAAAGTAACAGGTCAAGGTATTATCAACTTGATTGTTTATACCTGTAACAAGGATGTTGACCAAATTATGTAGCTGTGGAAAAAACGCACAAAATTCTCGTGCAAAAAATGGCGGGAAAATATACAACAGTAATAAATACTATTGTAGTTTATTTTTGAAAAGTATGACATACGGATGTTCGGGAAAAATATTGACTTCAGCTTCAACTACATTTAGTATATACTCCTTAAAATGTAAAGATACATGTAGTTTTATTATATAATTATGGTAAACGAAATATTTGTTTCTCGAGAATGATAAGAATTAACTAAATAGTTGTGCATGTAAATATAAGTTCATTCCGATCCCAAAATGTTGAATAAAATATATCAATTTATTAATTTTTTTTTTAAATATTTGACTTCGTCATCCGAACCACCCCTTCAAGTCAAATGGTCCACCACAGGAATTTCCCGTGAGCATGATTGTTGATATTACGACCAAAGACTGATAAAATAATAATTGATATGCTGTGTCAACCTATTAATTGATAATTTGTACTTATTGAAAATAGCCGAATAAACTTGTTCAGAGTCAAAGTAGATCGTTCCA
This sequence comes from Mytilisepta virgata, assembly GCA_028015205.1. Taxonomy (NCBI): domain Eukaryota; kingdom Metazoa; phylum Mollusca; class Bivalvia; order Mytilida; family Mytilidae; genus Mytilisepta; species Mytilisepta virgata. The sequence goes on from CM051521.1 coordinate 66,919,475, forward strand.
GGATGGATGCAACTAAAATACTTTCTTAGTTTGTGTTAAGGGTTGAATGATTATAAACATAAGACGACATTTAAAAAAAAAACGGACCTTTTTAATACCATACAGATATTTCAAATTGATGTCTTGTACCCAAAGATGTAATAATACATTTGTACTATTTCCAATCCTCGTTGTATCTCCTTTACCTTATGTTTTCTGCTACTTTATTCAGTATTTAATAAGTACCTTTCTAAAATTAGAATACTACACATTTTGCATATTTTCTATATAATCAGAATTAATACTTAGAAATTCTCAGATCCCTCTTTATAGATTTGTATGGTCTTGACAATGTATATTTTTATTTCTGAACTTCTGCAATTCTGAACAGCTTGACGTCAGGCAGATAGATGAAGGTATACACATACATGTATAACAAAACTTTGGTAAATGTATAATAAACACAGGTGTCAAAAATTAATCTGCCCATTACCTTAAAACAATTCAAGCGAATCTCCTTTTTATTAGGTTTAAAACAACAACTTGTCAAAAGTTAATTCACAGGTGGATAAATTAATGTACACATGTACAAGGACGTACGTTAGTTATACGTCCTTGACATGTATCAAACATTTATGATGCAAAGGATATCGAGTTGAGTTCTTCAACCAATTATCGGTATTTAAAAATCTTATTTTTTTTTTACAGTAATACAAACTTTACGCAATTAAAGAAAATGTAGCTTTGACAACAAATTTTCCAGCTGTTTGTATTTCGAAATTATAGTTCTCATGGGGATAAAATATATATTACAAATAAACAGTGTATTATTATTTTATTTTTTTTTAAATAACATTATACTTAAACAGTGTTTATTTATTTTTTAATAATATTATACTTAGTGTAAGAAATATGTTTTCTTTAAAAAAAAAAAAAAAAAAACAGGTAAATCTTAGGTGAATTTTACAAATTATTTATCAAAACATCTATTGTGAGAATACAAAGAATAGTGATTTTTAAAAAGTGGGAATGGGAAGAGGAGACCAAACAAACAACTGGAAAGTATATATTGCGTTATAATCCTAAAAAAAATATGATTTTTAAATGCGATAATTAGTTGAAAAACTCAATATCCTTTGGATCATAAATGTTTGATACATGTGTACATTAATTTATCCACCTGTTAATTAACTTGTCAACAAGTTACGTTTTAAAATAACAAGGAGATTTGCTTGAATTGTTATAAGATAATGGGGAGATTAATTTTTGACACCTGTGTTTATTATACATTTACCAAAGTTTTGTCATACATGTATATGTTTTACCTTTGTCTGCTAGATGTCAAGATGATCAGTATTGCAGAAGTTTAGAAATAAAAATATACATTCTCAAAAACATAAAAATCTATAAAGAGGGACCTGAGAATTTCTAAATATCAATTCTCACTATATGAAAAATATGCAAAGTGTGTAGTATTTTAATTTTAGAAAGGTACACTATTATATACTGAATAAAGTAGCAGAAAACATAAGGTAAAGGAGTCTGTATATTATCACATCTTTGGGTACAAGACATCAATTTGAAATATCTGTATGGTATTTAAAAGGTCTGTTTTTTGAAAATGTCGTCTTATGTTTATAATCATTCAACCCTTAACACAAACTAAGTAAGTATTTTAGTTGCATCCATCCTGGAACCATCTACTTTAACTCTGAACAAGTTTATTCGGCTATTTTCAACTAGTACTAATTATCAATTATTAGGTTGACAAAGCATATCAATTATTATTTTATCAATCTTGCTCACGAGAAATTCCTGTGGTAGACCATTTGACTTGAAGGGGTGGTTTGGATGACGAAGTCATATATTTAAAAAAAAAAAAAAATTGGTATATTTTATTCAACATTTTCGGATCCGAATGAACTTATACTTACATGCACAACTGTCCCATTTTGTAAAATTTAGTTAATTAATTCTCATCATTCTTGACAAAGTCAAATATTTCGTTTACCATAATTATATAATAAAACTATGTGTATCTTTACATTTTTAAGGAGTTTATACTAAATGTAGTTGAAGCTGAAGTCAATATTTTTCCCGAACATCAGTATGTCATACTTTTCAAAAATAAACTACAATTGTATTTATTACTGTTGTATACTTTCCCGTCAGTTTTTGCACGAGAATTTTGTGCGTTTTTTTCCACAGCTACATAATTTGGTCAACATCCTTGTTACAGGTATAAACAATCAAGTTGATAATACCTTGACCTGTTACTTTTAACAATGTACCGCGCGTGGGAGAAGATTATTGTTTATTATCCTCTACATGATGACCTGTTTATTTACACTGACACCGATATGAGAACGTAAAACACACTTGACAACAAAGGAAATAAATAATTATAAAAAATGCTGGAATAAAATTAATAACTATAGATAAAGACAGATTGGACTTGGAAACATAACGTTAATATATATTTAACCCATTTAATTATATCGATCAACTGACCACCAAGTTGAACTTTGTTTTTATTCACAGTCAATTAACGAACGTCGTATATTTTCCCGCCAGTTTTTGCACGAGAATTTTGTGGGTTATTTGTCACAGCTACTTAATTTGACATCCTTGTTGCAGGTATAAACAATCAAGTTGATAATACCTTTACCTATGTATTGCACGGTCAAGATTATTGTTAATTATTCTCTACATGATGACCCATTTATTTACACTGACACCGATATACGAACATAAAAAACACTTAAGATCAAAGGAAATTAATAATTATGAAAAAGACTGGAATGAAATTGATAACTGTAGATAAAGACAGATGGACTTGGAACACATAACATTAATTTTTAACCCGTTTTATTATATCGAATTTCTGACCACCAAGTTGAACCAAGTTTTTTTTTAGTCAATTAACAAACTTTCACCTGACAAGGGATGCCCAATTTCAACAAAGTCAATATATCATTATTTTTAAAAATTGACCGCGGACCTCAACAATATTGATGCTGATTATTGCGTAAACTGATCTTACCAAAATTGGTTTAGGATTGCGTTTAAAACGGATGTGTATTAACCACATGGGTATTAAGTCGGTCACGTGTATTCAGTCTATAGGAAACACTCTGTTAAAATACTTACCTGTGTGTGACAAATTTATTAACTACGCATTTTTCATTTATGATTATTATTTTTTAAATCGACAGCAGACAATAGTATTGGATTTTGATTATTGAGTAAATTAATTTTAACGAAACGTGTATTGACCAGAGTGAATGTGTATCCAGTCTTATCCATAAATAATAATATGAAACAACCGACCAATCACGTGCATTCAGTCTTATCAGAAACAACTGACCAATCATATGTCCGCATGGCTGAGTGGTCAGGAGTACCCCAGGGTGTAAAAAATAATCCTCACAATCCTTAATATTTCTAGTAACACCCTTAGAATAATCCTCATGCACAAATATAAGGGGCAACACCTTAAACTAAAAGGAAACAGCCTAATATAATTCTCACAGGCTTAGAATAATGTGTAACATCTTAGAAACTAAGCCTGTTACCCCTAAAGTTAAGGTTGTGATGAGCAACCTAAGAAAAAATGATTCTTAGTGCAGTGATGTTGGCATACAACTTGAAACTGTTACTCTGTCTGTAAGACACAAATGATGCCCCCGCCTGACCAAAGGAAATTATAAATTCAACCATGATCTCTTTATGCAGCTAGTACCAGAAAAGTCCAACTACCTGTCATTTTCAGAATATTTGGAAATAATCAAAATCCTGTTGCCATGCACACCTTCATTATGTGTATGAACATTGTACAAAATATTTAAGTTGTACCTCAAACTGTAGTAGGAGATAGCCGGACAAACCATGATCTCCTTATGCAGCTAGTAGCAAAAAAATTACCAAGTCCAACTACCTATGATTTTCAGAATATTTAAAAGAAATCAAAATCTTTTGACCATGCACACCTTCATTATGTATATGAACATCCTACAAAATATTAAAGCTGTATCTCCAAAAATTTGGGAGAAGATAGCCGGACAAACAATGTATCCTAATCCGGACGGACAAAGGTAAATTAATTTTAACATTTTGTCGAGGGGGCATAAAAAATATAATTTGACGATATGATACATGACATTTGTCAAGAAATTAAAACTTCGCCAGATTTGAAGAATCCTTATAAAAAAGCTAAAGTTCAAATCGTTCATTAATTTGCAAATGTTGTATTCACATTATATGTTAGGAAACATTTCACTCATAATTTTCATGAAAAAAATATAAACTCAACATTTTCAAATATTTGACACTGATTAAAGTTCGTTTCAACAATGTGTTAATTTGAGTTCAAAAATATGTTCTAATTTAAATTCACACATTTTAAGACTTATCTGTGAAAAAGAAATCTCATACACGTTACACGATTAAATTCGTATAATTACAACCACATGCACATGATTCGCAGGTTGCAAGAACACGATTCACACAATATACGAACATGTTTCGCACGCTACACGACATTTTTGGTGATTTACATGCTGAGCCAAGTGCACAGCAAGAGGGTGTTCAACACGATTCGGGAATGGAAGATTCTTGTTTTGATGAGAATTTAATGATAAATTTTAACTTTACTTTAACCGTTATAAGTATTATTATTATTATTTTTTGTTTAATCTTTTTTCTCAACAGTATATGAAAATGAGTAAATTTTGTATACTTTGTGAAAGTAATTTTGAAAAGGATTGCAGATAATTGGTACATCACGCAAACAATCGATCGAAACTTAAAGTTTCTCCAAAAATTCACATAAAGTGAAAATAATTACAAGTTAAGCAAACTAGAGGCTCAGAAGGCTGAGCCGGTATCGCTCACCTGGCATGAAAGCCATTTTTAATGAAGTACCTCAAGAGAGAAGTCACTTCTCCCTATCATTATGAAGTGTGGTAAGCCTTGTAGGAATCAAATTTTTCTTCATCAAGGTCCTTCTACTTACAGGTCAGCATGTTCTAAAATTTGGCGGTTCTCCAGAATATTTTTGCTTGTATTTCCCATAGGGTCTTATGTTAAACTAAGTCCTCTGCTGAAGGCCGTTTGAATTAGGTATCGGCAGCACCAAAGTAACAACTCTTGGTGAGCACCTTAGGAGGAACATTCAGACCATGTTTGGTTTCAAGCAATTCTGCGGTTCTGTCGATTTTTGTTATATGTCATCGACACTTTCTGTCAACTTTGGCTCTTTTTGGCCAAGCAGTTTAAGACAAATTTTTTTTGTTTTAATTCAACCAATCAGAAACAAGGATTCCCCATGGTCGCCATGTTTGTCACCTGATCTGGACAAAATGAGGGAACTTTGTAAAAAACCTCCAACAGATGCTTTGTGTCAAGTCTCATTCCTTTGGCCAAGCTGTTTCATAGAAGAAGAACCGATGAAAGATAAGAACTGCCCATGACGGCTATGTTTGTTGCCTGATGAGGACGAAATGAGGAAACTTTGTATAGAACCTCCAAATTAAGTTTCGTTCCATTTGGCTAAGCCACTTCAGAGGAGAAGATTTTTTTATATCAGCCAATCAGAAACAAGAACTGCTCATGGCCAACACATTTGTATTCCAATCAGAACAAATGAGGAAACTTTATAAAGGGCCTCCAATATATGCTTCCTGTCAGGTTTCGTTCCATTTGGGCTAGAGATTTCACAAAAGAAGATTCTTTTATATTAGCCATTCAGAAACAAGAACTTCAAATGGTGACCATATATGTATTCCGATTGGGATGAAATAAAGAAATTTTGTAAAGAACCTCCTATAGATACTTCCTGTCAAGTTACATTCCATTTGGCAAAGCAGTTTCCAGGGGCCTCGGTTTCAGAGTGCTCTAGGTAGTTCGTCTTGACTACTAACGATCACTAGCCTGTCAACACTGTGGTTGTGAATTCGAATCTCACCTGTGGCGGGGTATGTTCGACTGCCAACTTGACAAGGATTGCCAATTTTCCTACCGAAGGTCGGTGGTTCTCTCCGGCTTCCTCCACCAATAAAATTGGCCGCCGCGAAATAGCCAAATGTGCTGAAAACGGTGTTAAACACCAACTAAACAAACAAGCCAAGCAGTTCCAGATAAAAAATATTTAATCAACCAATGAGAAACAAGAATTGCCTAATGGAGGCCATGTTTTTAGCCCGATCGGGACGAAATGAGGAAACTTTGTAAAGAACCTCATAAAGATGCTTTCTGTTTCGTTCCATTTGGCCAAGCATTTTCTGTTATATCAACCACTGAGAAATAAGAATTGCTCATGGCTGCCATATTTGTAGTCCGATCAGGAAGAAATGAAGATACTTTATAAAGGACCTCCCATATAGGCTTACTGTCAAGTTCTGTTCCATTTGGCCAAGCAGAAGTTTCAGAGAAGATTTTTGAAAACTCGGCCAATCAGAAACAATAATTGCCCATGTTTGTTGTCCGATCGGGACGAAATGAGCAGTATTTATAAAGGACCTGACATAGATGCTTCCTGCCAAATTTAATTCCATTTGGCCAAGTGGCTTCAGAGGAGAAGATTAAAATGTGAAAAGTTAACAGACGACAGACGCCAAGTGATGACAAAAGCTCACATAGCTTTGGCCATGGGAGCTAAAAAGAATATTTCAACAAGGGCTATCATTTTCTTTGTTAAATAAATTGATAAATCAAACAATTTGTCACCTGCTCCACATGGTTATAATAAACAATCATTTCTTAGTTTAATTAGTTTATGGCTTCACTGAGGTGATTGACAGGTGTGTCATTGGTAATCATAAAAAGTATGTTCCCTGAATGCAAACATTTTTATGACAACATGATCATTATAAAATGTTGTTTCAACAATTATATTGGAGCCAGTCAAAGGTTTCTTACCTGTTGCGAATTTTACATTTATCATGTTTATAACAGATTAATCAACATTAAATACAATTTTTTTAATATTGTGAATCAAACATACAGTCTTGAACTCTTAAACATACACCATTATCCATATAAATGTTAAACACATCAAACTAAGACTAGTGGCAACATAAAAATTCGGATGGTAAATGCAAGCTTATGCACTTAGAGCATTCGCACCAGTTTGTATTATTTCGGCAGGAATTTTCTTCTATTTCACAATGTGACATGATGTCTTATTTAATTTGACTTTTCAATTTCAGCCAGTTTTTTGGTATATTAAGGTTCATATTGGAATGCTATAATTCCTTGTTCATAAAGTCTAATTCGTCATGAAAAGGTTTCGTTATCTTAATCCGAAGTTGACATTTTGAAATTCATATTCTAGTAACACTGAGGCAGTCACTTACCCTAATTTTATACTATCTACGACCAAGCTTAAATATTATTTGAGAACATGAAATTGCTAACTGTCAGCATATTGATTCTTCAGTCATGCAATTGCTGCTTATTAAGTTTGCATCGTTGGTATTTAAATTTAACTAGTAATGTGGACTGTCGGAATCGACAGTGATCCCGCACCCTCTGTAAGTAGTTGGGCCGATTACCTATAATCAAAAATATAATACCTTATTCCCATCCAAAAATAGTATGCAGTTATTCTATAAAGAAATTAAATCAATAAACCTAATGAAAAATGAAAAAAACCTTAGTTCACAAGTTTAAACTGACAATTTTTGAAATTTGTCCCAAGTGAGCCCCCGGTATAAAAATTGATATTCTAAATCCTTATTGTACAACTAAATATAGTCTAGGACAATACTATGTATAAGCAAAATGAAAAAAGTTAAGGTCACAAGCTTCTAAAACCTTATTGCACATCTGCATATGGCTTTTGATAATATTGTATAGAAACAAAAGGCTCGACTGGCTGCCTGGAACATTGCTGTCAAGCCAACCGTCTCACTGGTTTCAAACAAGAAGATCTTTCAGTGATTTTTCCAATTAGGTCCTATGTTAATTATGTTCGGCTTTAGCGGCCGTCTTGGATGACGGGTGGGGTCATCGGATATAATTCTGAAAGAGCACCATTCCTGCTAAGTTTTGTTCCAAATGGCCCAGTGGTTTTAGACAAGGAGATCTTTAAGTAAATTCCCCAAAGGTAATATGTTTAACTATGCTTGGCTCTGGCAGCAATTTTGGATGGTTTTCAAGATCATCAGAAACATTTCTGAAAGAGAGCCACTTAAGGACTATTGCTGAGTAGTTTTGTTCCATTGGACAAGTGGTTTCAGACAAGATGATCTTTAAGTAAATTTTCCATAGGGTCCTATGTTAAACTATGTTGCTCTGGCGGCTATCATAGATGACGGGCGGGGGTCATTGGGTATACAGTTCTGATAGAGGACCACCTAAGGACCATTGTTGCTAAGTTTTGTTCCAATTGGCCAAGTGGTTTCAGACCAGAAGATATTTCAGTAAATTTTCCATAGGGTCCATGTTCGGCTCTGGCAGTCATCGGATACAATTCTGAAAGAGGACCCCCTAAGGACCATTGCTGCCAAGTTTTGTTCCAATTGGCCCAGTTGTTTCAGAGCAGAAGATATTTGAAGGAAAGTTTACGACAATGACAGACACCAAGTTATAGCAATAGTTCACATGACCAGGTGAGCTAATAAAATGTGTAAATTGAAAAACAAAAGACAAGTTTATGTCACAAGATTAAACTGATAATTTTTTAAAATTCGACTCCTGTGGGCCCCTTGTTTAGAAAATCAAAATTCTAAAACCTTATTGTGCATCTGCATATAGTGTATGACAATACCGTATAGATATAATATGCATAAACTGGAAAATTAAAGAGGAGCTTAAGTCACAAGCTTAAATTGACGGTTTTTCGAAATTCAACCTCTGTGGGCCCAAATTTTCAAAAATCAAAATTCTAAAACCTTATTGTGCATCTGCATATGGTGCATCACAATACTGTATAGAAGTAAAATGCATAAATTGTAAAATGAAAGACGAGTTTAGGTCACCTGCTCGAATTCCAAATTTTCATAGTTCAACCCATGTGGGTCCCTTGTTTAGAGAATCAAAATTTCTCATCTACAGGTGGTATGCAACCAATTTATATAGAAATTAAATTTCTAAACCCAAAAGTGAAGAAGGAGTTGATGTCACAAGAAAGTGTGACGGACAGACGGATTAATAGTGAAAAATTAGCAATTTCTGACACAATTTCAGTCTGAAAATTGGAACCCTGAATCAAATTTCAAAATTGAAAACCTCATTGCACATCTACACATAGTGAAGAACAATATTATAAACAAATGAAACCACTGAAACAAAAAATGGATTAGTATTTCCAGAGACAAGGCAAAACTAGAAATTGGTGCCATCAGAAATGATGTCAATCCCTGCACTGCACAAGTCAAAAAACAATTAACAGTGAAAAATTAGCAATTAAACAATTTCAGTCTGAAAATTGGAACCCTGAATCAAATTTCAAAATTGAAAACCTTATTGCACATCTAAACATAGTGAAGAATAATATTAAACACAAATGAAACCATTTTAACAAAAAATGAATGAGTATTTCCAGAGACAAAGCAAAATTAGCAATTTCACCATTTTCGGTTCAAAATTTGATCCCTTAAAAGATTTTCAAAATTAAAAACCTTTTCGCATATCTACAGAAAATAAAGAACAATATTATATATATACAAATAAATTTGTTAAATCTAAATGAAAAATACAAGGAGTTAAGGCACAAGCTTAAATTCACTATTTACGAAATACACTCCCTGTGGGCCTCAAGTTGTCAAAATCAAAATTCTAAAACCTTATTGTGCATCTACATACAGTATGTAATAATACTGTATAGAAATTAAAAGCATAAAACGAAAAATGTATGAGGAGTTTAGGTCACAAGCTTAAACTTCCAATCTTTGAAATTCGACCCATGTGGACCCCAATTTTTAAAAATCAAAACCTTATTGCAGATCTACATACAGTATGTGATAATACTGTATAAAAATTAAAAGCATAAAATGAGAAATGAATGAGGAGTTTAGGTCACAAGTTTAAAATTTACAATCTTTGAAATTTGACTCCTGTGGACCCCTATTTTTGAAAATCAAAATTCTAAAACCTTATTGCGCATCTGCATACAGTTTGTGACAACACTGTATGGAATTAACTGCATGAAGTTAAAAATTAATGAGGAATTCTGGAGACCAGATTATCTAATGGACAGATGGACAAACGGCGCAATGGACGGATGGATGGACAGACCGACTGATTACAAATATCCCTGAACTTCATTCGAAGTGAGGGGATAATAAAATCAGTTCTTGTAAACGGTTCAGAAATATTGGGTTATATCTATCTTGAACCAATATCATGAAGGTTGTGGCTAGTACTTCGCTTTGATTGAAAAGATGTGTGTTTCATACATATTGTATTGATGTAATTAACTAGTTGCACAAGGCAACGTTCTGAGTACAATAGGTAAGGTTAGTTACATAGTAATGAACAGTGGCAAATACTTGACACTTGGGGCGCCGAGAAGTGAAAATTAATCAAAATTAATGTTAAAAAGAAATTTTCACACAAATATGAAATGATAATTAATGATTTAAAGTCCATGTAAATAAATAGAAATCACTGAAATGTCTAATCACTATTGTCATTATCTAATTACAACGCACAAATTCAAGTCTCTATAATTGAACAATAAATTACGAAGTCCATTCATGAATCTTTAGTTTGGCTTCAATTTTGGATTTACACTCCTTAGTCTCTGTTGATGGCACTGTTAAATCGGAAACTTCCAACGGATAGAGTTTTGAAATAGGTCGACTTGTTAATCCATTCTCTGTACGCAGTTTCACTGATCTTCTCCGAAATTACTGTTTAAAGTATTTCAAAATAAACACAATTAGTTCCTAATACTTTCCCCAAAATTGTTTTGGTTAGTCCAATCATTCGTTCCCAAAATCCTCCATACCACGGTGCTCTACTCGGAATAAATTTCCATTTTTCCTCCATAATTGTTGAGGTTTTACTTCAAAGATAATGAGTTGATTAACAGTCAAAAATCTTTGCTGGCTGTCATGAAAGTCAATGCATTATCCAATATCATAGTTTTCGGGACGGATTTTCGTCTACAAAATCTCCTGAATGCTAGCATAAAGCATTTTTATGTAAAATTAGTTCCTTTTTTTAAATGAATGGCTCTAGTTGAAGCGCACGAGAATAGACAAAGATATCCTTTATTTTGGTGTTTTCAATGTTCTTTACATAAATCGGTCCTCCAAAGTCAATTCCGGATTCTGTATGGGTTCATCTACTCTGTCTTTCGGTAACGGAGGAGGGACTGGTTTGAGATAAGATTTTCCAGTTACTTTGCGACAAGTCACACATTTTCATAATACAGTTTTATACATTGTCGAATATGAGGTATCCAATAATTTGGGCGTAAATATGTTATTGTGCTGGTACGTCCGGAATGAAGTTGAGTAACATGTGCATCTAAAATCACTAGATCTGTAAATTTGTGTTTTGCAGGTAATAAGTATGGAAATTTCGCTTTTTCACTTAATGATGTATTGTTTATCCTTCATCTACATTTGAAAATTGCATGCTCGTCTTTAAAAAGTTTCAATTGTCTAACAAGTGACATATGTTTTTTTTTAAATATAGTTGAACGAAGTTTTCTGAGTATTTCGAATCCATACTATTACTGAATGGTGAATCTCATCGGTAATTTAACATGACAATGTCCTTCTTTTCTGTTGTTTCTAAAATTATGAATAAACCTGTATACATATGCTGTGACTCTCAACAGTCTGCTTAAACTACTGAACCGATCTAAGTTTATAATTTTGTAAATTCCTACATCATCTGTGTCGGTACGACTAAGAAAGATACTGGTTTCTGTTCCTCCTGATTAACTAACAATGAAGTTGTCGATACATTTCCGTGCCAAAAGGGTCACTTACTATCATTCGTAATCCATTCTGGTCCATGCATCCAAACTTGTTTTGCACAAATTTCTCAGCTGATGTTCAACGCGTAAACAAATCTGCCGGATTGTCAAGCGTGGGGCAATATAACCATTGTTGGTTTGTGATACTTCTTTAATTTCTTTAACACAATTAGCTACAAAGTTTTTAAGTGACTTTGTTTAATCTATTCAACTAATCACGATTTGGCTATCTCACCAAAAATACACATCCATTTCTCCTATGCTTTCAAGTAGACGTTTTGTAAGTCTGGCTCCCAATAAAGCTCCCATCAATTCTAGTCTACGAAGTGTAATCTCTTTCAATGGGGATACTCTATTTTTTGCCATTACTAAAACTGACTGGTCCCCACTTACAAGATATGCACATGATCTGTAAGCGCTCTTGCTTGCATCAGTAAATACATGCAGTGTTCTAGTTTTTAAAAATATACGAAACACTGGTGTTGAAGTAAAATCTCGGAATTTCAATTGTGAGTGCAATGTTTTAGATCCTGTAATAAAATTAACTATTTTGTTTGTATATCTTCGGATAGTAGCTCATCACATTCAAAATTGCCTTTCCATATTTTCTGCATCAGTACCTTTGCTCGTACACTAACAGGACTTAACAAGCCTAATGGGTGGAATATTCTAGATGATTGTTGTAGTATTTCTCTCAGGGTGTAAAGCCATTTTGCACCAAAACTATATAGGAAAATAGGATTTTTCAAGATGAAAATATAGGGTAAATATAGGACAATTGCTACCAAATTTCACTCTTAATTTATGGACATACCTTACCTCCTTTTTACTTAAAATAAAATTTAATAACATAAAAAAATGTTCTAAACTAAATGTTACAAACTAAATTGTAAATGGAAATTGTGCATTTTCTTTTTTTTTGCTGGCAGAATTCCACTCCAACCTGCTTTCCAAAACCAACTACAGCCTTCATACATAATGTGAATCATTCCTCTAATATAATGTGATTCATTCCACTATTAATACTTTTTCTTATAATATATTTTTTTCCATTTTTTTTCAAAATATAGGATAGAAGATGAAAATATAGGAATTTTCAGTGAAATATAGCAGATATAGGAATTGCCTGAAAATATAGGAAAAATATAGGAATATAAGACCAGTTGACACCCTGTTCTCTCTTTGTTATGCATCTGTCTGGTTCCACCTTTACACAGTCTTGAAACGAAATTGTATCTTGTTCTACGTTTAATCGCAATCTGAGAATTTTTACAGATTCACTTGTATTAAAAGAATTCTCCACTGCTGCAAGCTGACGTAATTAGGCATCGTTTGACGTCCATGACCTCAAGTTAAACCCTCCTTTTGATAATAATAATTCTCTTGATTCTCTGTAAAATATTAACATGCTCTCCTGGGTTTCGAAACTCGACAAAACATTGTCCAAATATAAGTTTTTCTTCAAGATGTCTGCAGTTACCGACGAATTGTTATTCAAATGTTTCAGATGGGTTGCATTAAGTATAAACGGGGAACAAGTTGTACCAAATAATACTACTTTGAAACGGTATGTTATCAACAGGCTTGTTGCGTCATCAGGTTCACTCAGCCAAAAAAATCTTGTCACGTCGCAATCCTTTTCGTCAAGATCAATCTGAAGGAACGCCTTCTCAATATCTGTTGTTGCTGCATATTGGTGTAATCTAAATCTTGCTATTATCCCAGTTAACACATTAATTTGTGGTGGGACGGACATGAGGCAATCGTTTAAACTGAATTTGATGATTCTCAGCAACTGCAATCATATACAATGCGAATAGTGGTGGTTGGTGAGTCTTCCTTGACGGCATGGTGGGGAATATAATGTTTTTTCTTACCTGTGTTATTGTCTTGAACTTTCTCCACAAATCCTCTCTTTTCTTGGTCAGCAATTATGTCTCCATAACTTTCAACATTTCTGGTTCCTTGCCTAATTTGTTTATCATATTAAGTGTACGACGTTTTGTGATGTTGTAATTACTACGCAACTCTGAGAAGTCTTTTTTCCAAGAAAGTTTTACAATGTCCTTCATCGTAAGTATCAAAAAAAGTCTTTGCTAGATTTCAGGACTCGTCAGACATTTCTCCCATTGATTTGATTTGCCAGAAACTTTCCAGATCTACTTCTTCTGTTTTGTGTTGTATCAAAACGTTGAACATGCAAGCGGAGGCTGAGGGACAGTTGAGTCTATCATTGGTCCAGAAAGCATGTATCCAAGTTTGGATTTTACAGCAGTCGGGCCTGGGCTACAGATAACTGTCCCAGTAGTAATCAGAACCTATCAAAACTGAAATCTCGAACTTATCCATGTCGCTTACTGGGTGTGCTAGTTTAAGACCCCTGAGGTATGGTAGTTTAGCTGTATTATATGTCATACGATTTTGTAAAGGTGCTGCGACACTTCAATCGGTATTTTCCTTCCATTCTGTGATGGCAGTGTGTAGGTTGCGTAAATTTCTCTTAGCATCTCCAAATGCTGAGAGGCTTATTTTCAAAGTTCCACGTGGCTTCAAGTGTAATTCATTGGCTATCTCTTGGCTAATAAATGACTTCTGAGATCCTTCATCTAAAAGTACTTTCGCTAAAACTGATCTATTATCTACCCAAACTGGTGAAATTGCAGTCTTTAACAAAAAATTTTTTCTCGGTTTAATGCTTGATGTCGAAGTATAGAATGTTACTGTATCATTGTCGCTATCTACTGTGTTAACGACGACATTTTGTGGTAGGGGTTTCTGTCTATTTAAATTTTGTCTTTCTTGGTGGTTTCTGTCACAAAGGCTAGTGTGATGTTTGCTATCACAATTCCTGCATCTAAATAGAGAACAGCATTCCTAAACTTTCTGATTGCCAAAGCAATTATAGCATACCTTCTTCTGTTTTATTATATCATAATCTCTCTCGCTGTTTACAACATTGGTACAATCGAGGGAAGAATGCGATTGTTTACAAATTTTGGGTTTGATCTGATTTGTTACGGACTGGGTTCTTTGACTATTTTTAGGCTTAGCTGATGTGTAAAATGATGCAGTGGGTGTTAAATTTTCTGAACTGTCGGAATTACCTGTTTCCTACACGTACATTTCTTTACTTATTGCTTCTCTAAGTGACCTAATATTCCAGTTACGTCTTCCGTGTTCTCTCGTCATCAATTTCTTCATTTTGTCTGGCAATTTTCTAAATATGATTGGCACCGCGAGACCCAAATGTGTCTTGTGATTGTCCTGTTTCCATTTTATCGTAAATGTGGTGTAAATGACGGACCTCCTAGTTCAAGTAAACATTGCATATATGCGTTTATAATCGTTTGTGTCTGTCCATAACGCTCCCTTAGTAATGTGACTGCTTGGTCATAATTGGCGTTAGAGATAATCCTGAAATGCATTGTGCAGCTTCATATTGTATCTGTGATTTAAGGTAGTTGAATTTTTGTATGTTTGTCAATGAAGGATTGTGATGAACAGTTGTCTCAAATGATTCCCAAAATGATTGCCATGTTAATATGTCTCCCGCAAAGTTAGGTAGATCAAGTTTTGGTTATGTGTGATAAAAGCTTACAGTTGTTGGGTTGGTGTTCGTATTGACGGAGGCATTTTCTACAAAATATGTTATTGGGATGGTTTGAGTTATGTGCTATTGGAACATAAGATGATTCACTCACCATTGGCTGAAATGTGCTTATTTTCTTTCCACATGTTCCAGAAACTACGTCCCTGTATTGGCGAATGGTGACTTCCATATTCATGTTGTAATCATCGGCGTCAAGAATCTCCTGTTCCATATCTTCCACTTCCATTATGTCCAGTATCTGGCTGTCTAGCTTCTGAAGAATGTCTAATTTCTTCTCAAGGGTCCCCAACGCTGTATGTAGTTCTTGGTCCCTTATGTGATTTTGTCGTCGATCCTGTTGATCAATCTGGATACGACACTTCTGTGTCCATATTGTTTGGCTTTGTACTTCTCCATTTGTCACAGCACCGATATCTTGAACCAATATCATGAAGGTTGTGGCTAGTACTTCGCTTTGATTGAAAAGACGTGTGTTTCATACAAATTGTATTGATGTAATTAACTAGTTGCACAAGGCAACGTTCTGTGTACAAAGACGTTACGTAAACAATAGGTAACGTTAGTTACATTAGTTACAAAGTAATGAACAGCGGCAAATACTTGACAATATCTCTGTCAATATAGCATGTTGACAAGCAAAAGTTGATCGAGTGTGATATTGTATGACTGTAAAACTGCAGTCACAAAAAATACCCATATCACAATTTTCAAGTAACCTCTCTATTAAGCATGCATAAACTTTATAGGAACAATTTCCCCATTTCAGTCTCTGAAAAACAAATAATTTATTGAATACAATGTAAGGCATTCAAGATATCAGTTACTTTGTTTTGGGAGACTTCGTAACAGTTCACTGTTACAGTTATTACTCGTTTATGTATTGCTGAAAACCAACAAGGGGAAAAAACTGAGATAAGCAGAACTGAAATTCTGAAGATTCAAAAGTTCGGAAACTAGTATTACCATGTCTACTCAAAAAGTTCCATTTATGAACCCATCTGCAGTCAAAAAAAAAGTCAAAAGAAGTGCATTGCAGAAGAAAATATTTACCACACTTTCAAATAAAATGTTTTAATGATTGGAATTTGTGATTTATTTACTTTGTTATGAAACAAGGAGAAAGTTGCTGCTGGATACATGCTATATGTACTGGGATGTTGGACATAATAACAACGCATCAAATTGTCTGTGTCTCAAAATAGTTCCTTAAACTGACCTGATTGTAGCATCTACATCCAAGTACACCTTCCACACATTGGTTTAAGTTTATGTCAAAGCTCATAAATCAGGTACTATAAGAGATAAGATCCTGTTATCTTGCATCCAGATAAATAGGAGAAAAGACACCAGCATCCACCCTAATATTGATGCTTTCTGTTTTCCTCTGCGGAATTTTGTGTACAAAGTTTGGAAACAATGAGCAGGGTTAGCAGAGTAAAATATTGACAGGGAATCAGATATTTGTCTGTATGAATCAATTGAAATTAAGCATTATGAGGATTATTTTTTATCCCTGGGGTACTCCATGTGGACATATGATTGGTCAGTTGTTTCTGATAAGACTGAATGCACATGATTGGTCGGTAGTTTCATATTATTGTTTATGGATACGACTGAATACACATTCACTCTGGTCAATACACGTCTGTTTTTAACACAATCCTAAACCAATTTCGTTAAAATTAATTTACTCAATAATCAAAATCAATACTATTGTCCACTGTCGATTTAAAAAAAATAATCATAAATGAGAAATGCATAGTTAATAAATTTGTCACACACAGGTAAGTTTTATAACAGAGTGTTTCCTATAGACTGAATACACGTGACCCACTTAATACCCATGTGATCAATACACATCTGTTTTAAAATTTCAGTAAGATCAGTTTACTCAATAACAGCATCAATATTGTTGAGGTCCACAGTCAATTTTTAAAAATAATGATATATTGACTGTTGAACTTGGGCATCCGTTTTCAGGTGAAAGTTTGTTAATTGACTGAAAAAAAAAGGTTCATCTTGGTGGTCAGCAGATCGATATAATAAAATGGGTTAAAAATTAAAGTTATGTTTTCAAAGTCCATCTGTCTTTATCTATAGTTATTAATTTCATTCCAGTCTTTTTCATAATTATTAATTTCCTTTGATGTCAAGTGTTTTTTACGTTGGTATATCGGTGTCAGTGTAAATAAATGGGTCATCATGTAGAGGATAATTAACAATAATCTTGACCGCATGGTACAATGTTAAAAGTAACAGGTCAAGGTATTATCAACTTGATTGTTTATACCTGTAACAAGAATGTTGACCAAATTATGTAGCTGTGGAAAAAACCCACAAAATTCTCGTGCAAAAACTGGCGGGAAAATATACAACAGTATGATAAAAT
The DNA here is from genome assembly GCA_028015205.1 of Mytilisepta virgata. NCBI lineage: Eukaryota > Metazoa > Mollusca > Bivalvia > Mytilida > Mytilidae > Mytilisepta > Mytilisepta virgata. The sequence goes on from CM051521.1 coordinate 66,937,388, forward strand.
CTTTAATAAATACAATTGTAGTTTATTTTGAAAAAGTATGACATACAGATGTTTGGGAAGAATATTGACTTCAGCTTCAACTACATTTACTATGTACTCCAAAGATACACGTAGTTTTATTATATAATTATGGTAAACGAAATATCTGTGTTTGTCGAGAATGATGAGAATTAATTAACTAAATTTTACAAAATGGACAGTTGCATGTAAATATAAGTTCATTCGGAAAATGTTGAATAAAACATATCAATTTATTAATTTTTTTTTAATATATGACTTCGTCATCCAAACCACCCCTTCAAGTCAAATAGTCCACCATGGGAATTTCCCGTGAGCAAGATTGATATTACGACCAAAGACTATTGAAATAACAATTGTTAAAATAATAATTGATATGCTTTGTCAACATTATAATTGATAATTAGTACTTGTTGAAAATAGCCGAATAAACTTGTTCAGAGTCAAAGTAGATTGTTCCAGGATGGATGCAACTAAAATACTTTCTTAGTTTGTGTTAAGGGTACGGTTGAATGAACATAAGTGACATTTTCAAAATGGAGCTTTTATATACCATACAGATATTTCAAATTGATGTTTTGTACCCAAAGATGTAATAATATACTGACTACATTTGCACTATGTCCAATCCTCGTCGCCTCTCCTTTACCTTATTTTTTCTGTTACTTTATTCAGTATAAAATAATGTACCTTTATAAAATTAGAATACTACACACTTTGCATATTTTTTATATAATGAGAATTGATATTTAGAAATTCTCAGCTTTCTCTTTATAGATTTTTATGTTTTTGACAATGTACATTTTTATTTCTTAACTTCTACAATACTGATCAGCTTGACGTCTAGCAGACAAAGGTAAAACATATACATGTATGACAAAACTTTGGAAAATGTATAATAAACACAGGTGTCAAAAGTTAATCTGCCCATTACCTTAAAACAATTCAAGAAAATCTCCTTGTTATTACTTTTAAAACAACAACTTGTTGACAAGTTAATTAACAGGTGGATAAATTAATGTACACATGTATCAAACATTTATGATCCAAAGGATATTGAGTTTTTCAACTAATTATCGGTATTTAAAAATCACAATTTTTTTAAGGAATATTACGCAATATATATTTTCCAGTTGTTTATATGGTGTCTTCCTCCCATTTCCACTTTTTAAACATCACTATTCCTTCTATTCCCACATGTAATTAACAATAGATGTTTTGATAAATAATTTGTTTTAATTAAAAATTCACCTAAGATTCACCTGTATTTTGTAAAAGAAAACATATTTCTTACACTGTTTAAGTATAATATTATTTTTTTTTAAATAATAATTTAATACACTGTTTATTTGTAATATGTTTTTTTCTTCTTCAAAAAAAATACTTAAAAATAAAGAATGTCAGATGAATGGAAGTAAGATTAAAAAATCATTGAATTTGTAAACTTAAAAATTTGTCATCTAAACAAATAAATTGATGATAGATAAAATCATAACAAAATATAATCTTACTGGAAACTAGCCACTGTAACTGCAGTGTATAAAGGTAAAGGAGGTAGTGATAATGTGACTAATTATAGACCAATTTCCGTTACAAATTGTTTTTGCTAGATATTGGAAAAAATTATATTTAAGCATCTTCACAATTACCTTCTTCAAAACCAGATCCTTTCGGATCACCAATCAGGTTTCAGACATAAAGATTCTACTGCTCACCAATTAAAGAACCTTTGTGAGCACCCTCACATACCCCACGTCTTCATATTGTCACTGGAGAAACAAAATCTCACTTCACAAGTAAAATGAACACAATCAAATGCTTACCTTCACATATTTATCCTAATTTGAATGGCAGCATGTTGGGAAATTTAAATTCCAAGCGAGAGGAATCAACAGTAATAGTATAGTGAGGCAAATAAGTTCAAAGGGGCGTAACTCCTGGAAAAAAAATTGAATCGCAATTTCCTGTCGATATGCACATCTACGTAGTATGTCCTTATTATCTGAAAAGGTTTCATGAAATTCTGTTGTGTGGTTTGAGAGGAGTTGCAATGACAAACTGTTGCAGTAGTACATTAAAGTAAATAAGTTCAAAGGGGCGTAACTCCTAGAAAAAAAATTGAATCGCAATTTCCTGTCGATATGCACATCTACGTAGTATGTCCTTATTATCTGAAAAGGTTTCATAAAATTCTGTTGTGTGGTTTGAGAGGAGTTGCGATGACAAACTGTTGCAGTAGTACATTAAAGTACATAAGTTCAAAGGGGTGTAACTCCTAGAAAAAAAATTGAATCGCAATTTCCTGTCGATATGCACAACTACATAGTATGTCCTTATTATCTAAAAAGGTTTCGTGAAATTCTGTTGTGTGGTTTGAGAGGAGTTGCGATGACAAGAAACAGGACTGACAGACAGACAGACAGACAGACGGACGGACGGGTCAAAAACATTATACCCTCCGCAACTCGTTGCATGGGGTATAATTACTTATATTGTATGATACGATTATGAAAAATCTTGACACTGGTAAAGACGTTAGATTTATATTCTGTGATATATCAAAAGCATTTGACCGTGTTTGGCATCGTGGATTGTTATATAAATTAAGGAAATATGGAATAAATGGTAATTTGCTTAGTTGGTTCCGTAGTTATTTGACTGATCGTAAATAGAGGGTAAGTATGGATGGCTACTTTTCTGCGTGGCATTGTATTGATGCTGGTGTCCCCCAGGGCTCTATTCTTGAACCTTATTTATTTATCCTCTTCATCAATGATATTGTTGATGTTGTTTCAAACAAAATTAAATTATTTGCTGATGATACATCCCTCTTTTGTGTTGTTGATGATCATAATGAGGCTGCCGAGTCTCTCAAATTCCGACCTCGAATCCATTCACACTTGAGCATCTGATAAGGGGGGTTACATTTAATGCATCAAAGACAAAGTCTATGGTATTTACTCGAAAAAATGCTAATACACTACCTTTGTTTATGAACAATATTCAGTTAGAAAATACAAGTAATCATAAACATCTTGGACTTAACCTCAGTTCTGATGGTACTTGGAAATATCATATAAACGATATATATTCTATAGCTTGCTCTCGTTAACATTTTGCGAATGTTACAGCATAACCTTGATCGAAATTCATTAGAAAAATTGTATTTTGGATTCATTCGTCCTATTTTAGAATATGGAAATGTGATATGGGATAATTGTACTCTAGAGCAATCTGACCTTATTGAATCTGTGCAGTATGAAGCTGCGACAATTGTGACGGGAATGAGAAAGGGGACATCTAAAAGTAAATTATATACAGAACTTGGGTGGGATTGGTTTAGGATTGTGTTAAAAACAGAAGTGTATTGACCAGCGTGAATGTGTATTCAGTCTTATCCATAAACAATAATATGAAACAACCGACCAATCGCGTGCATTCAGTCTTATCAGAAACAACTGACCAATCATATGTCCACATGGATGAGTGGTCAGGAGTACCCCAGGGGGTAAAAAAATAATCCTCACAATGCTTAATATTTCTAGTAACACCCTTAGAATAATCCTCACGCACAAATATTAGGGGCAACACCTTAAACTAAAAGGAAACAGCCTAATATAATTCTAACAAGCTTAGAATAATGTGTAACATCTTAGAAACTAACCCTGTTACCCATAATCTTAAAGTTGTGACGAGCAAACTAAGAAAAAATGACTTAGTGTCTGATACTTTTGCATTAATGCAAAGACCGCTTTATTGCAAATTTACTCTGACAGCTAGGCTTTGCATTTAAGCAAAATCCATTGTATTAAAAAATAAATTTTTATATGTGATGCAAATGACAACTATTCTTATTTTGTTTTTTGTTTTTTATTTTATACCTGCAAAATCTGCAACATTTACGTCAGCTCCGGCTTTAATCAACTTCTTTATCTGTTTTACATCTCCTTTAATTGCTGCAATGTGTAATGGAGTTTCTCCTCTCTCATTTCTTTTATGAACTTTCTTGTCTATTGGTGTCTTTTTGGGAATAGGGATATTTGGCTGTGGTGATGCTGGTTTGTTTGTTGTTGAGTCTGAAAATAATCAATTCTCATATTTCAAAATTATGCATTATTTATAATATCCGTCCAATCAAATTAATATTGCATTTTCTTCCAAAACAAGAGGTACTGTCAGCAAGTTCACAAAATTTGCGTGCCTTTCCTGAAAATAATAGTGGTAGCAAATCTTGTTTGACTATAATAATGTTGATTCATGCACATCTGCGTATGGTATACTACCGTTTTATGAAGTTTCAATTTAGGAGGTGTTGCACTTGCAAGATCAATACCATATGATTAATTCCAATTATCTCCCTTTGGTGTACTACATTTGTAAGATGTTTCAATGAATTCCAGTGGATGTTTTAGCAATTGCATTTTCAATAATATTAAAAAACTTCTTGGTGCCCCACTAAAGCTTCAAAACATTCTCTTGTAATGAAAGAGCTGTAAGCACTTAGATCTTATGTCCCCCATCCCCAGACATTTTAAACAGGTTAACAATTTGGTGGTTTTTGTATGCTATTTTCATTGACATTTGTTTGTTTGTTTTTTATTTTTGGCAAAATTTGAGTTATGAAAAATTTTTTTAGCTTACAGTTTCAGAGAAAATCAGGGAACAACTAGTCATAACCAGGATTACTGATAGCAGAGACTGAAATATAAATTGTAACAAACCATTATATATTGAAAACCAGTCCTGTTACAAAAGTCATTCTATAATTTGTTCAACTGGGTTACATTCAATGAAAAAAAAAAACAATTTTTTTTCTCAGATTTTCTACCTATATTTGAGGATTTTATAGTCCTTACCTGTGAAAATAGTGGGCATACTGAAGGTCTATTGCACCAGTGAGTGTACAAAGTTTTCTTGATAATTTTTTTATTCATTATTTTAAACCAGACTTGTTTTTTCCATCTTTTAGTGAATAACTATAAAAAATACTGGTACCTTGTGAGTTTTCGTCTGTCATGCGCATTAAAATCAGCATTTGTTGTCTTTCCGACAGTGGTCCAGTCCGCGGAGAGCTGATTCCACTGGTTGGGGTCTTAGGTAATGCAGCTGAACCTTGTGGAGGTGAAATATCAGAGTTGACAGTTTTCTTTCTTTTCGGTGTTATCTTTTTGTCTGAAAGTTCAGAACTATTTAATGTATTAAAGATAAACAGTGGAAGTAATGAAGTAATGGAAGGGCAGACTGCCCTTGATGCCCCCCTTCTGCCCCAAGGGTCCAAAAAATGCACCCCTCTGCCCTTTGACAAACATTTTTTTTTCAATTTAATATTTTTTTTCCGGCAAAGAAAATCACATTGATATCTAATGCTGAATAACATGCTGAATAACAGGTTAAAAGTAAATATTAAGAAGAAGAATGTCCTTTTCTTTTGTAACAATATGAATTCAAAGCATTTTTGCACATATAATTTTATGTAAATTCTTGTGTACAATGTCAACAACAAGCATTAAGTGTTGATGAAATGTGAGGTATGGAAAGGGGTTTACCAGACATGGGAGAACATGTATAATTACCAATAAATTTATTGGTACCAATATTTAGATGCTCAAGACAAATAGGAACTAAAAAGTTACTTCTGGGTGCACAGTAAGAAAGATAACTATTAATTACTGTGCATGTTATAAAGTAATTACTAGAGGCTCCCAGGAGCCTGTATTGCTCACCTGGACTATGTCCATCTTGACTTGCAGCCTTGAACATTGCTATCAAGTACCAACTGGTTTCAAACAAGAAGATCATTCCATGAACTTTCCCAGGTCATATGTTAAACCAAGTTTGGCTCTGGCGGCCATCTTATATGACAGGATGGGTCATCGGATATAATTCCGAGAGGACCACCTAAGGACCATTACTGCCAATTTTTGTTCCAATTGGCCAAGTTGTTTCAGACAAGAAGATCTTTAAGTAAATTTCCAATAGGATCCTTTTTTAAACTAAGTTTGGCTCTGGCGGTCATCTTGTATGACAGCCCGGGTCATCGGATATAGTTCTGAGAGGACCACCTAAGGACCATTAGTGCCAAGTTTTGTTCCAATTGGCCAAGTTGTTTCAGACAAGAAGATCTTTAAGTAAATTTCCAATAGGGTCCTATGTTAAACTAAGTTTGGCTCTGGTGGCCATCTTGGATGACAGGTGAGGTCATCAGATAAACTTCTCATAGAGAATCACCTAAGGCCCATTGCTGCCAAGTTTTGTTCCAATTGCCCAAGTGGTTTCAGGGTAGAAGATCTTTAATTAAATTTCCCATTGGGTCCTATGTTAAACTAAGTTTGGCTCTGGCAGCCGTCTTTGATGACAGGCAGGGTCATCTGAGATAATTCCGAAAGAGGACCACCTCAGGACCATTGCTGCCAAGTTTTGTTGCAATTGGCCCAGTGGTTCCAGAGGAAACAATCTTAAAAGGAAAGTTTATGATGACAACGACGGACGCCAAGTGATGACAATAGGTCACATGGCCCCCTGGCCAGGTGAGCTAAAAATAGTAGTTCAATTTTTTTAAAAAAGCAATAACATCAACACAGAAAAAAGTTTCAATTCATTTATTTGCACAGAATCAAATGCTGTGATATTTTGTAGTAAATGCATGTTAGCTGGAAATCCCTGAAATAAAATCAAACACATTATGATATACACAATTAGTAAACTCTATATTCATTTTGCACATGATTACATCAAAATTGGCCTTAAAAATCGTTATCCTGATGAAGTGCCCTTCCAAATGGATAAAGCGCTGAAGTGTCCTTCTATTTTCATTTTTAAGCTGGAGCACTGATAAATACTGTTACAAGGTATAGTTTCTATTTGATTTTTTCCCTTGATAAAGATGTGATTGTCCAGACTCTTAATCTTCGAATTCTATGACTTTTCCATGACATTTCCATACTTTTTCATCACTTTTCCATACCTAATTGAAGATTGTTTAAAATACTTATCTTTAACAGAGACAGTTTAAAGGAAATTGATGACTAATGCAATAAATAACATACCGAATAAGTAGAGATCCAGAAATCAAGAATCACCTTGTCGGCACTATCGATAACAGTGAAGAATAATTCACTTTAAAAATTACAAATGTGTAAATTAAGATTTTAATTTCAAAGTTCAAACAGACTGGTAGGAAAACAATGAAATATTCAAGAAATATTTCAATGACAAAGCCTCAAATTCCATGACTTTCAAGCACTCTAGCTGCTTCTCAATGACCTTCAAAGACCAAAGTGAAATTCAAAGACTTTCCATGACCTGTATGAACCATGTTGTCAGTCTACACGGGACAGGGAGAAGCGACTTCTCCATTGAAGCTGACAAGGAGAATTGGAGAGGAACAGGGAGAAGTCATCACATGACGTTCCAATGCACCAATAGGCACTATGATTGTTTTTTTTTAATAGCTAGTCTTATTGGTTTATTTTTTAAAGAAATTTAGATTAATTGTCTGATTTACAGTCCATACCAATGTAAACTTAGAATTCTCTCAATCCGTCATGAAAATGTTTTTTTTTTTCAGTAGAATTGACCCGTGATGAAAACTGTCCCAATTCCAACTGTTAAAGTTAAAAATATGATGAAATTCAACATTTATTAGCTTACATGATTTCTAAATTTGAAGAATTAAAAAATCCCATTTGAAATTTAAAATATTTAATGGCGTTTTTTGGGCTATTTAATATTATATCAAAGACGAATTTCATATAAAGTCTTAATAATTAAAAAAGTGTGAATATGTATACATCATTGTAATAAAAACATCTCAAAACTGACCAGGTGAGTATTTTCGGCAATTGAGATCAAAGACATGTCATGTTGATGCGGCTTGTCGCTATTGTACGCTCGAGTAAGCACCACAGGTGTTCACACAATCAGGCCCTTAAAGCCCAAGTTCTAGGGAAAATTTCCAAAACATATTGTAAACATTACCCCTAGATAAGATTTTGGTGTGTTTTATTGATCAATTTAATTCAATAAGGTATTCATAAGGGATTAAAAAGTAATTTGATATGAGCGATCTGTGGAGACCAGCCATTTTTGTATAGTAGGAGCCACCCCGAAATTCTATATTTATTTTGTGTTCTTATCCTAAATAATAATAATATAGTAATAAATTGAAAAAAAGGATAGTTTTCATTACGAGTTTACCTAGAAGGAAATCAATTTTGTTGCATTTTATTCCATTTTTTCTCAATAGTATTACAAAAATGTGTCAACTCTGCATACTCTGTGGAAGTAATTTTGAAAAAAAAATGCAGATACTTGGTATATCGATCTAACCTAGAGGTTTCAGTTTGTTCTCCAAGACTGATGCCAATATGTATTGTAGTTTTTTTCTACAAAAATTGAGAATAAAGGTGAGTACTTTTTTGTAAAAACTTTATTAATCAATCTGTGTTGCATAGTTTCGTATTAGGGTGTTGCATAACACATGCACCTCCTTTTAGTTTTCTTTGGCCAGTATATTTTAGCAACCAATCAGATTGCTTAGATTTTCAAAATTGTTATGTCTGGATTTCTTCATCGGCCAATCAGACCTCATTATTCAAATTTCGCGGCTACAGTGATAACGCAGTGGTTTACCGGTGTGCCACTATATATCATGGCCGTGGTAAAAACTGTAGCCACCAATTGCCACACTATTTTACAATGGCATGCCACTATATATCAAATTTGGATCGTGGCGTTACCGTGGTCAGTCAGTTCAACACGATAAATTATCGTGGCAGATCGTGGCAACGTTTGTTCCAGGTAATACACATTATTACAAATTTATGACGGTCTTCTCAGGTAATAAATCTTTATAATTTATCTCTAAAATTTGTTGCCCTCTCCTGACATTTTGTTTTCCAAATATTAGTACTCATTTTATCAACAAGTAATAAATAGTGAATATGTTTACCCTTTTATTTCAGCAAACAGTGTTTTAAAGATGATTTTATACTTATATTTCATGTTGTTAAAAAAGTTCTACATGTACATATCAAAATCACTTTATACATTTTACTTTTGTACGCAAAACATCTAATTTTGGATAATTCTTATATTTATTACCAAATATTCGGATGAAGTGCACCAAAAGTGAAATTAAAAAAGTCCAAGTAAAATTTATTTTTCAACAAACTCATTCATCTTTGGGTTGCCATCAAAATGTGTACCGGGATATAATTATCTAACGTTAGCAATAAGTATAAAATCTGTTTGGAAAAAAAATAAACCGGTGTGTACATGTATTTCAAAGTTTATATATACAGTGGAACCCCTGAAAACCGGATTCCTCTGAAAACCAAACTTTTTCTTTTGGTCCGGAATTTTTGCCTATATATTCAAGTATAAAAATCCTCTGAAAACCGGACCCTCTGAATTCCTAACACTGGCCGTACTTTCCGGTAAAAAAAATATATATTCTTGTCATATTGATCTCCAGAAACCAGTCAAAACAATGTATTACCTGGAAAATCAGTGAACCGTAATTCATGTCATCCTTAATCGATCGATGATTGACATCATTAAACTACACTAGACATTGAACCCGCGCGGGAAAATAAGCATTTTTTTTTGTGGTGGCCATATTGACTTTAAAAAGTTTTCGCGGCCATGGCATTCATGGAACAGGAACTCAATGTGGATGTTGTGGCAGGCGTCCCATAAACTTTCCTGTCAAGTAGGTGGTATCAACTGATAGTTTCATGTCTATATATGCTGTAGTATTCCAGAAATGGATGTTAATGCAAATTTTAACCAAAGTCAATGAAGCGTTAAATGTAGGTCAACGTGACCTAATTGTCATACGGTTGTTCGTTACTACCGAAGATGTATCCACTGATGAAGTAGACTGTATGCCACGTAGAATTACCAAACTGGACCTTAAGGTTCCATCATAGTCAAAATCTATGACGAAAATACAACCACATAAATTGTCAATATGTTTATGTTACAATTAATTCTGAACTGGAACTTGATGAAAAGGTTTCATTAAAAACACATTTCATAATGCATTACCTTTTTTCTTCAGAATAAATATGAATAAAAATTTTCTTAGTGACGGATGAATTTTTCAAAAGATGCCGTGAGTTAAGTAGAGCATATTTTTGGAAAATAATTGTTCCAATTGTTCATTGTCATCATGGGCAGGGCAAGCGAGGCTTAATTTCACAAATAAACCTAATAGACGATAAAAGCATTTTTAGTGTGTGGCTGCGTGTGCTGTCCACGTTTATAAAGATGTCCGAGATAAATTTCGTCATTAATGATAAAGATGACCATTTGTTAAAAATATTTTTATCTAGGGCTTACAAGGAATTGTATGGTAGAGATATATTTAGACAGGTCACACGACAAATAATGTAAAAATGGATAATGGTTGGTTTTATCACTTTGTGCAAAGTAAACATCGGAGCAATCCAAAAACCAATTAAGTTAGGAATTCCTCTGAACTTTGCCTTACTTCTTCATAATCTTCAAAGTTCATAATGTTTATAGTTAGGAGAAATTGCATAATTGTAGAAAAAACAATCCTGAATACATGAAGCGGAAACATCCCACTCGAAGGAGAATGTTTTTAATTTGTTTTATTCTTCTTCCGTAATTTCAAACAAAAATACATTTAAAATATGTGACAATTGTTTATTTAAATCAATGTGTTAAAATGATGCATTCGAGAACCTTCTAAGGGATATGTTGGGAGAATTCATACCGGAAAAGTCCATGCAAATTCCATTTGCACATAAACAAAACTGCAGTTTAAAATTTATAAATGCAGATTGTCAAATCCGATAATAACCTTTATAATCTGAACCATACATCGTTTATTTTGAACCACGCGTTTTGCCGCCTATTCGGCTAATTCGTAAATTTAGTATTATAGATGACCATTTTAAGAAAAGGTGTGATAGTCGTTAATCAAACAATTATCAGACATCAATAAAATGTCAGATTGAAATTAAAAACAATTGTAAATAATGTGAGCGTGGTACATATGTAACATGTTTTTATAATGCATGTTTTTTTAGTCATAGTTTTTTATAGGATTCATCGACTCTCTTTTGTTCCTTTTTTATGTTGTTTGCTCTTATTCAATCATGTAGAAATGTCATAGTTTAAAAGAAATATCCATACGTAAACTAGAATTCACTGAAGGCATTAAGTCAAGGTCAACAGGTCATTGAAATCGAAGTTGTTGAATCAAAGTATTATACTGACAACATATTTGTAAAAAATTCCAAGGAAGACATGTGTCGCCCGTGGATGTCAATTTTTACAAAAGATATTAAAATTTTCTAAAAATGAAATATATATGCACACCTTTGCATTAAAGTTAATGCACAGAGAAAGTTTCATCAAATTGCTGTGAGCCGTTATGGAGTAGCTGAGGATAGAAGTTTTGAACTCCCCCTTTTTTTTAAAAAATGTCAATTTTTACAAAAAAAAGTTTAAATTTTTTTTAAAATAAAATATATATGCACACATGTACATTAAGGTTAATGCACAGAGAAAGTTTCATCAAATTCCTTTGAGCAGTTATGGAGTAGTTGAGGATAGAAGTTTCCACCCCTCCCCCTTTTTTTTGGCAAAAATGTAAATTTTACAAAAAAAATTTAAAGTTTTCTAAAAATGAAATATATATGCACATTTTTGCATTAAGGTTAATGCACAGAGAAAGTTTTACTAAATTCCTTTGAGCGGTTATGGAGTAGTTGAGGATAGAAGTTTTGAACCCCCCCTTTTTTTCAAAAATGTCAATTTTTACAAAAAAGTTTAAAATTTTAAAAAATAAAATATATATGCACACATGTACATTAAGGTTAATGCACAGAGAAAGTTTCATCAAATTCTTTTGAGCGGTTACGGAGTAGTTGAGGATAGAAGTCCCCCCCCCTTTTTTTGGCAAAAATGTCAATTTTTTATAAACAAGAGGCTCACTAGAGCCTGTATCGCTCACCTGGAGTCTGGTTTTCATTGGACAATTAATCAACTATTTGACCAAGTTTGTTGCAATTGGTTCAATTGTTCAGGGAAAATTTGTTGAAGATTTATTGTTCATAAGGTTTAATGTTAAAATATGTTCCCTGATGGTGGTAGTCCTGGCAGGAAGTTGACAAAATTGACCAGAAATAAGGGTGAACCTTAAATAAATGTAACAGAACCCGACCTCAAATTACACAAACCAATAACTCCTAAATAGAATTTGGATTCCCTTCAAAATTTCAGGGTAGGTAGATCTCAACATGGCAAACATTTTTCAATTTATATTTCACTTCTATCTCAAATAGTTTTGGAGATAAATGCAAAAATGTTAAAATTTTGAAAATTTGACAAAAAAAGGGCAATAACTCCTAAATGGGTTTTGGGATTTCCTTTAAAATTTCAGGGTATGTAGATCTCAACATGGCAAACATTTTTCAAATTTACATTTCACTTCTATCTCAAATAGTTTTGGAGATAAATGACAAAAAATATTAAATTATGATAGTTTGACGAAAAAAGGGCAATAACTCCTAAATGGGTTTTAGGATTTCCTTCGAAATTTCAGGTTAGGTAGATCTTGTCATGCTGATCAATTTTACCCCATATCTGTAACGGTTTTTAAGTCATAAGCCAATAAAATGCTCCGCTGGGCGCAGCTAGATACGACCGCAGATGTCGAACCCTGAACAGTTGGGGCAATTATGAACACAACATTCAAGCTTGATACAATACTGAATTTGGATTGTGAATAAATATTTGACACAGCATAGGTTTCTGACACAGAATGTTGTCTAAGAACTTAAAAATTTTTAATTTACCTATTCAAACCATATCAGTATTATTTGTTTTTATATATAAATCAGAAATAACCAATTTAAAATTTAAAATTGGGCACACATATCAATTTCTTGCTATTGCGCAATACTGTGTAATTGAAAATTTCTTCAAATATTTGACACATAATAGGTTTCTGACACAGAATAACTGAAATCAAAGAACTTAAAATTGGTCATATGATTTGAATTTATATTCAATTTTTTGCTTTTGTGTAATACAATATGCTGTGGAGAATTGCCCCCCCCCCCCCCAAAAAAAAATAATAATTTACCCCTTTTTTTAGCTTTTGTGCAATACACTATGAAGTTGCACATTGACCCCCCTCCCAAAAAAAAAACAAAAAACAATAAAATTTATTGTAACCCCCCCCTTTTTTTTGCTAAAAAAAATTTGAAATTTTCTTTTTAATTTATGAAATATGAAATGAGAAAAAATTACCCCCTCCCCAATTTCTCATTTACCCCCCCCCCCCCAAAATTTTGTTTTCAAACCCCCCCCCCCCCATTTCTTTATACTTTGCAACCATAACAGCCCATTTAAATACACCATAACATATTAAAATAGAAAATGACATCATAGTCATGGATGGCAAATTTTAAATATACATATTAAAAGCAGTTTAGATAAGATAAACAAAAAAGCTTCATCAGCACATTTTATATTGGCAAATTTCCAATGGAATTTGTTAATAATAAAGTTTTGATAACAGGGCACACATATCAATTTCTTGCTATTGCGCAATACTGTGCAATTGAAAATTTCTTCAAATATTTGACACATAATAGGTTTCTGACACAGAATAACTGAAATAAAGAACTTAGAATTGGTCATATGATTTGAATTTATATTCAATTTTTTGCTTTTGTGTAATACAATATGCTGTGGAGAATTGCCCCCCCCCCCCCCCCAAAAAAAATAATTTACCCCCTTTTTAACTTTAATTTTGGACCCCGATTTGGACCAACTTGAAAACTCGGCCCATAATAAAAAAACTAAGTACATGTTTAGATTCAGCATATCAAAGAACCCCAAGAATTCAATTTTTGTTAAAATCAAACTAAGTTTAATTTTGGACCCTTTGGACCTTAATGTAGACCAATTTGAAAACGGGACCAAAAATTAAGAATCTAAATGCACGGTTAGATTCGGCATATCAAAGAACCCCAATAGTTCAATTTTCAATGAAATCAAACAAAGTTTAATTTTGGACCCCGATTTGGACCAACTTGAAAACTGGGCCCATAATAAAAAAACTAAGTACATGTTTAGATTCAGCATATCAAAGAACCCAAAGAATTCAATTTTTGTTAAAATCAAACTAAGTTTAATTTTGGACCCTTTGGACCTTAATGTAGACCAATTTGAAAATGGGACCAAAAATTAAGAATCTAAATGCACGGTTAGATTCGGCATATCAAAGAACCCCAATAGTTCAATTTTCGATGAAATCAAACAAAGTTTAATTTTGGACCCCGATTTGGACCAACTTGAAAACTGGGCCCATAATAAAAAAACTAAGTACATGTTTAGATTCAGCATATCAAAGAACCCAAAGAATTCAATTTTTGTTAAAATCAAACTAAGTTTAATTTTGGACCCTTTGGACCTTAATGTAGACCAATTTGAAAACGGGACCAAAAATTAAGAATCTAAATGCACGGTTAGGTTCGGCATATCAAAGAACCCCAATAGTTCAATTTTCGATGAAATCAAACAAAGTTTAATTTTGGACCCCGATTTGGACCAACTTGAAAACTGGGCCCATAATAAAAAAACTAAGTACATGTTTAGATTCAGCATATCAAAGAATCCAAAGAATTCAATTTTTGTTAAAATCAAACTAAGTTTAATTTTGGACCCTTTGGACCTTAATGTAGACCAATTTGAAAACGGGAGCAAAAATTAAGATCCTAAATGCACGGTTAGATTCGGCATATCAAAGAACCCCAATAGTTAAATTTTCAATGAAATCAAACAAAGTTTAATTTTGGACCCTTTTGGCCCCTAATTCCTAAACTGTTGGGACCAAAACTCCAAAAATCAATCCCAACCTTCCTTTGTGGTCATAAACCTTGTGTTTAAATTTCATAGATTTCTATTTACTTATACTAAAGTTATTGCGCAAAAACCAAGAAAAATGCTTATTTTGGCCCTTTTTTAGCCCCTAATTCCTAAACTGTTGGGACCAAAACTCCCAAAAACAATCCCAACCTTCCTTTTGTGGTCATAAACCTTGTGTTAAAATTTCATAGATTTCTATTTACTTATACTAGAGTTATTGTGCGAAAACCTAGAAAAATGCTTATTGGGCCCTTTTTTGGCCCCTGATTCTTAAACTGTTGGGACCAAAACTCCCAAAATCAATCCCAACCTTCCTTTTGTGGTCATAAACCTTGTGTTTAAATTTCATAGATTTCTATTAACTTATACTAAAGTTATAGTGCGAAAACCAAATGTCTTCGGACGACGCCGCAGACGACGGACGACGACGCAGACGACGACGACGACGACGACGCCAACGTCATACCAATATACGACCGCAAAAATTTTGCGGTCGTATAAAAACAAGACATCCACCCCTATATTCTATTTTTAGCTATGACAGCCGCCATGTTTTATGTCAGATCAAAATAAATTGAGGATCGTTTGTAGAGGACATGTTATAGGCCATTCCTATTAAGTTTCAAACCAATCGGCCCAGCAGTTTCAGAGGAGAAGATTTTTGAATAAAAAAATTTTGAAAATTTGACAAAAAAAGGGCAACAACTCCTAAATGGGTTTTGGGATTTCCTTTAAAATTTCATGGTAGGTAGATCTCAACATGGCAAACATTTTTCAAATTTACATTTCACTTCTATCTCAAATAGTTTTGGAGATAAATGACGAAAAATGTTAAAATTTTGAAAATTTGACGAAAAAAGGGCAATAACTCCTAAACGGGTTTTGAAATTTCCTTCAAAATTTCAGGGTAGGTAGATCTTGTCATGCTGATCAATTTTACCCCGTCAGATTTTCGATATCTGTAACGGTTTTTGAGTTATTAGCAAAAAACAGCAATTTACCCCTATGTTCTATTTTTAGTAACAGCGGCCATGTTTTTCGACGAATCAAAATTCCCCACATCAGTTCTATGCAGGGTACCCCAAGGAACATTCATACCAAGTTTGGTTCTAATTAGTCAAGTAGTTTCAGAGGAGAAGATTTTTGAAATAATAACATAAAAAAAAGCCAAAAATGTCAAAAAAGGGCAATAACTCTAACATCAGTTGACAGATTTTCACGAAAATCAGCACACAGGTAGCTCTCATCATGCTGAACACTTTCATTCTGCCAGAATTTGCCGTAACCTAATGATTTTTTAGATATTTGCGAAAAACTGTTGTCTGACCCCTATGTTCTATTTTTAGTAACAGCGGCCATGTTTTTCTACGGATCAAAAATCCCCACATCAGTTCTGTGCAGGATACCCCAAAGAACATTCATACCAAGTGTGGTTCCAATTGGTCAAGTAGTTTCAGAGGAGAAGAGTTTTGAAAAATTGTTAACGACGACGGACGACGACGACGACGGACGACAAGTGATGGCAATAGCTCACATGGCCTTTGGCCAGGTAAGCTAAAAAAATTTAAAGTTTTCTAAAAATGAAATATATATGCACATCTTTGCATTAAGGTTAATGCACAGAGAAAGTTTCACCAAATTCCTTTGAGGGGTTATGGAGTAGTTGAGGATGGAAGTTTTGAACCCCCCCCTTTTTTTTCAAAAATGTCAATTTTTACAACAAAAAAAAATTAAAATTTTTAAAAATAAAATATATATGCACACATGTACATTAAGGTTAATGCACAGAGAAAGTTTCATCAAATTCCTTTGAGCGGTTTACGAGCAGTTGAGGATAGAAGAAAAGTGTGACGGCGCAAGACGACGCAATACAACAGATCGTAAAGGTTCAATTTCCCAGACTCTTTTAGCATCTCAGCATCTTTCTCGCATTCAAAATTTTGGAGTGCACCAGTCAGCATCAATTTATGTGTGTGCATATTTTTTTCTTTCCCCAGCCACCACACCTACTATGAGTTATACATAAAGATGCGTATTTAAACAAGGTATAACCTTTCTCTTGTATTACCTGCCAAACCAAACAACTGTCACCTGTTGGCTTGTTTATTATAAACAATTATTATTAGTTTAATTAGTTTATGCCTTCATTGAGGTGAGTGACAGGTATATCAGTGGTAATCATAAACCATGTTAAATCACCCCCTTTAATTGGTACAAAACAGTCCCTTTTGTTTACATATTAATCATACATTTATAGTAAAATAAACAGAATAATCAACATGAAATCCAAATAAAAATTCATGAACACCTGGCAAAAGAAGTAATTGTTCAATTATTTGTAAAAACACTAGATCTAAACTGCTGTAAATATTTATATAATGACGGGTTAATTTGGACCTATGGTACAATGTTGTGTATTAAGTTGATAATGCTTGATGTTTGTCCGAATTTTTTTTTTTTATTCAATTTAAAAATTTGAAATCTTTTAGAATGGTATTTTTTATATATTAAAACCGAAGTGGTTTGAAAGGTGGTGTATTTATTTGAGAAAATGAAATTGTTAATTGTCGACATATTGATTCTTTGGCTGATTGCTGTTAATAAATTTGCATTGTTGGTATTCAATTATTGCTTTATCAAAGGTGATAAATTAAAAGTTGCTAGTAAGTAATTCGAACTTTTCATATTTATCACACTTAAAAAAATTATTTCAATACTATGAACAATCCCAAAAATCAAATACAGAGATGATTTTATAACATCATTATTTCCTTTTTATTATATTTCCATTGAAAATGGCTTTTGTCCGAATTATCAACAGGTCAAGAAACTTTTAATAATAAGACCGATCAAAAGTCAAACGAAATTGATTAAATTGTTAAAATACTTGCATGTAAACAGTTTGCATAAAAAACTTTTGAATTTCTACTGTCTGTATTTAACTAACACAATCTTGGATCCCATTAAAGATTCCCAAATAATTATTTCTTAATGTATTCAGTCCCCCATTTTTGCCATTTCGCTTTTGAGAAATACATCGTACAAAATTTAGGAGCTTTATTTCTATTTCAAATTATATCCTACATGTTCTTGTCTGTTAAAAAAAATAATGCATTTGAAAATTTGATATGTCAAAGACATTTCTCTAAACCAAGTCGTTCGAAAGTAATGAAATTTAAGGAATAATGTTTTACTATTAATTCCAAGTAGAAACTAAAAGTCTTGATAAAATTTCATTAGATCTATTTTCAAAGATATCACTCCCCCATTTTTGCCCTTTCGCTTTTCAGAAATACATCGTAGAAAATTTAGGAGCCTTTGTTTCTATTTCAAATTCTATCCTACTTGTCTATTCAAAAAAATTAATGCATTTGAAAATTCAATACCTCAAAGACATTTCTCTAAACCAAGTCGTTCAAAAGTAATGAAAGTAAAGGAATAATGCTTTACCATTAATTCCAAACTAAAAGTCTTGATAAAATTTTGTTAGATCTAATTTTAAAATATATTTCTTGTTAAAAATTAAACTTTTGTTATGTAATTACATAGTATTCAAAAGATTAAATATATCTCTTAATCCACCAATCAAAAGTAATTTATAAACACTAAGCTAAATTTAGATGTTTTTCTAACTTTATTGATTTGCACATGCAAGTTACTGTGGCGGGAACTTCAGGTAATTGGTATAGTCCACCAAAATTTGTGAATGGTCAAGATAAGAATGATTTTCATCACCTGTGTGGTTTCAAACAATACACGTGTTTAACGACAGTGTCAATCAAAGCTCTGATGTTGGAATTTACACATGTTACAGTGAATTTGAAAACAATACAAATCAATCACGTAAAAAATATTCACTTTACACAATACAATGTAAATAATTCTTTAAGACTGTGTATAAAAGAACGCATACCATATTGGTATTCAACATTTCACTGAAAATGACGCGATGTACATCACCAGCCGTGACGAAAATGACACCCGATCAATTAATCCCTTTCTCTTTTCCCTAGCGACAACGTTTGCGTTTGTTATTGTGGTATCACAATGACCCTTCCATCATGGGTGTTTAGCGAATGGAAAAAGATTAACCATGGGATATGTTAGTTTCGCGAAATATCGTCTGTACAATTCAACTGGGCAAAGGCAAACTAAATTTGCATGCCTTCTAAGCCAGTCTACAAAATGTATACAACAGGGTCAACAAAGGCCAGGTTACATTACTTAACAATGACTAAGGACTGGAAATTTGTTAATTTTATTGTAATTGATGAAATGAAGACTATAAGAATATGTAATGTTAGTACTTACAGCAACTGAGAATTCAGCAAAAGTGTATCCATAATAGGATGTGCATATTTCCAATATATATACTAACATTCTACCAAGTTTGAAGACTCTGGATTGAAACTGTAGGAGGAGTTGATTACACAAAATAGGTATCCTCCTTAAAGAATATCGCTAAAAACTAACTAAGTTACACAATCCAGAAATTCTGCAAAAATATTCCAAATGTATCCATAAATAGGAGGTGCACATATCTATTATATAATACAAACACTCTACCAAGTTTGAAGGCTCTGGATTGAAAACTGTAGGAGGAGTTGATTACACAAAATAGGTAGCCTACTTTTCCCACCCGCCCAACATTCACCATACTACAACCCGGAATTTACTCCGTGTAACATAGAAAACAAAGCCTCATGGAGTTAATTAAACCTAATCATTACTTCATTCACAGTATCTTCTTCCCTGCACTTTCACAGAAAGTTCGGGGATATAGCGATTGTCTCCTTCCATTCGTCCGTCACACTTTCTTGTGACAACTCCTCCTTCACTTTTGGGTTTAGGAATTTCATTTCTATATTAGAATAGTTGCATACCACCTGCAGATGTGCAAAAAGGTTTAAGAATTTTGATTTTCTAAACAAGGGGCCCACAACTGTTGAACTTCAAAAATTTGGAATTCAAGCTTGTGACCTAAACCCGTCTTTCATTTTTCAATTTATGCATTCGAAAGAATCTTAACCAAAATGTATATATTCTGAACTTTCCACTATGGATGCTTGTGCTGGAATGACCGCGTGTCCAACAAATATCAAGCGTTCTTTGTTAGATTGTAGCCAATCAAATTGAAGCACAGCCTTGACCTCGTGTCACAACATCAAGAACCCAATTACTGATAACAAAGACCATTACGTAACCTAATAACCAGAACATCTTGCCTCCCAACTTCTTTTATTTTCAATAAATTTATTTTTGGGCTGACAAGACTTGTGGAGACGAAAAACACTACCATACTGTGATGACAACATACCTTACTAAGAGGCCGAGCTACGTTTGCAATATTGGCAAAGAATACACTGTATTGTGAGAAAAGTCATTTAATCAAAACCAACCAATAATTAAAGATGGTGATAAACAATTATGATAAATCTGAATAAACGACATTACAATTTACAAAGGTGGGGGAGAAAAAAATTGCCACACATCCCTGCAAGGTAAATCTATTTATTACATCATTTGTTGTAAATTGCTGACATGTGCACATTTTGTGCATCAAAATTGGTATCAAAGAATTTATTTGATAGTTTGGAAATGATGCCAAGTATGAGCTTACCTGACATTAATACACTTTATAGCTGCCAGTTAACAATTAAAAAGCAATGTACTGTCTACATGTATATGTCATTTTATGTCAAGTATTTTGTGCTATACCAAAATTACTGAATTAGGTACATAATTACTGGGACAAATTTTATTGTTTGTCTAAAACTACTGACAAAAGATTTAGTCTTCTTCTGTAAATGGACGTTTTCGAGTTGACGACAAAGTGATGAGTTCATATGCGCTCGTCTTCATTCTGTATGACGTCCAATGACGTGAATTTTTAAAACTCGTTGAGATTTCCCAGTTTTCGTTTTGAACTCTTGTGAGGAACTATTATTCTTATTGTTATATTTGCAAATTTATTACAATAGTCTACTGTGTAAATTTTGGATCTGTTGCAGTTTCCAGGTTTAATTAGTATAGAATAGAGAATGGAAACGGGGAATGTGTCAAAGAGACAACAACCTGACCAAAGGGCAGAAAACAGCTTGATGGCTACCAATAGGTCTTCAATGCAGAGAGAAAATCCAGCATTGAGGCGGACTTCAGCTAGGCCCTAAACAATAATGTATACTAGTTCAGCAAAATGGGCGGCCCATTAAACAAAAAAATGAACCAAAATTTGAAACACACAAGACTAACAAATACTAGAGGTTCCTAACTTGGGACAGGCGCAAAAATGATTAAACATGTTTTGTGAGATCTCAACCCTCCCCTTATGCCTCTAGCCAATGTGGAATACACTGTAAACAAACACACAGCGATACACACAGTAAAACTCAGTTCAAAAGATGTCCAAGTCCGATGTTAAACTAGAGGCTCTCAAGAGCCTGTATTGCTCACCTGGATTTAACTTTTCACCTTGAGAGGACTAAAAATTTAAATGTTGCAGTCAATTTGGTTTTTCTACAGGTTTTATGTAACTAATTTCAGCTGTGGCACCCATCTTGGTTGACAGTCCAGGTCAATGGACACATTTCTAAAAAGAACTATCTAAGGACCAGGGATCACCATGACCTATTCTAGCGTGGCGGTGCACCACGCTTGGATTTTCCTCCGCCACCTTTGATTTGCATGCACCACGCTTAATTTGTTGTCCGCCACGCTTCAAAAATCAATAGATTGTAGTTAAATACCGAAACCTCTAAACCAATTATCATGTCAGTGGCAATTAGACAATCTAATTAACATTTGATAGTGTGAACAGTGGCAGTGCCTCCAGGATGTGTACAACAGCTGATTGTAAATAGTTACATTGTTACGAGTTGTTGAACAGACGACTTGTACAACATACAGGGGAAAATAATGTTGGCAATTTAGATTAAAAATAAATAAAACAGGCTTCAAATGTAATTGAAATGAATAAATATCGTCATTTCAGATAATTAAAAGTAATTTTTAAACAGATTTATATATTTATGATAAAAATATTGTATGTTGAACATCGCGGTAAAACTACGAAGTAAACAAAATGCGAAAAATCCCAAAAGTTGAACTGTTTTTTTTCCTTCATCCAGGGAAAGAAAAGTTATCAATCTACAATCAATGTGATTAAGTGATGACTACACATTGTTATCCTAATGATTTCCATATCAGCTGATTGAAAAATTAATTGTAACAACTGTACACCAAATCTGAACTTACCAAGCCGACGTTGAATCGTCCAAGCCGACATTCCTGAACATTAATTTCAGAAATATCAAAAACTGTTAATTATTTTAATCAAAATTATGATTTGGAATAAATAATGGACAGTTACTAGACAATTCAGTAATCATGAAGAGATCTTCAAAGCAAGACATTACCACTTTCTTCAGTGCGAAAGTACGGAGGGTAGAAACAGACCACGAATGTACCACTGTAATAGACTTTTAACTACCAAAGAGCAGCTACTTTGTGGAACAGCATTACAAACAGAAGCATAGGCCTTGGTGAACTGAATAAGGACACAGACAGCAGGGACAACTGAACAAGACATGAGTTAGAAACATTTGTTAGTGCTCAACATGACAATTGTGCTTACTGTGCTGTTATGTTTTATCCTTGATATATATATATAGTAATATAATAAAGATGTATGTAAAGTTTTTTTTTTCTTTCTAAGGACACATTTATGCCGAAGGAGGGATGCGAACGAACACGACACAATATCTCTCCCCCACCCTTGATTTTCATTCTGTGGTGATCCCTAAAGGACATTACTGCTAAGTCTGGCTAAGTGTTTTCAGACAAGAAGATTTTCCCATAGGGTCCTATATTAAACTAAATTTGGCTGTGGTTGCCATCTTGATCGACAATCTGGTTGATCGGACACATTCTGAAAGATGACCATCTCTGGACCAATGCTGCCAGCTTTAGTTCCAATTGGCTCAGTAGTTTCAGACGAGAAGATTTTTGAGAAACTTTCGCATAGGGTCCTAAACTAAGTTCGGCTTTGGCGGCCATCTTTATTGACAGTCAAAGAAATCAGACACATTTCTCAATGAGGACCTCCTAAGGACCATTGCTGCCAAGTCTGATTCCAATTGGTCTTGTGGATTCCCACAAGAAGATTTTTCAATAGGGCCCTATGTTAAACTAAGTTTGGCTGTGGCTCCCCTCTTGGTTCACAGTCCAGGAAATCGGACATATTTCTGAAAAAGGACCTCCTAAGGACCACTGCTGCCAAGTCTGGTTCCAATTGGTCAAGTGGTTTCAGACAAGAAGATTTTTCAATGAATTTTCCCATACGGCCCTATGTTAAACAAGTTCGGTTGTGGTGGCCAACTTGGTTGACAGTCGGGTCATCGGATGCAAATCTGAAAGAGGACCATCTAAGGACTATTGCTGCTAAGTCGTGTTCATATTGCCATTATGGGTCAAATTGTTTCAAACAAGAAGATTTTGCAATGAATTTTCCCATAAGGCCCTATGTTAAACTAACTTTGGCTGTGGCAGCTATCTTGGTTAACAGTTCAGGTCATCGGACATTATTCTGAAAGAAAACCACCTAAAGGACAATAACTGCCATGTTTGGTTCCAATTAGCCTGGAAGTTTCATAGATTTTTTTAAATTCATGCCCCCTTTTTCTATTTTTAGTAACAGCAGTCATGTCAGATGAAAGTCACGGATGCCAGGCATAATTTAGGAAGGGGACCATTCCACTAAAGTTTGGTCCTAATTGGCCCAGTGGCTTCAGAGAAGAAGATCTTTAAAGGAAAGTTCACCCCAGACACCGTCTTTAAAGGGAATAAACTCCTATAAGTGTTCAATCAATGATTTTGGTCATTTGACTTATTTGTAGATCTTACTTTGTTGAAAATTTTTGCTGTTAACATTTTGTCTTTTTCTATAATAATATTCAAGATAATAACCTAAAACTGCAAAATTTACTAAAAATTAACAATTCAGGGTCAATAACCCAACAAAGGGTTGACCGATCCGTCTGAAAATTTCATGGCAGGTACATCTTTACCTGATCAATACTTTTACCACAGTCTGTTTTGCTCTTAATGCTTTAGTTTTTGAGATATAAGACAAAAACTTCAGTTTACCCCTATGTTCTATTTTTAGCCATGTCGGCCATGTTGGTTGGCTGGCAGGGTCATCAGACATAAATTATAAACTAGATACCCTAATGATGCTTGTGGCCAAATTTGGTTCCTTTTGGCCCAGTAGTTTCAGAGGAGAATATTTTTCTAAAAGTTAACGGACTCCGATGGAAGACGGACACCAAGTGATGAGAATAGATCACTTGACCCTTTGGGTCAGGTGAGCTAAAAATGTCACAGAAGAAACAAAGCAAAATGACAATGATCAATATATATTAACAAATAGTGCATGCTTTGGGACGTGGGCTGTTGCTCATTGTTGAAGACCATAAAATCCTACCTAACTATTGACGTTACCATCCAAAAGGATAATATCTCATTGACTTGCAACAAATATTATTGAATTCTCATCTCACTCAGTGTTCAAGTTGGAGGGCCAGTTGTATCCTGGAGAAAAAGTTAAAAGAAATAATCATGGTGTAAGAAAAGATACAATGTTTTTTCTGTTATCTGTTGAGAACCTACCTTCTTCTTCTTCATGTGGGGGTGATTCTGAAGACAGTATTTTTCTTTTTAAAGATTTGTTCTCTGATTGAGGTGTCCGTACAAAAAGAGGCTTCTCCTATGAAATAAAAAGAAAAAGTTAAAATTTATCAACGTTTTAGTTTTCTTTCTGATCTGATACACCTCAAAACTAGAGACTCTCAAGAGCCTGTATCGCTCACCTGGATTTAACTTTTCACCTTGAGCAGACCTAAAAATTTAAGTGTTACAGTCAATTTGGCTGGTTTTTCTATAGAATTCTATGTTAAACTAATTTCAGCTGTGGCAGTCATCTAGGTTGACAGTCCAGGTCAACGGATACATTTCTAAAAGAGAACCATCTAAGGACTATTTCTACTAAGTCTTGTTCCAACTGGCTAAGCGGTTTCACACAAGAAGATTTTTAAATGAATTTTCTTATAGGGTCCAATATTTAACAAAGTTCTGTGTGGCAGCCATCTTGGTTGACAAATCGGGTGATTGGACACATTTCTGAAAGAGGACCTCCTAAGGACCAATGCTGCCAAGTCTGCCTCCAATATGTCAAGTGGTTTCAGACAAGAAGATTTTTCAATGAATTTTTCCAAAGGCCCCTATGTTAAACTAAGTTCGGGTGTGGCGGCCATCTTGGTTGACAGTCTGGGTCATCGCACAAAATTCTGAAAGAGGACCATCTAAGGACCATTGCTACCAAGTCTTATTCTAATTGCCTTAGTGGTTTCAGACGAGAAGATTTTTGATTGAATTTCCCATAGGGTCCTATGTTAAACTAAGTTCTGCTGTGGTGGTCATCTTGATTCACAGTCCACGAAATCAGACACATTTCTGAAAAAGGACCTCCTAAGGACAAATGCTGCCAAGTCCTGGTCCAATATGTCAACTGGTTTCAGACAAGAAGATTTTTCAATGAATTTTCCTATAGGGCCCAATGTTAAACTAAGTTCAGTTGTGGCGGCCATCTTGGTCGACAGTCCAGGTCATCGGACACACCTCTGTAAGAGGACCATCTAAGGACCATTCCTGCCAAGTCTGGTTCCAATTGGTCAAGTGGTTTCAGACAAGAAGATTTTTCAGTGAATTTTCCCAAAAGGCCCTATGTTAAACTGAGTTCGGCTGTGGCAGCCATCTTTGTTAACAGTACGGGTTATTGGACATATTTCTGAAAGAGAATCTCCTGAGAACCATTACTGCCAACTTTGGTTCCAACTGGCCTTGTAGTTTCATATAAGAAGATTTTTGAAATTCACCCTCCCCCCTCCCCTTTTTCTATTTTTAGTAACAGCAGCCATGTCAGTTGGCAGTCGGGATGCCAGACATAATTTTGGAAGGGGGCCATCCAAGGACCATTCCACTAAAGTTTGGTCTCAATTGGCCCAGTGATTTGAGAGAAAAAGATCTTTAATGGACAGTTTACGCTGGATGCCGTCATTAAAGGGCAAAAACTCTTA
The DNA here is from genome assembly GCA_028015205.1 of Mytilisepta virgata. Taxonomy (NCBI): domain Eukaryota; kingdom Metazoa; phylum Mollusca; class Bivalvia; order Mytilida; family Mytilidae; genus Mytilisepta; species Mytilisepta virgata. Next base: position 66,963,451 of record CM051521.1, read on the forward strand.
TAAATGGTCAATCAATGATTTTGGTCATTATTTGTAGATCTTACTTTGTTGAACATTTTTGCTGTTTACAATTTGTCTTTATCTATAATAATATTTAAGATAATAACATAAAACTGCAAAATTTCCTTAAAATTAACAATTCAGGGGCAATGACCCAACAAAGGGGCAACCGATTCGTCTGAAAATTTCATGGCAGGTAGAAATTCACCTGATGAACATTTTTACCCCATGTCAGTTTTGCTCTTAATTGCTTTAGTTTTTGAGATATAAGACAAAAACTGCAGTTTACCCCTATGTTCTGTTTTTAGCCATGTCGGCCATGTTGGTTGGCAGGCGGGGTGGTCGGACATATTTTTTAAACTAGATACCCCAATGATGATTGTGGCCAAGTTTGGTTACATTTGGCCCAGTAGTTTGAGAGGAGATTTTTGTAAAAGTTAACAGACGACGCCGACGGACGACGACAGACAGGTGAGCTAAAAAAGAATAAGAAAAAAATCCAATAATACAATGTACCCCGGTATATATCCAATGCTAGACTAACTAATTGTTGTTTAAAATCTAGAGGATATTATTACATGCATATTCAAAAGAAGAACAAACTCATGTAATAAGAATACGAACTCTTAATTTGTTCCAAACTGACTGATATTTAGAATAATAATTTAGAAATATATGGAAATGGTGAGCTGTTAAAAGGGGCATAAAACGACTTACATGTAAATGTACAAAATACAAAAGTGAACAACATCAACAAAACAAACAAAACAAAAAAACAACAAAAGTTAAAAGTCAAAAGTCAAAATTGCCGAAGGTTTCGACCCATATGGCCTTGATCATAAGCATGAAAAAACAAAAAGATGTTGACTCTCAGACCCAGAGCAAGACTGATATTTAACATGCTAGCTCAGGAAAACTATTCACCCCATTGGAATAAATTCACAGCATACCCATCTTTGCAGTGTGCTTAAAAGAGAATCAGCAATTTTTAAGTCTTTGGTTTGATCCATCCTTGGATGACCCTCTTAACCTCATAAGTTTGAGGCACACTCTCTACCATGAGGTAACAGAGGCAGTTGATTATTCACAACCTCCAGATTATCTTGAAAATATTAAATGGAGTCCTATCCTAAATATATTATGGTTTACTGAGAATAAGTGTTTTAAAACAATACCTACTGTTAATTTGGAAAATACTGCATCTACTTATTATTTTAAATCTTGAAAAATCCACAATGGTGTGAAAATTTACTTAACTACAATATGTATACATGTAAATGTTGCAGTAGAATGTTATAATCAAAAGTAAAATGATTGCCATCTTCACACTGTTCCATTTTTCACATCAGTAAAAACATCACATTAATTTCTAAATTGAACCTAGACAAACAGACAAAAAGAATTATTTTTTGACTTGTTCATATATGGTCAATTATCACATATTTTATTGAAATAATGCTGATTTTGCATTTGTAATAAAAGCATAATTTGAAGCATGTTATTTGCCCGCAGGGCAATAACATCATACAAGGGTAGATAACATGTTATCTGCCCTCACGCGAGCCTTATTGACGTCACTTCCACTCATCCGTAAATAATTGTCTGATCATTATTTACGGTAAACAAACCATGTGCATAAATGTTCTTAGCAGCTTCCAATAGGGACTTATAAAATCTATTTGTAGATCTAAGAAAAGCACAGAAACTGAAGTTGCATTCATTTGTTAGACTTTATACTAAAAGTGAAAGAAATAATTTACTAGCTGTAGCACTGTGAATGTGCACTTTATATTCATTCGCCACATTAGTGTTGTTCAAAACCTCACAGACTTGCTTGAAGACAGAAAAATTGAATTCAGCCTTAAAATTATTTCTTGGCAGTGGCAAAATATGTGATAAATAGATTAATAGGCCTTGTTATCAGCCCTTGACTGATATCGTCCTCGGGGCCGATATCAAGGTCTTCGGCTGATAACAAGGGCAATATGAAAAAGGCCATGTATTAATCTATCATTATCACCTTAAATGTATCTGTGTAATACTTCATATCTAGAAGATGGAAAACTGTTAACCAAGTGATAATAATCAACTAAATGCGAAATCTCTACAAATGTTTCCATGGTTGCATCATGTGTATATTTATATGGATGGGTAAATATCTAGGTATTTATGGAAGGGAATTACCGCCATAATGATAACGATATATTCTTGTTGTATTATTACTATTCTTATTCCTATTATTGTAATTGTCAGCTGTATTATGATAAATCTTATTTTCTAATTTCATAAACATCTAATTTCTATTTTATATTATTAAATTTCTAAATTGTTACAGGCCGATTATTAATTTTTTATTGTAACTTTTCTACTTTCATGCATAAATTTTTAAATTTTATTTTCCAAAATTATACTTTTAAACTTTACAACCTCAAGCTTGTCAAATCCTGAAATGAAAAAGATCAAATATCCCGTTTCCATAAAAAATACACGAATTAGAATTTAGAACTTAGAACTTAGACGAATAGCAATCAGCATATTGGAATTTAGAACTTACGAATTGGAATTTAGACGAATGCGAGTTAGCATAATTGAGTTGGCATAATTTAATGTCACATTATGACGATCAGTGGCGCTGTCGTCTGTACAATGAATCTCCCTCATCATGTGACCTTGTTTACGACAACTAGAACGATAGCTGAGGGTCTTAAAGAGGGGGTATGAGAACGAACAACGTGAAATAAAAACATTTTCGCTGAAATCGAATCACGAATAATAAGCAACGTTCTAAGGAAAAGAAAACGGACATATACAATTTTTTTTTTTAATATTCACTTCTTTATTAAATTGAATATTGATGGAACTGATTAGCCTATATCAGAATTTCCCGTATCTTCAATACCGTAACACGTAAAATAACGAATCGCGGGCAATAAAAAGAACTGGAAACGCCCAAAGATCGAAAACACGAGAAATGAAATGGGGAAAACGCAGCACGATAAACACGCTGCACGTTACCTCCCTCATAACTCTGGGGCCGTCAGATTTACGGCTGTGGTTCACTGTTTACCCAGTAAGTTTTAAAAGAAATATTGGATGGACACTGGTGGATTTAGAGAAGTGGAAGGGCCCGCCCCTTTTTAGCCGAGACCATATATTATGTATAAAAGTCCCATAAAATTATCCCGGGTCTCCTGTTGTCTTCGGGGCCTGTATACGATATTTATTGTGGGTAGGCCTACTCACAATAACTATCGTATTTTACAGGCCCTATGCTTTTTCACTAAAGAATTGTCAGATGCCGTGACCCGGATCCGACACTGATCACAGGGCTCGTATCAATATAGTCTTTCGATCACCAATCATTACTGGTTGATACGAGGGAAGGGGAGGCTTTTCATAAAACTTTTCATATTGAATCCTTGAAGTCCTCAGTGGGTGATGTGAAGCCCCCGGAATTTCCTGGATTTTCTGAGATAAATTTTAGCATAAAAATAAAAGTTTTATGCCCCCTGACAAAAAATTGGGGGTGGGGTGGGTGTATATGCCGCTTTGTTCGTCCGTCTGTCTGTCTGACCCAAAGCAAATCGTTTCCAGATGATTACTCAAGTTTCCTTTAACCAATCATTCTGATATTTGAACACAACGTTACTGGCTTATATTAAAATACAGGTCAAGTTCTATTATGGGAGGAGCAAGGATCCCAAAATTTAAACCTCACCCCTGTTTTCTCATAGCATTTTTATAACAGAAATTGACCTGTGTTTTTTTATAAGTAACATTGTGTTCAAATATCAGAAGGATTGGTCAAAGGAAACTTGAATAATCATCTGGAAATGGGACAGACAGACAGACGGACGAACAAAGCGGCATATCCCCCCCCACACCCATTTTTTTTTGTCAAAATTTATCTCAGAAAATCCAGGAAATTCCGGGGGCTTCACATCTTGGATATCCAAAACGGCTTCGCCCTGGACCAACTGAGGACTTCAAGGATTCAATATGAAAAGTTTTATGGAGAGCCCCCTCCCCTTTCCCCAGTATCAACCAGTAATGATTGGCGATCGAAAGACTATATTGGTACGAACCCCTGTGATCAGTGTCAGATCTAGGTTTTCGAAACGTTGGGACACGGCATCTGACAATTTTTAGTGAAAAAGCGTAGGGCCTGTAAAATACGATAGTTATTGTGAGTAGGCCTGCCCACAGTTAATATCGTATACAGACCCCGAAGACAACAGGAGACCCGGGATAATTTAATGTGACTTTTATACATAATTTTATATATGGTCTCGGCTTAAAAGGGGCGGGCCTTTCCTCTTCTCTAAATCCACCAGTGTCCATCCAATATTTCTTTTAAAACTTACCTTGTGTAAACAGTCAACCGCAGCGCACCAGTTATGAGGGAGGTAACGTACAGCGTGTTTGAAACTTTTTTATTTATCGTGCTGCGTTTTCCCCCATTTTATTTCTCGTGTTTTCGGTCTTTGTGCGTTTCCAGTTCTTTTTATTGGCCGTGATTCCTTATTTTACGTGTTACGGTATTGAAGATACGGAAAATTTTGATATACGTTAATTTTAGAAATACATATGTAAATTATATCAATATTTAGTACCATCATTATTCAGTGTAATTAAGAAGTGAATATTATCTAAAACAATGTATATGTCCCCTTTCTTTTCCTCAGAACGTTGCTTATTATTCGTGATTAGGTTTCAGCGAAGATGTTTTATTTCACGTTGTCCTTTCTCATACCCCCTCTTTAGGACCCTCATATATCGTTCTACGTAAACAAGGTCACGTGATGGGGGAGATTCATCAGACGACAGTGCCACTGATCGTCATAATGTGACATTAAATTATGCTAACTCGCATTCGTCTAAGTTCTAAGTTCTAAGTTCTAAATTCCAATATGCTGATTGCTATTCGTCTAAGTTCTAAGATCTTATTCATGTATTTTTATGGAAACAGGATATTTGATTTTTATCATTTCAGGAGTTTGACAAGCTTGAAGGTGTAAAGTTTACAGGTACAATTTTGGAAAATAAAATTAAAAAATTTAGGCATGAAAGTAGAAAAGTTACAATAAAAAATTAATAATCGGCCTGTAACAATTTAGAAATTTAATAATATAAAATAGAAATTAGATGTTTATGAAATTAGAAAATAAGATTTATCATAATACAGCTGACAATTACAATAATAGGAATAAGAATATGAATAATACAACAAGAATATATCGTTATCATTATGGCGGTAATTCCCTTCCATAGGTATTCGCATTTCAAGATTAGTTATACTACATTTATGAATCATAAAATTATCATTTAGGTGCTTCTCTTGTCTTTTATTGAACATGCTGAGATCGTTTATACTTAGCTGTTTAATTGATTGACCACCCTCTGATACACTAAGGTAATATTTATATTATTAAAATTTTTATTAGGTAATTTTATTAATCATGAAAATAAATATGCATGCTTTCCAACACCTTTAACAGGTGTTTAAAATCATAATATCATAAAATTCCCAATCAGCAAAGTTTGTGTTGTCACTTGTGGTTTAACATCAACAAACACATGTGGAACAGGGAACAATCGATGTTTAATTAGGCTTGCCATCAAAATAAAGGTCATTTCAGATGAAAGTTAACTGTCATTAAAACTTTATTTAATCACAAATACTTTTCAGGTTGTTTTTTTTTTCAAATAGTAATGAATAAAAAACAATCATGTATGTTTAAAAATAATAACATACTTGGTTGGTTTGATGATGCATGTACATTTTTACTACACCGATATTGGGCTTGTAAAGCCTTGTTCAGTCAAGCAAAAGTAGTCAAGACATTTGACCAAATGTACAGTAAAAATTTATGTTGCATCTTTTACATGCAATTTTTGCATTCAACAGAACATTATTTACATGAAGGCTTTACATCTTTCCAGTAGTCATTGCTTGCCATCTCATTCATTAAGTGCTTTTCTTATCTCCATACCTGTACCAGAAGGTACTCTCCATATATATTTATACACATCCCCATCCAGAACAGCATCTATTTTATACGGTCTAGAACAGGATAATTCCCGGCATATTTTAACAACTGTCATCTTTAACAGTTTAACAATATGCCAAACTATCTTATTTCTATTTTGTTTTAACTTGTACCAGGGACATTCTATACCAACATTAGTATAGACTGTCCCTGCTTGAACTGGTCAGGACCAGCTGCCATGCCGATTCAGATTGTTCCAATTGGAACTACTCGGCCTTTCTGGTTGCACGAAGAATGTTATTGTACTGCGTAGCGAGAATGGCCGAGTAGTTACAATTGAGCATCTGTCTGTTCTTATGTTTTAATTGGATTGTCATATTTAGTTTTAGTTGCTCACCAATCAATCGTTTCTCTGCCTCTTCCATGACTCTATTTATTTATGTTTAAGTCCGGGGTTTAGTGCGATCTAACTAAAATAAGAATTCCAATTTCACTTTTTTAAAATCTGACTTCGGTTATAAAAGTTGTGATTTCAAAAAGATTAGATTGGGATTAGTGTATCAGTAATTTGACGTGTCTATTTGGATTGCAACAGATTGTTAACATGTCGAAACTCCATATAAGAGAGTTACAATCAGTATTTCTGAACATCGCTATATATCTGAATGTTGTTCAGCATTTGAATAAAATAAAAATATCAATGACTTTATAGATACAGTTCCTTGCTGGCTGGACTTTCTTATATATGTATATACTTATCAAAGGTACCAGGTTTATTTGTTATCTACGTTTCGGGTGCGTCTCGTCTCTACAAACATCATCAGTGATGCTTGTATCAAAATAAGTGTATGGCCAAAGAATGTACAAAGTTGAAGACCCAAAATTCCAAAAAATTATGCTAAAATTGAAATATGGCTACGGTATTTTGAAATTAGAAATCCTTAGTATTTCGAATAATTATTCAAAGTTTTTCTAACAGTAAATTTATAAATAATACAATTTAATTTATAATTCACTACTGGGCTGGTGGCATTATAGCGTTTTAGTTTTAGTTTAGTTAAAATTAATTTAAGCTGCTGCATCAAACTGATATTTCGTCCTTTTGATATATTGCCGCACCAATTTGATCGATAAAACTCAGTTGATCAAAAACTTGTTTTTATGGCATCCTTTAAAAGGAAGATTTAAATTCAGCTCCAAAATTTCTATTTTATTGAAATTAAAAATTTGAAAGTTTCAACACTCGGTTCTTAAATTTGATTAAAAAAAAGAAAATGTTCAGCCTCCAAAGAGCAAATGTTATGGAAAACAAAAATAATGTTATGGAAAATATACATTTGTCTTATTTATACCCCAGCTTTATAAGGGTTATCCTGTACGTGTAGTTTATATGTCTGTCCATCAGTCTGGCTGTCAATTCCATAAATAGTTTGTTGCTGTTTTTCAATGACTACATAACAAGGCTTCTTGAAATATTGTATAAAGGTTTAAATGAGTAAGCTAATTTTTACAAATAAAAGCCAAGTTGAAAATTTATGTTATTTCTTAAAAGAAATTAAAAATATTCAATCTTTCCTTAAATAACTAAAATCATTACAGTAAAGAACGTGCTTTTACAATTTTCAAAATGTGCATTCATCTCTCATACTAATGGAATTATCTACATGTATATGATTTTATTTTGTTTTCAAATTATTACTACTCACAAATCCCTGATAAAAATTTTTGAAGTATGAACAATTTGAATTTTGAATACAGAAAAATCAATCCAACATTTATAACTCACTTCATTTTGCTGCAAATAATATTTTTTTGTCATTGTTGTATTTAACATGTTTACATGAAATTTAATATATTTGTCATCATTGTTCGTTTTTTTATAATATTTTTCGTGCTCTTAGTGACGGTTTGCATTTAAATATATTAATAATGTAAACTTGATGGTTGAATATGGAATTAAACATGTATAACAGAAATGAGTTTTATTTTTTGAAATCGAGTTAAAAACAACAGTTTGGATACGGAAAATTGACACAAGTATGTGTTTTGCTTACATTAATGAATTGTTTGGTGACAGGGTATATATTTCTGAACTAGTCTAGAACATATAGGTCTGTCTAGAACAAGGTATACATTTTCTGAGCGTGTCAAGAACAGGTTATACATTTTCTGAGTGTGTCTAGAATAGGGTATGTTTTTCAATATTTCTGTTTAGAACAGGGTATGATTTGGCAAGTGCTGTGGGCACAGTTTTACCCGAAAGGATAGTCAGTAACCCCGCCCCCCCCCCCCCCCCCCCCCGGACTCATCCTGATGACAAGGACAACACTCACTTGAAAAATTTTTTAAAAATTGTGGGGAAGGAGACAATAAAATTTAGTCAGTATCACTGAGTTGGTCATAGGATTAGGGAAACAATCAATGTTTTAATTTATGAAAAATCATTTAAATAAGTGAAGACCTACATGTACATGACAAAGTGTGTTTCAACCAGAGTTACATGTATGACAACAGACTGTACATCTATCTGTTCTATGCCTGAAATTATCTCATATTTTGATTAAAAGGAAACATACCTTTCTAGGAGGCGATTTCTTGTCAGACATATCCAGAAATGGCAACACAGTGTACTGTAGTGACGGCATGCAGAAAGTTGTTTTTTTCTAGTAAATGTTAAGTATTGATACATTGATATTGTAGAAGTAAGTCTTTATAAATCTTTCCTTTGGTTAGGATACTTTTCATCTGAAACAAATAAATAATTTCTATTATAAACAATCTTTATTAATTATTAATAATGAAAGTGCAAACTAAATCACTGGAAAAAGTAAAAATTTATATACATGTACATACATGTACTATTTAGCAAATAATTCATTGCACTGAGGGTCATATGGCAGAATATGGACAGGTTGGATCGGCTGGAAAAAAAATTATGTGGACCGAGCGTAGCATAGCTGAGGTGCATAATTTTTTTGGGCAACCCGACCATATACTGCCATTCGACCCTCAGTCCAATGAACTACATATATTAGCTATATTATACTTATTTCAATGCGCAAACGTTCCAAATCTTATAATTAAGCTCCGCCTACCAGTCCATATAAAAATTAAGCCCCGTCCATCGGTCCATATAACATTATATGAATCGCTTTCTTTAATACAGACAAATAGAAAAACATAATCTTGAAAGTATAACATATAGTTTATAGTAAATAATAACATATCAAGCTAAATATAAACCAGAGAATGTTTCTGTAAGACATGGGACGTCCCATCCCCATGCCATCTATTATTTACATATATGAGGGAAAGTTATTTGAGAATCATTTTAAATAAATTAGATATACATTGTACATGTTGTATGAAAATGAGATATCATATTTAAAGCCACATTACCCAAACTTTGAACATTTTCACTGTTATATACATGTGTTAAATGCAGAAACTAACCTGTGTACTAAACAATCGAAATTTAATATTTTTAGCACTTTCCAAAAATTCAAAAAGCAAATCACCATACAACTCTACAATTATAATTTATGCAGAGTTGTTTACAGAAGTATATTGGTTGGCTAATAAACAAACTCATGATCAATGGTAATTTTTTCTTCTTCTTGTAAATTGAAGTCTTGTTCAATTTAAAGAAATCTACATGTATGCAATGTTTATTTTACTGCAAAAATAATCATGTACATGTAAACAAAGTTTTAAATATAGCATACATGTATTTACCTTGAAATTATCCATATACATATATAAGAAGCTGGTTAAAAGGTCAAACAACTCAATGGTATTTGTAGAAATTTTTACTTTTAGAGTCAGAATGGAAATTCCAGTACAAGTTTTTCACAAGGGCTATAGACCTTTATACATTGTACATTTATCTATATATTTAGCATTGTCTGTCTTTATGATTGGTAGTATGGGAATAGAATCTCATAATCGTAAAAACGAATGGGAATGAGTAAAGTTTGTCAGCATCTGCCACTTGTCCGGCAGAGAGGTCATAACAGCATGTGTTACTGTAGACGCATTCGCATATATTAATCAAATTAGCTATAAATTGTGAATAAAGTACTATTACATGCAACGAGAATACGAACTAGGCCATTTATTTTTAACTAGTTGGTTTACGGATCTGCCGACCCTATTTTACCGATTTGAAGAAAAAAAAATAAAATTGAAAAGTTTGGTTTTTTATTACTGCCGATCCTCTTAAATCAGCTACATGTATACCAAGAATAAAAATTAATCGAAATAGTTTTTGCATCAAAATTTCATAAAAGATTATAATCCAGTTCATCAAAAAATAGATTATTCATCAATAAAATAATTGTAAACAAGATCCAAAAATAAAATCTATTTATAGCTGTTAGTTGATGTCAATTTCCAAAACAAGTTTTATGAAATGAATTTCCTAATATAATCCATGCTTAAAAAGGGAATGGCAGATGATTAAGGTAAAGACAGCAAAAGTCTTAAACTGATCATTTGCAACCTTTCTATATTTGACAATATAACCAAGATTGTTCAAATTCAGTCTTCATTGTACATGATTGTCCCTCTTTTTTTTCTTTTTTTTTTGCAGACCGTCCAACCCTATTTTTAAAAGAAAAAATCTGTAAACCATTTAATTAAAAATAAATGGCCTAATCATTATACCCATGACAAGACCTAGTGAATGCACAATTGGTATTGTTCGAGGGGATAATTTACTATTCCCGGAAGATATATCATAAAAAATTCTCCGATAATATTTTACACTGTATACTAAATTGTATTGATCTAACTTTTTTATTTTTTGTCCGAGTTTTATAGGGCTTGTTTATTATGTTCCTTGCTGCGTAAAAGAAAAAAAATCACTTTTATCCGTCTTTGTCTATATCTGTTATCTTTTTGAGATATAAGGTGACACGCTAATTTAATTCTACATCGGATTTGATGAATTTTTAAAAGATTATTCTTCACGAAAAAGCCAACAAAAGTTACTGCAGAAATTTTTTTGAATCTATCACCATTTATAAAATAAATGGGTCAAAGGGGCAAATATAAGTTAATTGATGCTTATCCCATATCCCAGGGCTCACCAAACTGGGCGATTAGGGCGATTAAGTCGCCTAATGCTCGCCAATGTCGCCCTGTCATCGGCTCCAGAGCGACAAATGAGTCGCCCTGTGTTTTTAAGTAAGGCGCCTCCGAACAACGTATGTAATCAGCTGCGTCTGAAGACCGTTATTTTCATTAGAAATCTCGAGCCACCATTTTGCCGCCATTTTTTGTTTTCTTGGAAATCAAAGGGGAAGGGGAAAGAAACGGCAAAAAGTAAGCTAGAAAAAGGCGGCAATCGGAATTCTCGTGGTTTTTCATTGGTCACGGTGTTTTTTACCGACCAGTAACAATATGTAGACCTTATTTAAAAATAAATTTAGCGGATTTTGACATATCTATGCACAAATGAAAATTTTGTCAATACATTTATTGATTATTAAGGTGTTCAAGCAATGTGAATGGAAGGATTTTAAGAGTATGTTTGAGAAAAAATATTAGTAAAGATTATAGATAAATAAATATTAAAAAATAAAATGGCAATAATAAATAAGTTGTGTCAAAAGGTACAAATATTTTTGCTCATATCTGTAACAGAAACTTTCTTCTAAGTTTGGAGCACCACTGCATAATTTCATTTTTTTTTAATTTCAAATTATATTCGTCAGTATTTTAAGGCAGCACATGATTTTAATTAAACTTTAACAATAGTACAATAGGCCTACCATGGTAAAAATCATGCAGCAATGTACGTTAAAAAAGTGATGATGAGTCCTGGAACTGGGACTCATCATTCTGAAAAATGATGAGTCCCAGGACTCACCATGAAAAATTCTTGGTGAGAATCCTGCTTAGTCATATATTTATTATGTCTGTTATGCTGGATTCAAATATCAAATAAATAAAATATGAAAATCAGAAATTGAGTTTTATTCATTTCAAATATAAATTAATCAGTTTATTACAAGACATCATCATGGCTGTAGAGGAAACCTGCAAAAATAGTAAAAAAGTATTAAACATCTCTAAGTATACAAATCAAATGTACATCAGACAAACTCACAATCTCTGACAAAGGATATTGATTAAATGCACATGACACAAAATCTCAGATTATGACTAAAATAGAAGGATATGGAGTAAATGTAGATAAAATCTCAAACAATACAGGATAAAACACAATAAAGGAATGTACAGTATACATTATAAGACACAAAATAACAGGTATTTACTCGACAGGCGACGAATTGGGGGAATAAAACAGTCTCCCTGGTGGATTTGGAAGTCTCCCTGTCATGCCCAGAAGTCTCCCTGTTGCTACCATGAGGGAGACTGAGTCTCCCTGTTATTTTCAAGTGTGGTGAGCCCTGATATCCTTACATTTTTATATGTATATTGAATTTTGCCTACCCTTACCAAATGAATGAAAATGAAAGAAAAATCCTGCTGTTATTAACTCCAGTGGGTAAAAAGTCAACATGGTCACTTACTGAGAGAAGAAATTTTGTTCAGGATGATATCTATCAAAAGATGACACTGATTTCGTTCTGCAATTTCGCGGGTGCTTTACAGCATAATTTTTAAAACTGTAAACCTGTCCATCTCAAATTTAGATGTAAATACATGCATATTTTTGTTAACCCGTTAAATGCATTTTTGCTCATTGCCAGGAATAATGAGTGCCCAGTTTTTTTTATAGGTGTTCTTGTGTTTTTTATAGGTGTTCTTGTGTTAAAAAGAAATTAAGAGTTGACTTTATAGATAGAGCAACTCAAATATTTTTTATTATTAACATGATTAATGTGGCGTTTTATCTTTAAATTTAATGATTTTATTTTCTGTCCTTACACACATCATATTGTATATATAACATAATATTTATACAAGGAAGATATCAATGTATCAGACATAATATGTAATAATAGATATTATTTTATTTGCTTGGTCATAAGTTAAAAAACAATTCTTGTTGTGTTGCAAGTTTATCTTTTGTTTGTTTAATTGGGGTTTTAAGCCGTTTTCAGCACATTTGGCTATTTCGTCAAACAAAGTTTTAAATGAACGTGCCCTCATAGATTTCAGCTTGTCCAGTGGAAATGTGTTAAAACCAGACCTGTTTACCCCATTTAAGCCAGTAGTGTAGTTTATACATTTAGAAAGTGTAGTTTTCAATATTTAGGTGTAGTTATATATGATATATGTTTTCTTCCTAAATTTTATTAAGTCATTCTCTTGTAAATCCAAAGATACAACCATGGACTGTCCTTGGTCCAAACATCAAAAAATTTATGTTCTCTGACCTCTTGCTCGTATTTGCGTTTTGAATTATGTCTGGCATCACAATATGTAACTAATTGAAAACTTTCGGCATCGCACCATGTGTCAAACTTGACAGTCAACGATCACCAGAGCGTTTGTAATACATACTTATATATTCATTATCAAGCGCGTAAAAGACAAAGACTCCGTTTTGCGTTCGGATAACTACCTTTAGACACAAAATTTTTTTACTGTAACATCTTTGAAAGCGTAGAAATGACCTATTTGGGCGTAGAGCGTAATTTGAGTACAAAAAATCGTAGAAACTACGCCAAAATCGTAGTGGTAAACAGGTCTGTAAAACTTACTGAAAACTTCACTTAGAAAATGTAAGTTTGCCTCTGAATTTAAATATATATTGAATTTGTTTGTTTATATGATTTTTAATGTCTTTCTGAGTTTTCAACATACATGTAATGCATTATAATGATTAATAGTATAAAAAAAATATTGCTTTTTATTTCATTTATCAATCACCACTACGTATCCTGTCCCACAAGTCACAAAACTCTTGGAGAGTATCTTTTGCATGTGTATTTCTTCACTATATTAATAAAATTTTTGTTAAAAGAGAGTGTCAACTGTCTTCAATTTCCTCTTAAAATGCATTCTTGAAAAAAAACATCTTTGAATTTATAACGGCCTTTTTTACAATTGATAGGGTCGACAAAGATATTTTATTTTACAAATGTCTTGAATAAATAAAGAAGAGATTTAAATATAAAAACCAGAGGCTCCATGGAGCCTGAATCGCTCACCTGGATTTTAGCTGACCACAACTGACAATGCACTTCTAGATAATATTTGTAAGGAATTTTTCTACACTGACCAGCACTTCTAGAAAAGATATGAAAGAATTATTGCAAGGTCCAAGCTGTGGCAGCTATCTTGGATTCCGATCAGCACGAAAACATCATTTTTGTAGCCGACAATTATCCAAGGATCTTAATGCAACAAAAAAATTTCAATTGGCTTAGTATTTTCTGACAAGAAGACCTTTCTACAAATTTCCCCATAGTGTCCAATGTAAATCTAATCCATCTGTGGTGGCCATCTTGAATTTCCAATCGGCACAAAAAACTTAATTTTGTAGAGGTTCATCCAATGCTTGTTCATACATAAAAATAATTTAATTGGCTTGGTACTTTCTAACACGAAGACCTTTGTACAAATTTCCAACAAGGTTCAATGTTAAACCAAGTCTGGCTGTGGTGGCCATATTGAATTTCCAATCGGCACTTAAAACATACATTTTGTAGTGGTCTATCAATTGATCATTCACACATCAAAAACATTTCAATTGCCTTGGTAGTTTCTGACAATAAGACCTTTGTACAAATTTCCCCATAGGGTCTAATGTTAAACAAAGTCCTTCTGTGACAGTCGTCTTGAATTTTCTGATCGCCACAAAAAACATTACATGTATTTTGTAGAGGTTCATCGATGGACCATTCATGCAACAAATCAATTCAATTGGCTCAGACATTTCTGACAAGAAGAGCTTTAAAGATAAGTCCAATCAGAATGAATTATCTGCCCCTGTTAGCCACGTTGAATATCCAAGCGTCACACAGAAAACATGTGTTTCGTAGTGGTCTATCAAATGATCATTTACACATCAAAAACATTTCAATTGGCTTGGTAGTTTCTGACAAGACCTTTGTACCATCTTGAATTTCTGATCGGCACAAAAAACATACCTTTTGTAGATGTTCATCCAATGCTTGTTCATACATAAAAACTTTTCAATTGGCTTGGTAAATTCTGACAAGACCTTTATACAAGTTTTCCCATAGGGTCCAATGTTAAACTAAGTCTGGCTGTGGCGGCCATCTTGAATTTCCAATTGGCACAAAAAAACATAAGGGTCATTCATGTAACAAATCAATTCAATTCGCTCAGTAGTTTCTGACAAGAAGAGATTTCAAGATAAGTCCAATCAGAATGAATTATCTGCCCCTGGTAGCCATGTTGAATATCCAATCGGCACAAAAACAACTTTTGTACAGAACCAACCAATTAACATTCCTGCAAAGTTTGGTTCAATTTGGACTGGTGGTTTCAGAGAAGAAGATGAAAATGGGAAATGTGGACAGACGCAAAGTGATGGCAAAAGCTCACATGGCCTTTTAGGCCAGGTGAGCTAATAATATGTCTGACAATAGAAAAAACAGAAATGATGAGGTGATTATTTTTCACGAAAAAATGAGTTAATCTTAGAAATAGCAAAACAGTTGTCACAATTTTATCAAATTTACATTGTTACTAAAGAGATATATTGTTTTTTTTCTATTAGAAGGGGTTAATATTTCATCCAATCGGAAGAGGTTTAATACAATAAATGAGGACAAAGTTCAAAATATTGAAAAATCCAATAATGCAACGGATATTTATTAAAACTTACTATAGTCCATTAAAAACTCAAGTTGTCAAGGAGTTTGATGCTTTCCTTTTATCAATCAAGTGCCCTACTGGCCAAAGTAAATGTTTATCTTCCAGACTGTTACCCCATAGATATAGTCAGGTTGAAGTCTTTGGTTCAGGGGTAACAGAAGGGGGTCTCATGTTACAATCTTATTCAATTTCACAATGGTCTTTAAGTTAAATAGTCATTATACATAAATTTATGCCAGGCACAATCTCAACATCAAAATACTTTATAGCTGTTCTGGTCTATTTGTTAAGGATTTCTCCTACATTTGAAATCGTTTTCTGTTTAAAGAAAAAGCGTGATTGATCATTTTCAGTTGTCTCGAAATCTCTTTCAGGCATGTTACAGATATTATGGAATGTAAATGTCTATAAACTAAAGTTTTTAATGTTCTTTTTCCGTCCTGTCCTTAGACAAAACTCGCTGCTATCGAGAAAGAATCGTGGAGAAAGTACTGAGGTACCAACCAGAGGCAAATTTTTCACTTGCCCGAACGGAAAGTCCAGGCAGTGATTTACTTGCCCTTCGGGATTTCAACTTTGTAGGGCAAGCACTTATTTCTAACACTGCTCCAGTGAATTTTCTTGATTCTAATTGGGTACAATAGGTCTAAATGCTTCGTTGTTCTTTAAAATGTAATTTAATTCTTTTTCATTTATATCATTTTATTAGAGGAAAAAAATTATATACAAGACAAGTTAAAACCCTTACACTACAGTCTCTAGGTACTCCATATGGCTATATGAAATGCCTTGGTTCTGGAGACCAACTGTTTTTTTAAACAAAACTGAAGTGCCCTTGTGCCAATGTTTCTTGTTACCCAACGACTCTGGCTACTGTAGTACTGACACTAGTCACTAGTCTAGACCCATGCATGCATCTGCGAGTTTTGAGATTGTTGGTGTACCCCTGACTTATATAAACCAGCGACTGTTTTGCTATTTTATCATTTTCAATAACTGTTATGACTCTAAAAACAAAGGGAACACATAATTGAAAATTCTCTGTAGGCATCATGATCAACCAAATGAAAACAATGGGGAGAGCGTGGGAAGACGACGACAAATTTTGCCGATTACCAGTCGCTTTTCGCAAAGACTGGCTAATAATTAACAAAACTGCCGATGACCCCAACTGCAAAATTTACGGTAGATTACGAATATGTTGTCATATTGCTTGTCAGATGCACTGTTTTGGGTATTATTGGCATTTTCGAGGGGTACTCACCTTTGGAGGTCGTGTTTCTTTAATTCTACGCGGGCATTACCTTCTTTATGATTGGATGAATTTCCAGCTAAAATGTAAAAACCAATATGATTGGTCGATTTATTCCTTCTCGTCCTTTCGAGACAAGAAAGAATAAATATTTAGTGTTATAAAAAAGCACTTATTAAATTTTTAATCATTATTTTATCATGTAGTTCAATATTTTCAATTGAATTCAGTTTTAAGCACAATAAAAGTTACATTTCGTTCTAGTGGAAAACATGGCCGAAGGTCAACATGCCAAACCCAACGCTTTTTTGGTTTCTTTAATTTTAAATGCTGCTGGAAATGTTACACGCATTTGAATTTGCAGGTATTGTCTGTGTTCTGAATAATGATATGTTAGCGTTAATTCTGTAATTTGGCAGTATTTCCACAGGTACCTTTGGTAGAAAAACAATACATTTTTGACTTTTATATCGCCCGCGCGGTTTATATAAGTCAGGGGGTACCTCGAATCACCGAAAACCTCCCGGAAACACCGAAAACCTCCCGTAAAAACCGAAAACCTGATATAATATTACCTAAACCTCATCAAATGTTGCGAAAACCACATCCATTCGATCGGTATGACAATTTTACATCCAGAAAACATAATTTTATTAATATTGTATAAGAAATGTGACTTTTATGCATGATTTTCTAAACATAGTGCATTCTATATTAAATCAAAATGGCTGATCGAAAACCTCCCGAAACACCGAAAACCTGATATAATATTACCTAAACCTCATCAAATGTTGCGAAAACCACATCCATTCGATCGGTATGCCAGTTTTACATCCAGAAAACATAATTTTATTAATATTGTATAAGAAATGTGACTTTTATGCATGATTTTCTAAACATAGTGCATTCTATATTAAATCAAAATGGCTGATCGAAAACCTCCCGAAACACCGAAAACCTGATATAATATTACCTAAACCTCATCAAATGTTGTGAAAACCACATGCATTCGACAGGTATGACAATTTTACATCTAGAAAACATAATTTTATTGATATTTTTTAAGAATTAAGACGTTTATGAATGATTTTCTCAGACATAGTGCATTTCATATTAGCTGTAATTCAATATGGCGGACGGACAGATCGATTAAATGCCCTAAGGTAAAGTACAATACACTATGTGTATACCTTGAATAAATTAACTTTATTGCCGATTTTGTTCATGTTGGACAACCATTATTTACAATTATCACTACACTAATAATGTAAATAATGGAAGAGCCCTCACGCCAAGTTAAGGCCATGAACGATGTGAGGGTAGAATCCCCCTATCCCAGACCTTTATTTGGGCTGTTAAGTTTTTCTTTAAAGTATATACATATACATTTATTTTGATAATAGTATGAATTTAAAAGTTATTTATTTTTATATTGAGATATCCTGCACAAGGCACGGGCATATCTGTAATAGTCCGCGAAAAAGTTATTTATTTTCAAAATAAAAAAGAAAGTTAAAACTAGTAATATATCCTGCACAAGGCACGGGCATATCTGTAATAGTCCGCGAAAAAGTTATTTATTTTTATATTTTAAAAAGATAAGTTAAAACTACTGAGATATCCTGCACAAAAAGGCACGGGCATATCTGTAATAATACACTATTAATCATGCTTAATTAATCACTATTAATTATAAGACATTTCTTAACATAATAAAAGTATTCACTTTGAAGAAATAAATTAATATTAATAATTAATAAATTAATTAAGGTGTTCTAAGCGTGACCAACCATACAGATAGAAGTATGTAAGTATATTTTAATATATATATTTTTTTAATCCAGATTTCTTTCTTATATTTTTGGTGAAGGATTATCAATTTAGTAACGCATTATTGATTTGTTTTTATTACAGGTCAAACAGATAGAAATGGACAGCAATAGAAGTGTGACCATCCCAATTAACAAACGTGTCAGAAATCAAGGAACTGTACAATACACAATATAATCGATGATAAATGTCAGAAGTTGAAAAAATTACTGCTGTTTTGTTTATATAAAAAAAACTAAAATAATAGCTTATTTGTAATTTGTTTTACATGTATCTTGCCTTAGTATGCCACAAAATATTGCATTTAACCAAGAAGCCTTAATTCAAATTCACACTTCCAATTAAAATTTATTTAGATCGTTTTCATCTAAGAAAAAATAATTTATACAATTAAAATTTAGTAAATTTAAATTAAAGAAAACATAAATCTCATATCCCCCCCATTTTATAAAAACCAAATTTTTGAGAATTTTTTTTTTCTAGTTATAATAAGTAACCATCTTTCATCTTTTTCTAAACAATTATGCTAATTGGGCTATAACCACAGTTATACAGTACAACTTTCTTTGTTTTTCTTTAATGTTTAATTGGCAATTAAAGTTGATTAAAACCATAGAGTACAAAGCCTGGGTTTATGATATACACAATAATTAATTTTAATGTACCTTCAGGCATTAATCGATACGTTGATCAGCCATTTTGATGTAATATAGAATGCACTATGTCTAAGAAAATCATTCATAAAAGTCTTATTTCTTAAACAATATTAATAAAATTATGTTTTCTAGATGTAAAATTGTCATACCAATCGAATGGATGTGGTTTTCGCAACATTTGATGAGGTTTAGGTAATATTATATCAGGTTTTCGGTGTTTCGGGAGGTTTTCGATCAGCCATTTTGATTTAATATAGAATGCACTATGTTTAGAAAATCATGCATAAAAGTCACATTTCTTATACAATATTAATAAAATTATGTTTTCTGGATGTAAAACTGGCATACCGATCGAATGGATGTGGTTTTCGCAACATTTGATGAGGTTTAGGTAATATTATATCAGGTTTTCGGTGTTTACGGGAGGTTTTCGGTATTTCCGGGAGGTTTTCGGTGATTCGATGTACCGTAAGTCAGGGGTACACCTGCATGGAGGATGCATGCGGTACTTCGAATTACCGAAAGTATCCTCAAAATTTGCCTAAACACCGTCAAAATATGCGAAAACATCGCTAAAATTGTGAAAATGATATTATTTCGTCGACATATGGTGTTTTGGAAAGTATTATATTAATGATCAAATGTGAGTTTTACAGTACATGTATTGTCATTGATGTCAACGTGCATTCCCATTGAATTTGAAACCAAAAGTGCTAGCAGTATAATCAGGAACATTAACTCTGCTACAGATTGGTAGTAGAATATGATGTTTCAGTCGGATTGCCAAGTCAATAATAGTGCCGTTTTTATTGACAGGGTCACATGACTTTTAAATTTGAAAATGGGTCATTTTTTGTAATGTCAATCACCTGCCGGTTTTTTTTTTGCTATAAATTATCATACATGTGATATCCCACGCATTGTTTTATATTCATCTTTTCCCACTCGCTTGGCTAGAGGTAATAATTAATAAAACATAAAAACTGTAGTGCCCTATACATCTAACTTCTAACGACAAGTTCTGTTTTGATAACTTTGGTTCATGTATATCAGAAACCAAAAGTAACAACTTAATTTCAGAACTGTTTTTACAAGACCGATGTACTTCTTTCTACAAATAAAACTAAATCCGAATTTTCAATACTCTCGCGGTTGTCTACAACTTTATAAAATGATCAAAGACACATTTGTGATGCATTATTTGTGGCTTTCGAATTTGATGTTTAACGAAACTAGCAGAGACCTTAACCTCTTATCAACAATTTCAAATAAAAATACCTAAAATTATTTTCTCAATCTCGCACTGAATTTCACTTGTAAATCCCTGGCCAAAGGACTATAGATTCATACAACATACAATAAAAAAATTAGATATAATAATATGAAAATAAAGCTAATTTCTAGTATTATCATTATTGTGCTACAGCATCATTTGTGTGAATCATATAAAATTATATTTGAATTCGATCTTATTTGTCCCAAATTTCAAATTTTCTTATCAACTGAACAACATTCCTCAGACAAATAAATCAATAAACAAATTACCCAGTTAATGCAATAAAATCTTATAAACGAATTACCCACATAAACAAGTGTAGCTTACATAAACAAAACATGCAAAACATTAAACAATAAAGCAACTAAAATTATGATGTCTGTACATAAACAGTATTCAATATAATTGTTCAATAATGGTAATGTCATTTAAAAAAAAATAAAATGTCACTTTTAAACATTCTTCGCATTTTATTATTTCGTACGTCAATGAATAGTGGCGAAACAATTTTCACACAGATATAAATGGGAATAGCGAAACAATTTTCACATATTCTGAATCTTCTCTACCATCAGACATTATTGTATCCAAACATTTGTAGACATAGTGGCGAAACAATTTTCATGAACGTGAATAGCGAAACAATTTTCACATACTCAAATTCTTCAACATCAGAACGTCAATGTAGCGAGACAAAACTCACACATATTATTGTATTAAAGGTGGTGGTTTTTATGAATGTGCTCGCTGGCTTTGCTTGTTCATTTATAAAAAATTTTCAATTGGCTTGGTAAATTCTGACAAGCAAATCATTCTCGGTGTTGCAGTGTTCCAGCCAGCCCAAAATAGAGGGATGCACCACCCCTCTGCCTTTTTGGTGCTCCCCTCTGCCCTTTTCATTTTAGAGGTGGAATTAAATGTAAAACAGCCAATTTATAATGACAAAAATAGATTTGTTGTATTAAACTTGTATAAGAGTTGGGGAAACAGTCTAAATAGGCTACAAAAGGACCTTAAATAACAATAATATGGTAATTCACATCAATTATTAATTTCATTTGTGCCCTTTTTGTACAGATGCGCCCTTCTGCCCTTGAATCCTAGCTGGAACACTGTGTTGGAAGGTTATGATAGGACTCGGCTTGAAGTTCATTCAGAGCAAGAGACTCGGGACTCAAACGTGAAAAATTATACTTATTGTAATGTTCTTGTTAGTATTGTAGCGTTTGTAAGGGCAAGAGATGGAAATATCTGCCTTACAGCCGATCTAACTGGTTATGATAGATCTAAACTGACAAGATATTATCTATTGGTAGCATAGACACGGTCAGAGGCACTGGCCATATTTTTGTGTATCAAAAATACCAAGATAGTTTAAGTAAACTATATATATTTTATTAACACAACAAAGTCAACAATATATTTCATTTCGAACATTCAAATAATATTAATATCCCCCAGAGCGTTAGAACTGTACGGGGACCCCCCAATAGTAATGGCACGGGACAGTTGTAAAAGTTGTAGTAAAAACGTTATTGACATGGGAACTAGGTCAAATACAGGTCAGGTCACTAAATAATAACAAAGGGGACATACGCAGTAAAAACTGGTATTTGTTTGCTACGATTGCAGGTGGTAACGCTCTGGTAAATTCTACAGGGTATAAAATGATAAAAGTCCATGGTATCGGGCTGCAATCTTGGGGTCCTAGCAGACGAAATTGGGGTTTATATACCCTTATGGGGTCCTCTAAATAATCTGATTGGCTAGAGGCCCCCTTCCATGGAAACTACAACTGTGCATGCGTATGTCGCAAAACGGAAGTAAACAAGGAATATGGCGGGTGATAAAGTTTGGAAATACGACGAAGGGAAAATCAGGGACAGGGGCTTAGCGGAGCTTACCCTTAACATTATATTAGCAAAGTTACAATCAATAACTCTTACGTAAATGAACAAGAAAGGTATGAAAGTGGGACAAGAAATATATAGGGCGAACATAAGCTTATAGGGCCTAACAGTAACAGGGTACGAAACGTGGGAAAACAGTGGGACGAACTCGTGCCTATTCCCTGGGCCGGGGTATACAATAATATACAATAAATATACACAATATAAATAACATCAACTCGATAATAACTTGTAATAATGTTCATCATGTAATATAAATGTCTCTCTCAAATCACGCACGCGGTAACAGTACTCATAAATAGCACAACGAACACGAGCAATATAAAATAGAAACAAGTAAAACAAAAGTGCTAGAGTACTGTAATGAAACAATAATAATTCATGCATATTATTTACAATATATGAGTCCTAGCCTTATCCTAACTTTGTTTCAGTATCAAAATGTAGACTCTGTTGTATCATTACAGGTGTAATAATCAGGATGACTCATTGTAACAATAGCGTGCCAATGCACACATACGTGAACAAGCAATAAAATATGGACCAACTATTTGCATTTTTGTAGCGTGGCTATTCACACATACAAAAGGTAATGAAGTTCAGGAAACATACCATATGGTGTTACAATTCGCACATGCAATAAAGTAGATAATAAAGTAAATGAGTCTGTTGCAAAATTTCAGGTCTTGTCTTTACCAGGGAATTTTTCCAAAACAAAATGATCATGAGGCCAAAATGAAAATATTGCTTTTTCCCCTCGCCCTGACTGACTCAGTGAAAACCCCACCGACAAAAGTTTTATTCCGTTTTTTTCGTAACATTTTTTTTTTTTATTTGCGGATCAATTTCGGAGTCAATCCCGGACGAGATTTGCGCTTTATTGTGACAGGAAGTTTTTTTATTTTTCATTGGATTCTATCTAAAATCAAAAAAGTTTCATGGTGCGGAAGTTCTTTACAGACCATTTTTTACAGACTATTGTATCCGATCAGTGGACATATACAAAGATACTACGTCTTTTATCAATAAAACTGAATACCTGATACTGCCTAAAGATGTTATTTTAGCATCGTTCCACATTACTAGTACTAGTATGAAACGAGTGGAAATCACTAGTGCGGTTAACAGATCATGGCCTAGATTAATGAAACATAGATTTGAGATAGCTTTACCACATAAGAAAATTATGCTTGACATAATTAAATTTATTCTTCAGAACAACGAATTCGAATTAAATAGTAGATGTATAGACAAAAAATAAGGGTACCAATGGTTGCTCCAATCTCTCCCAGTCTTACTAATTTACGTATGTTTGAAATAATAACACATATAATTGAATTGTACATACTTTTAGACAAAATAATCTTGCTGTCCATGTAACGAGACGACGGTTTCATTATATTTAACGGTAATAGAGGAATTGCGTAATTTTTTTGAAATAATGAAAACTGTTCATTCATTACTAAAGTTTACATGTAAAATATCAGACCATAGCTTGGAATTCATATTAACAGTATTTAAAGGGTATAGGTTTCTATATAATAAAGACATAATCTTTCGATCAATTTAATTGAGGTCTTGAGCTGGCATGTCGGGAACTCTTGGTAGTCCTTTGTTAATATATATTAATCGTTTTCATTTTGCTTAGTTTCTTCTGTTACCTTTTTTAACATCAGACTTCGACATCTTTTGAACTGAATTTTACTGTGTGTATCGCTGTGTTTGTTTATTCCACATCAGCTAGAGGTATAGGGGAAACCCACCGCATTTTTGCGCCTGTCCCAAGTCAGGAACCTCTAGCCTTTGTTATTCTTGTGTGTTTTTTTAAAATTTTGGTTCATTTGTGTATGTTACGGAGTTTGGGTGCCATCCATTTTGCTGAACTAGTAAGCATTTTTGTTTAGGGGCCAGCGGTATTTTCTCGCTGCATTGAAGACCATTGGTAGCCTTGAGCTCTTTGGTCGGGTTGTTGTCTCTTCGAAACATTCCCTGTTTCCATTCTCTTTTCTATTCAAAATACGCATACTTTAGATTTAACGTTATGTAGAAAACCTACGGAAAACTTTTGGTACTTACATAGCTCATCAGCACTCCCCTCTTTTGTGTTTGAAGGATTTATATTGGGAGAAATAACTAGATTGATTAGACTTACCAACAAAAAGACCTTCATATCTCAACTTGAAATATTTATTATAAATCTTATCAAAAGGTGTTATAAACGATGCAAAATTGAACCTTTAATAATGCGAAAAACTTAACCTTGACAGAGAAAGTACAATTCAATACAAAAAACAAATCCAAGATAAACACCCCACTTGTATTTACAGCAAAATATAACCCGACTCTTTAAGAAGCATTGGTATTATATCCAACATGATGAAGAGAGCAACAGAATCTTTAAAAGGCTGCTTATTATTGCATATAAAATACATAAAAATATAAAAGATTATCTCACATCAGTTACACTTAAATAAATTATCTATATAAAAGTAAAATTCTTTTAAATTAAATAAATGCAAGACAATTTTTAATGGAATGAGACCACCAGTGTTGTACTTCATTCCTCTTCAATGAAAATATAAAGTTTTGTGATTGGCAGCAACACGTTTTCATGTCGTCTTTATAAACAAAAGGCTTGAGGTGCCTGATGAGGATAGACCTTGGTTCATAAAACCTAAGCAGAAACACTGAACAACTACATGATGATTTTCTCGACTAAGTTTTGGCAAGTCTGACTAAGCAGGGAAGCAAACCTTATAGCATTACATGTAGGTCTTTTTCACAATGTTGGTCTTGGAAACTAAAAATAATATAAAATTCTGTTGAACAAAAAAAAAACTTTTGACCTACCTATCTACCCTCCTCTGAAATGTAGGGTCGGGATAGGGGAAACATATTTTTAGCTCACCTGACCCAAAGGGTCAAGTGAGCTTTTCTCATCACTTGGTGTCCATCATCCGTCGTCCGTCCTCGTCCGTTAACTTTTACAACAATCTTCTCCTCTGAAACTGCTGGGCCAAATTGAACCAAACTTGGCCACAAGCATCATTAAGGTATCTAGTTTTAAAAATGTGTCCGATGACCCTGCCTGCCAACCAACATGGCCGACATGGCTAAAAATAGAACATAGGGGTAAACTGCAGTTTTTGTTTTATATCTCAAAAACTAAAGCAATTAGAGCAAAACTGACTGGGGTAAAAATGTTCATCAGGTCAAGATCTACCTGTCATGAAAGTTTCAGACGAATCGGTCAACCCTTTGTTGGGTTATTGCCCCTGAATTGTTAATTTTAAGGAAATTTTGCAGTTTTAGGTTATTATCTTGAATATTATTATAGATAAAGACAAATTGTAAACAGAAAAAATGTTCAGCAAAGTAAGATCTACAAATAAGTCAAAATGACCAAAATTGTTGATTGACCCCTTATAGGAGTTTTTGCGCTTTAAACACGGCATCCAGCGTAAACTTTCCTTTAAAGATCTTTTCCTCTCACACCACTGGGCCAAATGAGACCAAACTTTGGTGGAATGGTCCTTGGGTGGCCCCCTTCCAAAATTGTCTGGCATCCCCGACTTCCAACCGAGATGGCTGCTGTTACTAAAAATAGAAAAAAAGGGGGTGACTTTGAAAAATCTTATATGAAACTACAAGTCCAGTTGCAACCAAAGTTGGCAGTAATAGTTCTAGAGGTTCTCTTTCAGAAATATGTCCAATGACCCGGACTGTTAACCAAGATGGCCGCTATAGCCGAACTTAGTTTAACATAGGGCCTTATGGGAAAATTCATTGAAAAATCTTCTCGTTTGAAACAACTAAGCCAATTAGAATTAGACTTGGTAGCAATGGTCCTTAGATGGTCCTCTTTCAGAATTTTGTGCGATGACCAAGACGGCAACCAAGATGGCTGCCACACCGGAACTTAGTTTAACATAGGGCCTTATGGAAAAATTCATTGAAAAATCCTCTTGTCTGAAACCACTTGACATATTGGAGCCAGACTTGGCAGCATTGGTCCTTAGGAGGTCCTCTTTCAGAATGTGTCAGATTTCGTGGACTGTGAACCAAGATGGCCACCACAGCAGATCTTAGTTTAACATAGGACCCTATGGGAAATTCACTCAAAAATCTTCTCGTCTGAAACCACTAAGCCAATTAGAATTAAGACTTGGTAGCAATGGTCCTTAGATGGTCCTTTTTCAGAATTTCCTGCGATGACCCAGACTGTCAACCAAGATGGCCACAACACCCAAACTTAGTTTAACATAGGACCCTACGGAAAAATTCATTGAAAAATCTTCTTGTCTGAAACCAATTGACATATTGGAGCCAGACTTGGCAGCATTGGTCCTTAGGAGGTCCTCTTTCAGAAATATGTCGATCACCCGGATTGTCAACCAAGATTGCTGCCACACCGAACTTTGTTAAATATTGGACCCTATAGGAAAATTCATTTAAAAATCTTCTAGTCTGAAACCACTTAGCCAGTTGGAACAAGACTTAGCAGAAATGGTCCTTAGATGGTTCTCTTTTAGAAATGTATCCCTTGACCTGGACTTAACCAAGATGACTGCCACAGCTGAAATTAGTTTAACATAGAATCCTATAGAAAAACCAGCCAAATTGACTGCAACACTTAAATTTTTAGGTCTGCTCAAGGTGAAAAATTAAATCCAGGTGAGCGATACAGGCTCTTGAGAGCCTCTAGTTAAATGTGGCCTGAGCAATAAATGTTACACAGTTTACAGGATTTCAATAACCACAATCGGGAAAGAATTTCAATAACCACAATCGGGAAAGTTCTGGATGTACGCCATCTAAATATCCACTAAAGGAGTAAGAACAAAAGGAATGTTGATTTTCCCCTGCTTACATTACTGCACAAGATCGTTTGATAAACTGAGAGAATGTACATGTAAGATACCATTAATATCCCAAATGTGTTTATTTAACAATTCTATCTGAGCATGAAGACAAACATCAGCTTCACGAAATTGTTCAGGGTTAGGGTGATTATGAAATACGTTCCACCAATATATAGATTAAACTGGAACTTCTACATAAGCAAGTTTAACATGTTCGAACATACGGACGAAAAAATAAATTTCCTTAAAAACTGAATAAATGTTATTAATGCTGTCATTGTTTGAATTTTTTATACGCCCGTCAAAATTTTGACAGGATGTATTATGGTATACAAATGTCCAGTGTCCGTCTGTCCGTCGTAAACATGTCACACCGTAACTTGAGAACAAATCCAAATTTCATGAAACTTAATATAGTTGTTTCTTATGATGGTCAAACAATCTGTATACTTTTTGGTGAAAATAAGATTAAAACTTTTTGAGTTACGGACTTTGTAACTAAAACAGGGGTGTGTTTTTTTCACATGTCGCACCGTATCTCAAAAACGATTTATGATTATTGCTTAAAACTTTACACACTTCTTAGTTATATTAATCTAAAGATCTGTATACTTTTTGGTGATGATTCAAAATTTTATAAATTTTAGAGTTATTGAGTTTTTTGTAAAAAAAAAAGGGATTAAATTATTATGGGGGGGGGGGGGGGCAATTCGCCACAGCATATTGTATTGCACAAAAAGCAAAAAATTTAATATAAATTCAAATCATATGACCAATTCTAAGTTCTTTGATTACAGTTATTCTGTATCAGAAACCTATTATGTGTCAAATATTTAATTACAATTCAAATTCAGACCGGGGCCTCGGTGGCCGAGTGGTCTAGGTAGTTCGTCATGACTACTACTGATCACTAGCCTGTCAACGCTGGGGTTGTGAGTTCGAATCTCACCTGTGGCGAGGTGTGTTCGACTCCGATCTTAATTGACAAGGATTGCCAATTTTCCTACCGAAGGTCGGTGGTTCTCTCCGGGTACTCCGGCTTCCTCCACCAATAAAAACTGGCCGGCGCGAAATGGCCAAAATGTGCTGAAAACGGCGTTAAACCCCAACTAAACAAACAAACAAACAAATTCAGACCTATATCAAGTGCGAATATTGTGTCCATTTTTGCCCCAATTGTTCAGGGTTGGAGCTCTGCGGTCGTATCCAGCTGCGCTCAGCAAAGCAATTTATTTGAAATTATATTCGTCAGTATTTTAAGGCAGCACACGATTTTAATGAAACTTTAACAATAGTACTATAGGCCTACCATGGTCAAAATCATGCAGAAATATACATTAAAAAAGTGGCGATGAGTCCTGGGACTCATCAAAATCAGCTGGGACTCACCATTCTGTGAAATGATGAGTCCCAGGACTCATGAAAAATTCTTAGTGAGAACCCTGGTCCCGCCTTATCTCAGAAACTATGATTATTGCATAAAACTTCACACACTTGTTAGTTATATTAATCTGAAGATCTGTATACTTTTTCGTGATGATTCTTTTATATACATAGAAAGTTGACAGATTTTCGCTTTGATATCTACAGGTAATATAAATTAAAGATTGCCTTCAGGGCTATTCCAGCAAAAAATGTATGGAGGGGTTGTAAGAATATATGTTTATTTATGCTTGAGGGGAATTCAAGAGGTGCATTAATCCTTTAAAAAAAATATGTATGGCTGGTATGATATAAAACATGTTGTGAGCAATTTTTTTTCTGTCTCTTATATAAACTTCCTATTGAGCAGGAATAAGGAATGAGTCAGGATATACATTGTACTTAGCATGACTTCCTGTACAACCCCCGTGTTATTACAAAAATATTATGTTTTTTTCACAAGACCACGGGCGTATCATGCGCATCATGCGCTCGTGGAGCAGCTGTTTATTAACGAAATATAACCATACTTGTCTTTCATCGTAAAATCATTTGCCCCAAGCCACAAAATATGGTGATGTGACGATATTCCCGTATAAGATCATCTAGGTTCTTTTGTAGAAGGTTGTATTGTTCTTCAGTAGTAGCTCCCGATTTATAGCACCATTTAAAGGAATTTGGAAAGTTCAATTGCTCTTTAAAACGTGACCTTTGCTGTCCGATAAAATAACTGGAACACTAGTAAAATCTGTAAAAGATGGCAGTTTGTCAGTTTTTAACAATTGTTTGCATATATTATTCATTCACACAATTAGAAATTAACACATTAAATTCCAATAAAATAATTAGTTCTCCACCATTTTATATTTGTCTTTTCCCACTCGCTTGGCCAGAGGTAATAATAATAAAAAAACATAAAAACTAATTCTTTATTTTTAAAACTACATCTGATTATACATTCAATACCAAATCTCAACTTTTCTCCCAAAGCTAGAGGAGTTTCCTCTTAACTCCCTAAAGACATGGATGTTCTACAGATAAGTAGGCGTGTCAAAAATTATAATGACAAGCCAATATAAACACATGAAACATGCTTATCTGATTTCATTAACCAGTATCAAAATGATAAATATAACAATTGTGCGTGAGTGTTACGCATTTTGGACCAATCTCACGCCCTCGCGTGCAGGCAACGATTTCTCATGCATACTTTTAACTTCCGTGGAAAAAAAATTTAAATGGTCCTTGACATGAAAAATACAGAAATGTTTGTTAATTCATTCTTATTATACCCCCGCCGATTTTGAAAAAAGCGGGGTATATAGTATTCGCTGTGTCTGTCCGTCCTTTTTCGTCCGTCCGACCTTTGACTTTGTATCCGCAACTCCTCCTAAACTACTGAATGGAATTTGATGAAACTTTCAGAGAATCTTCATCCCATGATGGCATTGTGCAGCTACTATTTTATAATTTGATCGGACCAATTTTTAGCTCACCTGGCCATAGGCCATGTGAGCTATTGCCATCACTTGGCGTCCGTCGTCGTCGTCGTCGTCGTCGTCTGTAAACTTTTTCAAACGTTAACTCGTCCTAAACTACTGGACCGACTTCAACCTAGCTTTGCAGAATTGTTCTTTAGGGCATCTGGAAAATTTCTATCGTTTAAAATTTTTGAAATGTCGAAAAACATGGCTGTCGTTACTATAAATAGAACATAGGGGTAAATTGCTGTTTTTTGCTAATAACTCAAAAACCGTTACAGATATCGAAAATCTGACAGGGTAAAATTGATCAGCATGACAAGATCTACATACCCTGAAATTTTGAAGGAAATTCCAAAACCCATTTAGGAGTTATTGCCCTTTTTTCACATTTTTGGCTTTTTTTTATGTTATTATTTCAAAAATCTTCTTCTCTGAAACTACTATTCAAAATCATATGAAACTTGGTAAGATTGTTGCTTAGGGTACCCTGCATAGAACTGATGTGGGGATTTTTGATTTGTCGAAAAACATGGCCACTGTTACTAAAAATAGAACATAGGGGTAAATTGCTGTTTTTTGCTAATAACTCAAAAACCGTTACAGATATCGAAAATCTGACGGGGTAAATTTGATCAGCATGACAAGATCTACCTACCCTGAAATTTTGAAGGAAATTCCAAAACCCATTTAGGAGTTATTATCCTTTTTTCGTCAAATTTTCATAATTTAACATTTTTCGTCATTTATCTCCAAAACTATTTGAGATAGAAGTGAAATGTAAATTTGAAAAATGTTTGCCATGTTGAGATCTACATACCCTGAAATTTTAAAGGAAATCCCAAAACCCATTTAGGAGTTATTGCCCTTTTTTGTCAAATTTTTAAAATTTTAACATTTTTGCATTTATCTCCAAAACTATTTGAGGTAGAAGTGAAACGTAAATTGAAAAATGTTTGCCATGTTGAGATCTACCTACCCTGAAATTTGTTGATATTTAGAAGTTATTGGTTTGTGTAATTTGAGGTCGGGTTCTGTTACATTTATTTAAGGTTCACCCTTATTCCTGGTCAATTTTGTCAACTTCCTGCCAGGACTACCACCATCAGGGAACATATTTTAACATTAAACCTTATGAAAAATAAATCTTCAACAAATTTTCCCTGAACAATTGAACCAATTGCAACAAACTTGGTCAAATAGTTGATTAATTGTCCAATGAAAACCAGACTCCAGGTGAGCGATACAGGCTCTGGTGAGCCTCTTGTTGGGGTTTCCCATAGAAAAACATGGACTTTGATTAGGGGGTACCATGATGCCATCCAGAACTCCTCCTAAACCACCGTATGGAATTTGATAAAACTTTCAGAGGATCTTTATTACATGATTCTGTAGTGCACCTCCTATTTTAGATTTTGATCTGATGAATATTTGGGGTTACCCATACCAAAACATGGACTTTGACTTTCAATGTGATAGGTGGTACCAAGATGCCATCCGCAACTCCTCCTAAACCACTATATGGAATTTGATGAAACTTTCAAAGGATCTTTATTACATTATGCCATAATACTCCTCTTATTTTAGATTTTGATCTGATGAATATTTGGGGTTACCCATACCAAAACATGGACTTTGACATTCGTTGTGATAGGGGTACCATGATGCCATCCACAACTCCTCCTAAACCACTGAATAGAAGTTGATGAAATTCATCTCACTGGTGTTGGAATTTTCCTATCCAAAATATTGACATTTACTTTCATGTATCTTATGTAGGTATCAGATAGTGAGCTTTGCTCACAGTATTTCTAGTTTCATATTGAAATTAGCATTTGAAAACTAACTTGTGTCCTTGAATAGTGATCGCCGTCGGTAAATTTGTCAATTATGTAAGTAAACAATGTTGAGTTATCTCCCTTGTTTAGACTAATTTTACAAAGTTGTTAATAAAAATATTTTTTGCTATGCACATTGTTAAAAAATTGAATAAGTTTAATATATTTCACTATCGTTTGTTTGTTTTAAAGACAATTGTCCTATTTAGAAATAAGAATAAGAGATCTGAAAAACGTTTAAATAAGTTAGACTAAATTACAGAACATTGATAACATGTATATATTTCTGAAAGTTCTGTATAAGTGGAGGATTTTAGATAATGATGAAGAAATTGTAGCAATACAATGTTTTTAAATACGAAGGGAAAGAAGTAAAGTCAAGAAATACCAAAGGGACATTCGAAGGAGAGAAAAATCGTTACAACTGACAAACTCCGGAGAACAACGAAGACAAGACCAAAACAATACATGCACTATAATTAAAAACTAAAAACGTATGAACAACACGGACCCTACCAAAAAACCAGGGGTAGACTCAGGTGCTCCGGAAGAGTAAGCAGTCTCTGCTTCCTGCAGGACACCCGCCATTCTGCTCATGTCAAATCCGGTATGAGGAAGGGATAATACCAATGGAACAGGTCCATTTTCATTTGGGAAATGGTTTTTTCATACCTGTCAACCATATCATGATGACGCCCATAAAACTTTAATAAGGATGACTTCAGCTTAGGAGTAACGTACCCCTGTCTGAGCAACTTTTCTGTCAGGAAACGGGCTCTGTCCAGGAAGTCAATGTATATGTCACAAGCTCTGGAATAACGTATGAGTTGTGAAATATATACTCCATACGCCGGCGCTTCTGGAATATTGCCGCTCAAAAATGGAAAGTTGACGATTGGAAAGTCAAAGTCATCCCATTTGTCGTAAAGTTTTGTATTCAACCTTCCTCTGGTGTCAATTTCGAGGTGAAGGTCAAGATAAGATGCAGACTTGGCAGTGTCTATGGTATCTTTAATTTCGAGCTCATTGGGATAGATGAGATGTAAAAAATTCCCAAAACGTGAATTGTTGAGTTATAAAACATCATCTATGTAGCGGAAGCTGAAATTAAAGGTACGGGCTAACTTCTTTTGTTTTTCCTTAAGAAGTCCGTCAAGGAAGTCTGCCTCATATGAGTAAAGGAACAAGTCGGCCAGGAGTGGCGCACAATTAGTACCCATAGGAATGCCAATTGTCTGTTGGAAAACACGTCCACCAAATTGAACAAATATGTTGTCGATCAAAATTCAATCATCAGGACAATTTCGTCCTCTGTATATTTTTTGTTAGATTTAGAGTGGCTTTTAACAAAGTATGATTTATCTCTACCAATGACAAGGTATGTGTATCTGTTGTTGCCATTTTTATTTTGAAAGCATCGATGGATTAGATCTTTCAACTTCTCCTTCAGTTGTGAATGAGGAATGGTAGTATAGAGGGTAGAGAAATCAAATGTTTTTATGCTGTTACAGACTGAAATGGACCGAGATCGTAAAATATCCTTTAAGTCTTTGGAGTTCTTTAAAATCCACATTTGATTGATACCACTTCTTGAATAACTTGTCTCACAATAACTTTGGAGGCCCGTTTTGACAGCTGTTAAAATAGAAGTTAGAAGTTGAGACAATGGTTTGGTGGAACACTTGGCAGATTCAGCTATAAAGCTTTGTTTGTATGGACACTTATGTAACTTGGGTATCCAGTACAAGGTAGGAAGATCACAATCATCATCTTTGATGGAAATACCAAATGACAATAAGACCGATCTATGATTGTCGGTTATTTCTTCCTTTGAAAGTGTAGTAGCTTTATAGGTAGGGTTGCAAGTGAACTAGCAATCCCTAGTTCATTAATCAAGCATTGAATATAGTAGCTTTTGCATACAAAAACGATGTTATTAGGGGCCTTGTCTGCAGGAACAACATATTTGTCATGAATGGCGGACAATGTCTTGGCAGCATCGGGGTTGCTGAAGACTGACGTTCCTTTTTTACTCATAGAAACAATACAATATTTTTTCATAGCAATTTAAATCAGAAAGCAAATTTGGACTACAAACAATAGTGGATATGATTAAATCGGTTATTTACCATATGATTTTTGAGAATATTTTATTGCGAAAGCTTATATTTTGATGTCAATAAAATCTCACCCAAAATTACCCAATCTCACCCATACCCATTCTAAATTTGTCACATGTACATGTATGCATTATGTATGGTTTGAGTTGGTTTTAGGAGATGATATTAAACGGTTTCTGACAATATATTTTCTTACTTTAAAACAGGTACGTTAGTGTGCTTTTCCTACAAAATTTTACAAGCAAAGTTGGCAGTGATGATTTCGTTGGTCAGAAAAAAGGTAATTTCTTCATTGTCAGATCTCGGGATGCGGATTTTTAAATCGGAAAGGTGTGCTGTTACTTTTTTGACAAACAGTTCAAATATTTTTCCTCAAAACGAATTGAAACACAATTCGAACAAGCTTTTTCTGTAAAAATTACGTGATAAAGCGGGATAATCAAAGTTCACGTTGTCAATAAAATGTAAACAAAGAAGTTATGAAGGTAACGATCGATCACAAAAGGAAATAGAAATAAGTTTCATGCAATTGTTAATTTTAAGGAAATTTTGCAGTTTTAGGTTATTATCTTGAATATTATTATAGATAAAGACAAACTGTAAACAACAAAAATGCTCAACAAAGTAAGATCTACAAATAAGTCAGCATGACCAAAATCATTGATTGATCCCTTATAGGAGTTTCTGCCCTTTAAAGACGGCGTTCGGTGTAAACTTTCTTTTAAAGATCTTCTCCTTTGAAACCCAATTGGGACCAAACTTTGGTGGAATGGTCCTTGGGTGGCCCCCTTCCAAATTTATATCCGGCATCTCCGACTTCCAAGAACATGGCTGTTGTTACTAAAAATAGAAAAAAGGGGGGATGAATTTAAAAAATCTTCTTTTGTGAAATTACAACGCCAATTGAAACCAAACTTGGCAGTATGGTCCTTAGGAGGTGCTTTTTCAGAAGTATGTCTGATGACAGGGACTGTCAACTAATATGGCCCCCACAGCCGAACTTAGTTTTACATAGGACCCTACGGGAAATTCTCTCAAAAATCTTCTTGTCTGAAACCTGACTTAGCCAATTAGAACTAGACTTGGTAGCAATGGTCTTTAGATGGTCCTCTTTCAGAATTGTGTCTGATGAACCGGACTGTCAACCAAGATGGCTGCCACACCCGAACTTAGTTTAACATAGGGCCCTATGGGAAATTCACTCAAAAATCTTCTCGTCTGAAACTACTCAGCCAATTGGAACTAAAGTTGGCAGCATAGGTCCCTTAGATGGTCCTCTTTCAGAAATGTGTCCGATCATCTGGATTGTCAACCAAGATGGCCACCGCAGCCGAACTTAGTTTAATATAGGACCCTATAGGAAAATTCATTTAAAAATCTTCTTGTCTGAAACCACTTAGCCAGTTGGAACAAGATTTAGCAATAACAGTCCTCTTTTAGAAATGTGTCCATTGACCTGGACTGTCAACCAAGATGGCTGCCACAGCCGTACTTTTTTTAACATGTGATAAATATTATCTTTTGTTGCGGATTTGAGTCCTGAAGTGACACTCCATTGGGAAAGGATGAGGAAAAAGGAACAAGGATTCCTTAGAAAACTAGAGATGCAGCTACTCGTCGGACCCAAGGAGCAGAAATTTACGATTTGTGTCAGTCCAGTCATTTTCCGGCTGCATTTTTGGGGCCGAAATTCAGCCCCATTTCAAACATCAAAAAGGTTCTTTTTTTGCCAATTTCATGGGAAAAAAGGCCATGTTAGCTTTTGCCATCACTTTGCACCCCTTGTCCGTCCACATTTCACATTTTCATCTTCTCTGAAACCACCAGTCTGAATTGAACCAAACTTAGCAGGAATGTTAATAGGATGGTTCTGTACAAAGGTTGTTTTTTGTGCCGAATGGATATTCAACATGGCTACCAGGGGCTGATAATTCATTCTTATTGGACTTATCTTCAAATCTGTTCTTGTCAGAAACTACTGAGCCAATTGAAGTGACCTATGTATCATGCGTCATTGACTTAGGATAAGTTTTATGTCCAAGTTCAGTTCTCCGATACCAAATGACTTAGTCATATTACTTGGTGTGAGGATGCATCTCGGGGAGTAACACATCCTCCCACCAAAATTAGGTCACTATGAGTTACTTATCGCACTTCATTTACATAGGTTAAGTTTTACGTCAAAGTTCAATTCTCAGATACCAAGCGATCTTCAATCATATTACTTGCTGTAAAGGTGCATCTCAGGGCGCTACAAAGCCACACACCAAAATTAGAGGGGGAACGAGGCAAACTTTGTAGTCTTTCTGGTAGAATGTATGTCAGTGAGGTTACATTGTCAGTCATTGATGTAACGATGTGTGTCAGTGATCAGAGCTTCAGATAAGATTTCATCAATTGGGTTATTTAAAGTGGAACTAAAACGCTTATAGCAAGTTATTTTCATTTTATAGTACTAAATAAACGTATAAAAACGCAAAAAACCCGATGAAATTTGGTCAAGTAATAACGGAGAAAATAGCGAGTGAAGTTGGATTATTTTTACCTGTGGGAAATCCAATCAGCGCTATTTCCGGAAACAGGGTTTCCTCGCTGAGTGACCCCAATTGACCGGAAATGACGTACAGTGCGGGCTACTCTTGAACTTGTTTACATTGACCAGAAGGATTATATTATGGATGAAGACAACAATGCCAGTGATTTATAATAGTATAGCCAATAAATTTCAATAAATGCCCCCATATACATATATATAAAAAGAATGAAAGTGAAAGATATTTTGAAAGGTGTGTATAACATAAATACAAATGGAAGACCATCTTATAGGAATAAAAAACAAACACTATTTTTTTAAACAAGCAAATACAAGACACAATATTAATTGATAGTTTTAAAACAGATGTTTTACAAATAGTGATATAAGTTACTGAATAGTAATATAGATTTTGATGTAGAATTGTAATGTGTTTTTTTTTTTATTGAATTGACAGATTCATAAAATTTCAGAATTTTCTTATAAAAATATAATAAATTTCTTAGTTTAATCAGAGACATATATGTAGAGAGGGATAAGTAATTTCTTACAATCCTTGTTGTAATAATAAAAATATGTAGAGAATCATTGGAGAAACTGCACTGTACACCTAAAACTTTAATAAAAGATTTTGATGGATTTTAATAAAAAAAAATTATTCAACTTATAAAATAATTCCCAAATTTGTAGAGTTATAATTTGGTTAATATTGGTTATGGGACTTTATGCTCTTTGTGTAATTTGAATTATAATACCAGTCAAAACTGGTTTTCATAACACCTTTCTAATGACTTTGTTACGGGTATATTGATTTACTCCACAGGTGGTAGGTGCATGGCCAAGTTGTTATTTACCTGATTGGAGGGATTAAAACTTTTGTTTGATCTTTATTACTAGATAACAGGATGTTAATTAAGGTGCTAAAACTTTAACTGTTTTAATTACCAGGATTAAAGGTGATAAATATCCATCCACATGTTTACTAATTTGTTTTATATCATGAACTAGTTTTAATTTTCACAGGTGTTTAATACTATTTAGGGGGAAATTAAAATTTCTTGCACGATTGGAAGTGTCATATATATATATTTTTTTTTATAAATAATGAATAAATAAATACATATTCTTTTAATAAATAATTAGACATTCAAACTTTGCTTTAGCTTTACATTGCTAATGAAATAGAATGTCTTTAAAAAAAGCTACTTTTTTACCCAAATTATTTTCTGCATTATCAGGATTATGATCATGAACATGTTATATAAATAGAGAGGTAGTTATATCATGGAAGTACATGTATTGTTCTATATTGTATTATTTTACCATAGTCAGCAGACTCTTAATATTTGAAATTATTATGGTTACAAATGTATAACTTTTATGCTCATAGAAAGAGAAAAAAATTCAGAGGGACATGGGACCAGAATAACTTTTTATGGAGCTACACATTTCGCTATAATAGCCTCTTATTGTACTACAACTTATGTTAGCTTGTTGGCTACATCTTTTCAAAGTCATGCCTGTCAAGGCTCTGCATTTGATATAAGTACCTTCTACTTACTCCATTAATAATATTTTTAAATAGCCCTATGTTCAGGATGTTGGTAACTGTGGTGGTTTGAAAAGAAGGGGTGTAAATCAAACACAATAACTCTAAAAATACCCTTAAATATACCCTTTGTATGATGTAAAGGTACAATATAGTTATACATAAAAAATTTTGATTCAACAGGAGAGGCTGCATAGGCTTAATGTAGGCTTATTCTCACAATGACATTATGATAATGCATTCATTTTCAAACATGTGCATATATACACATAAATTTGATGTTTATATAAAGACATATGCATGGTATATAAAAACAAATAAGATCAGACATGTTAGAATTATTTTTTCAAAAGTATTTTGGTGCAGACCGTCACTATACCATGTATACTGGTCATGCTGGTTGGGATAAATGCTTGGCACTGAACCTGGCAATAGTCTCTTGCCGTTATGAGCAGATAAACCAAATAACTCCTTGAATCTCAACCTGTCAACCTCATAGCATTCTTCTGAGAAGTGTTCTGAACATATGGCTGAGTGTTTAGTTGGCACAGTAAAATCCACACTGGTTAGTTTTACAAAACGAACCCACAAGTTACGTTGTCGGTCATCTTTTGGAAAAGCGTGTTGAGTATGTCCCGTTTTTGCAGAGTTGCTGCATCCCGCAACTGCACAATTCCTTCCCATTGTTAAATTGTAGATTTAAATTAAGTACAATGTTTCATCAAACAAGTGTCGGTGAATATATAAGAAGCACTGTCAATCGATAGTTGTCACCAATAACGTATAAACAATCAACTGAATCTGCTTTCACTTTGCAAATGACCTGTACCTATTTATGTACAAGATCAGAACCGCACAGTACGTCACTTCCGGCGACTAGTAATATTCGAGTTTTTTAACAAATCGTTCAGGTGTGCAAATGACGATCGGCCAGTATTTTGCTAATATCTCGAAAACTAAGTTACCGAATTTCATCGGGTTTTTTGCGTTTTTATACGTTTTTTCAGTACTATAAAATGAAAATAACTTTCTATAAACGTTTTAGTTCCACTTTAATCCTGTCTTTTTGAATAAAATGGATGAAAGCTCTTACCTCATCTGACCTAAAAGTCCATGTGAAATTTTGCCATCACTTTGCATCCGTCGTCCGTCATCCGTCCAAATTTCACATTTTCACCTTCTCTGAAACCACTAGTCCAAATTGAACCAAACTTGGCAGGAATGTTAATTGGATGGTTTTGTACAAACTTCATGTTTTTAGTGCCGATCGGATATTCCACATGGCTACCAGGGGCAGATAATTCATTCTGATCGGACTTATCTTCAAAGCTCTTCTTGTCAGAAATGACTGAGCCAATTGAATTGATTTGTTACAAAAGGTATGTTTTTTGTGCAGATCAGAAATTCAAGATGGCTGCCACAGCCGGACTAAGTTTAACATTGGACCCTATGGATAAATTTGTATAAAGGTCTTCTTGTCAGAAACTACCAAGCCAATTGAAATGTTTTTATGTATGAACAAGCACTGGATGAACCTCTACAAAAGATGTGTTTTTTGTGCCAATCAGAAATTCAAGATGGCTGCCACAGCTGGACTTAGGTTAACATTGGAGCCTATGGGGAATTTTGTACAAAGGGTTTCTTGTCAGAAACTACCAAGCCAATTGAAATGTTTTTGATGTGTGAATTATCATTTGATAGATCACTACAAAATTTATGTTTTTTGTGCCGCTTTGATATTCAACATGGCTTCCAGGGGCAGATAATTCATTCTGATTGGACTTATCTTTAAAGCTCTTCTTGTGAAAAACTACTGAGCCAATTGAATTGATTTGTTGCATGAATGATCCTTCGATGAGCCTCTACAAAACTTATGTTTTTTGAGTCAATCAGAAAATTCAAGATGGCCACCACAGCTGGACTAAGTTTAACATTGGACCCTTTGGGGAATTTTATATAAAGGTGTTTTTGTCAGAAACTACCAAGTCCATTGAAATGTTTTTATGTATGAAAAAGCAATGAAGCTCTACAAAATTTATGTTTTTTGTGCTGATCTGAAATTCAAGATGGCCGCAACCGCATGACTTAGTTTAACATTAGAGCCTATGGGGAATTTTGTAAAAAGGTTTCCTTGTCAGAAACTACCAAGGCAATTGAAATGTTTTTGATGTGTGAATGTGTGAATGATCATTTGATAGACCACTACAAAATAAAGGTTTTATGTGCTGATTGGAAATTCAATATTGCCACCACAGCCGGACTTGGTTTAACATTGAACCTTATGGGAAATTGGTAGAAAAGTCCTGTCGGAAAGTACCTAGCCAATTGAATATTTTTATGTATGAATAGAATAGAATAGAATATTTTATTGACCAAATCAGGGCCCTCGAGGGGCAAATGGCAATACAATTATAATTTGACATATAAAATAAAATACGTAACATAACAATTACAAAACAGCATTTAAACATGGAACTTGAACGACAATAGTTCAATACATTATAGTGGCATGTTTCACCAGTGATCCATAAAACCGCATAATTATATCAAGTTCAAATACAAAAAATATACTAGTATAATAGTAATGTGTATCGTCGAGGAAGCAGAGAACGAAGGATGAAGGATTTTAAAACATATATCAGAAATTAGGGAACTCTTATTCTCATTGAGTGCACATTTGCATAATCTTAGCTAGCATAAACGGGCCAACAATAATATAAGACCTCCTCGTACCTGATGCATCATAGCAAAAATTGTTGCTATAATGCAAAAGGTACCAAGGGTAGATACTAAAAGGTCAATTTGGTCAATTTATAGATGAAGTGCACCAAATATACACAAAGAAGAATCATATGAATAAGATAATGGACCTCCTCGTACCCGGTGCATTATAACAAGATTTTATTGCCATAATGCAGAAGGTACCAAGGGTAGATACAAAAAGGTCCAATTATGCATAATAATAAATATGTGTGAGGTATATGAATCTTTGGTAAAGGACGTCACAATGATTCAGTCACATGTATCGTTTGAAACATTTTTGGTTTCATTTCTGGCTATATATTGTGAGAGATTTAATAAGATTTGCACATTTTCACAGCACATCAGCCATTTAAGTTTATCTGTATTACAAAGATCATAAATTTATCACAAGATTCTGAGATTAATTCATGAAGACGTTTTCTGTCTTCAAGGTGAGATGGACATGTGAAGAGAAAGTGAACTTCGTCCTCCACCTCGCCCAACGAACACTTTAAACAAAACCTTTCACTACTTGCCACACCTGTATATCTACCTTGTTCTATCATAAGTTTATGTGATGACACCCTAAATTGTGTAATTTTTTTCCTGTCTGTAATTTTATTAAGAAGTAAAAGGTATTTTTCAAACCCAAAATTGGTTTTAAATAAAGTATAAGTTCTTAATTTACCATCCGAACTATTTTTTAGATCTTTATGCCATTGATCCACATAGTAAGAAAGGACAATTTTATTGAGTTGCTTTCTAAAGCTATATTCACTAAGAGTTGAAGGATTAACATTATTCAAATCAAGGGTTGTAAGAATTTGATTGATAGCTCCATACCAGGATGGTAGTTTGTTTTGAAATAATTGTTTAGAAGATAAATATGCATCATGTAGTAAAGGAAAAGAGGTACCAAGATTCTCAAGTCTATGCCAGTATTTTAACATACTTTTGATAATATCAAAATGTAAAGGAAATCTACCAAGTTCAGATAATACTGCTAAATTGCTAGTTTTTTTGTGTGTTCCAAGAATATATTTGCAAAATCTTATACGTAATTTCTCACATTGCGTATTAGAATATATTCTGTTGAATGGTATGATACCATTTTTAAAACGAGGTGTTGTTGCATTGAATGTACCCCAGATTTCACATCCATATAAAAGAATTGGTTTTATTGTGTGATCAAAAACATGCAAAGAAGTTTTGACACTAGGATTATGGGATAAAAAATCCTTGCTTAATTTGAAGCATCCCTTAAGTGCTTTTTTATACAATTCATCTTGAGCATATGAAAATGAGCCAGATGCACTAAAGTAAAGCCCTAGGTATTTGTATCTGTTAACACATTCAATATTGCTATCACATAAAGTAAAATTTTGAGAGAGATGTCGGCCTGCTTTGTTGAAAACCAAAACTTTAGTTTTTTTAGTATTTACATTTAAACACCAGTCCTTACAATAATTAGTTAATTTGTCCAGTCTTTTTTGTAGACCAGTAGCAGAATATGATAGGATAATAACATCATCTGCATACATTAGACAGTTGACACCACGATCGTTTAGTTCAATGTAATCTGAAAGACCGTCAAAGTATCTAGGGAGATCATTAATAAAAATTTTGAATAGGTTGGGGCTTAAATTGTCACCCTGTCTAACTCCTACTTTGTTATCAAACCATGATGTTCTTTTTTGACATATTCTTATACAAGATTTGCTGTTCGAATGAATGGCCTTTATGATTTTGTAAAATAACCATCCAACTCCTATGTCAAGGAGTTTAAGCTTGATTCCTGTATGTATAACGGTATCAAACGCTTTTTGAAAATCAACAAAGCAGGCAAACACTCTCCCACCTTTGTTATGACAATACTTGTTTATGATACATTGTATGAACAAGCATTGGATAAACCTCTACAGTAGTTATGTTTTTTTAATGTCAATCTGAAATTCAAGATGGTCACCACACCCCGATTAGTTTTACATTGGACACTAAGGGGAAATTTGTAGAAAGGTCTTCTTGTCAGAAGATACTAAGCCAGTTGAAATGTTTTGGGTGCATGAAGATCCTTGGATAATTGTCTGCTACAAAAGTTATGTTTTCATGCCGATCGGAATCCAAGCTACCTGCCACAGCTGAACTTATTTTAACATTAGACATTGGAAGAATTCTTTACATATCTTTTCTAGAAGTGCTGGGCACAGTAGAACAATTCCTTACAGATCTTTAACTAGAAGCGCTTTGTCAGTTGTGGTCACCTAAAATTCAGGTGAGCGATTCAGGCTCCATGGAGCCTCTGGTTCCATTTGATGTGAGATTTCAGGTTCACTCCTCTGATATTTTAATGGGTTTTTTCACCTCTTCAAGTAGATATCTATTGGGTGATTTAGACGGCTTTCAATTTTAATAATCATGGGAGAGCTGATGTGATAATTTTTTCTAATACACAACAAAATCATTGAAATTACAGATATTTGATAACGATATGAATAATGTCACCAACATATTCCTCAGTAAACAGGAAAATTAGAGGATAGCCAGCATAAGGGGATACATAAAGCTGACAGAGCTGCATGGTTAGTACATGTACATGCTGGTGATGCTGCAGGCACAAACTAACAACGAACTAAGATAATACACATTCTGCTAGCTAGTCCAGATAATCCTGAGGCCATTTATCATTTGGACTTTTTAGCTCACCTGATCCAAACATCCGTTAACTTTTACAAAAAATCTTCTCCACTGACACTACTGGGCCAAACAGAACCAAACTTGGCCACAAGCATCATTAGGGTATGTAGTTTACAAAAGATGTCCGATGACCACGCATGCCAAACAACATGGCCGACATGGCTAAAGATAGAACATAGGGGTAAACTTCAGTTTTTGTGTTATATCTATAAAACTAGAGCAAAACTAACCGGGATAAAAATGCTCATCAGGTCAAGATCTACCTGCCATGAAATTTTCAGACAAATTGGTCAACCTTTGTTGGGTTATTGCCCCTGAATTGTTAATTTTAAGGAAATTTTGCAGTTTTAGGTTATTATCTTGAATATTATTATAGATAAAGACAA
Source organism: Mytilisepta virgata (assembly GCA_028015205.1). Taxonomy (NCBI): domain Eukaryota; kingdom Metazoa; phylum Mollusca; class Bivalvia; order Mytilida; family Mytilidae; genus Mytilisepta; species Mytilisepta virgata. Next base: position 67,007,754 of record CM051521.1, read on the forward strand.
ACTGTAATCAGCAAAAATGTTAACAAAGTAAGATCTACAAATAAGTCATGAATGACCAAAATCATTAATTGACCCCTTATATTAGTTTTTGCCCTTTAAAGATCTTCTCCTCTGAAACCACTGGGCCAATTGGGACCAAACTTTGGTGGAATGGTTCTTGGGTGGGCCCCTTCCAATACTATGTGTGGCATCCCCATTTCCAACCAACATGGCTGCTGTTTCTAAAAATAGAAAAAAGGGGGCCAATGGTTCCATTATATCATGCTTTTTCCTTGAAATTAGACGCTATTTTGCCATTAAGTAAGGCATCATAGTGAGCTGCCAATATACATACTCTTTCTCATGGTATCCTTGGTTCCATTATATTGGTATACATCATATATAAGTAAATGTATATACTATATATACTAACTAACATTCACAAGGTCAACAAGTCAGTTTTTCGGAAAAAAATTGTTGATGGTTACATGTTCAAATTTTCATGAACGATAGATTACAACTTTCCTTACTTTACATTGTACAAAAGGCCTATAATTGCTCTTTAAAATGAGGAAAATGAAGATTTTAGGTTCAGAAATTAAAAAAACTCATTGGTCTGGAAGCTCAACCCCTGTATAAATATTGCACTGCTGCTGGTTTATGATGTGTGCAACACTCATTTATTTCTTACTGCACTCTTTTAAATATTTTTTATTGAATTCATATCATTACCTTCAAATAAATAAATTTATATAGCCTTACAATTAGTTACGACAAACAAAACTTAAGTTTCACCCAAGTTTTAAACTTATAAATGCTGTGTATTGTTTACTCAATTGAAATGGTTTTGTCATTATTTTTTAACAATGTCTAAAACTTAAATATCTCAAGAAAAGTTGATGGATATGTTAAGTAATATCAATAAATTTTACAGGTAAAATTTGAATTTTGAGGGAAAAGTTTAGAAAAAAAGTTCTGCTAAAAAAGATTTCTTGAGTATAAGCAGTGAAATAATTGCCACTTCTGTTGGAATATGAAATTTTAATCACATACTTCATATAAAGAATAGAAATAATATGCAGAATCACCTTTAAAATAGCCAAAGGCAATGTGAGCTTTTGTCATCACTTGGCGTCCATCGTCCATCCGTCTGTAAACTTTTACATTTTCATCTTCTCTGAAACCCCTGGTCCTATGAAACTGAAACTTGGCCTGTAGCTTCCATGGAAGGTCCTTTACAAACTTTGCATAAATCTTTCTAGTCTGTGAAACAAAATGGCTGCCAGAAACCTTTATATGTTCTGATTGGTTGAAATTTAAAACTTCTCGTCTGAAACAGTTTGGCCAATGAACTTATACAGTTTGGTATGAAGCAGTTATAGAAGATCATTTACAAAGTTTCCAGAAATCATCTAGTCTGTCAAATCAAATCAAAAGTTTGTGACTGCAAGGTGAGCGATACAGGCTCAGCCCACTGAGCCACTTGTTTAAATTCAGTATCAAATATATCTTTTGAGCACATACAATGTACATTTGTCTCTACATACATGTATCTATTCATTGATGAAACTGTTTTACTTGTTTTTTATGTATTAGGCAAAAGGAAACATATTATGTTGCTACCATGTTTTTTGGGCAAAAAAAATTCCGTAACTGACCCTGTTTTTTTTTACCTGGAATAAAAATCTTATTGATCAAAAATGTGAATTGTCTAACAACAAGGTACTTTATATCATTAAATCACACAAATGAATAAGGCAGATATAAACTCCAATTCTGCTTACTGCTATGTCAATTCAGTTTAGACGTCAGGGAGTGCCTTTCATTGTATGATCGCTCAAGTGTATTGTATATAATCTTTTATTGACAGTTTTGAAAAAAAAAAAGAAAAACATACCTACCGACTCCTTCATGGAAAGTAAAATGAAATGGCACCCAATAAATTTTTTGACAGTTAAAAAAACCTAAAGTTAAAAAATAAGAATATCAACTGTTTAATTTTAGATCACGGAAAATGTTTTCTAGTTCAAGATAATTAGATAGTGTAATAGTTACTTTCACCCATGTCAACATCCAACATGGTAAATGTGTACATTTTCCCGAATAGAAGATATATTTTAGCTTTAAGACAGTAACACATTTAGTGATGTTCTCAACGAAATACATCCATTGATATACTGGGGGAAAAGTTGCACAACGACAATTTATGCTTGGATTTTGACAAAAAAGATATTCTAGGGGTGAAAAAGTTTCCCAAATAAAATTGTAATTATTCTGTATACAAGTACTTAATACTGTAGCAGTCATAAATTTTATTACTTTTCTTTTTAGAACATGTTTTTGTTGTTATTAATTGGCCTAATTAGAGCGCAAAGCTTGGGTATCAACAAACTGCACAGTTTGGTGTTACACAAAAAATTTAGAGTTACTTTTATTTTTCAATTCTTTTTTTTTATATACGCCCGTCAAAATTTTGACGGGACGTATTATGGTATACAAATGTCCGGCGTCCGTCGTGCCGTCTGTCTGTCGTAAACATGTCGCGCCGTAACTTGAGAACGACTCATCCAAATTTCACGAAACTTAACATAGTTGTTTCTTATAATGGTCAAACAATCTATACTTTTTGGTGAAAATAAGATTAAAACTTTTTGAGTTACAGAACTTAAAACACATGTCGCGCCGTATCTATGATTATTGCTTAAAACTTCCTAGTTATATTAATCTAAAGATCTGTATACTTCTTGGTGATGATTCAAAATTTTATTTTTGAGTTTTTTTGTAAAAAAAAAAGGGGGGGGGGGGATTTCACATGTCGCGCCATATCTCAAAAACGATTTAAGATTATTGCTTAAAACTTTATACACTTCTTAGTTATTTTAATCTAAAGATCTGTATACTTTTTGGTGATGATTCAAAATTTTATTTTAAAGTTAATGAGTTTTTTGTAAAAAAAAAAGTTGGGTTTTCACATGTCATGCCGTATCTCAAAAACGATTTATGGTTATTGCATAAAACTTTACAATCTTCTTAGTTATATTAATCTGAAGATCTGTATACTTTTTCTTGATAATTCTTTATTTTATTTTGGAGTTCTTGAATTTTTATTGAGATTTTTGGTAAAAAAGGTAGTCTTTTTTGGTCACATTTCGTGTCGTATCTCTATTGCTTAAAAGTTTACACACTTATGTTTTGCCGGGTTTCCATATACATCCCACCAGCAGCTCCACTAAATAATTTCCAAAAACATTTATTATGTTTTTTTCACAAGACGCTTGTGGTGCAGCTGTTTATTGACAAATAAAATATCAAATTCATATTTAATTGTTGAATAAAATGTAAAAAAATAAATATCAAGAAGAAAATTTATGATTATTTTGTAAAAAAAAAGAATTCCAAACTTTTGTAAAACCTTTGTACAACTTTATGACTTCATGTCAACAACACATATATTCATGGTTTTAAGTAGTAAAAAACAAGTTATAAAATAATGAAATTAATTGTTACTTCCATAAAGGAAAGATAGAGTAAGTATTACACTTGCTTAAATTATCTAAATGAAAAGAGTATTCAGAAATCAGTTGCTTGCAGGCATTGTTTTTATGGGATTTCTCTTATTTAAAAAAGCAAGAAAATAAAACTAAAAATACAAAGTTTAAGTCATTTATTTGACATGCACCGACATTTTCTTAAGAATTAAATAGTTCATTTTTGTAGTTTTATTGGGCTGTTAAAGCTTGATTGAAGCACATTTTGTATGAAGTGCGGGGCTGGTCCTTGTTTTTTTACTCCTATTATGGCTCGCCGCCTCGGTGGTCTCGTGGTAGTGTGCTCTCCTCAAGTGCGGAAGGTAGCAGGTTCAATCCCCGTCTGGGTCAAACCAAAGACATTAAAATTATATCCAATGATAAAGAAGTTCTTGTCTCCTGACACCCTTTCCTACCCCCTAACTACAAATTTCTACCAGATTCTGTTTAGTCAAGAGGAACATTGATAATTAGAGGTTTCATTAGTGGTGTCCCGATGATCGATTATAATAGAAAATTTGTAGCCCTATTCTAAGCATTCGATTACAAAATTTTATGATCTGATTAATCAGAAAATTTCTACTTTCACTTTCACTTTGAAACATAAGGCTTACAGAGCCCCAGATAATTGTTTGGAATCTGAGGTTAATTACCTCCTGGTTTTTAAGATAAATGAGTATTTAACCTCCAGATAGCAAGATCAAAAGGGTAAAACAAAAAACAAAAGAGTAAAATGCATCTTGCATATTAACAAATTGAATCATTAGCTATTTTCATCCACATTGGTACTATTGATTAACACTATTACTTTCCTTATGATCAGTACTATGTCAACCGCCTCGGTGGTCTCGTGGTAGCGTACTCGTCTCGAGTGCGGAAAGTCTCGGGTTCGATCCCTGGCCGGGTCAAACCAGACATTAAAATTGGTATTTGCTGCTTCTCCACCAAGCATGCGGCATCTAGGAGTAAGAGCAAAGATCTACTGGTCGGCTCAGAGTCAGTATAATGTGTCCGAGTGGGGTGATATGTCTTCCTGCAGATAGTTACCTCGTGAGCTAAAAATCAGGCTCAGCGTGTCGGTCTAGTACAAAGTAGAGATCATATTCATTATCATACATGTTCTTGTCCTGATATGCACCTGGCTGCCACTGATCGTTAAACAACAATTCATCCATCCATACCCTGTCCTTCCAATGCCGACTTCTGAATACATATTGTATTGTAATTTGAATACGTTTAAGGGCAGAGGCAAGTACTTTTTATGACGAGAAAAAAAATTTATGACACATTTTTATGTCATTAATGGAGCTTACAGGTATATATATGTAAGCAATAACACTTCGGTTTTCCTAAACCCGTGCGCAGTTGTTTCGGACTGAGCGTAACTGATGGCCCGAAAATATTTCTCAAGCGTATCTGCCACTTTCAATGTGTAAATGACACTGATACGCATGTTATCTGCGGCTTTGAGCTTATAAAAAGGGAGATTTGCACAAATTATGTTAGCCGTGCTGTAAAATGGTGACATGGTTTCTTACCTGTTTATTTTTTTTTTCACAGTACCAAGTAGAAAGGTTTGATCTAGATTGTACGGTGATGTCTTGTCCTGAAATAATTTTTATCATGCAGAAAAGGGAGAAACTACGTCCAGTTTTTCAATTTTAGTTCACAGAAATAGGATTGGACCTATATCAAGTAAATTTATTGAACTGTCATGTATCTGATCACCCTGAAATAAATTCTTAGTCCAGCACCTGGACTATTGGCATCACGATGGTTTCAAGGACAAGGGCAAAGTACTTTTTAGTCCAGCATTTGGACTATTGGCATCTCAGCAGTTTTAAGGACAAGGTCAAAAGTATTCCCAATTTGACAAAAGTTTAAAGAACTAAATTTGAAACAAGGTAGCCTGCATAGGATTATGTGTAGTAATTCATTGAAGGATATCATGTATAAAAAGATAATTCTGTTGAAAAACAACTGGATGTTATTTAAAGAAAGCTGAATTTTAAGTAAGGCGAAATTAGGCATATGAATATGAAAAGTTACAAAAGATCGAACATGCAGGGAATTAATTTAATTTACAAACAAAAGTGCCCATAATCAGTTACCGTAATGGGTATAATTTTTCAACACTTTTGAAAATTGAAGGAAAATTGAAATATACCCTTATTTTTTTTTACACTTGCAAAATTGTCAAAGTTACGATTATTGTTAACAGCTGGTGACAGTCGCTAATTTTAACATTTTCAGTAAGTTAATTATTTTCAGTCCTTATGGATTGTTTATTTCATCTTTCTAAACTATTTAAACCATCTATTTTATTAAAAATGATTGAAATAGGAATGATTTAAGTAAACTTATTTTATTTTTTCCTACCTGGATATTTACGCGTAATGTCGAAATCTTGAACAAGTGCAGAATGGACTTGTGTATTTGCATTTCCCAGATGAATGAATTTAAAATATTTAAAATTAAATGAATGAACAAATTTTTAGAAAACAAAACCTCTTATTAGACATTTAAAAGTTATAGATATTCTAACAAGACGACTGAAATGATTTTTTAGATGCTCCAAAACATGAGCAAGATCAAAATCACATGTTGCACATGTATATTTTTGTCAACAATATGGTGGGTCTTCAACGAACATTAAAACAACTATTTTAAGGAATAAAAGAGAAATTTCTGAAAAATGAAATAAGTATACTGCAAGTATGACATGTTTTGTTAAAAAAATGAGGACAGAACGACAAATATTGTGCAATTTGCTTTGATACATGTACCTTTGTTATCTTCCTAGTAATACAAAGTGGTAGAGAATTGTTTACTAAAGGACCAAGTAAACAATTACACATCATTTTGCAATAAGTAAAAATCAATTGCCAATGAGTATGCATGACATAATTTACATCTATTTTTTAAAATCGGTAAAGGAAAATTTTATTTCACTTTTAAAAAAGGTAAACAATGCCCGTTACTTGTAGGATGTTAGCATCAGTGCAGGACATAAGCACTTCGTGCTAATGGGGGAAAAATAGATCCAATGGTCTAGCTTCTCTGGTGACCGAGACCTGATATTTATCTTTTCATAAGCATATTAAAATATTTTTTTAAATTATTTATTTCAGTGATATAGAATCCGACATGAGTAGTATTGAAATTCGTTTTAATGGAGGAAAGGAGAGCCAGACAATATTTATACCAGCAAGCACTGGCAAGAAACGTATCCATCTTGTATTCACTAAAGCGCAGAAAGTACCATTACCAGGGGACAAAGTTTCAGAAAACGTAGAAACCATTATTATTGGGGATGCTATATGGTATAGTTGTAATCTGTGTGATAAAAAGTTTACAAAGGAAGTAAATTGCAGAAATCATGTTCGGCTAATTCATCTGAGGCCTAAGAATTTGTTGTGTAGTATCTGTGGTAAAGCATACACTCAGAAGTCTCAATATGATAGGCATATGTTAAATCATCGTTGTCGCCCTTATCAATGCAACATCTGTCGACGTAGATTTGATACTGAGGAAAAACTGAAAATACATAATAAAGGCCAACACGAAGGGAGAGTTCGACGTTATCAATGTGGAAATTGTTTGAAGCTGTACTTAACACTACAACAATTAAAGCAGCATATTATGATACATTCTGATGTGAAGCCTTATAAATGTGACATTTGTTTAAAGTCTTTTTTCTACCCTGAAAGTCTTCGGAATCATTTATTGACGCACAAGAAAGTGCCTATTAAATGTTCTGTTTGTTCTAAAGAATTCAAATCTAAAATAAATCTTGAGAAACACATGAAAATGAAACATGGAGTCAAATCAGAAACTAGCAACACAGATACTGAACTGCCTAAAACCACAGCTTCTAAAGATATTGAGAGTGGAATAAAAGCGGAAGAAAATATGTCTGATGCAACTAAATCAAAAGATAATGTTTGTAAAGTGGAAACATCTGAAGTTGGAGAGAATACTTCCAGTTTTGAAGAAGTGAAAGGTGAAAATACTAATTCTGAAGGTCATGACAGTGCGTCTCCAAGTAAAGGAGGAGAAGACGCTGTTCTATCAGAAAGTAATGATACAGGTACTATTATAAGGATTGAAGAATTTCCTGTTGAGCATCAAGAAAAACCTGAATCATTGTACAGGGAAAGACAAACAGAGTTCATTTGTTATGTATGTGGGAAAGTTTTGAAACGAAAAGACAACTTGCATGAGCATTTGAAAGTGCACTCCGGAGAAAAGCCTTATGTTTGTGATGTGTGTAACAAGAGTTTTAGACAAAAAGCACATCTTCAACGACATGCAAAAACTCATACAGGTGAAAGGCCAAATGTGTGTCAATATTGTGGCAAGGCATTTGGTCGTAAAGAACATTTGAGAAAACATTTAACCACACATCTGCCACCAGATCAGAAAGTTCTCAATTATTGCGATTATTGTGGGAAAAGTGTAGTCAACCTAAAAAAGCACTTGAAAACCCATAAAGGCATCATGTGTGATGAATGTGGAGCAATTTTCACTGATGAAAGAATATTCCAGGCTCATGTCATTGACGGAGTTCATCATAAAGAGAATGAACTATCAAAAATCTGCCCTCTATGCTTCCAAAAATTTGCTAAATCTGCTAATGTAAGAAGACATCTTGCTAATGTCCATGGACAGGGAAATGAGACTGTCAGACAATTTAAGTGCTCTGTTTGTAAGAAGAAATTCTCAAATGAAAGAAACTTTCAAAAACATGTAGTTCAAGCACATGGTCTTCTAGGACATGTCAAGAAAACTGTTCCTACAAAACATAATCCTAAAAACAAAACAACCAGCCGTAAAGATACTGATGAAAGTGATGAAGAAGATGAGAAGTATGATTATGAAAGTGATGAAGATGACGAAGATGATGGATTTGATGTATTAGAGATGGTTTAAATAATTGCTAAATTACTTCGTGATGTAATGCTATAGGTTAAAAAAAAAAATTTAATTTTTGAATTTTCAGTGTTTTTTGCAAAACAGAAATCACTTTATACACACTGTAACTAATTTTGACTCCTGAAGACGTCTAACATTGTCATAATATAGATTTTTGATTAAAAGTTTGATCTGAACATTGTACAATGTTGTAAAAAAATACATATAACAGTCACATGTACAAATAAAATGTAAGTAACATTACTCTTTTGTCAGTAATCAGAATTAGTGCTCTGCTTAAAAAGGTATCACTCCTCCTTTATATCCTTCCTAACTCAGGGGTCTGAAGAATAATTTAACCAGCCTTACCACCAAGCTTGTCACCTTACAAATATAGCTTAGAATAAAAGCAGATAATTATACCTTCTGTAAACAAAGTTTGGAGTAGTATAAATGTATATGGGAATTGCTCTGTCTATCCATCTGTCTTGAACCACTTTGACCAATCCTCATGAAACTTAACAGATTAATTGAGCATGATTTGCTAACTTGATTTTATGGCCACTTTGGACTTGGAAATTTTGACATGTATGGTAAACACTTGGTCATGTGTTGACATATATTAGATAGGTGTACATATGAAACCCCTACTGTGCTGATTTGCATGTGGGCTAAATTTTCCAGTGTATTTTTTCCCGTGCTAAAAGTATGGTTCTCTGGACTTTCGAATTGTGACATTGTAGAATACACTTCGTCTTCACAACTCGTCGATGTGAAACAACTGGCATGGGTAGGATTTTTCTATCCATTGAGTCTTTCCTGTGGTATGGTCCTCCGGACAATGAAATTTTTACCATTGTATGGTAATCACCCTACCATACAGGTACATAATAATATATAAACTTGGTGCATTGTTAATTAGATCCTATTGTGCAGATATGCAATGTTGTTTTTGTGGTGGGATGTTCTAGTCAGTTTAGTTTTGCATTTGAATTTCGGTTAATGGTGTGTATAACGTCAATTTTGCAGGTTACTTTCATAATGATTGTGTATTTTTTAGCTTGCCTGGCCAAGCTTTTGTCATCACTTTGCGTCCGTCAGTTAACTTCACATTTTAATCATCTCCTCTGAAACCACTGGAACAAATGGAACCAAACTTGACAGGAAGTATCTATGTAAAGTCCTTTATAAAGTTTCCTCATTTCGTCCTGATAGGGCAACAAACATGGCTGTAGACAGGACGTATTATGGTATACCAATGTTCGTCCGTGAATCCGCCAACACTACATACCATAACTCAAATTTGCGTCAATTCTTTTGAAATTTTTACACATTCGGATTGATGGAAGAAAGCTCCCTTTCAATTTTGAAGATTTTCAATTTTGTCAATCTGTAGTTATGGGACTTAGAATCCCAAATATAAGCAATTTTTCACATGTCGCGCACTAACTCGATTATGCCTTGGCTGAATTTTAACACATTATTATGGCGCGGAATCAGGGTCATAAATATCGATTTTAGTATATCCTAAATTCATTTTAGCATATACTAAAATCAATTTAGTATATACTAAAATCCTTTAAGGATACCCTAAAATGATTTAAGTATATACTAAAATTAATTTAGGATACCCTAAAATCGAATATAGCATATACTAAAATAATATTAGTATATACATGTACTTAAATTATTTTAGTATATACTAAAATTATTTTAGTATAAGGTCAGGGTACCCAAATCGCCCAGGTCGCAACTAAAATACGGCTGGATAATTTGCTTCCGCGAGTAAGAAAATAAATATGCACTTTTCGTAACATTCGCAAAAGTACGCAACTTTTGGGTATAAAATGGAAATGATAAATTAATCAGATGATTGCAAAATATGGGTAAGAAGTTAGGATGAAACGGATCTGTCACTATCAAAGCTTGTGCGACGGGCCGATTTCAACTCTTTAAAATCCACTGTATTGTTAAAAAATGTGTTGTCTTGGTGTTGAAACATTCATAGATCTATGTTCTCAAATTTATAACTTTACCTCTTCTCTAATGCCAGAAATATTAAGGATTTTCATGTTTGTTGGAACGTTCTTACTTCCGCCATTTTTGTTGTGACAACTTTTAAGTTCGATAACTTGCACATGCAGGTGCGATAAAATGTAACGACTTACATTACGAGTAGTTCCCCTTACAACACAAAACATCATCAGGGATATTAACTGTATTGCATTTGTAAATGTATAAAATGCATTTTCTCTGCAAATAACGATTGGGGATATATATTAGATATAAATTCTTCGATGCACAAGATGTGCACATTTCATCTATTTATGACTCAATATGAGGACATGTTTTGGGGTCATTAAACATAGACACATTTTCTTTCTTTCTTTGGTCATTGTTGGTTCACGTTATCTTGTATTGGACAAAAGTTATATATTAGATAGTTTGAAAAAAAACTAACATATAGTCTTAAGGCAGACAGAATAACTTTGTTTTATTGTTATTGTGCATATATATATACATACCTCACATCTGTTTCCTGCCAATTCTTAATTTGTTTATTTTTTTATTATTTTTTTTAGCTATTCTGTTTTATTTCATCCCCCCTTCATTTAACGCATTCTTGCTAAGATAGTTAAATTTTATGTTAATATGTGCCGTTCCTATACTCTGTAAGACACAAGGCAAGAAAGACCGAAATTTACAAAATTGTACAATCGCTCGACTCTGATACATTTTACCCACTTTACTTTCATGTATCACCTCAACTAAATTTAAAAAAACCTTCCCCTTTTGTGCCCTTTCGCGTTTTGTTAGTCTTATAGCTCATTTATCAAGCAATTTCAAATTAAAGGGAAAAAGAAGAGATGAAATAAAACAGAACAGCTAAAAAATAACAATAAAGTTAAATAAAAAAGGGGACATCCATGCCCGAAAAACCTGTGATCCACCTTTAAACAATCGCACAGTTGATGTGATCGAAAACAAAATTGAATACAATTGTAGACAAATACATAAAGCTCATTTTTGTTATATTTTTTGTTTAGTTTATTATACGTTTTTTTTTAATTATACATGTATCCTTGTTGTGTTTGTTTGCTGTGCTTTGTCTTTTCCCTGGACGTCGAATTTGTGGACTTTCCCCCCTGTTTTGTCTCTTCGGTATTCTTTTGTCTATACAATGTATTTAGCTCCTTTGCCTATATTTCAAAAACAGTAAAGGCTTTAAAAATGTTTTGTCCTTACTGCGAGCTTTGACCATTCGCAAGGATAAAATGTATATCTAAAATGTCCTATGTAAAACTAAGATCGTCTATGGCGGTCATCTTGTGTCATCTGATAAAATTTTGAAATTGGACCAACTAAGGACTGTTCCACCAAACTTTGGTCTCAATGGCCAAATAGTTTCAGAGAAGATTTTATACATTTTTTTCAGACTTTATTTTTAGTCATCAGTCTGTATTTCATGCCCCATCATGACCATTCCAGCAGAATGTGGTGCCACTATATCATGTGATTCCCTATAAGATTAAACTAAGGACAGACGACAACTACGAGAAGCAGATAAATGTAGTCCCTTTTACCATTTGTATTTCCAAAACTGTAAAATATATATGTAGGAACAATACTGAAAGCATTCATCAAAATGAATTATAATAATATATTCCAATTTAATCAAATCGACTGAAAAGTCAAAATGTTACGTATCATGTATTTTAAAACACTGGCGCTGTCCTTGGTACTATAATTCACCCTCCATATATTTTCAGATCTGATCGGGAGTTGATTTGGAAAGTTATAATCAACAAAATAAATTGTTAATAAATAAATAAAACCAGTCATCAATTTTTATTAAATGGATCAAAGCACTGCTTTTTTCTTACTTTTGATGAAAGGAAAAATTCAGTGATATTTTACATTTAAACAAGCAATATGATGCTGCCCCTAAACAGGTAGGGATAAAAAAAAAGTTTTGACCCCGTATGCATACGAATAATTCTAGTGAGATTCCCATAAATGATTTTAACCCCAAAAAGTTTATTTTTAAGGTTTGGAAAATAAATTTACTTTTGGTACTCCTGTATTGAAAAGATTAGAAGTACCGGTAATATAAAAATAGACACTGACCATCAACCAGACAAATCTTTCAGTCAATGGAAAGGTAACTATAAAACGTAACACTTAAAAAGTCCGTTACAGAACAATACGAGAAATTGACTGGTTAAAATTTCCAAAATTCGACTTTTCATCTAAACTTTGTCCTTATGGAAAATTTAAACCGACTGTAAATTTGAGCTTTACATAATAAACAATAATTTCACTTATAGAAAATTATTATCAAAATTTAGACGAAGTGACTGACAACTTGGTATTGAAGTTGGCAGTTATATGAACATTTCCAGAGAACAAAGATTATGCAAAATATGTAAAGTTGTACATGATCAAAATTCACCTTTGCGCCCGAAATTTTTGGCTCTTTTAAAAGACCAAGTTCCATCATTTCAAGACATATGCGATAAACGTTTGATCACTTTGCAAGGGAGACAACTATTATATATGAGTCTATCCATCTGCTAATTTTGAAAAATATGAAAGTTAATGTGGCAAAACATCATCCAAAAGTCGAAAATTATTTAAAACACCAATGTACGCTGTATTATACAACACAGTACAGTTTAATAGGACGCCGATTACTGACTGGACGATTTGGGTTTCTTCCACGTCATTCCAGATATGGTAACTACACGTCGATCTAGGTGTCTGCTATAAATAGTTACTAAGTTTACATGTATAAAACTTGTCTATTTGTCAGATAATAATTATTGATAATTTTGTAATGCAAGTTTTTCTGTGGCAGTTGAAAAACCCTCTTCGGACTGGGCGATTTGGGTACCCTGACGTTATGCTTAAATGAATTTAGGATACCCTAAAATCATTTTAGTATATACTAAAATCAATATTTATGACCTTGATTCCGCGCCAATATTTCTGTATAAGCTGAATATTTCAGTATATGCTCAATTGACTTTAGGGTATCCTAAAATAATTTTAGTATATACTAAATTGATTTTAGTATACCCTAAAATCAATTTAGTATATACTAAAATCATTTTAGGATATACTAAAATCGATATTTATGACCTTAATTCCGCGTCATACATTATTACAAATGATGGTCTGAGGGACTATACTTTTTGACAATTTAATTTTTGTCGTTCCAGAGTTACGGGACTTAGATTGTTCAAATATAAGCAATTTTTGGCATGTCGGTTTATACAAACCCAGATATTAATCTTATTAATTGTTTATATATAAAAAAATGAAACTAATATGACCTGCCGCTATCTCTATTGTTACAACCGAAATCACCTTTAAATTGTAGCCAACAAAAGACGCAAATCAATAATAAAATTTAACAAGATTTATTATATACAAGTTTACAAAAAAATATTACACAAACTTAAATGTCAACTTAACTGTTCAAAATCCTTCGTCTTTTCCTAATCCTTCTTCTCGTCACTGTTGCGGGAATCCAAACGGAATATTATATCCAATCAGTCACAATCTAGTATGATGTAACGTAAATAAATGTGTGTCAAGGATAATGTGTGAAACGTAAATAAATCCAACAGCTGAGAACACAAGAATGTCTGGTCCAATACGTTCTGATCTGAAAGTCTAACTTTCTTGTCCGTATATATACTGTAGAACGGAAACCTGGAATACGGTAGAAGTTTGAATTACACCAGAATTATTACGTAAGTCAAATAGAAAGTTCTAGTCATTCCATCAGTATCTATTATTGTTCCAGTGATTTCTAAACTGTGCAGTTATAACATTATTTGGTAAACAACTATAAGTATTACGTAAGCATATTATACATGTTATAAGGCCACACAAAACAAATTAGGCCAAGATAAATAAACATAATAATTACAATATCATAACAAATAAATATAATAATACAATATCATAACACCTCCTCCCTTAAAAGAAGTTGGAGGGTAACGAGAACTTCGCATGAACAATATATACAAAAATATATAGTATGTATACAGTGTTTTAATAAAATCTAGATAAAGCATATATCTAATTTCTTGTCTCATAAAATCGAGTTTAAGTGTATTGAGCCGGTAAGGATGTTACATCAACATCATGACAAACAGCAGTGGTTTTGTTTGGCACATCTGGAAAAAGATTTTTAAAAGAAAATAAAAAAGTTTTCAATTTTTCTCTGCGATCGAAAGTCAGATGTGCAAGTTTGGAGTCTAAATTTGACAAAATTTCAGAATTTTTCAATCTAACTGTTTGTTCCATAGTCTTGCAATCAAAAGATGGTTCAATTTTATGTGGTTTGTCATGATCGTTCTCCAATTTAAACATGGCTAAAGTGGCAACTGGTTTACTCTCACCTTCATTAGTACGCTCAAAATATGGTTTTAACATATTAATGTGACACACTCTATTTTGTTTACGCCGTCCTGGAGTTTTTACAATATAATTCAAATCATTGATTTTACTCTCGATTGTATAAGAACCACAGTATTTAGCCTGTAAAGGATGCCCAGGGACTGGCAAAAGTACATGTACCTTATCACCAGGCTCAAAAATTCTGTCCCTGGCATCTTTATCATACCATATTTTCATCTTATTCTGTACAGTTTTTAAGTTTTTCTGAGCAATTTGACAAGCAGTATACAATTTTTCTTTAAATCTAGATACATAGTCTAGAAGATTCAAGTCAGTGTGTTCAGTAAGCCATTTCTCCTTAACCAATTTCAAAGGTCCCCTTACAGTATGACCAAACACTAACTCAAAGGGGCTAAAACCAAGGGATTCTTGAACAGCCTCTCGGACCGCAAAAAGTAGAAAGTGAACACCATCATCCCAGTCCCTATCAAATTGAAGACAAAAAGTTTTAATCATGTTCTTCAATGTTTGATGAAAACCTTCTAAGGCACCTTGAGATTCTGGATGATAAGCACTTGATCTATACTGAGCAATCCCTAACTGATAAACGACCTGCTGAAATAAACCTGACATAAAATTTGAACCCTGGTCGGACTGTATAGACTTAGGAAGCCCTACTAATGTGAAAAATTTGGTAAGAGCTTTGACAATAGTTGGTGTCTTAATATTCCTTAAGGGAATAGCCTCAGGAAAGCGAGTGGATGTACACATGATCGTTAATAAATAAGCATTTCCAGTCTTGGTCTTTGGTAAAGGTCCAACGCAATCAATAAGTACTCGGCTGAAAGGTTCTTCAAAGGCTGGAATTGGCAGAAGTGGTTCTGGTGGTATTTTCTGGTTAGGCTTGCCAACAACCTGGCATATATGGCATGATTTGCAGTAGTCTGTGACATCATTTCTAAGTCTGGGCCAGTAGAAATGTTGTAATATCTTAAGGCAAGTCTTCCTTATACCTAAATGTCCAGCCAAGGGGGTGTCATGGGCAAGACCAATAATTTCTTGCCTATAGACTTTAGGCACCACCACTTGGTATACCACTCTCTATTCCTCCTCTGGGATAGCATCAGGGGGCCTCCACTTCCTCATCAAAATGCCGTCTTGATGGTAGTAACATTTGGCCACTTTGTCTGCTTCTTCTTGGGGTAAAGCCCTCTTTCAGAGCTGAAGAACCTCAGGGTCTTTATTCTGTTCTTCCCTAAATGTTCTTTTGTCTAATGAATGGCTGTTCACGTCTGGCCATGGCATAATTACATGCTTGTTAGTACCAGGTGGTCTTATGGCCTTTTCTGAGCTACCGGGACCTTCAATGTCGCCAAAGAAAGAGTCAGAAAGGTCCATACAATCATACTGACCTTCTTGTAAATCCTCATCTTGTTGTTTTCTTGTCATTGCCCTAGTAACAACACAAGCTGGATACAGTTCAGCATCATCTTTAGGTGATTTAACATCCACCATGGGTTCACTTGTAACAATTGGTTCAGCAACCACTTTGTTCCTAGCTAGATCATTTCCTAGCAATAATGAAACACCCTCAACAGGGAGAGTAGGACGAACACCCACAACAACTGGTCCAGTAATTAAATCTGACTTCAAATAAATACGATGGAGGGGAACATCTATACAACCTAACTCCACACCTCGTAATAAAACGGAGGCACCAACGGAAGTCTTCTCGGACAAAGGACAACACACCTTCTAACAACAAAGACTGAGAAGCTCCAGTGTCCCGTAAAATCTTAATAGGCTGAGGAGTAGTATTATCAACAATAGAAACAAACCCATCAGACATAAAGGGCTTATAATCCTTTATGTAATCTCAAAAACTGGACTTAAAAGCCTGACTCGCAGGACATTCCAACTTATTGGTAACAACGGGTGTCGTACAAGCACTGGACTTGGGCTTATTATCTCTTTCATTCTTCTTCTGGAGTCTAAAACAATCAGCCATCAGGTGACCATTTTTCTTACAATAAGCACAAGTTAGTGACTTCTTCTCAAAAGTATCAAATTTTGGACCAGATATATTATAACTAGACGGACTCTTATTCTGTGCAAAAGGCTTACTATCAGTACGCTCAGTGCTTTGATTTTTGTAATTTCCGCTAGAAATATTAAAATTTTGACCTTTGAAACTTCTTTTATGTGAAAGGGTATAATTATCGGAAACAACAGCTGCATCTTGCAAGGTCTCAACAGTTTTGTCATCTAAATGTGTTTTTAAGTCTAAATTAACACACTGCTTGAACTCTTCTAATAACATTAATCGTCTTAATTTATCAAAATTGTTATCTATTTTCTTTGACGTAAGCCATTTATCAAATAGATCTTCTTTTTCCCTAGCAAATTCAACATAGCTTTGTGTTTCAAACTTTTTATAAGACCTAAATTTGTGTTTATATGCTTCTGGCACTAGCTCATAAGCTTTCAAAACTTCCTGTTTAACAGTGTGGTAATCAGAACTTTTTTCTGAAGAAAGTGCTGAGTAAATTTCAGCGGCCTTGCCCACAAAAACACTTTGCAGCATTGTAGTCCAATAAGGCTTTGGCCATTTCAGATTTTGAGCAATTTTCTCAAATTGTGGAAAAAATTTATCAATCGTTTTTTCACAAAATTTTGGAACCAAACGTATATTTTTTGCTGCATCAAAATATTCTGATTTTGACTCATATTTAGTGTTGCTTTCTACTTTAGCTATTTCTATTTTTATTTTCTCCATCTCTAACCTTTCCCTCATTTCAAGTTCTGCCTGTAATTGTTTTAATTTAAATTCATCTTCTTTTTCTAATTGTTTTAATTTAAATTCATCTTCTTTTTCTAATTGTTTTAATTTAAGTTCATGTTCTAATTCAAGCTGTTTTAATTTGAAAGCATCAACATTTTCGACCTTGAGATCAAGAGCCTCTTCACCAAAAATTTCTGAGTCAACTAATTTGTCTATTACCAAATTCTTTATAATTTGTTTTCTCATAGATGTTCTAAAATCTATTTTTAGATGTTTAGCAAGCAACACTAATTCTTCTTTCTTTAATTTATCAAACCCTTCAAGGTCTGGCGTTTTCAAAAATTTACCAGCATCAAATGCCATTTTGTAGAATTTTGTTGGCTAATTCTAATAAAAATACTGAAAAAATTTAAGATATTAACGTTATCCCGAGACGAGCCCCCAATTTCTGTTACGGCCGAAATCACCTTTAAATTGTAGCCAACAAAAGACGCAAATCAATAATAAAATTTAACAAGATTTATTATACACAAGTTTACAAAAAAATATTACACAAACTTTAATGTCAACTTAACTGTTCAAAATCCTTCGTCTTTTCCTAATCCGGAATTCTTCTCGTCACTGTTGCGGGAATCCAAACGGAATATTATATCCAATCAGTCACAATCTAGTATGATGTAACGTAAATAAATGTGTGTCAAGGATGATGTGTGAAACATAAATAAATCCAACAGCTGAGAACACAGGAATGTCTGGTCCAATACGTTCTGATCTGAAAGTCTAACTTTCTTGTCCGTATATATACTGTAGAACGGAAACTTCTGGAATACGGTAGAAGTTTGAATTACACCAGAATTATTACGTAAGTCAAATAGAAAGTTCTAGTCATTCCATCAGTATCTATTATTGTTCCAGTGATTTCTAAACTGTGCAGTTATAACATTATTTGGTAAACAACTATAAGTATTATGTAAGCATATTATACATGTTATAAGGCCACACAAAACAAATTAGGCCAAGATAAATAAACATAATAATTACAATATCATAACAAAATAAATATAATAATACAATATCATAACACTATAGAATCACAGCCGTGTTCTATATAGAACAATTATTATTGACACATGCGTACAATGCGTTGTTGTTGTGAAACACACATGAAATCACTAAACTGTTGTATTTTGTTGATAAAATAAAGGTTTAAAGTCATATTCTTTCATCTCGGTGAATCTTATCTTACATATATCGCTTTGCGAACATTTTGCAAAGCTCAAAATACAACAACGATAACTGTCAGGTGAAATGGTATGATTGTCACGTCACAATCCAAGGTATAATGTCATACATTCAAATGACGCCAGATCGACAGTCAAAAACGGAAACTCGTACGTTGTACAGGATCTGAAACGCTAGTATTTGCTTTAAAATCTCACAAAAATGTAAGTCTTGATTTTATTTTGTTTGTTTAAAGACATTTTACGTTTTTCTGTAAAAGTTTTTTGCCTTGTTAAAATTGACATGGCTGCCTTTATATGACGTCGAGTTTAATATGTTCTTTTGGGAAAATATTGGCCCTTTTCTGTTTTGTTCTTTGTTTTTAGCTCACCTGGGAGTTATTAACATCACTTGGCGTCCGTCGTCCGGTGTAAACTTTTCCTTTAAAGATATTCTCTTCTGAAACCAACGGGGCAATTGGAACTAAACTTTGCAGGAATGGTGTTTGTGAGGTCCTCTACAAATTTTCATTTCATCATGATCATGCAAAAAACATGGACACCATGGGCAATTGTTGTTTCTGTTTTCAAAAATGTTCTCCTCTGAAACTGCTTAGCCAAATGGAATAAAACTTAACAGGAAGCATCTATGGGAGATCCTTTATAAAGTTTTCTCATTTCGTCCCGATCAGACCACAAATATGGCCGCAATGGGCATTTATTGTTTCTGATTGGCTGATATAAACAAATCTTCTCTGAAATCGCTTGGCCAAGTGGAACGAAACTTGACCGGAATCATCTATCATTTCGTCCTGATCGGGCAACAAACATGGCTGTCATGGGCAATTCTTGTTTCTCATTGGTTGATTAAAGAAAGGTTTATGAGGTCAAGATTACCTGCCATGAAATTTTCAGACGAATCAGCCAACCCATTTGTGGGTAATCGCCCCTGAATTGTGAATTTTAAGGAAATTTTGCAGTTTTAGGTTATTAACTTAAATATAGTTATAGATAAAGACAAACTATAAACAGCAAAAATGTTCAGCAAAGTAAGATCTACAAATAACTCATGACCAAAATAGTCAATTAATCCCTTATAGGAGTTTCTGCCCTTGAAAGATTATTTACATGTTAAAAGTAAATATCAGTAAAATTAATGGTCTGACATATTGTCACTGATGTTTAGAGCATAACTTGAAATAAAGCATGCAAGTGAGGCCCATCATAAAGTTTCCTCATTTCGTCCTGATCGGAATATAAATGTGGCTGCCATATAAATAAAAATGTTTATGAAGTCAAGATCGGTAATGCAGCCTATATATGTTTATACATATATAGCCAGTCACAAGTCTGGATAAATGCAGAGTGGCCTTTCAAATGACCCAGATGTAATGGTGCCCCTCGCAAATAGCCAATCTTTGACTAACGACAATCGATCACCACTAGCAGCAGCAGCAAAAATCAAAATGAGCACGTGAGTATAGTCATGAGCAGTGATGAGCACCACGGAGCAAGAGAATAGCAGCGATGAGCAAGAGATGATCAGCGAAGACAAAGAGAAGAGCAGCAATGAGCAGCGAAGAGCAAGAGAAGAGCAGTGATTAGCAGTCCGGGGCAAGAGAAGAGCAGCGATGAGCAAGAGAAGAGCAGCGAAGAGCAGCGATGAGCAACAGAAGAGCAGAGATGAACAATAGAAGAACAGCGATGAGCAAGAGAAAAGAAGCGATAAGCAGTGATGAGCAAGAAAAGAGCAGCGAAGAGCAGCACGGAACAAAAGATGAGCAGCTATGACCAAGGGAAGAGCATCGATTAGCAGCGAAGAGCAGCGAAGAACAAGAGAAGAACAGCGATGAACAGCGAAGAGCAGCGATGAGCAAGAGAAGAGCAACGATGAGCAATAGAGAGCAGCGAAGAGCAAGGGAAAAGCATAGAAGAGCAATAGAAAAGCAGTGAAGAGCAGCGATGACCAGCACGGAGCAAGAGAAGAGCAGCGAAGAGCAAGTGATGAGCAGCGTGAGCATAGATGAGCAACGTGAGCAAAAAAGAGCAGGAGGAGCAGCATGAAGAAAGAGAAGAGCAGCGATGAGCAAGAGAAGAGCAACCTTAAGCAGCGAAGCTCAGCGATGAACAAGAGAAGAGCAGCGCAGAGGAAAAGAGCAGTGATGAGCAGCGAAAAGAAGCGATGAGCAAGAGAAGAGCAGCGATGAGCAAGGGAAGAGCAATGAAGAGCAGCGATGAGCAAGAGAAGAGCAGCGATGAGGAGCACAGAGCAAGAGAAGAGCAACGAAGAGCAAGAAAAGAGCAGCGAAGAGGAAGAAATGGGCTGCTTGAGCAAGAAAAGAGCAGTGATGAGCAAGAGAAGAGCAGTGAAGAGCAAGAGAAGAGCAGCGAAGAGCAATGAAGAGCAGCAATGAGCAAGAGAAAAGCAATGAAGAGCAGCGATGAGCAAGAGAAGAGCAGGGATGAGGAGCACAGAGCAAGAGAAGAGCAACGAAGAGCAAGAAAAGAGCAGCGAAGAGGAAGAGATGAGCAGCTTGAGCAAGAAAAGAGCAGTGATGAGCAAGAGAAGAGCAGTGAACAGCAAGAGAAGAGCAGCGAAGAGCAAGAGAAGAGCAGTGATGAGCAACAGAAGAGCAGTTAAGAGCAGCGATGAGCAAGAGAAGAGCAATGAAGAGCAGCAATGAGCAAGAGAAGAGCAGTGATGAACAGCCAAGAGCAAGAGAAGAGCAGTGATGAGGAAGAAAAGAGCAGTGAAGAGCAGCACGGAACAAGAGATGAGCATTAGAAGAGCAGCGAAAAGCAAGAGAAAAGGAGCGAAGAGCAATAGAAAAGCAGTGAAGAGCAGCGATGAGCAGCATGGATCAAGAAAAGAGCAGCGAAGAGCAACAGATGAGCAGCGTGAGCAACAGAAGAGCAGGATGAGCAGCATGGAGAAAGAGAAGAGCAGCGATGAGCAGCGAAGAGCAAGAGAAGAGCAGCGATGAGAAAGAAAAAAGCAGCGAAGAGCAGCACAGAACAACAGATGAGCAGCGATGAGCAAGAGAATAGCGGCGATGAGCAAAAGAAGAGCAATGAAGAGCAGCAATGAGCAAGAGAAGAGCAGCGATGAGCAAGGGAAGAGCAGCGAAGAGTAAGAGAAAAGCAGCAATGAGCAACAGAAGAGCAGCGAAGAGAAAGAGAAAAGCAGCGATGAGCAAGAGAAGAGCAATGAAGAGCAGCAATGAGAAAGAGAATAGCAGCGATAAGCATGAAAAAAGCGATGAAGAGCATCGATGAGCAAGAGAATAGCATTGAAGACCAGCGATGAGCAAGAGAAGAGTAGCGATGAGCAAGAGAAGAGCAGTGAAGAGCAGCACGTAACAAGAGATGAGCAGCGAAGAGCAAGACAAGACCTGTGATGAGCAAGAGAAGAGCAGTGAAGAGCAGCGATGAGCAAGAGAAGAGCAGTGAAGAGCAGCGAAGAGCAAGAGAAGAGCAGCGATGAGAAAGGAAAAAGCAGTGAAGAGCAGCACGGAACAACAGATGAGCAGCGGTGAGCAAGAGAATAGCGGCGATGAGCAAAAGAAGAGCAATGAAGAGCAGCGATGAGCAAGAGAAGAGCAGCGATGAGCAAGAGAAGAGCACGAAGAGTAAGAGAAGAGCAGCGATGAGCAACAGAAGTAAGAGCAGCGAATAGAAAGAGAAAAGCAGTGAAGAGCAGCGATGAGCAAGAGAAGAGCAATGAAGTGCAGCGATGAGAAAGAGAATAGCACCGATGAGCAAGAGAAGAGCAATGAATAACAGCGGTGAGCAAGAGCAGAGCAGAGATGGGCAAGAGAATAGCAGTGAAGAGCAGCGATGAGCAAGAGAAGAGCAGCGATGAGCAGCGAAGAGCAAGAGAAGAGCAGTGAAGAGCAGCACGGAACAAGAGATGGGCAACGAAGAGCAAGAGAAGAGCTGTGATGAGCAACAGAAGAGCAGTGAAGAGCAGAAATGAGCAACAGAAGAGCAGTGAAGAGCAGCGATGAGCAAGAGAAGAGCAGCGATGAGCTAGAGAAGAGCAGTGAAGAGCAGCGATGAGCAAGAGAAAAGCAATGAAGAGCAGCGATGAGCAAGAGAAGAGCAAAGAAAAGCAGCGATGAGCAAGAGAAGAGCAGAGATGAGCAATGAAGAGCAGTGATGACAGCATGGAGTAAGAGAGAAGAGCAGTGATCAGCAAGAGAAGAGCAAGAGAAGAGCAGTGAAGAGCAAGACAAGAGCAGCGAAGAGCAAGAAAAGAGCAACGAAGAGCAAGAAAAGAACAGTTTGAGCAAGAGATGAGCAGCTTAAGCAAGAGAAGGGCGGCGATGAGCAACACGGAGCAAGAGAGAAGAGCAGCGATGAGCAGTGATGAGCAGCGAAGATCAAGACAAAAGCAGCAATGAGCAGAGAAGAGCAAGAGAAGGGTAGCGATAAGCAGCGAAGAGCAAGAGGAGAGCAGTGATGAGCAGCAAACCAAGAGAAGAGCAGCGATGATCAGCGAAGAGCAAGAGAAGAGCAGAGATGAGCAAGAGAATAGCAGCGAAGAGCAGCCATGAGCAAGATAAGAGCAGCACGGAACAAGTGAAGAGCAGCACGGAACAAAACAAGAGCAGCTATGAGCAAGGGAAGAGCAGCGATTGGCAGCGAAGAGCAAGAGAAGAGCAGCGAAGAACAAGAGAAGAACAGCGATGAACAGCGAAGAGCAGCGATGAGCAAGAGAAGAGCAACGATGAGCAATAGAAGAGCAGCGAAGAGCAAGAGAAAAGCAGTGAAGAGCAATAGAAAAGCAGTGAAGAGCAGCAATGAGCAATGTAAGAGCAGCGATGAGCAGCATGTATCAAGAAAAGAGCAGCGAAGTGTAACAGATGAGCAGCGTGAGCAACAGAAGAACAGGATGAGCAGCATGGAAAAAGAGAAGAGCAGCGATGAGCAAGACAAGAGCAGCTATAAGCAGCGAAGATCAGCGATGAGCAAGAGAAAAGCAGCAAAAAGCAGCGAAGAGGAAAAGAGCAGTGATGAGCAGCGAAGAGCAGCGATAAGCAGCGAAGAGCAAGAGAAGAGCAGTGAAGTTCAGCGATGAGCAAGAGAATAGCAGTGAAGAGCAGCGATAAGCATAAAAAAGGCGATGAAGAGCAGCGATGAGCAAGAGAATAGCATCGAAGAGCAGCAATGAGCAAGATAAGAACAGCGATGAGCAGCGAAGAGCA
The DNA here is from genome assembly GCA_028015205.1 of Mytilisepta virgata. Lineage (NCBI taxonomy): Eukaryota > Metazoa > Mollusca > Bivalvia > Mytilida > Mytilidae > Mytilisepta > Mytilisepta virgata. The sequence continues at coordinate 67,031,794 of CM051521.1, forward strand.
GCACGGAACAACAGATGAGCAGCGATGAGCAAAAGAATAGCGGCGAAGAGCAGCACGGAACAACAGATGAGCAGCGGTGAGGAAGAGAATAGCGGCGATGAGCAAAAGAAGAGCAATGAAGAGCAGCGATGAGCAAGAGAAGAGCAGCGATGAGCAAGACAAGAGCAGCAAAGAGTAAGAGAAGAGCAGCGATGAGCAACAGAAGTAAGAGCAGCGAAGAGCAGCGATGAGCAAGAGAAGAGCAATGAATAGCAGCGATGAGCAAGAGAAGAGCAATGAATAGCAGCGATGAGAAAGAGAAGAGCGGAGATGAGCAAGAGAAGAGCAGAGATGAGCAATAAGCAGGAGAATGGCAGCGATGAGCAACACGGAGCAAGAGAAGAGCAGCGATAAGCAGTGATGAGCAGCAAAGAGCAAGAGAAGAGCAGCGATGAGCAGTGAAGAGCAAGAGAGGGGCAGCGATAAGCAGCGAAGAGCAAGAGAAGAGCAGCGATGAGCAGCGAAGAGCAAGAGAAGAGCAGCGATGAGCAGTGAAGAGCAAGAGAAGAGCAGCGATGAGCAGCGAAGAGCAAGAGAAGAGCAGCGATGAGCAGTGAAGAGCAAGAGAAGAGCAGCGATGAGCAGCGAAGAGCAAGAGAAGAGCAGCGATGAGCAGTGAAGAGCAAGAGAAGAGCAGCAATAAGCAACAGAAGAGCAGCAATAAGCAACAGAAGAGCAGCAATAAGCAACAGAAGAGCAGCGATGAGAAAGAGAAGAGCGGAGATGAGCAAGAGAAGAGCAGAGATGAGCAATAAGCAAGAGAATGGCAGCGATGAGAAACACGGAGCAAGAGAAGAGCAGCGATAAGCAGTGATGAGCAGCAAAGAGCAAGAGAAGAGCAGCGATGAGCAGTGAAGAGCAAGAGAAGGGCAGCGATAAGCAGCGAAGAGCAAGAGAAGAGCAGCGATGAGCAGTGAAGAGCAAAAGAAGAGCAGCAATAAGCAACAGAAGAGCAGCAATAAGCAACAGAAGAGCAGCGATGAGCAAGAGAAGAGCAGTAAAAAGCAACAAGAGAAGAGCTGTAAAGAGCAGCAATGAGCAACAGAAGAGCAGCGACGATCAAGAGAAGAGCAGCGAAGAGCAAGAGAAGAGCAATAAAAAGCAACAAGAGAATAGCTGTAAAGAGCAGCAATGAGCAACAGAAGAGCAGCGATAAGTAAGAGAATAGCAGTGAAGAGCAGCGACGAGCAAGAGAAGAGCAGCGAAGAGCAAGAGAAGAGTATTAAACAAGAAAATCTAGATCAGTACTGGAATGCAGTATGTTATGGAGTTGGGCAGTTTTGACACTTTGTTGACCTTTCTATAAACATTGTTTAAAGTTAAAAATGAACTTTTGGACAAGATTACTTACGTGTGAATAAATGTTCTTTTCTGACAATTTACGATATTTTAAGTAGATAAATGGTTCAAATTTGACCATTGTGTTTACCTAAAAAAAAAACAAACTATTAATGAATTAATGAAGTGCCAAAAAGTACAAACGGATTGTCCTGCGTAGCACAACATACTCCTTACACCAGGAAAAGAACTAAATGCAGTACCTCTCCCCCCCAAAAAAAAACCAAAACAAAATAAAAAAAAACAAAGAATAAAAAAGCAAAGAACAAAAGAAATATCTAGCGGTAACGCAATACTCCTTATAAAGGGAAAAAAGAAAGGGGTCATATCCAGAAATACAACTGGCAAAATGTTAAACTGTTACTAAATATACTATCGAGCTGTATCGAGCATCATTGAAGAGACATTTGTTGTCTAAGTGCGATCTGATGCAGTTAAATTGGTACCGTTCATGTTTTTATTGTATCATTGAACCAGATTATGTGTTAATAGTTAAATGTTTATTTAGTATAGTATCAATCTGATGATTTGAGCTTTGTTAGTGGTTGTCGTTTGTTGCTGTATTTTCATATTTGTTTCCTCCTCTGAATTGTTGTACACGAGTCATTTTGGGGCCCATAATAGCTTTATAGCTTGCTATACGGTGTGAGCCAAGGCTCGACGTTGAAACCGTACATTAACCTATAATTGCTTACTTTAACGACATTTGGTCTTGGGCAGAGAGTTGTCTCATTGGCAATCATACCACATCTTATTTTTATTTTTATATATAACCGCCTCGTATGTGTAATGGTGCGGGAGGTCATGGTTTCGAACCCCGGCCGAGTCAAATCAAAGACATCAAAACTGGTATTTGCTGCTTCTCCGCTAGCTGCGGCACGCGGCATTTAGGAGTAAGAGTAAGACTGGTCGGCCCGTAGTCAGTAGTCCTCCGAACTGTTACCTTGAGAGCTAACACGTTAAAAATCCGGCTCTGCGTGTTGGTACAAAGCAGGACCCGTATTCATTTTTCATTATCATGTTCTCGTCCTGAATATGCATCTGACTTTCATTGGACGTTAAACGATCAACCATCCATCCATCCATCTTATTATCCCCGCGCTTCAACGAAGCGTGAGGATATTGTTTTGCTGTTCGGCGTACGTCCGCACGTACTTTAGTAATGTCCAGGATAATCTCAGTAACCACTGGATGTAGAAAGATGAAACTTGGGCCATTTATTGCACTGTGTGTGGGGACTGTGTCGAAGGTTTCGGAATTTGAATAGCACCCCTTGGGCAGGGCTAAAAAGGGAGCCTAAGGGTACATTATTCCTTTGTCACGCAACTCCTCTCAGATTATTAGGAATACGAAACTGTAAGTTGGCTCGGTAATTGCCCTGCCAATTTAGATTGTGTCAAAGGTTTCGGAATTTGAATAGCGCCCGTGAGAGCTGAGCTACACGGGTAGCCTTATGATACATTATTCCTTTGTCATGTTATTTGAAATACGGAACTGAAAGTTGGCCCAGTAATTGACCCTGTAGCCAGAACTTTTGTTCTGGCTTAATTCATTACTCAAATTCCTTTAATTTTTTCCGTTCAAAATTTGATAAAAATCACCAGAAATTTCTAGGGCTCTTCCTTTTGATGCAGAGGTAACCCTTAGCTGAGTTTGGATACCTGTTTGTTTTTATTGTTTTGATTTTTGATGGTTGTGCTTATTAATTCATCATTATATCTTTAACCGTTTTTGCAATATTTTGATCTCGAGCACTGCTGATGAGTTGTCAGTCAACGAAATGGCCATGCAGTGCATCAAATTTATTTCGGTATTCTGTGATACGTTGTAGTACATGAGTGGCCAAAGGGTTATGTAGATTGCGCTACAGGTTTCAGAATTGTTTTAAGATACGGTTCGAACTTTGGTAAATTTCCTGGAAGTCTCAAAGATCATTATTTTTTTTAATTTTTGGCAAGAAACCATGTATTTTCTGGATCACATCAGCAGTAACACATATTGGGATCATCTAGATGTCAAAAATATGTGATTTCAACTTTGGTAAATTTCCTGAAAGTAAGACTTTTATTTTTGGAATTTTACGTAGTAATTATAGATTTGTTTTTATTATATTAGTTTTAAAACTTATAAGGATCATTTGGATTTCAAAAATGTGATTCCAATTTTTGTAAATTTCCTGAAAGACTCAAAGACTAGTTTACTTGTGATTTCTTCTTAGCAACCATATATATTTGGAATCACTATTAGGAACAACGCTAGTTTAGATTGTATGGATTTCAAAAACACAAGAGTAGCACGGGGATATGCAGCGGGGCTGCTTCGACTAGTTTTTATATGAAGCATAAAACTAGATAATTAGCAAACAATCTGAAGAGTTAGTAAGGACGAACAAGAAACATGCATAGACATTAAAATCTACATAGAGGTCAGATGCGCTTATTAGGCCAAATCTCTTGTGAAAGTGTCAAATCCGATTGGAAGCAATGATAAAACTAAGATATTGGAAGAGATCGGTTACCTCTTGGAAACCTGTCTAATCTGACATACATGTACCTTAGAACAAAAATGTATGCCAGATAAGATAGGTTGTTGAAATAAATGGGTTGAAAAACAATGAAAGTATTATCTTTAGTACCGACAAAAAGTGTCAGATTACTCAGGTGTCGTTTTAGACAGGTTATAGTGTATACGTAATCATACTGATCAAACTATCGGTGATGGCAATATTAAATCAATTGGAAAGTTGTCTTGCACCTCCGAGAAACAATAATCTATGGAATACCATGTATATGTTCGTTACCCTACATAAATCACTCAACTTTAACCAAAGTCAAGTAGTCTTGCACATGTTTCTATTGAATCATTTATAACTAAAGCTACATTTGTATGGTAATATAATTGATTAATGTACAATAAATATTCCTAAAATGTAATATGTCAAAGTTATATCAACCGTAAACGTGGACCGCGAAGTCCTGTACCGGATGTGAGGACTGCGCATACGTGAGAAAAGGAGGCCTCCGTCTGGATGGTGAAACTGCGCATGCGTTCTCGAGTTTCACCTTTAAGCCAATTCCGGTCACGCAGTACTCACATCCGATTCGCATACAAATGAAGCAGAAATACCACTGAACCGTCGGACTATCAAACCGTCGGACTATTGAACCGCCGAACCATCGAACCGTCGGACCATCGAACTGTCGGACCATCGAACCGTCGGATTACCACTACGGCCCTAATCAAATGTATGGCCCTGAAATAAGTTAAAACTGACAACATCAGTATTGAAAGGATAGCAATATTTAATATTTATGGTGAATTATTTAGTCCACTTCTTGCACTTGTATAGAAAAACAAGAAGTACTCTGAGCAATGCTCACAAAATGTATATACCCCACTATGGCTATAAAAATGTATTACCTTGTTTGTGTATATATATGAAACAAAACAAAATAGAAGGTGCACAATGCCAATGCAGATTGAAGATTCCCTGAAAGTTTAACAGAAATCCAATTGTTGGTTTAGGAGGAGTTGTGTACGGGGCATGTCTACCTCCTTAAGAAAGTTACTGGTTTGTGGAAAACCCAAACAATCTTTATGATCAAAAATAAAATACGTAGTTCACATTGGTAATGTATACTGAAGAGTCCTTGAAAGTTTCACAGTTGAGGATGGGGCATGACTACCCCTTGCATTACATGAAGAAATGGCAAAGTCCATGTTTGTCTGTAGAAAAGCCTAAAAATCATTCTGATCAAAAATGATATAGGTATTGCACAATAACAATGTATACTGAAAATTGCATGAAAGTTTCACAGAAATTAACTCACTGGACTGGTTTAGGAGCAATTGAGGATGGGGCATGACTACCCCCTTGCATTACATGAAGAAATGACAAAGTCCATGTTTGTCTGTGGAAAAACCAAAAAATTATTCTGATCAGAAATAATATAGGTAGTGCACAATGGCAATTTATACTAAAGATTGCTGAAAGTTTCATAGATAACAACTCTTCTGGTTTAGGAGGAGTTGCGGACGACGCATGCCTACCCAACTTACATTACATGAAGAAATGGCTAAGCCCATGTTTGTCTGTTGAAAAAAACCCAAAAATCATTTTGATAAAAAATAATACATGTAGTGCACAATGGCAATGTATGCTGAAGATTCAATGAATGTTTCACAAAAATCCATTCACTGGCTGAGGAGGAGTTGCGGACATGGTATGCATACCGCCTTACATTACCATATTAAGAAGAAATGGCAAAGTCGGTGTTTGTCTGTGGGAAACCCCAATAATCGTTCTGATAAAATATAAAATAGGTGATGCAAAATGCCACTTTGTAAAATATAAAATAGGTGATGCAAAATGCCACTTTGTACTGAAGATTCTGTGAAAGTTTCAATTAAATTCATTCACTGGGGTAAGAGTACTTTCAGTAAATAGGTTCTTTGCTAGTAGGGGATATAATGAACAATTTGTATATACATATCAAGCATTGTCTCATTAATGCATAAATATTACCCATCAATTTTATAAACAAAGCAACAACAACAAAACTGTACAAGTGGCATACATAGCACAATTGCAGCATAACCAGAAAAATAGGTCTTGAAAAACAGATCAAACTAGTATAAATAGATGGTATTTAAATGAGTCATAGGTTCCAGAGACTTGTTGTTTATGTCACATTTCATATATCAATAGATATTTTTTTCAATATTGCCGCGTGTTGTAGTACAGAATGCTTATCATTCCCATACATATTAGGTAATTTTCTCATAGCGGTGGAATGGGTGATATATGGACGATTATTGAATGATTAGTATCTTTGAATTGTTATTTTGAAACTCCTGGGATGATGCCTCTGCTGGTGGACCCTAGGTCCCCGAGGGTATTCGCCAACCCAGTCGTCAGACTTGTCTGACATGATTATTCATTGATTTGTTACAGAAATTACCAGTATTTAGCAAAATTCAAAAATAATAGAAATACTAAGGGTTCATTCCTTGTATTGCACATGGTAGAACTCCTTAGCTGAAATTTGGCTTCCTATTTAGGTATTTTTGGTTGAGTACTTCTTGTTTCATATAACTTTGGTTTTTGGTCTTCCAAATGTTTCGGTTTTAATGCTGCTGATGAGAGGTAACTCCTTGAAATGCGTCGTATACAGCATAGTATAAATTTACTATATCTAATATTAGTATCTTTGAATTGTTATTTTTATATGTACAGGTAATTTCATGTATATGCTGGATATTCATAATGCAAGATTGGGGGGGGGGGGGGGGTAAAAATAATACTTTATGTCAATTTGACAGTTCATTTGTTTTTCTTACATTTGAAAATTTCAAAATAGTGAAGATAAACATTTTGAGTTTCTTTCAAAGAATGGTAAATCCATTGCAACTGCTGTTTCTAAAAACAAATTTAACATTGTACAACCATGAATTATAAATAAAAAAAAATACAAATTACAATAGGTGTAATTATGTAAATAAAACCTCAGTATTGTTTTCACAACTATATTCCCTACTTGCAGAGCTCGGGATGCATAACAGTTACGCATTTTATCATATTTTGGCAGAGTTATCGTTCCTCACAGCAGGTGTGATTTCGAGGTCACTCGTGTCTTTTCAACAGAATTGAAGGAAAAAGATCGAGGAGTACACACGAAAAACGGAATTCCTTAAAGACAATATTAACTGTGCAATCCAGAACTTAGGACTTTTCCAATTTTTTCACTGGTAAGACATTGAAAATTTTCAAATGTATCCCAACTACATAAAATTGACAGCACATATATAATGAGGGATTCCCTTCACCTTTCGGGATTTTCTGTTTTATCATTCGGATTGAAAGATAAATCGGTGTGTTCCTAGTGAGACACCTGCTGTAAAGAACGACAACTTTTGGCGGGATAGTCAACCGCGAGTCGGGAATACATAATTCCTAATAATTATTTGCTTCTAAACATTGAAAATTACGACAAATACCGAAATAAGTTGAAACTATTATAGTGAATCCTCCTGTATAAAAATATTATCATTGGTACCTACCAATGTTGGAAAATATGTTAAATATATTATTATATCTAGGCCTATATGTTTTTTCCAGCATACGTTTTAGTCCAGCGGCTGTCCAATATTTTGGCACAATTGATCACTTTATGGTTTTTTGCCTTAGACGCCCAGGTTAGCAGACTAAGGATCCCTGTTTTACAACTGAATAAGTGCATATGTCCAGGGGAACATAAAACAGCAAATATTGATGTAGGAAAATCTGGTTTGCTGTCAGTTTGACTACTAGCTCACTTCTTATTATACAGTTTGAATGCATTATTTTAAGCCAGTAAGACATGAAAAAAAGATAATGGGTCAATGTTATTTAGACAGTTACCCTGAAACGGAATATGAGAATTACAAACCATGAAACAAAATATGAAATATACAGCCTTACATAGGGAATATCTCAGGCCCTTGCATGAAAAAAATGACATTATTCTCATTGTTGGAAAATATGTTAAATATATTATTACAGTTACAAATGCCTGTTTTTAACCGGGTTTTCGAAAGGAAAAATCCAGTTATTACTTTAGAATTGTGTGGAGAGGGGTTTCAGTTGCAAATATTGATGTAGGAAAATCTGGTTTGCTGTCAGTTTGACTACTAGCTCACTTCTTATTATACAGTTTGAATGCATTATTTTAAGCCAGTAAGACATGAAAAAAAGATAATGGGTCAATGTTATTTAGACAGTTACCCTGAAACGGAATATGAGAAGTACAAACCATGAAACAAAATATGAAATATACAGCCTTACATAGGGAATATCTCAGGCCCTTGCATGAAAAAAAAATGACATTATTCTCATTTATCTTAAATTTCTTGATATCTAGGGTTTATATGTTTTTTCCAGCATACGTTTTAGTCCAGCGGCTGTCCAATATTTTGGCACAATTGATCACTTTATGGTTTTTTGCCTTAGACGCCCAGGTTAGCAGACTAAGGATCCCTGTTTTACAACTGAATAAGTGCATATGTCCAGGGGGAACATAAAACTACACGTTTTCCTTTTTTATTACCAAAAATGTATCATTTCGTTATTTTTATGAATAAAAAAAGAGAAGAAGAAGAAAAAAACAACATGTTTTTATAACACTGCCCAATATAATAAATACACAATATTTCTTTTTACAACTTGAAATTAACCGTTATATAAATACATATCTTAAGATCACAACAATCAACTAATCGAACACACCTAGAAAATACTGTCGAGCACACTACAAATTTCAATTATGTGGATCGTACAAAGTATAAGGTAAGGTAATTATTTTAAATTTCAATGGAATTGATAATAGTAACTAATTTTTCTTTGTCTATATTTTTGTAGCCCACACTTTTGACAAGACAATCTAAATTGGATTTTAAATTTCTGCCCCATAAAAGGCGCAAGGATTGGTGTTCTATTCGAACTTTGTCATATTTGATTTTGTTACGGGCTTTCCAAAGTTCCCATTTTGTAAAGTAAACTAATATATTTATCAAGTCCTCCAGTGTATCGTTATCATTGTCAATATCCCTATCAATTATCAAGCCAAACCTAATACACAATTCCCTTACTTCATTAATTAAAATTTTTGCTGCGGGGCTTACAAAAAATAGATGCTTTAATGCTTCAACATTGTTATTATCCGAGCAAAAATGGCATTTCCCATTCGACTTATTCATTTTTTGCAATCTAAATTCGGTATAAATAATATTGTGAATACATTTCCAATGAAATTCTTTTACCTTGTTTTGTATTTTTAACTGTTTCAATTTTGTCCAAACCGTATCCATTCAATTTCAACGCCGTACTCTGCATCCAATTTAAGCTGACATTTTGGTTTAGTTTTCTTGTTTAATGCCACCTGGATTGATTTTAACACCAACTGTTTTGGTTGTATAACTTTGTTTAGTTTATTAACCAAATTCAATTCTCTGTCAATTGTAAGGCCGCAAAAATCATTTTTTAAAGTATTAATATCTCTTTCAGCTTTTAAAATTTGTATAAAACTTTTTGGAATTGCGTTTTTTATCTTGGAAAATTCTGAAATACAGTTCATTTTATCATTCAAGGAATTATATATTTCATTACAATTTTTAGAATCTTTAAAATTTGTATCCCAGACATCTTCAATTGTTCTGAAATTACTTTGCAAGAAGGAACTAAAGAGTAACGGTTTGTTCTGAAAGGTTAAATTGCAATTTCCAAATATCCTTTGTTTCAATATATCATCTTCTGAAGTAATAATTTGATTTTTTCCATTAATTTGGCCCAAGCAAGAACACACTTCCGATAAAAGTTTGGTAAAAATTCTAAATTTAGAGATAAAACTGATGAACATTTGCATAGAAAAAAGTTCTCGTTGAATTTCATGTCTAGTTTTCTTAACCAAAATTTGCCAGTAGCATTCCAACTTCTAATGGGTTCATGTATAATTCGATAAAGTTATTTATTTTTTTGTTTACTATGTATAAAATTTTCAATATTAATCATCCCCATCCCCATCCCTCCCTCATTTCGATCCAAGCAACATACGCCTCTTTCAATTTGATTTGGACCTTCACCCCAAATAAATTTTTGTAAATCTCGGATGCCTATTTCTAGCAATGCCAACGTACAAACCCTAATTTGTTTTCCTATAGTTAATTTTAGAACCCGAGGCTTTCTCAAAAGTTGACAAAATGTCGAAAGATTTCTTCACGGAGTCCTCGTCTTCACCTTCATTTTCCCTTGGTAGTTTCAGCCCCTTCATGTCGTTATCCCCCCTTATGGTGCAAGCCAAAGGTTCAGCTTGTAAGATATATAAAAGGGGTGCAATGGGACACCCTGGTCTACAGGAACGAGAGATTGAAAAATATTTCGAAACAAAACCATTAGTTTTTATGGAAGTCTCTGCATTTTTGAATAACATACTAACCCAACCCTGATATTTCCTCCCAAAATTGTATTCTTTTAACACATGATCTATCCATCCCCATTCCGCCCTATCGAAAGCCTTCTGTTGATCAAGAAAAACCAATATCGCTTCCTCATTTTCAGAGTCAATATATTCTATAATATCTTGTATTAGTCTGTTGGCGTCACTGATGTTTCTCCCCTTTACAAAACCTTTTTGGTCTGTATGTATAATTTTGGTAAAACAAGTTTTAATCTTTCAGCCGGGATTTTTGCAACTATCTTGTAATCATTGTTTAAAAGAGTCAACGGTCTCCAGTTTCGTATATCCTCCCTTTCCCCCTTATGTAATAATGTTAATACCCCTTTATACTGAGATTTACTGAGTGTATTTTCCTTGAAGACTTCTCTAATCAGTGTAAAAAATTCACTTTTGATTACGTCCCAAAACAATATGTAAAACTCGGCTATTATACCATCTTCCCCTGGGGATTTATTAGGTTTCAAAATTGTAAATACATTTTCGATTTCTTCTAACGAGACTTCAGAAGCTAAATTGTCCTTTTCCTCGCTGCTTAATTTGTTTTCTATCTGTCCCGTTAGACTTTGTGCACTATTTTTCGTCCCACCCTTCGAACATAAACAGTTCCGAATAAAATTTCACCTGTTCTTTCAGTATTGAATTAATATCATATTTATAATTACCATTTTCTGTTTTAATTTGGTGCCACATTTTATTCTGCCCCCTTTTTTTCAACATCAAAAAAATATTTAGTAGATCTTTCCCCGTCCTCTGCCCACTTTACTTTTGATCGTAATTTGGCTGCTTCCATTTTATTAATATAGTATTTTTTGATACAATTTTCTATTTCCCTTATCTACCCAACTGTAACATTGCTATTATCATTGCTTAGTTTTAGGTGTCCAGTTCTCTCTCCAAATTTTCAATATATTTTTTATTTTGGCTACTATTTAAATGCTTGCCTATATCAATAGTAAGAAATTTTATTTTGGATTTAGTAACGTCCCACCAGTCTAGTATACTACCAAATTTTTGTAGTAAAGGCAGAAATAAAAAGTTCCGATTTTATCGTATTTAGATTCATAACCCACAAACCAAGACCCCTTTGAATTTCATCCAGTTTTACTCTGATTGTTACAATGTCATGATCACTCAATGGAAAATGTTTTATTTTTACGTTGAATAATTTACTACTTAGACTATTAGAACACAGTATATAGTCTAAACGTGATTTAGAGTTGAAATGTAAATCTTTTAACATCAGGGTATTGTTTTCTCCATACATAAAATAAATCATGTTCATCCATTAGATTTTTAAATTCATTTATACCAGTATCATCATTTCTATGAGTGGGTGATCTATCAATATCTTTATTAAAAGCAGAATTAAAATCACCAAAAACTAATTTATAACACCGTGCGCTATCGTCGGTGTAGTTACCGATTTCTTCTTGCAAAACAGTGAAAAAACGTTTACGTTCTAAACCAGTATTTGGAGCATATATATTAGAGATATGAAAAATTCCGTTCTCTGTTTTCAGTTTGCCTTGTAATATTCTCCTGTTATTATCAAAAGAAGTAATGTTAAATTCATTTGAAAGTTGTTTACTTACTAGGATAGCTACTCCCCTTGAATCATTTGTACCACAATTCCAAAAACTAATCCCACCCCGTGATTTTTCCATTCATTTTCCCACTTATCAATATCGGAATAAACACAGTGAGTTTCTTGTAAGCCTATAAGGTCAAATTTGTTGGATAAGAATTATATATTGGACTGATATTTGGTTCATCGAGTGATATTTTGATGGTAGGCGAGTCGTTAGACGAGCCGTCCATCAAAATATCACGTGATGGGCCAAATATCAGTTCAATATAGAGCTTGTATTTTAGTTGACACACGCCAATCAATTACATGAACGACCAATCAGCAGCTGTACCCGTATTCTCCGCATGATATAACACCACGCCACTAGTGTTCTTCACCTTCAACACAATATTCTACGCAGTTTTTGAAAAGTAGCCATGGAAGCTGGTCAGATTTTTCACGATGGCGAATCCGATGCCATTTCTTTACAAAAGATAGATTTTTTTTTAGCCTAAAATGGAAGATTTTCACTCTCTCTCAAATATGCGCTGAGATCTAGGGCAGTAATACCGTTTTTGAAGGGATGAACGACTTGACAATTTCACAAGATGTTGGTCAGTTTGAGGCTTTTGATGTTGACCACGGAGATTTTGAGCTGTACCTAGAAGGAGACACTGAAGTTTTTGAAATCAGCGAAATGACCGAAACTCCGATAACACGTTTATCAGATCCAGTAAGCGACAACGATGTGAAATAACTAATAGGTAAGTAAGTAAAATTAATATTTCAAATTTCAAGTATAGGAGTACAGCTGACACAATTGACTATTTAACATTTATTTGACTCTCGATTTATTTTTGACACGGTACAGTAAAAATAAAGAAGTCTCACAAATATTCACGTCATAATATAGTTCTACAAGAAAATGATCGAACTGAAACATTAACTTAATTAGAAAATTATATAGAAATATAGAAACTTAAATATGTCTTCAAATGACAATTTTCTGTTAAATGCCATTTTAATAAGGGAAGTAATTCTGTGTTTATGAAATACTAGAGAATTTTTCTGTATATTTCATTAACTTGGTATATAATGAAGAAAATTTAAAAATTAAACGAGACTTACCTTGGTTAAGTCGATGTTTGATTTGAATTTTATGAGTTGTATAAACACTGAAGGGATTAAATGAGATTGTGCTGCGCATGCCTGAACTTCAGTCTTTAAAGCAGTTTTTTTATCATTATGAAAAACCCGTGTTCAACGAACAGGAGTTACGAACAACAATAAAATCATGAACTCCCCACTAAAACAAAGAAAAAGGGTGGGGGGAGTGGCATTTAACCCCTTCAGTGTTTATACAACTCATAAAATTCCAATCAAACATCGACTTGACCAAGGTAAGTCTGGTTTAAATTTTAAATTTTATTTCGTTGTAACACTTCCGGGATCAAATGAGACTTTAAAGCCATAACGTTGAAAAACTAACAAGTTAAACAAACCGAGCAACTCAACTCTTACCTCTAAATTTACTAATTCTTAAATATGCTGAAACGGTAAGAGCTTGAATCTTTGTCCACTTTCTTTCTATAATACTTAGCAAACGTTTCAACATTAGACCATCTTGCCTTTTGTAGTATTACTGAAATGGGAACTCGGTTTTGTCTGGCTTTAGAAACAGAAGCTGAACGCACAATGTGATTCTTGAAAACAGTTGTGTCTATATCAGATCTTTAACTTTAATCCATCTGGACACTGTGTCTCTTGAAACAGGATTGTGAGGATTAAAATAACTTAATAACAAGTTTCCATGATTCCCTCCAAAATGTTTAGTTCGAGAAAGATATTCTTTCAAGACTCTGTACACACATTATCTCCTATCTGGAGGATACGCTTTTAAATTCACAGTAGGATCCTTATACCCTGGTCTGCTTTGTTTCACTAAGTCATTTATAACAAAAACATATTCAGAACGGAACTTTTGTACACTATTTATATTCAACAAGTGGATTGATTGGGCTCTTGCTGCATTTGTAAGTGCTATCAACATAGTCAATTTCAATGTCAAATCTTTCAAAGAAAGATACTTCACTGGTGAAAGTTTCCGCAAAAAATTTAAAACTTTACTAACTTCCCAAGTTTTCTCGTATCTAGGTTTAGACGGACGTAAATTAAAAATTCCTCTCATGAATCTTATCAATAAAGGATGACGTCCAACAGAAATTCCTTCTATAGTTAAACCTAAAGACGAAAGAGCTCCACGGGCCGTGTTCAGACTACTATATCCCAATCCTTTCTGAAAAAGGCTGGTAAAAAATTCAAGAATTTTCCCTATAGAGAGCTGAAGTGTATCAATTTTTTCTTTGTAACAATAGTATAGCCACTTTTTAATATAGACCTGATATTGTTTTTTTTTGGTTCCTGGTCTCCAAGACGACATGAGAATGTTTGTTGTTTCTGCAGAAAAACCTTGTCTGAAAAGTGTCCTGACACTCGACATGCAACTAGAGTCAACTTCTTGTGAAGTGGATGCAAGTCTTTGTTGTGCTGTTGTATCAATAGGTTCTTTTTCTGCGGTAAAACAACTGGTGAATCTGTCAGAAGCTCCATTAGTCTTGGGAACCAGGACTGTGTTAACCATAGGGGAGCAACCACAATCCCCCGAGCTTTGTCCTCCCCCAGCTTGTAAATGCAACGTCCCAATAAACTGAAAGGAGGAAACAAATAAACAAATTGGAATTGAGACCAATTTATGGAAAAAGCATCTACAAAGGAGCTTAAAGGATCTGGCTTCCATGAACAAAATTTGGGTACTTGAAAATTTAATCGAGATGCAAATAAGTCTACATCTGGATGTCCCCAAAGAGTAGATAACTGATTGAAAATATCAGTTTGTAATTGCCACTCTAACTGATCTGAAAATTCTCTAGATTTTCTGTCGGCAGAAATATTACTACTACCCGCTATATGTGTACATGTAAGCCAGATCTTGTATTTTCTACACCAAAGCCACATTTTTTTGGTTAATGTATTGCAATCTTTTGCTTTTGTGCCACCCATGTTAGAAATGTAGGAGACTGCAGCAGTTGAATTATCTGTGAGAATTTTCACTTGTTTATTCTCTATGTCATGAGAAAATGACTTTAAAGCTAGAAAAATTGCTAAAATTTCTAAATAATTAATGTTGTATTATTTTTCAGATTCAGTCCATCTACCACCTATCTCAGTTTTATTTAGAACTGCACCCCATCCTTGTAATGATGCATCTGTCTGTATAGATATAATGGGGTTACCATGACTTATGTGCCTTATTTCATGTGAAACATTTTTCATCCACCATTCTAATTCATTTTTCATTCAAATATGGATGTCATGATCATAATTTCCTGCTGCTTGTTTCAATGCAAATATTTTTGCATTTTCTAAAGTTCTATAAACTAATTTGCCAAACTCAACTGCTGAGAAAGAAGACACTATAAGGCCAATAACTCTTGCAACATCTCTGATTTTTGCTGTTTCTTTAGATGCTAAATTTTGACATTCATTCATTCTATTTACTTTTTTGTCTTCTGTTAAACAAACTATCATTTTTTCTGAATCTATAATATTTCCTAAGAAAACTATTCTTTTACAAGGTTCAAGAATAGATTTATCTTTGTGAATAACAAACCGAAGTTTTGTCATAAGTTTGATAGTTTCTGATACATTTTCAGTACACTCCTGATATGTGTCACCACATAAAAGACTGTCATCAATATAACCAACATTAATGAAGCCTAGAGATCTCAATTTTGCATATACGGGCTTCATTAATTTTGTAAAGATTCTTGGTGCGGAGGAAATAACATTAGGCAAGCAAGTATATTGAAAAAGTTTTCCATTCCATTTAAAACGCAAAAATTTTTGGTGTTCCTCTGCAATTGGTACACTGTAATATGCATGTCTTAAATCAATGTATTTTTATTTATCAATTTCAAAGCACTTTCAAAGGTGTCCATTTTGAAATGATGATATTCAATGTAATCATTCAACTTTTTAAAATTCAGAATCATACGATATTCACCATTTTTCTTTGGTCTAAGAAAAATAGAAGAGAGAAACTATGTATCTGAATGATCTACTACAGTTAAAACTTTCATGTTTACTAAGTTGTCAATTTCTTTATTTATTATTTCATCTTCTTTTTTGTTAAAAAACTGTTTGTGCAGTGAAATATTTTTGTTTTGGCTCAAAATTATTTAAAATTTCAATATGACAATGTTTCACTATGTCTAAAATGAAAGGATCTAAAGTCAATTTCTCCCATTCATTAGAAAACTCCTTCAATATACCTGCTTTAAAATTTTGACTTACTTCACTTGTATCTAGTTTCTGTCTTTCTGTGAAGTCTGGTGATTCCCTCCTCGATGGGAGTTTTTTGGAGCATTACTGGGAAAGCCTCTTCCTCTACCGCCTCTCCCTCTTCCCTTACCTCGAGTGCCACCTCTACCACGGAAGCCACCTCTTCCTCTACCTCTAGCATAGCCAAACCCAAAACGTATTTTGTTGCCTACTTTAGAGCAATCTTCAATGTCTTTGGCTGTCTTAGAGACATCATCTCCAAAAAGATTGTTTGTGTACGGGACTATAGGGGAACAGAGGTGTAAATACTCAGCTCTGAGTTCTGGTCTCAAAAAGTCTCTTCTTGTCATATTGATGTGTCTATTGGCATGCCCAAGTAAAGCTAAAACATCATTACAACTGTCGATATATTCTCCTAGCTCTGATGATTGATCATCTTCTTTTTGTGCCATACTATTTACAGTTTTAGCCAATATTGTTGATGCTTTTACTACAGATCTTTCAATAAACTGCATCTTTTTGTCAGCTGTCTGGGCTTCTGGAGAAATTACATTCCATATTAGCTGATTAGTACGAACAACAGAGAGACCTTCGCAATTCTCTGGTCTTGCATTTTTGTCGTCCCTTGACAACTCTTGATATTGTTGTTCGTCCATACCATTTCTAAAAAGATCAGTGATATTGCTTGCTAACACATCATCAATTTTCTTGTCACACTGTTTTTGTATCTTAAATCGTTTTGACATAGAAGAAAACCTACTAGACTGAGGAGTAGGATTATTATTGTCATCTTTTTTCTGCTTTTTAACAGGAGGCTCAGTCTGCTTCACAAGCTTCATCTTGTTGCTGTTCATTTAGATTATCATAATCATCATCATAATCACCTTCTTCTTCATATTCATAGTTCTCAAGATTTTGCATTCTATGAGACAGAGATTTTATGGTGTCATTTTGCTTTTTCTGATTATCCTGAATAGAATGCAGTATAGCTAAAATGGCATCATTTGTGGCTGAACCTTGAGAGGTAGATGGGTGTGGAGACGAACCTGGAGTAACGTCTACATGTAAGTCAGTGAAAGGGCCACTTTTACTACTAGTAGAACTGGGTCGTTTGCTTTTACCCGCCGCATTCGCGGAACGACCTTTCGAGGACGATTTCTTGTCGCCTTTCTTACCAATTTCATCGCCTTTTTTAGGCGAATCTAGTAATTTGTCAATTTCAGTGTCTAGACATGCGCCTTCGACATCTTTTGTAGTTTTTTCTTTCCGTGTGGCCACCATACGATCTGTCATTTTTCTTAAATTGTAAATCACGTGGTGGAAAAACCACGACCAAATTACCACAGTGTAGCAAAATTGTCGTAAAATTAATACCGAATTACATCCGGCAATGTTTACATTCGATACAAATAAATGACTGTAATTATTGAATATAATATTGCACTAGCAAAAAAGTCAACTTCGTTGACTTAAATTTAAATAAGAGAATGTGAACACACGTCCACACCGTTCAGAAGCGCCTAGCACACTGAAGTTCAGGTATGCGCAGCACAATCTCATTTGATCCCGGAAGTGTTACAACGAAATAAAATTATCGTTCAAATCGTATCTTATAGGATAAAGATCGTTCTTTTTTAACAAAAACATGTGTTGCAATTAATAAAATCACTAGTTTAATTGTCTTATAATCATGTTTTTTTTTATATCGGCACCAAAAGAAAACAATCCTGTAAATCTAACTTAACAGGGGGAAATAATTCTGTCCGATTTTTAAAATTTTTTTAACGAAATCTTGGCAAGCACGGATCTAGGAAAAGGGGGAATGGAATATTCAAGAACATTTATTTCAAATGCGTAAAAATCTTTCAAAACTTGTTGGATGCGCCCTTGTTTTAATATTCAATGTTTTTGTTTAAACATATATCGTATATCAATTTGGAAGAAAAGTAAAATAAGTCTCTTTTGTTTTCAGGAGAACGCTGTATTGCTGACTATTTCCGTGTCTACTTGGGTGAATTTGTAATTTGGTCATTATTTGTGTTCTTGTTTAGATGGAGGTGTGATATATTTCATTTGTTTGTGTTCCTGTTATCTTCATTTTGCTGTTAAATATCCATGGAAGTTATTATACAATACACATGTACAATAACTTCATTATGTTGGAAGTTATTAAACACTTTTAGCTCCACCCCCACCATGGTATTGGGATTTATTGAATCAAGGTTTTCAAAGAAAAGAACCACCAACTATGATACAATAGCCGATTGAAAACGACATCAGGTTTCTTATTTTCACGTAATCCGTTAACATTAATAGAGGCAAGTGTGAAGGCATTGTAAAACGAAATTGATTGACTACTCGAACGTGACGATAGTAAATATTTTCTCTGCCGCAATACACATTCCGATGCTACAGCCATGGTGATTTTTACGTGACATCCAACTTTTTCACGTACAAGACAAAGCGACGGGTAAAATAATGTTACAGTGAAACAGGAAAAACAATACAATAGAAATACACAATACATGTACACTGTCAAGTATAAAAGTATTACAGAATTCACAAACATGATATACAATACAAACATGACTGTGGACTTTGACAAAAAAAAAAAAAAAAAAAAAAACACGTATACATACATACATACATACATATAACTTTTTTATTCTTTTTTTTTCTAAATAAAAGAGAAAATCAACATGTTAATTGTACAAAATTGGCAAGTTAACAATTAATCGGCACTTGAGGAATCGACCTTTGTAAGTTTACTCTTTCTATCAGCCGACGAAGGAGTTACAGTGTTGGGTTCTCTTACGCATAACAGGAGTTTTGGCAATTTCGAACACTTTATTTCGGGCTTCCACAAATTTACAAATTTTATTCCGAATTTTGTTAGCACCCTCAACACTAATGTGCACGCCACTACTGTCATTTTTATCAAACATTGTTCTGATGACAGCTCCTTTATTTAAAAAATCTTCAACCACATCTATGTACTCAACAGTTGGATCTTTCATACAGAGCTTTTTCATGAAATTGTTTACATTTGTGGAAGTTTCATTCATTATTTTAAGCCAGTAAGAGATGAAAAAAGATAATGGGTCAATGTTATTTAGTCAGTTACCCTGAAACGGAATATGAAAAGTATAAACCATGAAACAAAATGTGAAATGTACAGCCTTACATAGGGAATATCTCAGGCACTTGCATGAAAAAATTGACATTATTCTCATTTATCTTAAATTTCTTGATATCTAGGGTTTATATGTTTTTTCCAGCATACGTTTTAGTCTAGCGGCTGTCCGATATTTTGGCACAATTGATCACTTTATGGTTAAAGTATGAAACTTTTCACAGTGTTAGAATGCAAACAACAGTTTCGTATAAATATATTGTCATGGGTTTTCAAATTTTTAAAGTAAAATTAATTTTTATTAAATAAATACTTACCACTATAAATTCTGAGATAGTCCCTAAGCGACTTAACCAGCAGGAAAGAAAACAAAAACAAAAACTCTGAGATGACCCCCTGACAGCCTCGAACCAACTTCCCTTACAATCATCAATTCAATTTCCTCAAAACAATAAAAACTCCCAAAAACAGATGATGAAAGGGGGGGGGGGGGGAAGAATGGGCGGGGCCTATAATTTATAGTGGTAAGTATTTATTTAATAAAAATTAATTTTACTTTAAAAATTTGAAATTTTATAACAATAAATACGTTACCACTATAAATTCTGAGAATTACAGAATCTAACACATAGCTGAATCACCTGAAGAAGAAGTTGCAGGGGGCAAATTAATCCTTTGAGCAGCTACAATAGGTCCCAATGAGAAAAGATTATCAGCAAAAGAAGCCAAGGAACGCAGGTAATGATCAGTGAATGAGTTTTGACACCTCCAATAACCTGCCATCAACACTTCAGAAATAGAAGCGGAATTAAACAGAGCCCATGAAGAGGCAATGGCTCTTACGTCATGAGCCTTAACCGAATGACGAGATAAAGTTTCGTCACCTGAAGTTTTATATGCCATAAAAATAGTATCACAAATCCATCTGGAGATAGACTTAGCAGATAAATCATACACCCTTTCTTCAAAGGAAGAAAAGTGGAATTAGAGGCAGATC
This sequence comes from Mytilisepta virgata, assembly GCA_028015205.1. Classification (NCBI taxonomy): domain Eukaryota; kingdom Metazoa; phylum Mollusca; class Bivalvia; order Mytilida; family Mytilidae; genus Mytilisepta; species Mytilisepta virgata. Next base: position 67,052,199 of record CM051521.1, read on the forward strand.
CAAGCTGTTTGGTCCTATTCAGGTAGACTTTTAGTGTTCTGACAGGACAAAGCATCAAGTCAGGAGAATCTGAAGGTAATGCAGGTATAACAATAGGAACTGCACCTTTATCAGGAATTTGATTTTTTCCGAGAAAGGATGGATCCGTTAGCAAGGTAACAGAGGATTCATCTCTGGAAAAACGAAGACAAGATTCCGACACAGATAAGGCATGAATCTCGCTCCTTCTCCTGCCTGAAGCTAAAGCTAATAAAAAACAGCATTTATAAGAAACAAATTTCAGATCTGCTTCGGAGATTGGTTCAAATGGTGAAATTTTAAGAGCTGATAGGACCAGACTCAAATCCTATTGGGGAACCAATCTCTTCTGTTTAGGCCTTTCAATGTCAAAATTCCGAGTGAGCAAAGACAAGTGTTCATTATTACTTAAGTCTGGGCCAACCGAAATATAAATAGTGCGAGAAATAGCTGATTTATATCATTTGACAGTAGAAGGAGACAGTTCCTTAACTTCAAAGAGAAAAACTAGAAAATCAGCTAGTCGCTAAACAGAGATTTTGATTGGATCAATTTTCCTTTCAGCACACCAATGACAGAAGATTCCCCATTTTGCATCGTATACTTTCTCTGTAGACTGTCGGACAGCCTTAGAGATGTGTCTGGAAGCCCCAGCAGAAAATCCTTTTTGTCTGAGACCTTCCCGGAGAGTAGCCAAGCGTGCAGATGAAAATTCTCCGGATGAGGATGCAAGACTCTTCCTTTGAACTGAGACAGGAGGTCTGTTCTGAGATGAAGAATAAGGGGATTGGCACACGACAGAAGCAGAAGATCTGAGAACCAGGCTTGTCTGGGCCAAGCTGGTGCAATAAGAATGATCTTGCATGATTCCTGATGAATCTTCTGAAAAACTTGAGACAGGAATCTGAATGGAGGGAAAGCGTAGGCGAACATTCCCTCCCAAGATAGAGACATAGCGTCGACTGCGTATGCAAGAGGGTCTGGAACTGGAGAAACGAAAGTGTCCAGTTTGTGATTCAGAGCTGTGGCAAACAGATCTAAAAGAGGACGACCCAAATGGAGAGTGATGGCCTCGAAAATCACTTGTAGTAATTCACACTCCGTGTTCACTGGTGCTAGTGAACGGCTTAGTCCGTCTGCTAGCACATTGAGGTGACCTGGAATGTGACGTACTACTAACTTGATCTGGTTCTCGAAACATAGAAGAACTTCCTTGCAAAGCAAGAACAGACTGTGACTGTGAGTTCCTCCCTGATTCTGGAGGTAAGCCACTACTGTAGTGTTGTCTGTGGCTACCACCAGAGTCTTTAGGCGAAGAAGGTCCAGAAAATGAGATACAGCCTAGAGAACTGCTCTCAACTCTAAGGGGTTGATGTGTTCCCGCTGTTGAGTAGGAGACCACAGACCCGAAATGGACTCGCCTTCCAGATAAGCTTCCCAACCTAGTTGGCTTGCATCTGTGTAGATAGTGAGGGAAGGAACTGGAACTGACAGAGACGCTCCCTTCAGAAAATTCTCCCGCTGACACCACCAATGAAGGTGAAGAATTAAAGTTGGGAGAATAGGAACTGCAGCTTCCCAAGTCTGAGAGGCAGGACACCAGTGCTGGAGAAGATGAAACTGAAGATGAAACCCCCCCGAATTATTGACAAAACCCAAGAATCCTGGGTTATTTCTTCCCACTGATTCAAAAAGCCTTCCCCTAAAGGAATCTGTGGATGTGGGACAGGAAACTGTTCCTCTCCCAAGGGGGTTGTCAGTAACGAACGAGGGGGCAAATTGCTAAACTCGTTTCCCTTGCTTCTTGCCACCTTTTTTCTTGTGAGAAAATTTAGGAGGCCTAGAAACAGAAGAGTCGGTTGACTCGGCAACTTTCCTCTTTTTGGGAGCTGAGTATGAAGGAGCAGAAGAGGAAGAAACAGGAGTAGAAACTGAGAGAGCTGTACACTAACCTTAACAGGTTGAGGTAGCTTCTGAAGCTCCTCCTGAACCTCTTTAACTGAGAGTCCAAAAATTTTGTCAGTCAAAGGAGATAAGAGAAATATGTTTTATTTGATATATGGTTGTCTATGGGTATATGATACAGCCAATTGTTCAACTATCAATTTTTTGAGTATGTTCCTTCAATTCATGACGTCATGAAAAATACTAAGAAAAACTGTTGTGTGCACTCTTAGTTATGATGCTAATAAACTTTTTGGATATGGAGCCATCTAAAAAAAAAAATTCCACAATGGCCGTCAAATCCAAAATGGTTGCCAATAGTCAAGAGGCTAAGTTAAAAAAAATTGGTATAATTGATCACTTTGTACGAAAAGCATGAAACTTTGCACAGTGCTAGTTATGATGTTAATAAACCTTTCTTGAATATGGAGCCATCTAAAAAAAATTCCATAATGGCCGCCAATTGTCAAGCGGCTAAGTCAAATATTTTGGTATAATTGATCATTTTATAGTTAAAGCATGAAACTTTGCAGTGTTAGTTATGATGGTAATGATCATTTTTGAATGTGAAGCCATGTAAAAAAATACATAATGGCCGCCAAATTCAAAATGATCGTCAAGCTGTCTTTTGTATTTCACGATTTAATTATTATTAACAATCAAAATGCTGGAAAGCAGTGGTGGAAAGTAAGCAACTGTAATAATGAATAATTTCAAATTGAATTTTATCACAGATTTGTTTTTTTTGTTATGCGAGATCAATTACAGTGAATGTATTCCTTTTTTTCCTAAAATATTGGGTTTTTTTTTCAAAATCGATGTACGTTCCGTGGTATGGAAACCAGGACATCATTTTCAGTAAGAGTTCAATGTGTATTAAGGCTTAGCTTTTAGCAACAGTCAAGTTTTAGTGTCAATATTCGAAATATAAGTGGAGCTGTTCGAATGTGACTGTAGTGTGAAATTCAGGTGAAGGTCTCAGACAGCCATGTACCCACCGAGGACTATCTATAGACCAAATACAGTTGGTCTATGTATTGCAATTGCTGAGAAATGGGCATTATCCCAAAACTCGAAACAAGTACTCAAGCATGAAATTGCGGTCAAGGTCAAAAAGCAGTTGCCATACCGACTTTTACCCACTAAGAACTATCTATTGACCAAATATGGTGAGTCTAGGTATTACATTGCTGAGAAATGGACTTATTCTCGAAAATGTGACCAAGTCAGTCAAGCATGAAATTGAAGTCAAGGTCTAGAGACAGGTGTCAGACTGCAATGTGCCGACTAAGAATTATCTATTGACCAGGCATGGTGGCCTTAGGTACTCTAGTTGCTAAGAAATGGACTTAATCACGAAAATGTGACAAAAGTCACTCAACCATGTAATTGAGGTCAAGGTCAAATGCAGGTGTCAGACTGACATGTACCGGCCAAGATCTATCTATTGACCAAATATGGTGGGTCTAGGTATAATAATAGTTGCTAAGAAATGGATTTAATCATGAAAATGTGACAAAGTCACTCATACATGAAATTTAGGTCAAGATCCAGAGGAAAGTGTCAGGCTGGCATGTGCCCACTAAGAACTATCTATTGACCAGATATGGTGGGCTTACGTATTACAGTAGCTAAGAAATGGACTTACCATGAAAATGTGACACCAGACACTCAACCATGAAATTGAGGTCAAGGTTAAAAGGTAGGTGTCAGACTGACATGTACCCACCAAAAACTATCTATTGATCCAAATATGGTGGGTTTAGGTATTACAGTTGCTTAGACCATGAAAGTTTGACAAAGTCACTAAAGCATGAAATTGACATCAAAGTCCCAAACCAGGTGTCAGACTGGCATGCATGTGCCCATTAAGAAATATCTATAGACCTAGATATTACAGTTGCTGAGAAATGGATTTAAACACGAAACTTAGATGCAGATTTTACATTTATGTTTATGAAGTCAGTGAACCATGAATACAAGGTCATGGTCACCAGAAAAGTATATTGCAGCAAACTTTATACGATAAGGTACCTGTCGACCAAAAATCTTAATTGTAGACATTATGTGTGCAAAGTTATTAAAGTTTTTAAAAAATTAACACCGCCCTCGCCACCCGAAAGTAATACCCATATCTCGCTTTCACGACTTTTCGTCGCAGGCGTGACAAAAATTGTATTGAACAAACATTTATTTAAAAAAAAATATATATAATTGAGAGTAATTGTTGATTCCTGCTATAGTTTGTCTTGAACATTGTACAGAATGTAAACAAACAAAATAAAGTCAAACTAGCAAATCCTACAGTACAAATGAACGCACGAATAAACAAATATCATCCACATTAAATTCGCGACAGAAATTAAAGAAAATCACCACAAGGATATGACAACCATTCGAACTTTTTTGTCACCAACACTTTCTGTTATTAAATCATAATTTTACTTCGCATGACATAAAAGTAATTTACATTAAAGGTAGCTGTGCTTTTATTACGCTTAAATATAATTAATGTACACCTTATGACCTGTCAACAATTTCCAAAGTTCAATATCGAGGTCATTCACCAATGACGAGCAATCAGGCATTTTGTACACCTTTCTGCTTTCAAATTAAAAATATCCATTACAAGGTATGTATCAGACGATCTAACAGTTCACAATCATAAATTTGAGATTAGAAACGCCTTGGTAGATTTAACTCGGTAAAACTTGAAGATTTCCACATTGTTGCGATTGTTTGCACGTGTAGTTTAGTAAATAATCGATTAAGCATGCGCGAATCTTTGTAGTTAAATGTGAAAAAGGAATAAAAATTTCATCTTCGGGAAGACTTCCATAGACTGATTTAAAAGTATTTAAACTTGAATTTATTTTATTCATTTATTTAATTCATTTTACGTCGTTGTGTGGTCCATTTTTCTATTGATCATGTTGATCTACTTATATGTACCAAACGAAGACACCTATAACATCGAAATTATTCTATTCTATTCAATACACTAACCACGCCGCACAGAATGTTAAAGAGTTGATACACATGACATTCATTTCAGGTCTTACCCAAAACATTAATAAATCGTGCATAACAACATTTGTATAAAATAAGATCGTGTGTTGAAATTGCTAAAAAGAGTTAAAACTGACGATTCATGTCTATCAAAAATTGTCCGACAGAGGGTGTTGAAAATTTCCGATCCCTGAATAAAAATTTAGATTCCGAAAGCGAATGTCCGAGTTATATTAATAGATAATCTTAAAGTATTTTTTCTCAAAAAAATGGGTAATAATCGTCAAATTTGTAAATGCGCAATTAATTTTGACAATGAATTAATTTACAAAGTAAATACGGGAAGGTGTTTCTCATAGATTCGTTATGATAGATAAATTCATCCGCCGTCTGCATTGACTTCATTTTAATTCCTTGGTAATTTCCGTAAATGATAAAGTTTAATGTAAGTTAAAAATATTAGTTCAGATATTATGAACATGATCAACAAGAATAAAGTACTCGTAATTTAAAAAATGCTGTCATCACTGGAACTACATTTTATGTACTAATGTCCGATGGTATCGAAGAGGTCTTACTTTCGGTTTTGGAGGCCGATGGCATAGGAACGATTTGCAATCTTTCCAAAAACTATATGAACGCAAACAATCAACAAACATCTGTTTACACCTTTGGGAATTTTATGTCTTCAATGATGCTGAACTTCATACTTTATTTGGCCTTTTTAAATTTTTCGATTCGAGCGTCACTGATGAATCTTTTATAGACCAAACGCGCGTCTGGCGTACAAAATTTAAAGGCTGGTAAATGTAAAGCGCATGTAATCTAATTGAACAGGAAGCAAAGTACCATTCTAAATGTTAAGTTTCCTTATATAATCGTGCATCTCGAATTCAAATGAAAAATGATGACGGTGAATTTAAGAAGGAAAGGCAAATCCATGGTATTGCATTTTCAGAACTAGTCTCTCATATAGATGAAACAAGGTCATACGATGAGAACGTAAGTGTTTATAAGTTGTCAGATCTATGTAAACTTTATACGGAAAGTGTAACATGTTTTTGTGCAGATGTTTCATCTCGAGTTAATAGTTCTCGACTGAAAGACTACTAGAAGAGTTTGGATAATGAGTTTGTCAACATATCAAAAGCAGCCACATTTTTTCGTAAAGATATTTTCGCATTAAATTCAGAATTTAAAGGAACCTTTCAGAAGGAATATCAGGAAGCTTCTGTACCCCAGTCATTGCTTTCTTTGGTCAGTATGATTCAGTTTGGACCAAACATTCAGGATCGTTCACAGTAGTTAATGCTGCAAAAAGTGTGCTTTTCTTATTAAAGTTCCAATGGCACGCTTAAAATCCACCCCAAAATAACCACATGGCTATTTCGCCCCCTCCTTTCTTGTGATTTTTCAATTTTTTTTACCGAAGTTTGTTTATCACCGCTGCCCTAAGAATTGTACTTTTTTCAACCCAAAGATCAAAGGGTACATTTAAAACAACAGGCGAATAGTAATTGTGGGTTTACACTTATCCTTGAATTTTAAAATTTGGAAATTATTACCGGGAGAGTGAGAATGTAAAATCTTACCGTTGATTACAAAAGGTCTTTTTTTATCATGTCTAGTTAAATCATTTACCGGAAGTCCAAACGGTATCGGAGTAACACGAGGAGCGATAGGATATGTAGACATACCGAATAGACCGCCCAGAGAGTAACTATATGTGTATCTATTTAAAGGAGGTATAGTACTAACTGCAGGGGTTAGATATACATGCTGATATTGCTCATTAGGAGTTAACGTAAATTTCTTTACTTCATAACAACTATCTCCCCTTATAGTAACCATCACATATTTAGCAATATAACCCATTCGGAATTCGATATCTTGAGTCCCGTTAGAGAGAGCCTCTGAAAACACTCGTGTCCATTTTGCCGTATTACTCGGACTCCGATTATCTAGTATATCAAGTATAACACGCCATGAAACACCTTAAATCGTTTAAATCAATATCGATACTAGCATTCAATTTGTTTCTGAAAGAGTCCTATAATATCTCGCTCCTCAAGTAACCTAATTTCATACCGTACATCGTCGGAGTCAGTGTGAGAATTACCATGCGTGTTTGAGAAGATTAGTTCGGAACCATAATCCTGGATATAATACTGAATTTCTTTTCCAATACCTTGTAAAAAACGGTCCAAGGAGTGGGTTGGTCTTTCTAATTCTACCACTGATATCTTGCTCTTTTCAATTAGATTCATATTGCTACTAACTGGTCCCCAACGCCCATTATGAATAAAACTCCACGAACAACTCGCGCTATTCATTACTTTTGAGGCGCCTAGCTGATTAATCTCTAATCTGACCTCGAATTGGGAAGGCATAATACCCCATTCTCCTCCATGAAAAACCAGGTGTATACCCAGTAAATATAAGGTTTCATCCTTATCAGTCGGGTTCAAAGTCAATGTCCGATTATCATAATCCTCTTCAATATTATCATCATTATTATACACATCGTCCAATAACCACTTGACTCTCGTATCTCCAAAGAAATCCCACTCGGGTTTTACTGTAGCGAGAAATGATGCGGCTTGCTTCTTTTCGTACTTTTTTCACGCATATTTATCGACAAATCTTCTTAGTCCTTTCTTGTAATCATCGTTATTAACGAAGTCCTGAATTTTTGTATCCACCTCATTCTTGGTGCAAGTCAGACTGCAATTTTGCATCCAATTCACTCTTAGTATACACATCGTTTTCTGGTAGTGCATCAAATTTAGCATCAACTTCACTCTTGGAGTATACATCTGCAGTAGATCCTCCAGACTGTGGTAGTGTGCTGATTTTGGCATCCAATTTTTGCTCAAACTGTGAGAAGTGTATTGGTCTTGGATAATGATTATGCAAGTCTTTCCTCATTTCCGTCTCGTTTGCATTACCACAAGACTTGCTAGCCAAATCATGTCTTAATTTGGTGTCAGTGTCTTTCAATTCCTTCCTCAGTTTTATCTCTTTATGACCCAACTCCTTTCTTATCTCCGTGTCTGCAGATAAAAAGTCCCGTTTCTGTATGTCTATTTTCTACTGTAATGACTTCTTGTTAACTGCAGATGTTGGGTCATTTAAATCAGTCTCCAATCCTCTAATGTATTTCTTGTTCACATTCAAATCTTTTTGTTCTCTTGCAGGAAAGAAAGTATCAGCAATCTGTTTGATAATAGCAACATGATCTCCACCTGTGCCGGCTGCAACGTCTTTATCACCGCACTTCGAAGAAGATCGGGGATATTATTATCGCCCCGTCCGCCCGTCCGTCCGTCCGTCACACTTTCTTGTGATCTAAACTCCTCGTTCATTTTTAACTTCATGTATTTAATTTCTATACAGTATTGTCACATACTGTATTTATATGCGCAATAAGGTTTTAAAATTTTCATTTTCAAAAATTGAGGCCCAGGGGTCGAATTTCGAGAATTAGGAATTAAGCTTGTGACCTAAACTATTTTGTTTTTCAATTTATGCATTTAATTTCTATACAGTATTATCAAAAACTGTATGTAGATGTGCAATAAGATTTTAGAATTTTGATTTTCAAAAATTGGGGCTTAGTGGGGGGAAGATTTTCGCAAAATTTAAGCTTGTGACCTAACTCCTCTTTCATTTTTGTTTGTTGCATATACTTTACATACAGTATTGTCACGTACTGTATGTAGATGCGCAATAAGGTTTTAGAATTTTGGTTTTCAAAAATTGGGGCCCACAGGTGTCAAATTTCGAAAATTAGGAATTGAAGCTTGTGACATAAACTCATCTTTCATTTTTGACTTCATGCATTTAATTTCTATACAGTATTATCACATACCGTATCTAGATGCGCAATAAGGTTTTAGAATTTTGATTTTCAAAAATTGGGGCCCACAGGAGTCCAATTTCTTAAATTGGTTTAAGCTTGTGACCTAAACTACTCTTTTATTTTTCATTTTATGCATTGGATTTCTATACAGCATTATAAAAAAACTGTATGTAGATGTGCAATAAGGTTTTAGAATTTCGATTTTCAAAAATAGGGGCACAGAGGGGTCGATTTCGCAAAAAAGGTGAATTTAAGCTTGTGACCTAAACTCCTCTTTCATTTTTGATTTCGGGGTCTCGGTGGCCGAGTGGTCTAGGTAGTTCGTCATGACTACTAATGACCACTAGTCTGTCATCGCTGAGGTTGTGAGTTCGAATCTCAACCGTGGCGGGGTGTGTTCGACTCCGATCTTAATTGACAAGGATTGCCAATTTTCCTACCGAAGGTCGGTGGTTCTCTTCGGGTACTCCGGCTTCCTCCACCAATGAAAAATGGCCGCCGCGAAATAGCCAAAATGTTCTGAAAACGGCGTAAAAACCCAACTAAACAAACAAACAATCATTTTTGATTTCATGCATTTGATTTATATACAGCATTGTCACATACTGTATGTAGATGCGCAATAAGGTTTTAGAATTTTGATTTTTAAACATTGGGGCCCACAGGAGTCGAATTTTGAAAATTGTGAATTTAAGCTTGTCACCTTAACTCATCTTTCATTTTTCATTTTATGTATTTAATTTATATAAAGGATTGTCACATACTGTATCTGATGCACAGTAAGGTTTTATAATTTTGATTTTCAAAAATTGAGGCCCACAAGGGGTCGGATTTCTTAATTTGGCAATTTAAGCTTCTGACCTAAACTCTTCGTTCATTTTTCATTTTATGCATTTGATTTTTATACATTTTTGTCTCATACTATATGTAGATGTGCAATAAGGTTTTAGGATTTTGAAAATTGGGAATTTAAGCTTGTGACCTAAACTCCTCTTTCATTTTTCATTTTATGCATTTAATTTCTTAACGGTATGGTCACACACTGTATATAGATTTGCAATAAGGTTTTAGAATTGTGATTTTCAAAAGCTGGGGTCTTTAGGGGTCGAATAAAAAAAAAATGGGAATTATAATTGGGTGACTGAAAGTTTTCTTTCATTTTTCATTTTATACATTTCATTTCTATACAGTATTGTCATACACTCTATGCAGATGTGCAATAAGGTTTTAGAATTTTAATTTTCCAAAATTTGAGCTTGTATCCAAAGGTATAATTGTGAAAAAGGTGCACAGGTATACAAATGTGGGGAGTATGGGGATAACTGTCATTTCCGACTGCCTCAGTCTAGTTGATTTTGTACCCATTCATGTCCAGATCGTTCCCAATTCGTAAGCACTTTCTACTTATCTTATCTAATCGTGCTTTTCTTGCATATTTACTTAGTACTACATTAAAATTAGTTTATGCTTGCCTTACTGGCGTTAAAGACCCTACCTTTGATATTTCGTTAAAGACCCTACCTGAGATATTTCGTTAAAAATACCCATTTTTATAACTTTTATTTTATGAAGATAAGAAAAATAATGTTCGATGAATTGAGAGAGAGGGTTTTAAAAAAGTCCAATGCAGAAAAAAAGTAAACGAGTTTAGATTAAGGAAGGAGCAAGAAAAAATAAGAAAAAATGTACAATCAGACAGATATAGAGATCTTTGAGCCAGTAACAAAGGCAATAGAAACTAGAAATTTGTGCCACCAGAAACGATGTCAATCCCCGCACTGCACAAGTCAAAAAACAATTAACAGTGACAAATTAGCAATTTAACAATTTCAGTCTGAAAATTGGAACCCTGAATCAAATTTCAAAATTTAAAACCTTATTGCACATCTACACATAGTGAAGAAATATATTATACACAAATGAAACCATTGAAACAAAAAATGAATGAGTATTTCCAGAGATAAAGCAAAATTAGTAATTTCACCATTTTCGGTCCCAAAATTTGATCCCTTAATAGATTTTCAAAATTAAAAACCTTTTCGCATATCTACACAAAATAAAGAACAATAATATATATATACAAATAAATTTGTTTAATCTAAATGAAAAATGAAAGAGGAGTTTAAAGCACAAGCTTAAATTCACTATTTCCGAAATACAACCCCTGTGGGCCTCAAGTTGTCAAAATCAAAATTCTAAAACCTTATTGCACATCTACATACAGTATGTGACAATATTGTATACAAATTAAAAGCATAAAATAAAAAATTAATAAGCAGTTTAGATTTAAATTTCCAGTTTTCGAAATTCTACCCCTGTGGGCCCCTATTTTTGAAAATCAAATTCTAAAACCTTATTGCACATCAACATATAGTATGTAACAATATCGTATAGAAATTAAAGCACAAAACGAAAAATGTATGAGGAGTTTAGGTCACAAGCTTAATTAAATTTCCTATTTTCGAAATTCGACCCCTGTGGGCCCCAATTTTTTAAATCAAAATTCCAAAACCTTATTGCGCATCTACATACAGTATGTGACAATACTGTATAGAAATTAAAGCATAAAACGAAAAATGTATGAGGAGTTTAGGTCACAAGCTAAAACTTCCAATTTTTGAAATTCGATCCATGTGGACCCCAATTTTTAAAAATCAAAATTCGAAAACCTTATTGCGCACCTACATACAGTATGTAATAATAATGTATAGAAATTAAAAGCATAAAATGAGCAATGAATGAGGAGTTTAGGTCAGAAGTTGAAATTTCCAATTTTCGAAATTCGACCCCTGTGGACCCCTTTTTTTTTGAAAATTAAAATTTTAAAACCTTATTGCGCGTCTACATACAGTTTGTGACAATACTGTATAGAAATTAAATGCATGAAGTTAAAAATGAACGAGGAGTTCTGGAGACAAGATTATCTAACGGTCGGACAGACAGACAGACGGACAGAATACAAATATCCCCGAACTTCATTCGAAGTGCGGGGATAAAAATACCGGAGGCACCTAGACCAGATGCCAATCAGCTAGTACCCGTATATCAACCCTTACCAATACAGGAAGAAGCACTACCGCAAATAGAGGGACCTGAGGAGGAAAAGGAGTGGAGGGAAGACAATGATTTAAAGCCGTTGAAATGGATCCGACTGTTGTGAGCCTCGAAAATCCTGATGCCGAGAAACAACATGAAGACGATACATTTTTAGATACTGAAGATAAGATTAAAGACGCACAAAAATATAATAGAGAGCTTGGAAGATTCAGAAAGAAAGCTAAAGGCCCACCCCTCTTTGATGAAATGATAAAGAAAAAATGGAGATACTATAAGAAATTGCAGGGTAAAACTGGGAAAGGTTTATCCTCGAAAGGGTCTTACAAGATCGATACTTCTGGAGCCTTTTCTGATCTAGTATTGGATTTGGAGCACTTCCTCGAATATAATAAGTTGAATGGATAAGACAAGACGGGAAATCTAGTATTGGATGAAAATGTAGATGATGACTTTATCGATATAGTGACGAAAGAGGTACAACCCGCAAAAGGGGTACTCAGATTCAGGAAAGAGGACATTCAGAAATCTGGTTTCCCTCTCGTCACACCCACTAGTGAAGACAGGCGGTAAATACAAACATATTTTGTGCAATAACACTGATAGTCTTTTAAATCGATTGGAACTTGTGATTAGGGGTATAGACTCTGGTAATACTAGTGTTGATCTATTGAATGAAGGAATGTCTATTATAGATACTCTTCTGCAGAATGGGAAGATGACAGAAGAGCAACACGAGTTACAATATAAAAAATATTTTGAGTAATAAAAAAAATGAAACAGAAAATTACACTGTCTAGTCATGCTGCAAGACAAACGAGGGGAGATGATACCCCCTCTAATTGTGTGACTCAGTTCGAAAAATAGCTCGTGTTAGATAAAAATAAATAATACGAATTTGGTCTATCTCGGATAAATACTATGACGTACAGTTGGTACAATATATCTGAGTGCTTTAATAACTAAAGGCTCTCAAGAGCCTGTATCGCTCACCTGGATTTAACTTTTCACCTTGAGCAGACCGAAAAATTTAAGTGTTGCAGTCAATTTGGCTGGTTTTTCTATAGAATTCTATGTTAAACTAATTTCAGCTGTGGCAGTCATCTTGGTTGACAGTCCAGGTCAACGGATATATTTATAAAAGAAAACCATCTAAGGACAATTTCTGCTAAGTCTTGTTCTAACTGGCTAAGAGAAGACAACATGAAGACAAGAAGATTTTTAAATGAATTTTCCTACAGGGTCCAATATTTAACAAAGTTCGGTGTGGCAGTCATCTTGGTTGACAATCCGGGTGATCGGACATATTTCTGAAAGAGGACCTCCTTTGGACAAATGCTGCCAAGTCTGGCTCCAATATGTCAAGTGGTTTCAGACAAGAAGATTTTTCAATGAATTTTTCCATAGGGCCCGATGTTAAAGTAAATTAGGGTGTGGCGGCCATCTTGGTTGACAGTCTGGGTCATCGCACAAAATTTTTAACAGTCCGGGTCATTGGACATATTTCTGAAAGAGAACCTCCTAAGAACCATTACTGCCAACTTTGGTTCCAATTGGCCTTGTAGTTTCATATAAGATTTTTTTAAAAATTCACCCCCCTTTTTCTATTTTCAGTAACAGCAGCCACGTTGGTTGGAAGTCGGGGATGCCAGACATAATTTTGGAATGGGGCCACCCAAGGACCATTCCACCAAAGTTTGGTCTCAATTGGCCCAGTGGTTTGAGAGAAAAAGTTCTTAAAAGGAAAGTTTACGCTGGATACCGTCTTTAAAGGGCAAAAACTCCTATAAGGGGTCAATCATTGATTTTGGTCATGTTGACTATATTCAAGATAATAACCTAAAACTGCAAAATTTCCTTAAAATTAACAATTCATGGGCAATAACCCAACAAAGGGTTGACCGATTCGTCTGAAAATTTCATGACAGGTAGATCTTGACTTGATGAACATTTTTACCCAGTCAGTTTTGCAATAATTGCTTTAGTGTTTGAGATATAAGACAAACTGCAGTTTACCCCTATGTTCTATTTTTAGCCATGTCGGCCATGTTGGTTGGCAGGCGGGGTCATCGGACACATTTTTTTAAACTAGATACCCTAATGTTGTTTGTGGCTAAGTGTGGTTCAATTTGGCCAAGTAGTTTTCAGAGGAGAAGATTTTTGTAAAAGTTAACAGACGACGGACGAAAAGTGATGAGAATAGCTCACTTGACCTTTTGGGTCAGGTGAGCTAATAAGAAAGTGAAATACAGTGTTGACTCTGGGAAAACATTTAATGAATTAATCTTTGCGAACGGCAGTTATAATTACGAGGACATGTCCAGACATAAAGCTGAGTACATATCGGTAAATGATAAAATTGAAGATATTCCAATTAAGTTAAACTTTGATTTAACGAGCTTCAAAGTACTAATCACACTAAACGCCAATACTCAACTGGATCTGAGAGAGGGGAACTTTGCTGATTTAATCGGGTTTAAGAAAAAAATAGTGACGCAGACAGATTGCCTCTACATACATTGTGATCTGATTACAGATTCCGTGGTAGATGGGAAGTTTGGTGACACGATCTACGAATTTAGTACTGCGAATTTGTCTAGGAGTTACCAGCTTTAATTTTATTCTCAGAGAAATATAAAGAGTAAAAAAATGAAGAGAGTGTACAATAAGGAGTTGGGAATATATATCTATATTGACCCTATAACGAGAGAAGAACAGAATGCGCAGCAGAGTGCCGGTCTATTCGATAGTATGTTTAGTGCTGCATCCATGCAGACCGTAAAACAAATAGCAAAAGAGACGATAAAAGAATCAGCGACAGCGACATTAGATACCGGGAGTAAAAAAACTAGGCGAAAAGGTGGGGCAATACGTGGCAAAAAACTATCACCCAAGGCGCCCCTAAAACCGCGCCCCTAAAACCACGGCAATCCTACCACGCGTGCCGGAGGCACCCCGCGAAACACTCCTGTCGCAGGGGCAAAAACCAGGTGCGTTAATCAAGGAGATAACAAAGTATGATTCTGCGACAAAAATCGGTAGGTTACTCGGCAACGGCACCCTGCGAAGCATTCAGAGAAGGATAAATAGATTATTATAAATAGTAACGAGAAATACCAAACTAAGGAAGACGAGAAAAGACGTGCTAACAACAGAGAAGTCTCCAAGAAGTACTACCACTCTCACAAGTTCTACTGTGAGATTTGTAATAAACTTCTTTGCTTTGTGCGACAGCAAAAACGTATACTATAGATCTAATGAGCATTGTAAGAGTGCCGCGGCAATTATACCTGATGAGATAAAAGGTACAAAAGATGAACTACCAAGATCAGAACGGGATTAGGTCGTACAGAGTCAGTTATCCCCTAGGGGATCCAGGTTCTTTAACGAGCGACGAGATGGAGGCAATATCTCTCTTGATAAGAGACAGACTAGATCACTCGGTTGCGAACGATTTTACCGATGTCGCTAACGCTCACGTGACTTTTGTTTATCGCGGTAGTACGCCGAGCTATAGATACAATATAACCAAGAGTATGAACTCGTTTCTGAGGGATTTTGCCGATTTTGTTGACCTTTATCAAAGTTTCACGAATATTCATTTGCCACCGAACGAGGACTACGTGTACGAGATAATAGAGATCAGACTTAAAGTAGTGAGGACTCCAGACGGCAGATGTTGGTCCAGAGAAAAGTCAGAGAAGATAACGGATGGGGTAAAGAGAAAATATCTGAAATCGAATAACAATTGTTTCTTCCGATGTCTGGAGAAAGTATTACCGGGTTTTAATCCCACAATTATACTGTGCGATTCGATAAGGCGGGATTACAATCTAGTGCCTAGAACACCGATCCCGTTTCAGGTAGCGTGGGAGATAATAAAACGGAATAATATCCCCGTCGATCTATATTGCGCCGAAACAAAAGAACACAAGAACAGGAGGTGCCTTACTAATATAGAACTGGCCGAGGGGCATTACACCCTCATTGTTGTTGAGAAAATGAAGTGTGACTCCTGCGATGAGATTTATTTCCAGGATCAAAAACATACATGTCCGATCGTCTGTCCCCATTGTGGAAGGTAATATATGATAGAGCACATATGTTACGACAACAGAGTTGGCTACTATCAAGCGGTAATACAGAAAAAGGGCAGATGTCTGATCCGAAGGACGAAGAAGAGCAATTATATTAACCACAATGTGATTCACTACGATATAGAGAATTACCGTAGAATTGTAGATGGTCACGAAGTCCATTCTTGGAATTGTGGAAGAGGGGGTTTTCAAATATTTTGCCGGTGACTTCATCCTCTATTCAATGCAAATCGACGAACAGAATCTCGTCGTTAACGCCTACAACGGAAGTAACTTTGATATCACTATCATTTACTCAAGGGTATGAATAGACTAGGGTTGGCTCCCGAGAAAATTATTATGAATAACGGGAGTATAATAGGTTTACAAAAGGGATTCAAGTCGCCTTCCGGCGCGGAATCCAGAGGGTCCTGATGTTTTGATCTGATAAAGCACCTTGGGTGTCCCAAGCACTCTCCGATTTCAAATGCGACGTGCAAAAGGGAATTTTCGATCAGGATAATAAGGCCTGTAGATGGGAAACGATGACATCCTATACGAGGGAAGAGTGCCTCCGATACCTCAGGTCTGATGTCCTCGGTTTGCAAAAGTTACTAGTATACAATAAGCTGAACGAACAGTGTTTCAAGGACTTCGGTAGGGACATCAGTAATTTTATTTCCACTAGTTCGCTGGGGTTCGACATATGGCGCGATTATATCCCCTCAGGGGTTCAGGTGGATCTATCGGAATCTAAGGACATAGAAAAAACATCAGGAAGTGTATATACGGCGGTCTGTGCTACCAGAGCAAGACCGATTTCGTGTCCACTCAATACGATGGGGTAACGAAGGGGGAAGTGAATTACGAGGATGTTCACGGCTACTTATTAAATGTCGACATCGTGTCCCTCTACCCCACTTCCATGTTGAACGATTCCCAATCGGGTGGCGAAAGTACACGAAGGGTAACACCATGAAGGGTAAAATGGGGGTGTATAAAGTCAGATATAAAGCAAATAAGACCCTGTTGCACCCCGTCGTGGCAAGAAACTAGAGGCTCTCAAGAGCCTGTGTCGCTCACCTGTATCTAATGTGATTTTGGAAATTATGTAAAATTATATAATGATTGAGACCAAGATTGGTTTAATTTGACAGAGTATTTAAAATTAAAAACAGGTCATCTTAGTGTAGTCTTACAATAGCTACTGAAGACATCTTATCATTATTATTTTTGAATATGTGGTCAAGTTGTGACCATTCAGAATTTTTTTTACAATTTTCTGATAGACTTCTAAACATCTTGGATGATGGATCGGCAACAAAGTAACAACACTTGGTCAGCAAAGTTTCATTCCATTCAGTGGTTCTCTAAAAGAAGTCATTTGTATGCATTTCCCATAGGGTCCTATGTTAAACTAAGTTCCCCGCTGGCGGCCATCTTGGATTATGGATCGGCTACAAAGTAACAACACTTGGTCAGCACCTCACAAGGAACATTCATGCCATGTTTGGTTTCATTCCATTCAACGGTTCTCTAAAAGAAGTCATTTGTATGCATTTCCCATAGGGTCCTATGTTAAACTAAGTCCCCCTCTGGCGCCCATCTTGGATGATGGATCGGCTACAAAGTAACAACACTTGGTCAGCACCTCATAAGGAACATTCATGCCAGATTTAGTTTCATTCCATTCAGTGGTTCTCTAAAAGAAGTCATTTGTATGCATTTCCCATAGGTTCCTATGTTAAACTAAGTTCCCCGCTGGTGGCCATCTTGGATGATGGATCGGCTACAAAGTAACAACACTTGGTCAGCACCTCATAAGGAACATTCATGCCAGATTTAGTTTCATTCCATTCAGTGGTTCTCTAAAAGAAGTCATTTGTAGGCATTTCCCATAGGGTCCTATGTTAAACTAAGTTCCCTGCTGGCGGCCATCTTGGATGATGGATCGGCTACAAAGTAACAACACTTGGTCAGCACCTCATAAGGAACATTCATGCCAGATTTAGTTTCATTCCATTCAGTGGTTCTCTAAAAGAAGTCATTTGTATGCATTTCCCATAGGGTCCTATGTTAAACTAAGTTCCCCGCTGGCGGCCATCTTGGATGATGGATCGGCTACAAAGTAACAACACTTTGTCAGCACCTCATAAGGAACATTCATGCCAGATTTAGTTTCATTCCATTCAACGGTTCTCTAAAAGAAGTCATTTGTATGCATTTCCCATAGGGTCCTATGTTAAACTAAGTCCCCCTCTGGCGCCCATCTTGGACGATGGATCGGCTACAAAGTAACAACACTTGGTCAGCACCTCATAAGGAACATTCATGCCAGATTTAGTTTCATTCCATTCAGTTGTTCTCTAAAAGAAGTCATTTGTATGCATTTCCCATAGGGTCCTATGTTAAACTAAGTTCCCCGCTGGCGGCCATCTTGGATGATGGATCGGCTACAAAGTAACAACACTTGGTCAGCACCTCATAAGGAACATTCATGCCAGATTTAGTTTCATTCCATTCAGTGGTTCTCTAAAAGAAGTCATTTGTATGCATTTCCCATAGGGTCCTATGTTAAACTAAGTTCCCCGCTGGCGGCCATCTTGGATTATGGATCGGCTACAAAGTAACAACACTTGGTCAGCACCTCATAAGGATCATTCATGCCAGATTTAGTTTCATTCCATTCAGTGGTTCTCTAAAAGAAGTCATTTGTATGCATTTCCCATAGGTTCCTATGTTAAACTAAGTTCCCTGCTGGCGGCCATCTTGGATGATGGATCGGCTACAAAGTAACAACACTTGGTCAGCACCTCATAAGGAACATTCATGCCATGTTTGGTTTCATTCCATTCAACGGTTCTCTAAAAGAAGTCATTTGTATGCATTTCCCATAGGGTCCTATGTTAAACTAAGTCCCCCTCTGGCGCCCATCTTGGATGATGGATCGGCTACAAAGTAACAACACTTGGTCAGCACCTCATAAGGAACATTCATACCAGATTTAGTTTCATTCCATTCAGTGGTTCTCTAAAAGAAGTCATTTGTATGCATTTCCCATAGGGTCCTATGTTAAACTAAGTTCCCCGCTGGCGGCCATCTTGGATGATGGATCGGCTACAAAGTAACAACACTTGGTCAGCACCTCATAAGGAACATTCATGCCAGATTTAGTTTCATTCCATTCAGTGGTTCTCTAAAAGAAGTCATTTGTATGCATTTCCCATAGGGTCCTATGTTAAACTAAGTTCCCCGCTGGCGGCCATCTTGGATGATGGATCGGCTACAAAGTAACAACACTTGGTCAGCACCTCATAAGGAACATTCATGCCATGTTTGGTTTCATTCCATTCAGTGGTTCTCTAGAAGAAGTTCAAAATGTAAAATGTTAACGACGACGCCGGACGACGGACGACGACGGACGACGGACGACGACGGACGACGGACGACGGACGCCAAGTGATGAGAAAAGCTCACTTGACCCTTTGGGTCAGGTGAGCTAAAAATACGAAGGGTTTCACGAAGTGGGACCTAGAAGATTCGGAAGGCTGGTATACTTCAATCGATATTGAGCAGATGACGAAATATGGATACGAAGTCAATAAAATCGAGGGATACTACTGGGAAAAGGCGAGTAAGATCTTCTATAATTATATACAAAAGTTCTTCGGACTCATGAAGAAGAGCCAGAATACAGTACACATTAGCAAAACTGCTGATGAACGGATCATACGGGAAGATGATCCAAAGACAGATATATAATCATACTCAGATCATCAAGGGTAACAACGATTATTGGAAGTTTCACCACAACTATGTGGTCACCGACCTGGTATATATCCGGATATCTCAGATCCGAGATCGATTCGGTAAATAAAATTAGTAAACCATCGCATTTGGGTGCTTTCGACCTTGCCTACAGTCACAAAATCAAGTACGACCACATGATGAACTTGAACCCAAATAAAAGGGTGGAAGAGGACTTCTGTTACACGGACAAGATAATTTACACGTGCCGGGAGATCAGGCGAGACTCATAGCGAATTACAACGGGAATAACTTGGGCGACTCGGCGAACGATTACAATAAGGACGCCAAGATAATCAAGGCCATATATATCGCACCCAAGCTGTACATGACTATTACAATTGATAGCGATAATACAATCAGCGTTAAGACAAAGGGAAATGGGTTGGACAACTCCACAAGAAGACTTTCAAAAGATGTTGCAGGGTGAGCAAGTGAAGAACAAGAGTTTCTCCATGAAGAAGGTACATCTGAAGAGATCATCGAAGGAGCAAGGGATCGATCATTTCAGTATTCTTCATATCAAGAACTTTGAGAGACTCGCAAATAAGACCGAATACAATGGAAGAATTTTCGTAGATAAAAAAAGATCTTTTCCTAGCGATTATAAAAATGACGGCAGTACCAGAATACTTCCCTGAAATGGGGACGAATAATTAATAAGTTCAAGACAATAGAAGGAGTCAACAATTTTCGTAGATAAAAAAAAAAATCTTTTCCTAGCGGTTATAAAAATGACGGCAGTACCAGAATACTTCCCTGAAATGGGGACGAATAATAAGTTCAAGACAACAGAAGGAGTCAACAATATGTCAAGAGATTTTTTCCGTATGCTCATTGTAGAACCGTCCGGATCTGGTAAGACTAATTTATTAATGCATTTTTTTTCAAACCGCTAGTGTATTTTTGACAAGGTCATTCTTTACGCCAAGAATTTGGAACAATATTACTACCAGAAAATTATCAAACGATTTGAGAAAATCGCAAAAAAAAAAAAAAATAAAAGTGGACTTGGAGGATTTACTGCAAGTCTCAAATCAAGACGTCGAAGATATTGATACTGTCGATGGCACTGGGCAGAAGATTGTAATCTTTGATGACTATATTTGCTCGCAGCAAGATCTATTTCAATATCCAAGTACTTCATAGGCGAAAGGGATAACAAATTAAGTGTGATTTATCTTAGTCAATCTTATTTTCGGATACCCAAAGATAGTAGACAAAACTGTAATTTCTACATAGTATATGATTTACCAAGCAAAAAAGAACGGGATCAAGAAGTATGAAATAACGGTTGAAGAGCGTAATCCTTCTCTTTTTTGGACCATTTGTATGATTAAAAATTAAACAAAAAGAAAGATGAGTGACAAACCACCAATTGTTGACGATTCTGACTACGAAGATGAGTCTGAATACGAAGAGTCTGGTGATTACGAAGAGACTGACTACGAGAGAAGAACAAAGTATTTAAAAGCAACAAACGAGTGTGGCCAGCTTTCTTTAAAAAAAATTACCACGTGGAATGTATTAAGTACTCGGTATTGTGGAGGACGGCATGATTCTACATCTAGTGGACAAAGCTATTACCGATATTAAATTAAGGGTTTGGGTACATGGTACATTTCCAAAATTACAAGATAGCTGGATCGAAATTATATTTTGTGGGATAAAGAGAATATAGTGATCTCTACTTGAAAGATTTAGGAAGGAGGTTGGGTGTGTAACCCTTTTCGAACGTGCCTTTCTTTTTGTTTATTCTGACCTTATCGCCCATTTGAAATTTTGGGGGTTTTGGGGAATTTCTGCGCATCAGGATACATATTACCATACACCGTGTTTTCATTAGAGTTTACTTGCCTCGACTGGCTTTATTTTTATCGAAGTATGTTTCGTATTATTGTATTGCTTTATGAGTTTTGGTAGTATCGGTATATAATTATAGGTGTTATTAGCGCTGACGTAGCGGAACATCTTACTCTTCAGGGTGCGATTGAAGCGCTCTATAATCACGGCCTTTCCTTGATTGAATGTGTGGTACATCTCTATATCGTGCTCCTCCAGAAGTTTCTTAAACTTTTGATTGTAGAACTCAGATCCCTGATCTACCCATAATAATTCTGGGGTCCTACCCTCCTTTAGTATTTTTCTGAACCCTTCGCTCACTTCTTGTCCTGTCTTTGATTTCAGTGACACACTCCACGCGTATTTAGAAAATACGTCAATTATATTGAGTAAATACTTGTACCCCTTGTTATGTCTTGAATAAGATTGCATGTCTACAAGATCGGCACTCCAAGTGTCATCGACATGGGACACTTCCACTCGTCTGAGGGAAACTTTTTTCTTGCTTGTTTATGCAACTCATCTGCTAATTTGTCTGTTCACTTTATTTCCTCTTTTTGCTTAGCGCCTGCGGTTTTTTTTACTCCGAGTCCCAATTTACTCTTGGCTCTTATCACACCCTGGACTATCTTTTTGTTCACAGCCTCTCCAGTAGATAGGGTTTTACTTATTTTAATTCGGACAACATCGTGACTTCTGCATACCCCATTTAATTTGTTCTTGGTGGGTATATCTATTCTGTTATAAGGTCCACAATAATTTGTTCCTGGTAGAGTAATCCCGCCTTTTGGTACTATTGGTCTAATCGCTTTGTGTATGTCCAGTTTTCCTCCCTTTTTTCCTGAGACAAACTTGGTTTTGGTGATTCCCCAGTTAACACACGTACTACATTCCATGTATCTTCCGTTGTTTGTTCTTTACACCCTTGGGAAGAGAGACTCTGATCTTTTGCTCTTTCACACAGTAACTGCTCATTTTTATTCCCGCACATTAAATGAAGTTCGGGGATATTTGTAATCGGTCCGTCTGTCCGTTTGTCCGTCCGTTAGATAATCTTGTCTCCAGAACGCCTCGTTAATTTTTAACTTCATGCATTTAATTTCTGTACAGTATTGTCACAAACTGTATGTAGATGCGCAATAAGGTTTTAGAATTTTGATTTTCAAAAATAGGGGCCCACAGGGGTCGAATTTCGAAAATTGGAAATTTAAACTTGTGACCTAAACTCCTCATTCATTTCTCATTTCATGCTTTTAATTTCTATACAGTATTATCACATACTGTATGTAGATGCGCAATAAGGTTTTAGAATTTTGATTTTTAAAAATTTGGGCCCAAATGGGTCGAATTTCAAAAATTGGAAGTTTAAGCTTGTGACCTAAACTCCTCATACATTTTTCGTTTTATGCTTTAATTTCTATACAGTGTTGTCACATACTGTATGTAGATGTGCAAAAATTGGGGCCCACAGAGGTCGAATTTCGAAAATAGGAATTTAAGCTTGTGACCTAAACTTCTCAGTCATTTTTCACGTCATGCATTTAATTTCTATATCATACTGTCACATACTATATGTAGATGTGCAATAAGGTTTAAGAATTTTGATTTTCAAAATAGGGGTCGAATTTCGGAAATGGTAAATTTAAGCTTGTGTCTTAAACTCCTCTTTCATTTTTCATTTAGATTTAACAAATTTATTTGTATATATATAATATTGTTTTTTATTTTGTGTAGATATGCGAAAAGGTTTTTAATTTTGAAAATCTATTAAGGGATCAAATTTTGGAACCAAAAATGGTGAAATTGCTAATTTTGCTTTGTCTCTGGAAATACTTTCATTTTTAGCTCACCTGGCCCAAAGGGCCATGTGAGCTTATGCCATCACTTGGCGTCCGTCGTCGTAAACTATTTCTAGGATCTTCTCCTCAGAAACTACTGGGCCAAATACTTCAAAACATTAAGTGAATGTTCCTTAGG
Organism: Mytilisepta virgata; assembly: GCA_028015205.1. NCBI lineage: Eukaryota > Metazoa > Mollusca > Bivalvia > Mytilida > Mytilidae > Mytilisepta > Mytilisepta virgata. The sequence continues at coordinate 67,075,788 of CM051521.1, forward strand.
GTATCTGGTTTATAATTGCATCCAAGGTTTTGATCCATAATCAAACTTGGCCGCCATGGCTAAAAATAGAACATAGTCGGTAAACTGCAGTTTTTGTCTTAAATCTGAAATACTAAAGTATTTACAGCAAAATTGACATGCGGTAAAAATGTTCATCAGGTCAAGATCTACCTGCTATGAAAATTTCAGACGAATCGGTCAACCCTTTGTTGGGTTATAGCCCCTGAATTGTTAATTTTAAGGAAATTTTGCAGTTTTAGGTTATTTTCTTGAATATTATTATAGATAAAGACAAACTGTAAACAGCAAAAATATTCAACAAAGTAAGATCTACAAATAAGTCAACATGACCAAAATCATTGATTGACCCCTTATAAGAGTTTTTATCCTTTAAAGACGGCATTAGGCGTAAATTTTCTTTTAAAGATTTTTTCCTCTGAAACCACTGGGCCAATTGGGACCAAACCTTGGTGGAATAGTCGTTGGGTGGCCCCCTTCCAAAATTATGTCCGGCATCCCTGACTTCCAACCAACATGGCTGTTGTAACTAAAAATAGGAAAAAGGGGGGATGAATTTAAAAAATCTATGAAACTACAAGGCCAATTGGAACCAAACTTGACAGGCAGCGATGTCTATAGGAGGTTCTTTCAGAAGTATTCTGATGACCCGGACTGTTAACCAAGATGGCCACCACAGCCTAACTTAGTTTAACAGATGGCCTTATGGGAAAATTCATTGAAAAATCTTGTCTGAAACAACTTGACCAATCGGAACCAGACTAAGCAGAAATGGTCCTTTGGAGATCCTCTTTCAGAAATGTGTCCGATTTTGTGGACTGTGAACCAAGATGGCCGCCACAGCCAAACTTAGTTTAACATAGGACCCTATGGGAAATTCACTCAAAAATCTTCTTGTCTGAAACCACTAAGCCAATTGGAACTAGACTTGGTAGCAATGGTCCTTAGATGGTCCTCTTTCAGAAATTCGTCAGATGACCCGGACTGTCTACCAAGGTGGCCGCCACAGCCGAAATTAGTTATAACATAAGGCCGTATGCAAAATCTTCTTGTCTGAAACCACTTGACATATTGGAACCAGACTTGGCAGCAATGGGCCTTAGGAGGCCCTCTTTCATAAATGTGTCCAATGTCGTGGATTGTGAACCAAGATGGCCGCCACATCTGAACTTTGTTGATCAAAGGATCCTATGGGAAATTCACTCAAAAACCTTCTCGTCTGAAACTACTGAGCTAATTGGAACTAACTTTGGCAGCATTGGTCCTCTTTCAGAATTGTGTCCGATCACCCGGATTCTCAACCAAGATGGCTGCCACGGCCGAACTTAGTTAAATATTGGACCCTATGGGAAAATTCATTTAAAAATCTTTTTGTCTGAAACCGCTTAGCCAGTTGGAACAAAACTTAGCTGTAATGGTCCTTAGATGGTTCTCTTTTAGAAATGTTTAAAATGACCTGGATTGTCAACCAAGATGACTGCCACAGCTGAACTTAGTTTAACATAGAACTCTATAAAAAAAAAATCAGCCAAATTGACTGCAGCACTTAAATTTTTAGTCCTGCTCAAGGTGAGCGATACAGGCTCTTGAGAGCCTCTTGTTTGTTTCATTGGTTTCATTTGTGCATAATATTATTCTTTAGGGGTTTTCTATGATTGGTTTGATTGATTGAATATTGTGTTACGCCGTGTGGGCGACATTTAAGCCATATCACGGCGACAACTTATTAAATTAAGTTTGATTAAAACAAATACTATCTAAAACGAATGAACTATTTACAAATAATATTTAAGGAAAAAATAAAACAATAAAACAAATGCGAGACAAACTTTCAATATGTAAAATAATATCACAGACGATTATATGATTGGTACAAGGGATATTCCCTAATAAAATTCAGGGTAGAAAAGCTAGCAGATGGAACGGCAGCAACTAATGATGAGGTATCTGTTATTTCAGATTCCAAAAATTTTATTCCTCACATGACAGTCGAACAAAACTGAAAAATAGTATACGACTGTAACATTAGCAAATCACGTTAAAACATTACTTACTTTGTCCAATGGGTATGTCAATTCTGTTGGTAAAACATCTTTATTTACCAAGATGTTACTAAAGCTGCCGTTGCTTCGGAAAATACGGGGTTTGCGACAGGAGCTACTCTAACAAATGCACTTGTGGAAGTAACAGCAAACATACCTCTAAATAGGTTCTTTCTTTCAATCGCTAGAACAAAATCTGTTGCCTCCAACTCGGATGAGAATTAATATACAGATTAACAACGATAATTAATTAATATTCAGGACCGGTGATGATGTACGTGTTGTAAGCATAGTCGTAATTACACACTTTGAGCCCTAGATTCCAAGAATTAAATTAAATTCTGATGGTCTATCCATCGTTCTTCAAAATTACATGAAACCAAGATGATGGACCTACCTGAGAGAATCCATTCACAGTAGTGGTTCAAGTCGAGCATCCGAACTTGCATATCAAATTACACCAGGAATAAAGCACCCGAAACATGTAATTGCATTCTTGCAAAGAGATTGCAAACACGGTGATCAGAAAGAAGACCCTTTATTACTCGATAATCCAATGTAAATAAAGAAAATGCAGAACCTAAGCTCCTGACAGCCAAACTAGAAGTTGGTTGTGGAATATATTACCAGGAAACTAATACAGCTCGAATCAAATTAGCAGAATTTTCGATGATGTCTGCAATTTCAAGCCTAATGCTAGTAACGAGTATGATACAGGGAATATACTGAATCTTACCAATTTTGAGTCCTTGTACGGGCTTATTTACTTTGATTTGACTTATGTAGATGAAACAGTGAGTATGGAGAATACATCTCTTACACTTAATTACAAACTGAATGGCGTCTCTGCTGATGCGTAGCAAGTCTATGCCCTTGTATCAAATGAGAAGGTAATTCTGGACACAATTGGAAATGATATTGTAATTATATAAGGAAATAAAACAAGAGGCTCCAAAGAGCCTGAATCGCTCAGCTGTTATATTTTGTGTAGATCTTGCATCAATGATTATTTTTGCTATTTAATGTATACCGTAAATATTTTCTCCTTAATATTGACCTGTACAGCTAAAATATAGAATCCTGAACCCAAATAAATATGGTTGCTAGGGACTTTTTCATTGGTTGCTATGGACTTTTTCAATAAACTTCACTCTTTACCTTTCTTTACATGTACAGGTAAATTATAAGGTCCTTAACACAAATATATATGGTTGCTAGGGACTTTTTCATCCATTGCTAGGGACTTTTTCATCAGTTGCTAGGGACGTTTTCAATGACCTTTACCCTCCATTTTACTTGTACAGCTACCATTTAATTTATTTCAAGTTATGCTCTAAACATCTGTGACAATATGTCAGAACATTATTTTCTGTTTACATGTAAATAATCTTTCAAGGGAAAAAACTCCTATAAGGGCTCAAATGACGATTTTGGTCATGTTTGACTTATTTGTAGATCTTACTTTGCTGAACATTTTTGCTGTTTACACTTTGTCTTTATCTATAATAATATTCAAGCTATTAACCTGAAACTGCTAAATTTCCTTAAAATTAATAATTCAGGGGCAATAACACGAAAATGGGTTGACCTATTCGTCTGAAAATTTCATGGCATGTAGATCTTGACCTCAAAATTTTTTTACTACCCTCAGTTTTGCTCTAACTGCTTTAGTTTTTTAGATATGACCCAAAAAGTGCATTTTTTACCTATGTTCTATTTTTAGCCATGGCAGCCATGTGTCTCGATGGACAAGAAAATAAAACATAAAATTTATACTAGATACCCTAAAGATCTTTCAGCCCAAGTTTGGCTGAAATTGATTCTGTAGTTTCAGAGGAGAAGATTTTATAAAGTTTACAAAGATGAAAAAATGTGAAAAATTGTCTTTAAAGGGCAAAAACTCCTAAAAAGGGTCAACGATTTTGGTCAAGTTGACTTATTTGTAGATCTTACTTTGCTGAACGTTTCTGCTGTTTACACTTTGTCTTTATCTATGATAATATGCAAGCTCACAACCTAAAACTGTAAAATTTCCTTAAAATTAACAATTCAGGTGGCAATAACCCAACAAAGGGTTGACCGATTCATCTGAAAATTTCATAGCCGGTAGATCTTGACCTGATGAACATTTTTACACGATGTCAGTTTTGCCCTAAATGCTTTAGTTTTTTTAGATACAAGTCAAAAACTGAAGTTTACCCATATGTTCTATTTTTAGCCATGGGGCCACGTTTCTAGACGCACAAGAAAATAAAACATAAACTTTATTCTAGATACCCTAAGGATCATTCAGACTAAGTATGGCTGTAATTGGTTCCGTGGTTTCAGAGGAGATGTTTGAAAAAGTTTACGACGGACTTTTGGGACAGGTGAGCTAAAAATAGTAATAGTTTGTCGGGAGAATCAATTCCAATTAAAATGAATTAAGATAATCTTATTTTATTTAAATTTTGTGTATATTGTAGTATTTTAGTTTCATTTATAATTTTTTGTGAACAATTATATACATATATATAGTAACACGATTTAGGTTAATCATTATAAAACCTATATGCCATTAAATTACATTATTGTACAAATTTATTATTCTTGATATTAACAACATCCAGTTTATTTTCATATTTTATCTTTGTACTTTCGTTTTAGGCTTATATCTCATCCGTTTAGTCGATTCATCCTCGTTTGGCTTGGTCGATTAATGCACAACTTTAAGCTTTTCTGCATAAAATTCTACAAACGCAAACGAATTGACCAACTGGATGAGATAAAAGTAATAGAAGTTTCTCGAGTGTTCCCCAATGTTCTGAGCTTTATTTAGAACCCTATTCTAAATTTAAGTCCACGTAATGGTATTACACAATAAATATTCTCTCCTTACAACCGAACGACAATTGTGAATGAACTGAAAAATACTATAACATATGGATAATGTATATAAAGGGGCAAAATACATGTAGCTACATGGCTATTTTTTTTACGTAGGTTTTAAATGTACCCTTGGAACTTTGGGTTGAAAAAAGTACAATTTTAAGGATAAACAAACTTCCGTAAAAAAGTAATTAAAAAAATCACAAGAGAAGAGGGGGCAAAATAGCCATGTGATTATTTTGGGGTGGATTTTAAACGTGCCCTTGGAACTTTAATACTTTTTTTAAAAAAGTGCACTTTTATGCCGTATGAACTACTGTTCACATTCTCAGTCGACATTAACAACAACACAGCTTCTGATGTATAGTTGTACAAAGAAGCAATCCAACCGTCACATGAAAGATCATGAACCCCCAGTTTGTGCTTATTTGAGAATCATGATCCACTGTAAGACTAGAAAAAGTGATCTAGTAGACAATTCTTGGACTATCTGTTTCCTACGACAGGGTCCTAAGTTAAACTAAGTTTAGCTTTGGTGACCATGTTGATTGACAGGCCAGGTTTGAAAGGGGAACACCTAATGACCACTGCTGCCAAGTTTGGTTCTTCACGGGGTCCTCGTATTCGTTTATTAATTTTGTATAATCGGCAAACACACAATTTTGTTTCAATAAATTCGCCTTCATTTCCCCCCGGTAGTTTCACCCCTTTTTTAAAATATTGGAAGCACTGCATGTACAAATATACAATTTGTTTTACGAAATATTTCCATACAATACAATTCAGGCAATGCATTTTCTATAAAATTTCAATGTTTAGCCTATGAATAAAAACGATATTCTTTAAATCCTATGAAAAACACTGGCTTAGATATCACAAAACTTAACAACTAGATTTAATTTAATAAAAGATTTTTTTCATTAAAAAAAAACTTGATTGTCATTAAGAACTCATTTTATAAACTCTCAAATTAAAATAAAAATCATGATGGTGAAATAACAAAAGGAATAGGTATGCATTTTTTCCTTGAAGACTTCTCTAATCAGTGTAAAAAATTCAATTTCGATTACGTCCCAAAACATGTAAAACTCGGCTATTATACCATCTTCAACTGGGGATTTATTAGGTTTCAAATTTTTTTTAATACATTTTCGATTTCTTCTAACGTGACTTCAAGATCTAAATTGTCCTTTTCCTCGCTGCTTAATTTGTTTTCTATGTGTCTCGTTAGACTTTGTGCACTATTTTCGTCCCACCCTTCAGACGTAAACAGTTCCGAATAAAATTTCACCTGTTCATTGAGTATTGAATTAATATCATATTTATAATTACCATTTTCAGTTTTAATTCGGTATCACATTTATTCTGAACCCCCCTTTTTTCAAGATCCAAAAAATGTTTAGTAGATCTTTCGCCGTCCTCTGCCATCTTTACTTTTGATTGTAATTTGGCTGCTTCCATTTTATTAGTATAGTATTTTTTGATACAATTTTCTATTTCCCTTATCTACCCAACTGTAACATTGCTATTATCATTGCTTAGTTTTAGGTGTCCAGTTTTCTCTCCAAATTTTCAATATATTTTTTATATACTACTAAATCTGTTAATTTCGTTTTTCCAAGTATCGCACCATGTAGTAAAGGCAGAAATAAAAAGTTCCGATTTTATCGTATTTAGATTCATAACCCACAAACCAAGACCCCTTTGAATTTCATCCAGTTTTACTCTGATTGTTACAATGTCATGATCACTCAATGGAAAATGCTTTATTTTTACGTTGAATAATTTACTACTTAGACTATTAGAACACAGTATATAGTCTATACGTGATTTAGAGTTCCCTCTGAAATGTAAATCTTTTAACATCAGGGTATTGTTTTCTCCATACATCAAATAAATCGTGTTCATCCATTAGATTTTTAAATTCATTTATACCAGTATCATCATTTCTATGAGTGGGTGATCTATCAATATCTTTATTAAAAGCACAATTAAAATCACCCAAAACTAATTTATAACACGGCGCGCTATCGTCGCTGTAGTTACCGATTTTTCCTTGCAAAACAGTGAAAAAAAAGGAATACGTGGACTTTTTTGTAGTGTTATGTTCCACCTGGACATATGCACTTATTGTAAAACAGGGGCCCTTAGTCTGCTAACCTGGGCGTCTAAGCCATATTATAACAGGGAAATTTAGAATAAAATTATATGCTGTTGTCAAAAAAAAAAAAAAAAAAAGACAAGATTTTTTAAATGAATTTTCCTATAGGGTGCTATGTTTAACTAAGTTAGAATATGGCAGCCATCTTGGTTGATAGTCTGGATCAACGGACACAATCCTGAAAGAGGACCATCTAAGGACCATTGCTGCTAAGTTTGGTTCCAACTGTCCCAATAGTTTCAGACAAGAAAATTTTTAAATGGATTTTCCCATAGATTCCAAAGTTAAACTATGTTTGGCTATGGTGACCATCTTGGTTCACAGTCCAGGTCATCAGACATACTTCTGAAAGAGGCCCATCTAAGGACCATTGCTGCCAAGTCTTGTTCCGATTGGCTTCATTGTTTCAGACAAGAACATTTTTAAATGAATTTCCCATTGGGTCCTACGTTAAACTAAGTTCGACTGTGGCAGCCATCTTGGTTGATCGTCCGGGTCATTGGATATAATTCTAAAAGAGGACATTGTAAGGAGCATTGCTGCTAAGTTTGGTTCCGATTGAGTCCGTAGCTTCAGACAAGAAGATTGGCTGTGGCGGCCATCTTTGTTGACATTCTGGGTCAACGGACATAATTCTGAAAGAGGACCATCTTTTGGTTCCAATTGGGTCAGTAGTTCAGACCAGAATTTTTAAATGAATTTCCCATAGGATCGTATGTTAAACTGAGTTCGGCTGTGGCGGTGGTCTTGGTTGATTGTCCGGTTCATTTGACACATCCATGAAAGAGGACCATCTAAGGAATATTGCTGCTAAATATGGTTGCAATTGGCTCAGTAGTTTCAGACAAGATTTTTAAATGAATTTCCCATAGGGTCATCAGACACAATTTTGAAAGAGGACCATCTAAAGACAAGTCTGGTTCCAATTGGCCATGTAGTTGCATAGAAACAAATTTTGAAATCCCTCCCCCCTTTTTAGCTCACCTGACCCAAAGGGTCATGCGAGCTATTCTCAGTGTCTGTCATCTGTCGGCGTTCGTTGTCATCCGTTAAGTATTACAAAAATCTTCTCCTCTTAAACTACTGGGCCAAAAGGAACCAGACTTGGTCACAAGCATCATTAGGGTATCTTGTTTAAAAAATGTGTCCAATAACCCCGCCTGCCAACCAAAATGGCCAACATGGCTAAAAATAGAACACAGGGGTAAACTGCAGTTTTTGTCTAGATAATAACCTAAAACTGCAAAATTCCCTTAAAATTAACAATTCAGGGGCAATAATCCAACAAAGGATTGACCGATTTGTCTGAAAATCTCTTGACCTGATGAACATTTTTACCCCATGTCAATTTTGCTCTAAATGCTTCCGTTTTTGACTTATATCTAAAAAAAATGCAGTTTACCCTTATGTTCTATTTATAGACATGGTGGCCATGTTGGTTGGCAGGCGGGCTCATCAGACACAAGTTTTAAACTAGATACCCTAATGATGCTTTTGACCAGGTTTGGTTATATTTGGCCCAGTAGTTTCAGAGGAGAAGATTTTTGCAAAAGTTAATGGACGACAGACACCCAAGTGATAAGAAAAGCTCACTTGACCCTTTGGGTCAGGTGAGCTAAAAATACTACGCTAAATGGAAAATACCTCTAAGAAAAATATTTACAGAAATACAAATGTTAATAGATGTGGTGTTTTTGCAAATTAACAAGTTCAATTTCATGAGCTACCAGACTACGAAAAAATCAACATTTGTTCCATTTAACAGCAAGATAAGAATATTCGGTGGAATTAAAGAACTATATCATGTTTGTGCGTGATAGCTACCAAAAATACCGGTTGAGAGGCCTGGTGAATTTCCCGAGCCGTTCTATAACATGTTATGGATATACAAAGAACAAAATAAAAACACTCATTCAACTGCACATTTTAATCGTCTCTGTAACAACAAAGGCACAGAAAATTTACTGTATTATTAACCTGGTAAGAACACTGAATTGCAAGTTCTATCACTATAAGTTTACACTTTATTTTGACTGATAATTTTCTACATTAGATGAAGAACTTTCCGAATTTGATTGAGATCTTTCTGTATTCGTTGAAGAATCAGTGTCCAAAGTTTCTAATGGATTAATGTCTACTTTCTCCTTAGGTCCATGGGGTGGTGGGCCAATTAATTTTTCAACATCCTCATATGTTAGTACCTCCCTTTCCAGTAAAGTTTTAGCCATCTGTAATATATAAAACTAATCATTTAACACAAAACACTTCTAGATCTAGTACTCGAACATGGTTTATGGGAAAATATTGAATCAATAATCAATAGGTATTGGTGCCAAATCACATTAAGCAAGCTATGTCAAGGCGAACTAAGCAAATGTCATCAATTTCAAATGCCCTCATGCCTCAATTTTTACTGATACTGATACATGTATATTACTTGTACAAATTCACTAAAAACTTGATGCAGTTTTTTAAAAGATTAAAAATTCTGGTCCTGATTGTAGGTCAGTTGGGAAGTCTGGTTTTATAAACTGTCTTGTGGATTAGAACTTTATATTGAATATATATACACTTGATTTTGTTACCGAACTGTACAATAAACTGAACACAATCTATAGTTAATATCATGAACTTACAGCGTGTAGTTTTTCTTTATTTTCCTGTAATATTGTCTCTGTCTGTTTATATGCTCTGGCAATAAGGCTTCTTGCCTCCTGAAATACATGATGTTAATAAGCTCACTTGTACTGTTAGTAACACACAAATTTCCCATAGGGTCCTACGTTAAACTATGTTTGGCTCTGGGGGCCATCTTGGATGACTGTTGGGTCATCAGATACATTTCTGAAAGAGGACCACCTAATGACCATTGCTGCTAAGTTTTGTTCCAATTGACCAAGTGTTTTCAGACAAGTGGGAAGATCTTTAAGTAAATTTACCAAAGGGTTCTATGTTAATGTTTGGCTTTGGCGGCCATCTTGGATGACTCGTGGGGTCATCAGATACATTTCTGAAAGAGGACTACCTAAGGACCATTGCTGCTAAATTTTGTTTAATTTGGCCCAGTATTTTCAGACATTTGGGAAGATCTTTAATTAAATTTGCCATAGGGTTCTATGTTAAACTATATTTAGCTCTGGCAACCAACTTGGATGGCAGACGGAGTCATCGGATATACGTCTGAAAGAGGACCACCTAAGGACCATTGCTGCAAACGTTTGTACCAATTGGCCAAGTCATTTCAGAAAAGAAGATCTTTGAGTAAATTTCTAATAGGGATCTATGTTAAACTATGTTCGGCTATGGCGGCTATCCTGTATGGCCGGCGGGGTCATTTGATACAATCCTGAAAGAGGACCCACTAATGACCATAGGCTGCCAAGTTTTGTTTCCAATTTGGCCTAGTGGTTTCAGACAAGAAAATCTTTAAGTAAATTTCCCACTGGGTCCTATGTTAAATTATGTTCAGCTCTGGCAGCCATCTTGGATGATAAGCGGGGTCAACAGATATAATTCTAAAAGAGGACCACCTAAGGACCATTGCTGCCCAATTTTGTTCCAATTGGCTCAGTGGTTCAGACAAGAAGATCTTTAAGTAAATTTCCCATAGACTATTATGTTAAACTATGTTCGGCCCTGGTGGCCATCTTGGATGACAGACGGGGTCATCGGATATAATTCTGATACAGGACTACCTAAGGACCATTGCTGCTAAGTTTTGTTCCAACTGGCCCAGTTGTTTCACAGGAGAAGATCTTTAAATGAAAGTTTACGATGACGGATGCCAAGTTATGGCAATAGCTCACATGGCCCTATGGGCCAGGTCTCGGGTCAATTACGTTTGATCCTTTTAATATTTCCTCTCAGTTCCTTAGCCTCATAAAAATATTTTCTATATTCCTCTAGATCTATAGCACACTAATATTGTTTGTGGCTTAAACTGAATCTTTTCATGTTTTAACTTAGGAGCAATTAAGAGCTCATTAGTTGGAATAAAGCGCAGCATGATATGACCGCAATGTGTTGACAGGTAAACAGTTGAAGTGAGGACACTCTATTATGGTTGACCCAATAAGGTGTTCGATATACACCCCGTGAACAACCATAGACAGGATGATGATTACTGCAGTTACTATAAGCCAATTTTAAGATTACTGCAATGACATTTTTGCCTTGAATCAAGGCAAGTGTTGACATTTTTGTAATTTATGATGTTTTCCAGATTGTGTCTCATAATTATATATTACCCATCCAATGACTTCTACATGCTGGCATCAGACACAAAACTTACACTTTCAGAATGAGCTACATTCAAAGAAACCAAGTGTTCACAATCGACTGATTGATATAATTATCAATATACATTACATAGTAATATATTGCACCTACCACAAAAACCGGATGAAAAGCAAAAAAATATATAAAAAATTACATATCAACCTACTTTGCTTTTTTTGGCCCATTTAACCCCTTCTATCTCAACAAGAGTGGACACACTAAAAGTCTCGCCTGAGTATGCACATGGACACAGAATAAAGATTATCTGATACCCGGCATTGTAAACTCAAGGTAAAATGTATGCAGGAAAATAAATTTGACCAAAAAATAATTTGATTTTCTTGTAGGTTAAAAAATTGAAAAAGAATTGCACCATACATTGTAGCTCTTTATTATTTGTACAATGGTGTATGCAGTTTTGCTAGTTTGTGTAAATTGGTCATAAATTTCATATTAATAATTATTGTCATAATTTCATATATTGGAATTATAATCGATGTGAAATGTTACTAAATATTTCAAAACAATGTTTTTAAAAGTTTGGAAAAAGCGAAGCTTTAATAAATACAGAATTATCGGACACGAAAATGACCGAAATAGTTGGATATGAAACTCAGACATTCGTCCTCGTGTTATATTCTATACTTATGGTTCGGGTTACACATTTTACTGACTTTGAAATCATAAAACTGCAGCTTTCAAACATTTGTATGTTTTCTGATGACTTCTCTCAATTTATATGCAACAAGTATAAAACATATAAAAGTATAAAGATACACATTATATGTAAAAAAAAAGTTGTGAAAAAATTTGTCAAAATAAAGACGTAATATACTATAATGTTACTAACTTGCTGGTTCTGTATTGGCCCTTGTATTGATTCAAAGTTAGCTATACTGGTCACGAGGCCAATAGGGCAGAGGGCCAATACAGCTGACCGAGAATCAATACAGGGCCAATACAGAATCAGCAAGTTCGTAACACTTTTATTAAATAATCCATAGTCCGTATGGATTTCTGTATTGCCCTGTTTTCAAATTGCTAGTCAGTATGGAACTTCATATTGCCCTGTTTCAAATTTGCAGGTCCATATGGACTTCTACATTGGACTGTTTTTTTACTGACTTTAAAATCTGTATTGAATTATTAATAGGATAAATTTGCATATGCGTAACGGTATTTATAAACACCAGGGCAACGTAAAAATATTGGTCTTGCCAAATTTGCCATATTAAGGCTATTTTTATCATATTATTTAATAATAGAAAATATTTCTGGGTTGGGAAATAGAGTTACCTACCTTTGTGGTTCGTGATGAAAAGTATCACCATGATAAAGAGTAAGCTCATAAAGATAAAATATCAGCATACAATGACTAGAGGCTCTCAAGAGCCTGTAAAGCTCACCTGGATTTAACTTGTCCACGTTCAACGGGACTGATAGTTTAAGTGTAGCAGTCATCTTGGCTGGTTTTCCCATAGGTTCAATGTTAAACAAAGTTAGGATGTGGTGGCTATCTTAGTTGACATCAAGGTTATCAAACATAATTCTGAAGGAGGACCATTGCTGGCATTAGTTTGGTGTCCAAATGGCCAAGTTTAAGGTATGGTGACTGCAAATTAAATTTTCCTATAGGGTCCTATGTTAAACTAAGCTTTGGTGGACCATTTCTTCCAAGTTTGGTTCCAATTGGCTTAGTGATTTCAAACAAGATTTTTTAATGAATTTTCCCACAGAGTCCTCTGTTTTACTAAGTTCGGCTGTGGCGGCCAACTTGGTTGACATTCTGGGTCATCAGACATAATTCTGACAGAGGACCATTTAAGGACCATTTCTGCAAAGTTTGGTTCCAACTGGCTCTGTAGTTTCAGACATCTTGGATTTCATATTGGCATGAAGCTGGTAGAGGACCACATGTAATGACTGCAATGTAACAATTCAATTGCTTTTAGTTAGTAGTTTCAAAGAAGATTTTGAAATTTCAGCCAATCAGAGTGCATAATTGACCCTGGCAGCCATGCTAAATTTCGGATTGGCACCAAAAAACATCAATTTTGTTAGGGACAATTATCTGATCATTCAGGCATAATATTACTTCCATCTGTCAAACGGTTTCTGACAAGAAGATGTTTGTATGTATTTCCCATGGAATCCTACGTTAAATGTATCCTGTGGTGGTGGCCATCTTGGATTTAAGATCGGCACAAAAACATACACTTTATAGAGGAGCAGGTAATGACCATTCCTGCAATATAACAATTCAACTGCTTTTGTAGTTTCAGAGATTTTTTAAATTTCAGCCAATCAGAGTGCATAAATGGCCCGGTCAGCCATGTTTTTGAAGTTCAGATCGGCACCAAAAACATCTATTTTGGTAGGGACCATTATTTGATCATTCAGGCATAATATTACTTCCATCTGTCCAATGGTTTCTGACAAGAAGATGTTTGTATGTATTTCACATAGGTTCCTATGTTAAATGTATCCCCTGGTGGCGGCCATCTTGGATTTCAGATCGGCACAAAAAACATAAATTTTATACAGGACCATGTATAATGATCATTCCTGCAATATAACGATTCAATTGCTTTGGTAGTTTCAGAGAAGATTTTTTAAATTTCAGCCAATCAGAGTGCATAAATGGCCCTGGCAGCCATGTTTTTAAATTTTGGATCGGCACCAAAAACATCGGTTTTATTAGGGACCATTATCTGATCATTCAGGTATAATTATTACTTCTACCTGTCAAGCGGTTTCTGACAAAAGGTTGTTTGTATGTATTTCCCATTGGATCCTATGTTAAATGTATCCCGTGGTGGCGACCATCTTGGATTTCAGATCGGCATAAAAAACATAAATTTTGCAGAGGACCATGTAATGATCATTCCTGCAATATAACAATTAAATTGCTTTTGTAGTTTCAGAGAAGATTTTTTTAAATTTCAGCCAATCAGAGTGCATAAATGGCCCTGGAAGCCATGTTTTTGAATTTCAGATCGACACCAAAAACATACATTTTGTTAGGGACCATTATCTGATCATTCGGGTATAATATTACTTCTATCTGTCAAACGGTTTCTGACAAGAAGTATTTCCCATAGGATCCTATGTTAAATGTATCCCGTGGTGGCAGCCATCTTGGATTTCAGATCGGCACAAAAAATTTACAATTTGTAGAGGACCATGTAAGGATCATTCCTGCAATATAACAATTCAATTGCTTTTGTAGTTTTAGAGAAGAAGATTTTTAAAATTTCAACCAATCAGAGTGCATAAATGGCCCTGGAAGCCATGTTGGAATTTTGGATCAGAACAAAAAACATAAACTTTGTGGAGGACCATCCAATGAACATCCCCACCAAGTTTTAGTCAACTCTCATTGTCTCGAACTCGCTTGAGTCGAATTTTCGGATGAGTCCCAAAAATCGTCCCATATAAATGTATGTATTTTTACTCCTGTTTAGTCGAATTCTTGTAAGTCAAATATTTTTCTATCTCGAACTAATTTCATAGTCCCAAATTAACAACACAAATTCTGTTCATTATCTCGAAGTAATTATCACCTGTCAAAACATCGCTTTCGGCAAATTCGGGGATTAAATGGCTTCGCCGGTGATCAGCCTAAATTGCTTGTCATCTTACCTTGATTGCCAATTAACAGGTCATCACCTTACATAAGGTATTAATTAGTGACACATGATGTATAAAGAGCTTTTAATGACATTAATCAACACTTTTATTTGTTTACCGCCATGCGCTTGGTAGGTATAAATTACAGATTATGTAAACCGATTGGGTCGTTTCATCTATTGTATCAATGTTCTATAAATAACTTCAAATGAATAAAAAAATAATTTTGAGAAATTTGAGAAATTTAAAGTATTTTGTTATAAATATGAATCTTGATTGATCACTTGTATGCCTTTCAAAATGTCTTCTGACGAACCTGTTGCACATGGATCTGGTGAAGGACCCCGGCCTGGTCCCGGGGGATAGCCAGATTCATAACCGCTGAACAAGCCAGTGAAGGACCCAGCCTAAAAACTGGGGGGATAGCTGGCTCAGTTGCATGCATCAGGGAAGGGCATAAAGAGAAAATAGGTCAAGAAACACATCTATATACGGAAGTACTGGAACACAATACTCTCTTTAGGTTTACCGGAAGTTGCTAAATTATCTCCCCTGTTCTTTCTCGGAAAAATGTCAACTCCTTTTGAGTCGAACTTCGCCTATCTCGAATTTTTCTTGTGGTCCCGTGGAGTTCGAGATAATGAGAGTCGACTGTATGTGCATATAATGACAAAGTATGTGCATATAATGAAGAAGTGTGTGCATATAATGACAAAGTATGTGCATATAAAGAAGTATGTGCATATAATGACAAAGTATGTGCATATAATGAAGAAGTGTGTGCATATAATGACAAAGTTTGTGCATATAAAGAAAAAGTATGTGCATATAATGACAAAGTATGTGCATATAATGACAAAGTATGGGGATATAGAGAAGTATGTGGATATGAAGAAGTATGTGCATATAATGACAAAGTATGTGGATATAAAGAAGAAGTATGTGCATATAATGACGAAGTATGTATGTGGATATAATGACAATGTATGTGCATATAATGACAATGTAAGTGCATATAAAGAAGAAGTATGTGTATATAAAGACGTATGTGCATATAATGACAAAGTATGTGCATATAAAGAAAAAGTATGTACATATAATGACAAAGTATGTGCATATAATGACAATGTAAGTGCATATAAAGAAGAAGTATGTGTATATAAAGACGTATGTGCATATAATGACAAAGTATGTGCATATAAGGAAGAAGTGTGTGCATATAATGACAAAGTATGTGCATATAAAGATGAAGTATGTACATATAATGACAAAATATGTGCATATAAAGAAGAAGTATGTGCATATAATGACAATGGATGTGCATATAAAGAAGAAGTATATGTATATAAAGAAGTATGTGCATATAATGAAGAAGTATGTGCATATAATGACAAAGTATGTAGATATAAAGAAGTACGTGCATATAATGAAAAAGTATGTGCATATAAAGAAGAAGTATGTGCATATAATGATAATGTTTGTGCATATAATGAACAAGTATGTGAATATAATGACAAAGTATGTGCATATAAAGAAGAAGTATGTGCATATAATGACAAAGTATGTACATAATGAAGAAGTATGTGCATATAAAGAAAAAGTATGTGCATATAAAGAAAAAGTATGTGCATATAATGAAGAAGCATGTGCATATAAAGACAAGAGGCTCACAAGAGCCTAAATCGATCACATGTTATTTTTTTTGCAGATCTTGCATCAATGATTATTCTTACTATTTAATGTATACCATCCTATTTTTTGCCTTAATATTGACTTGTACAGCTAAAATATAGAATCCTGAACCCAAATAGATATGGTTGCTAGGGGCTTTTTCATTGGTTGCTATGGACTTTTTCAATGTAATTGACTCTCGACCTTCCATTTTGACTTGAACAGGTAAATTGTAGGGTCATGAACCCAAACATATCTGGTTGCTACATGTAGGGACATTTTCACCGGTTGCTTTGTATTTTTTCAATGACCTTGACCCTCCATATTGACTTGTACAGCTAAATTATAGGGTCCTGGAACTAAATATATATGGTTGCTAGAGACTTTTTCATCAGTTGCTATGGACTTTTTCAATGACCTTGACTTTTGACTTTTCTTTTTGACTTGTACAGGTAAATTATCAAGGTTCTTAACCTAAATAAATATGGTTGCTAGGGACGTTTTCATCAGTTGCTTGACCCTCCATTTTACTTGTACAGCTACCATTTAATTTATTTCAAGTTATGCTCTTAACATCTGTGACAATATGTCAGACCATTATTTTTACTGATAATTACTGTTCACATGTAAATAATCTTTCAAGGGCAAAAATCCTATAAGGGGTCATTTGACGATTTTGGTCATGTTGATTTATTTGTTGATCTTACTTTGTTGCACGTTTCTGCTGTTTACAGTTTGTCTTTATCTATAATAATATTCAAGTTAATAACCTAATACTGCAAAATTTCCTTAAAATTAATAATTCAGGGGTAATAAACTGCTTTAGTTTTTGAGACATGAGCCAAAAAGTGCATTGTTCACCTAAGTTCTATTTTTAGCCATGGCAGCCATGTTTCTCGATGGACAAGAAAATAAAACATACATTATACTAGATACTCTAAGGATCTTTAAGCCTAATGTTGACTGAATGTGATTCTGTAGCTCAGAGGAGAATTTTTTTTAAAGTTTACAAAGATAACGAAAAAAATGTGAAAAATTGTCTTAAAAGGGCAAAAACTCATACAAGGGATCAATTGACAATTTTGGTCATGTCGACTTAATTGTAGATTTTATTTTGTTGAACATTTTTTACAGTTTGTCTTTATCTATAATAATATTCAAGATAATAACCTAAAACTGCAAAATTTCCTTAAAATTAACAATTCAGAGGCAATAACCCAACAAAGCGTTGGCGGATTCATCTGAAATTTTTAAGGTAGTTAGATCTTGACCTGATTAACATTTTTACACAATGTCAGTTTTACTCTTAATGCTTTAGTTTTTGAGATATAAGCAAATAAATTGCTTCGCTCAGCGCAGCTGGATACGACCGTAGAGCTCCAACCCTGAACAATTGGGGCAAAAATGGACACAATATTCGCACTTGATACAGGTCTGAATTTGGATTGTAATTAAACATTTGACACATAATAGGTTTCTGACACAGAATAACTGAAATCAAAGAACTTAGAATCGGTCATATGATTTGAATTTATATTCAATTTTTTGCTTCTTATGCAATACAATATGCTGTGGAGAATTGCCCCCCCCCCCAAAAAAAAAAAAAAAAAAATAATAATTTACCCCTTTTTTAGCTTTTGTGCAATACACTATGAAGTTGCACATTGACCCCGCCCCCCTTCCAAAAAACAAAAAAAACCCCAAAATTTATTGTAACCCCCCCCCACCCTTTTTTTGCTAAAAAAAATTTGAAATTTTCTTTTTAATTTATGAAATATGAAATGAGAAAAAAATTGCCCCCTTTCCCAATTTCTCATTTACCCCCCCCTAAATTTTGTTTTCAAATCCTCCCCCCCCCATTTCTTTATACTTTGCAACCATAACAGCCCATTTAAATACACCATAAACGTATTAAAATAGAAAATGACATCATAGTCATGGATGGCAAATTTTAAATATACATAATTTAAAAGCAGTTTAGATGAGATAAACAAAAAAGCTTTATCAGCACATTTTATATTGGCAAATTTCCAATGAAGTTCATTAAACTAATGTTATTGGAAAATTTCCAATGGAATTTGTTAATAATAAAGTTTTGATATCAGGGCATACATATAAATTTCTTGCTATTGCGCAATATTGTGCAATTGAAGATTTCTTGCTATTGCGCAATACTGTGCAACTGAAAATTTCTTGAAATATTTGACATATAATAGGTTTCTGACACAGAATAACTGAAATCAAAGAACTTAGAATTGGTTATATTCAATTTTTTGCTTCTTGTGCAATACAATATGCTGTGGAGAATTGCCCCCCCCCCCCAAAAAAAAATAATTTACCCCTTTTTTAGCTTTTGTGAAATACACTATGAAGTTGCACATTGACCCCCCCTCCCCCCCAAAAAAAAAACAATAAAATTTATTGTAACCCCCCCTTTTTTTGCTAAAAAAAATTTGAAATGTTCTTTTTAATTTATGAAATATGAAATGAGAAAAAAATTGCCCCCCCTCCCCAATTTCTCATTTACCCCCTCCCTAAATTTTGTTTTCAAGTCCCCCTCCCATTTCTTTATACTTTGCAACCATAACAGCCCATTTAAATACACCATAAACGTATTAAAATAGAAAATGACATCATAGTCATGGATCAACCAAAGTTTAATTTTGGACCCTGATTTGGACCAACTTGAAAACTGGGCCCATAATAAAAAAAATAAGTACATGTTTAGATTCAGCATATCAAAGAACCCCAAGAATTCAATTTTTGTTAAAATCAAACTAAGTTTATTTTTGGACCCTTTGGACCTTAATGTAGACCAATTTGAAAATGGGACCAAAAATTAAGAATCTAAATAAACCATTAGATTCGGCATATCAAAGAACCCCAATAGTTCAATTTTCGATGAAATCAAACAAAGTTTAATTTTGGACCCTTTTGGATGGTTGGATGGATGATTATTGTTTAACGTCCAGTGACAACCAGGTGCATATCAGGACGAGAACAAGTTGATATGATAATGAATATGATTCCTACTTTGTACTAGACCGACACGCTCAATCGGATTTTTAATGTGCTAGCTCACGAGGTAATTGTCCGCAGGAAGACATATCACCTTACTCGGACACATTATACTGACTCCGAGCCGACCAGTCTTTGCTCTTACTCTTAGATGCCGCGTGCTTGGCGGAGAAGCAGCAAATACCAATTTTAATGTCTTTGTGGACCCTTTTGGCCCGTAATTCATAAACTGTTGGGACCAAAACTCCCAAAATCAATCCCAACCTTCCTTTTGTGGTCATAAACCTTGTGTTTAAATTTCATAGATTTCTATTTACTTATACTAAAGTTATTGTGCAAAAACCAAGAAAAATGCTTATTTGGGCCCTTTTTTAGCCCGTAATTCCTAAACTGTTGGGACCAAAACTCCCAAAAACAATCCCAACCTTCCTTTTGTGGTCATAAACCTTGTGTTAAAATTTCATAGATTTCTATTTACTTATAATAGAGTTATTGCGCAAAAACCAAGAAAAATGCTTATTTTGCCCTTTTTTGGAACCTAATTCTTAAACTGTTGGGACCAAAACTCAAAAAATCAATCCCAACCTTCCTTTTGTGGTCATAAACCTTGTGTTTAAATTTCATAGATTTCTATTAACTTATACTTAAGTTATAGTGCGAAAACCAAATGTCTTCGGACGACGACGACGACGACGACGCCGCCGCCAACGTCATACCAATATACGACCGCAAAAATTTTGCGGTCGTATAAAAACTGCAGTTTACTCCTATGTTCTATTTTCAGGCATGGTGGCTATGTTTCTCGACAGACAATAAAATAAAATACCATATTTACTCTATTTATTGGACACTAAAATACACCTATTTTTTAGGAAAATTGGAAAATAGTCGAAAAAATAGAGTTTTCGTATTTCCATCCACACAGTTATTTTTTGACTCCATATGATCGACCTGATCAATGTACTTTAAGAATAGGCAATCAAAATAATTGTTCATACTTGCGGTATTGTTATTTGATTTTGCTTTCATGATTTATCTTTTTGTACCTTCAAATTAAGTTAATTTAATGTTGAAGACGAAAACAGTAGCAAACTTCAAACCACCCGCCATGTTGTTGACTAATATGTGAACATCTCACAAATTATTTTTACGATCTGGATTTGGAGCATCTCGCATATGATTTTTACAACACATGTTACGTTTATAGTCTTGTCGTCTTTTTAGAACATATTATAATTACATGTATTACATTTAAATGTCTTATAAACAATGATAAGAGGATTTCTTTTGTAAAAACATTATTCATTTCATTTCAAATTTATTTCTCTCATAAACGCAAACACACAATTCCGTTCTGAACTCGTTTCGGATTTCTTTTCAAAAGTAAAGTTCCAGATAGGAAAAATTCAATAAAAGTTACTTAAAAATCGATCTTGTTTCAATCAAATTTATTAATAAAGATAGTTTAAATGGTTTAGAAAGATGAAATAAACACTCGATGATGACTGAAAGTAGTTAACTTACCTAAGATGTTAAAATTACTGACTGTCACCACCCGAGAACAACGATCGTAACTTTGACAATTTTGAAATCGTCGAAAAAATAGAGTGATAAAAAAATTCAATTTTCCTTGAATTTTCAAAAGTGTCGAATAATAAGGCCGTCCAATAATTAGGGTTATTACGGTACAAACTTTATTCTAGATAACCTAAGGATCATTCAGTCTAAGTATGAGTGTAATTGGTTCAGTGGTTTCAGAGGAGAAGATCTTCGACGGATGACGACGGACAATAAGTGATAGCAAAGGTCACATGTCCCTTTAGGACAGGTGAGCTAAAAATTTTGCAATTTTCCAAGTTTAGTTATAAAAGGACATAACAGATGGACGGACGGTCAACGGTAACAGTTAATGCCCCTTTCGCCTAACAGTGGGGGCATAATAATCTAACAGTTTTATTTTTTTTATGGTAACCAGAGTAATATTAGTCAAGTTTTTGATCGAATTGTATAATTATGCAATTTTAATGTTTACAAACCTCATCAATAACGGCAGAAAGTTTTTTACTGTATGGTTTGGTACCAAATTCTGTTCCATCATCTGGAAATGACAGGTATCCTATTTTCTCATTCATACCAAAAGATTTAACTTGACTGTATGCAATCTTAGTTACCTTCTTCAAATCATCTTCAGCACCTATAGTTTAAAAAAGTTTATTCACATAAAACCGTCAAATCAGCAATTCTTATATTTTATAAATAATATATCTATTACGATGTGTGATCGAATGGCATTAATTGTGGTGCGTCATTGTTGACCTTTCATGTTTATAAATCCATTTTGTTATCCCCGCATTTCGAAGGATATTGTTATCGCCCCCGTCCGTCCATCCATCCATCACACTTTCTTGTTATCCCTGCACTTCAAAGAAGTTCAGGGATATTGTTATCGCCACCGTCCGTCTGTCCATCCGTCCGTCACACTTTCTTGTGACCTTAACTCCTCGTTCATTTTTAACTTCATGCATTTAATTTCTATACAGTATTGTCACATACTGTATGTAGATGCGCAATAAGGTTTTAAAATTTTCATTTTCAAAAATTTGAGGCCCACAGGGGTCGAATTTCGAAAATTAGGAATTTAAGCTTGTGACCTAAACTCCTCTTTCATTTTTCATTTTATGTATTTAATTTCTTAATGGTATGGTTACACACTGTATATAGATGTGCAATAAGGTTTTAGAATTGTGATTTTCAAAAACTGGGGCCTTTAGGGATCAAATTTTAAAAAATTGGAATTATAAGTGGGTGACTGAAATTTTTCATTTTATACATTTTATTTCTATACAGTATTGTCATACACTGTATGCAGATGTGCAATAAGGTTTTAGAATTTTAATTTTCCCAAATTTGGCCCTGTATTCAAAGGTATGTGGAAAAGGTGCACAGGGATACAAATGTGGGGAGTGCGGGGATAGCTGTCGTTTCCGACTGCCTCAGTCTAGTTATCCCTGCACTTGGAAGAAGTTCAGGGATATTGTTATCGCCCCGTTCATCTGTCCCTCCGTCCGTCCGTCCGTCACACTTTCTTGTGACCTAAACTCCTCATTCATTTTTAACTTCATGCATTTAATTTCTATACAGTATTGTCACATACTGTATGTAGATGCGCAATAAGGTGCATTAAGGTTTTAAAATTGTGATTTTCAAAAACTGGGGCCTTTAGGGATCAAATTTTAAAAAACTTCAGAATTATAAGTGGGTGACTGAAAGTTTTCATTTTATACATTTTATTTCTATACAGTATTGTCATACACTGTATGCAGATGTGCAATAAGGTTTTAGAATTTTAATTTCCCCAAATTTGGCCCTGTATTCAAAGGTATGTGGAAAAGGTGCACAGGGATACAAATGTGGGGAGTGCGGGGATAGCTGTCGTTTCCGACTGCCTCAGTCTAGTTGTCATTGTCTCCATCCATCTGTCTGTCCGTCCATTTGTCTGTCCGTCTGTCTGTCTGTCATCAACTCTTCATTCAGTTTTGGGTATAGCATTTTAATTCCTTCACAGTAGTGTTGCATATCTCCTGCAGATGCGCAATAAGGTTTTAACATTTTTGATTTCGCTCAATGGATGAAATGTGGGACCAAAAACGAGCAAATTATCATAATATGCTTATGACATCAATTCCTCATTCATTATTGATGCAAGGCTTCTACATTCATTATAGAAAGGTTGTACATGTGATGTAGATGCGCAATAAGGTTTTAGAATTTGGATTTGGAGAGAGATTTGGGACCGAAAATGATTGAATTTTCAAAATATGCTTAAAACATCAATTTTTGAAGCATTTTGTATTCTAGGCTTCTGGTTTCTTTATAGGTAAATTGTCCACGGTGTAAAGATAAAAAGACAGGTTTCAAAATTTTCATTTTCGCTTAATGGTAAAAAAAAAAACTCCTCCTTCATTTTTGGGTTTAGGAATTTAATTTCTATAAAGAATGGTTGCAAATCACGTGTAGATGTGCAATAAGGTTTTAGAATTTTGATTTTCTAAACAAGGGGCCCAGAGGTGTTGAAATTATAAAATTTGGAATTCAAGCTTATGACCTAAACTTGTCTTTTATTTTTCAATTTATGTATTTTATTTCTATACAGTATTGTCAGGCACTATGCAGATGTGCAATAAGGTTTTAGAATTTTGATTTTCTAAAATTGGGGCCCACAGGGGTCAAATTTTGAAAAACTGTCAACTTAAGCTTGTGACGTAAACTCCCCTTTCATTTTGCAATTTATGATTTTTCTTTCTATACAGTATTGTCAGGCACCACAATAAAGTTTTAGAATTTTGATTTTCTAGAATTGGTGCCCACTGGGGTCGAATTTCAAAAATTTTCAGTTGAAGATGAGGATGTAAACTCTTTATTAATTTTTATCCCGACACTTCGAAGAAGTTCGAGATATCGTTATCGTCCCTGTCAGTCTGTCTGTCCGTCCGTCTGTCTGTCCGTCACACTTACTTGTGACCTAAACTCCTCGTTCATTTTTAATTTCATGCATTTAATTTCTATACAGTATTGTCACATATGGTCTGTAGATGCGCAATAACATTTTAGAATTTTCATTTTAAAATATTGGCCCACAGGGGTCGAATTTTGAAAATAGTGAATTTAAGCTTGTGACCATGCAGCTTAACTCCTCTTTCATTTTTCATTTTATGTATTTAATTTATATAAAAGATTGTCACACACTGTATTTAGATGTGCAGTAAGGTTTTAGAATTTTGATTTTTAAAAATAGAGGCCCACAGGGGTAGAATTTCTTAAATTGGCAATTTAAGCTTGAGACTTAAACTCTACATTAATTTTTCATTTTATCCATTTGATTTCTATACAGTTTTGTCACATACCATATGTAGATGTTCAATAAGGTTTTAGAATTTTGATTTTCAGAACTCTGGGTCCACAGGTGTTGAATTTTGAAAATTGGAAATTTAAGCTTGTGACGTAAACTCCTCTTTCATTTTTCATTTTATGTTTTTAATTTCTTTATGGCATTGTAACACACTGTAAATTTCAACAAGAGGCTCACCAGAGCCTGTATCGCTCACCTGGAGTCTAGTTTTCATTGGACAATTAATCAACTATTTGACGAAGTTTGTTGCAATTGGTTCAATTGTTCAGGGAAAATTTGTTGAAGGTTTATTTTTCATAAGGTTTAATGTTAATATATGTTCCCTGATGGTGGTAGTCCTGGCAGGAAGTTGATATAATTGACCAGGAATAAGGGTGAACCTTAAATAAATGTAACAGAACCCGACCTCAAATTACACAAACCAATAACTCCTAAATAGAATTTGGGATTCCCTTCAAAATTTCAGGGTAGGTAGACCTCAACATGGCAAAGATTTTTCAAATTTACATTTCACTTCTATCTCAAATAGTTTTGGAGATAAATGATGAAAAATGTTAAAATTTTGAAAATTTGAAGAAAAAAGGGCAATAACTCCTAAATGGGTTTTGGAATTTCCTTCAAAATTTCAGAATAGGTAGATCTTGTCATGCTGATCAATTTTAATCCCATGTCAGATTTTTGATATCTGTAACGGTTTTTAACTTATAAGCCAAAAACAACACATCCACCCCTTTATTCTATTTTTAGCTACGACAGCCATGTTTTATGTCAGATCAAAATAAATTGAGGATCGTTTATAGAGGACATGTCATAGATCATTCCTATTAAGTTTCAAACCAATCGGCCCAGCGGTTTCAGAGGAGAAGATTTTTTAATGAAAAAATTTTGAAAACTTGACAAAAAAACTCCTAAATGGGTTTTGGGATTTCCTTTAAAATTTCAGGGTAGATAGATATCAACATGGCAAACATTTTTCAAATTTACATTACACTCCTATCTCAAATAGTTTTGGAGATAAATGACTAAAAATGTTAAAATTTTGAAAATTTGAAGAAAAAAGGGCAATAACTCCTAAATGGGTTTTGGAATTTCCTTCAAAATTTCAGGATAGGTAGATCTTGTCATGCTGATAAATTTAATCCCATGTCAGATTTTTTATATCTGTAACGGTTTTTAAGTTATAAGCCAAAAACAACACATCCGACCCCTATATTCTATTTTTAGCTACCACAGCCATGTTTTATGTCAGATCAAAATAAAATGAGGATCGTTTGTAGAGGACATGTCATAGATCATTCCTATTAAGTTTCACACCAATCGGCCCAGCGGTTTCAGAGGAGAAGATTTTTGATTGAAAAAATGTTGAAAATTTGACAAAAAAAGGGCAATAACTCCTAAATGGGTTTTGGAATTTCCTTCAAAATTTCAGGGTAGGTAGATCTTGTTATGCTGATCAATTTTACCCCATGGCAGATTTTTGATATCTGTAACGGTTTTTAAGTTATAAGCCAAAAACAACACATCCACCCCTATATTCTATTTTTAGCTACGACAGCCATGTTTTACGTCAGATCAAAATAAAATGAGGATCGTTTGTAGAGGACATGTCATAGATCATTCCTATTAAGTTTCAAACCAATCGGCCCAGCGGTTTCAGAGGAGAAGATTTTTGAATGAAAAGTTTACGACGGACGGACGAAAAGTGATGGCAAAACCTCACATGGCCTTCGGCCAGGTGAGCTAAAAATTGGGAATTATAAGTGGGTGACTGAAAGTTTTCTTTCAATTTTAGCTCACCTGACCCAAAGGGTCAAGTGAGCTATTCTCATCACTTGCCGTCCGTCATCTTGCGTCGTCCGTTAACTTTTACAAAAATCTTCTCCTCTGAAACTACTGGGCCAAATGGAACCAAACTTGGCCAAAAGCATCATTAGGGTGTCTAGTTTAAAAAATATGTCCGATGACCCCGCCTGCCAAACAACATGGCTAAAAATAGAACATAGGGGTAAACTGCAGTTTTTGTAAACTCTTGTGGTATGGTCCTTGGGTGGTCCCCTTCCAAAATTATTTTTGGCATTCGCGACTTCCAACCGACATGGCTGCTGTTACTAAAAATAGAAAAAGGGGGGATGAATTTCAAAAGTCTTCTATGAAACTACAAGGCCAATTGGAACCAAACTTGGCAGTAATGGACCTTAGGAGGTTCTAATTCAGAATTGGGTCCAATGACCTGGACTGTCAACCAGTATGGCCACAACAACCGAAGTTAGTTTAACATAGGGCCGTATGGGAAATTCATTGAAAAGTCTTCTTGTCTGAAACTACTTGACCAATTGGAACCAGACTTTGTAGTAATGGTTCTTAGGAGGTCCTCTTTCAGAAATATGTCTGATGACCGGGACTGTCAACCAATATGGCCGGCACAGCAGAACTTAGTTTTACATAGGACCCTACGGGAAATTCACTAAAAAATCTTCTTGTCTGAAACCTGACTCAGCCAATTAAAACTAGACTTGGTAGCAATGATCCTTAGATAGTCCTCTTTCAGAATTGTGTCCGATGACCCACTGTCAACCAAGATGGCTGCCACAACCGAACTTGGCGAGTAATTATCTGTGTGGGCCCATAAAAATTACATCTCTGTCGCCCACTTGGCGAGTGAATATCAAATTCCAGTGTGGGCCAATATAAAAATCCAATTCCGTCGCCCACTTTTTCAGTGTAAATAAAAATTCAAAAAACATAAATTTTAACAATATATTTCTTTGTTTACTAAATTTTTGCGCATGCTTCTGCTTCTTGTTATTGAAATAGTACTCCTGTATCCGGAGCACTTCCGTTTGGCGTCCTTCGGCTGTTCCGTTTAACCTGTTAATTGGAACAGCCGACTGACACAAAACGGGAGTGCGGCATGATTTTCAATTTTGGACCAAGATGTTCATGATGAAAACTCATCTGATTTGGATGAACCGGCTGATGACGAAACTTATGAATCAGAAAATGAAATAAAATTACATGTCTGCAACTCTAGTTTTGGTATAATTTGAATATGACAGGGAACCAAGGGACCCA
This sequence comes from Mytilisepta virgata, assembly GCA_028015205.1. Taxonomy (NCBI): domain Eukaryota; kingdom Metazoa; phylum Mollusca; class Bivalvia; order Mytilida; family Mytilidae; genus Mytilisepta; species Mytilisepta virgata. The sequence goes on from CM051521.1 coordinate 67,103,455, forward strand.
ATGATTAAATGCCATTATGGTAAACAAACAATTTACAGTTGAGGATTAATGACCAGGCCAAGAAAAAAAAACTAAATGGTGAAATTTCATGTTTTTTTTAGAAATTTCATATAACGTAAATAATCTAGTTCTCATTTCCCCATGTTTAAAAGCTTTTAAAATTGTTTCTAAATGTTAAATTATTTGTTTTAAATGGAAGCTACCTTTTTCCATTCTTACCCATGTTTTAAAGGCTTCTTTCAAAAGGTGATATTTTTTATTTACTAAATCAAGTTTGTATTGTCACTAAATTTCAACTTTCCTGAAGCATTACGTATTACATTTTAGAGTAGAGACCAAGCAAGAGTGTTTGATGACAAAACTACTTAGTGAATCGAGGTCGGGACTTTCCACAGTGCATTCATTGACTAGCTATTTTTCAATATTTTTAGTACAATGTTTAGGTTTTCCAATGGTGGAAATCATCCACGACTTGAAAACCCTTATTTAAATGATATGAAGCTATAACAATAGGTTCTCAAATCATGACTCTTGCTAGGGTCTTAATGTCGAAAGCAGTTCAAATACTTAAGGATGTATTTCTCTGTATTTTGTTTGATATTTGAAAAGAAAAGAGAAATTTCGCCGAAATATTTATGAAATATCAATTTATTCAGTTTTGTTTTTTTTTACGTTTCCCCATGTTTGAACAACTAATATAGAACGTGAATGAAAGGGGTTCTATAATGGATAATCGTATCCTTGAAATGTAAATACTTTTTTTTATTTATTGTCCCATTTTAATGGCTAATAGTGAAGATGAATGAACGATGTCCTATGCACCAAAGTGTATATTTGAAATGTCAATATTTCCCAATGTTTTAATATGTAATAGACAAAGTGAATAAAAGAGGTTTTAGTCATTAAATTGTATATTTAAAATGTTGATAATTTTTTATTTAGTTATCCATGATTTTAACAGATAAATCAGAAAGTGAATGAAAGTTGTTTTAACCACAAAAATTTATATTTGAAATGTAAATGTAAATATTAAAAAAAAAATCTGTTCTCTATTTTAACGGCCAAAAATAAATTGCTTCGCTGAGCGCAGCTGGATACGATCGCAGAGCTCCAACCCTGAACAATTGGGGCAAAAATGGACACAATATTCGCACTTGATACAGGTCTGAATTTGGATTGTAATTAAATATTTGACACATACTAAAAATTATTGTAACCCCCCCTTTTTTTGCAAAAAAAAATTTGAAATTTTCTTTTCAATTTCTGAAATCTGAAATGAGAAAAAAATTGCCCCCCCCCCAATTTCTCATTTACCCCCCTAAATTTTGTTTTCACCCCCGTTCCCCATTTCTTTATACATAATTTACGACTTGTAAGGTCGGTAATCGAATCATACACAACATTTTACTTTAAATGTGTTTGGATTACCTCCCTTACACCAAGATAATAACCAAAAATGCTTATTGGGCCCTTTTTGGCCCCTAATTCTTAAACTGTTGGGACCAAAACTCCCAAAATCAATCCCAACCTTCCTCTTATGGTCATGAACCTTGTGTTTAAATTTCATAGATTTCTATTAACTTATACTAAAGTTATAGTGCGAAAACCAAAAATGCTTATTTGGCCCTTTTTGGCCCCTAATTCTTAAACTGTTGGGACCAAAACTCCCAAAATCAATCCCAACCTTCCTTTTGTGGTCATAAACCTTGTGTTTAAATTTCATAGATTTCTATTAACTTATATAAAGTTATAGTGCGAAAACCAAATGCCTTCGGACGACGACGACGCCAACGTCATACCAATATACGACTGCAAAATTTTTGCGGTCGTATAAAAACAAAAATTAGAAACAAAGAAAGATGTTCTTTTCACCAAAATGTATATCTGAAATGTAAATATAGTTTTTTTTAACTAATTTCCCAGTTTTAACCCCCTCCCCCCTTCCTCAAGTAAATAAATGAAAGCTGTTATATTCACAAAATGTATATTTGAAATGTAAATTTTTTTAAATTCATTTCACCATGCTTTTAATGGCTAATTGTATCCTTGAAATTTAAATACTTTTTTATTCATTGTCCCATTTTAATGGCCAATAGTGAAGATGAATATACGATGTCCTATGCACCAAAGTGTATATTTGAAATGTCAATATTTCCCAATGTTTTAACATGTAATAGACAAGGTGAATAAAATAGGTTTTAGTCATTAAAATGTATATTTGAAATGTTGAAAATTTTTTGTAGCTGTAATTCTTCTTTGGAATTTTTAAAATGGCCGCCATTACCATGGAAACTACAAAAATGTGATTTTTTTTTAAAATGCTTCAAATTTAATGAAATTTTACAGAGATGTTAACGAGTATATGTAGATTTGGCATTTGACTTTGGAATTTCCAAAATGGCCACCTTTGCCATGGAAACAACAAAAATGTGAAAAATCTAGATTTGGTCCAATCTTGATGAAACTTGACAATGATGTGACCTGTCATGTGTAGATGTGCCATCCAACTTTGGAATTTCCAAAATGGCTGCCGTTACCATGGAAACAGCAGAACAATGATTGGGGTCCGTTTTGGCGACTTTTGTGTTAGCATCCTAACACAGGATTACTTGTTATTATAAGGATTAGGATTTACACGTCCGTTGTGGAAGTGGTTCGCCTGACAAAGGCGGTTCTTACAGATTTGATGATGATGATGTTATTTCGCCCCGACGAAAGTCGGCGACATATTGTTATTCTTCCGTTTCTTTGTTATTAAGTCTCCCAAACGAAGTTTGGAGACTTATTGTTTTTACTCCGTTTCTTATTATTATTTTTCCGTCTTTTTTTTCTTCCACTTTCCATTTCAACTTGTCCGATGCAGATCTCGAACACGACTAAACGGAATGACATGAAACTTACTGGGGTGATAGACCCCAATGCCTAGTTGTGCAAGAATGTTTAAAAATTTTCAAAATGGCCGCCATTTTCAAGATGGTCGCCAAAAACCGAAAACCTTCGACCTCAATTTTCTCAAAAACTGCCCGGCAGAATTTCACCAAACTTAGTATAAATGTTCAGTAGCACAAGTGGAAACCTTTTTAACAGAAAAACGGAAACGATATGTCGGCCATTTTCAAAATGGCCGCCAATAGCGGAAAAAAGTGAACTTGCTTGGATTTCAACGATTTTTGGTTTAAATAGTAAACATGATATCCCGAGTTGAATGGCGATAACGCAAATGTTCTACCGGCAGCCATTTTCAAAATGGCCACCATTTTCCTGCCATAAAATGGCCGCCAATAGTGGAAAAAAGTGAACTTGCTTGGATTTCAACGATTTTTGGTTAATGTAGTAAACATGATATCCCGAGTTGAATGGCGATGACGCAAATGTTCTACAGGCAGCCATTTTCAAAATGGCCACCATTTTCCGGCCAAATTTTTAACATTCTTCAATTTCAATGCAATTTGGCACAGAGGGTAAACAGGATATCCCGAGTTGAATGGCGTTAGAAAAAATGTTTTACAGGCAGCCATTTTCAAAATGGCCGCCATTTTCCTGCCAAAAAAGTGAACTTGCTTGGATTTCAACGATTTTAGGTTTATTCAGTAAACATGATATCTGGAGTTGAATGGCGATAACGCAAATGTTCTACGGGCAGCCATCTTCAAAATGGCCGACATTTTCCAGCCAAAATTTCAACATTCTTCAATTTCAATGCAATTTGGTATAAAGGGTAAACATGATATCCCGAGTTGACTGGAGTTAAAGAAAATGTTTAATGGGCAGCCCTTTTCAAAATGGCCACCATTTTCCCACCAAAATTTCAACCTTGTTCCATTTCAATGAAATTATTTCAACCTTGTTCAATTTCAATGAAATTTGGTGTAACGGGTTAGCCGGGTCTAGTGGAACCCCTGCTCAATTTTTGTCGTTTGGGAGACTTCATGATCTTTGATCATAAATTTTAATTATTCTTTCTTTCTTTCTTTCTTCCAATGATTTATGTCCGGCTTAGTTCTCGGAGATGCCTGGATAGAATTGAATGAAACTTGGCAGAAAGTAAGATCCCTATGTGAAGGTGTGCAATCAATACTTTTTTTTCGAAATGGCCGCCATTTTCAAGATGGCTGCCAGGGGCGACATCTGCTATTGCTCGCAATTGCAATTCTAGTTATTATTATTTTTCTTTACCCTTAAACTGTCCGACCATTTTCTTTGAAGTCTTAAATGATGGAAACTTTATATTTGGTATGATGTTAGGTCAGTATCCCTAGGGGTGCATTCACTATTTTTTATTGACACCAGGGGTCAACTTGGTATAAATGAGGGGGTGGAATAAGGGTGGGGTCATTTTTGTTTTTCATTAGATTCTGTTTCATCTCAATAGGTAGAACATGTATGTTTTGTATGATACAAGAGACCAATGTCCAGTTGCCCATTCCACATTTTTTAGTTCAGGCCAGGGTCTCGTTGGTATTATTTTAGGGGGGTCAATTTTCATGAAACATTCTAGAACAATAGTGATGTGATAGTGTTAAATTATTCTATGCACTTTATATATAGTAGTACAGATCATTATCGTCATCTTCTTCATCTTCTATTTGTGTGGTAGGGTTGTTGGTCACCATATCATCCCAGACGATATCATCTTCTGACCCATCCATGGCATTTGATATTGTACACTTCTTGAAAGCTCTGATGATGATCTGAGGGTCCAATTCCTGCCATGCTTCTACGATCCAGGTACAGATGGTACACAAGTCAGCTTTTCTCATACGACCACCGGCTGTAAATGAATGATCATCAGCTTGGAGCCATGCATTCCATTTCTGTCGTAGAGCAATCTTCATGGGTTTGTTGATGCTGACATCGAGTGGTTGTAGCATTGACGTCATACCACCAGGAATTACTACTAAATCTGTTCTCTGTTCATCCAAGATTGCTTTTGCTTGGTTGGTACGATGGCAACGAAAAGCATCTAATACTAACATGCTTCTGGTAAGTCCTGCACCTGGTCGTCTATCCCATACTCTTTGTAACCAGTCTTTGGTAATTCTGTCATCGAACCAGCCTTTCTCATGAACTTGTACTATAATACCTTTTGGGAATGGTAGCTTTGGTATTGTTTTTCTCTTAAATACTACATAAGGCGGAAGTTTGCCCCCATCTGCTGTACAAGCTAACATTACGGTGAAGCGGTTTTTCTCATTTCCCGTGGTCTTAATGCTGACAGACGAAGCTCTTTTTGAAGCGATGGTTGTTTCAGCAGGAAGATCAAATGTAAGAGGCGTCTGGTCGGCATTTCCTATTTGAGACAGACTATAGTTATTCTTTTTGCGTAATTTTATTATGAAAGACTGGAATTTGGTCAGTTGTTCCTCATAATCTGGTGGCAATTTCTGACTAATATGCGTTCTACGGCGTATTGATAAATTGCTGCGTCTCAGGAAAGCATATGCCCAGTCAACTGACCCCTTGAATTGTGGTGTATTAGTCTGGCCTGCCACTTTGACGGCCTTAAGTCTAAGCTCTGTAGTAGACACTGCATAGCCCTGAAGTCTACGATCGATAACCCATTGAAGTACTTCTCCTTCAATTTCAGGAAAGTGATCAGAACTTCCCCTTTCTGCCTTTTTAGTTTTGGGAATTTTTTGTAATCTGTCTTTTTGTTTTCTCCATAGACATATATTTGCCTCATTCACGGTAAATTCCCGACCAGCTGCGCGATTGCCATGTACCTCAGCATAAGAGATAACTTTTAATTTTTCCCGAGCAGTGAAAGACTGACGTATTTTACCCATCTTCTGGTAATGAAAATTCGGAGGTTAACTTCTTTTTAAATTTCGTACCTTATATACTATTTTCTTATAAATGTTTACATAACTGAGTTTAATTCAACCTACTATGTATTCCTTTGATCCTATTTAAGTATTGGCTTGGGTAAACTTGTATATAAAATGATCAAAGAAGTAGAAGCTTGGGTAAGGTATGTTAACCTTTATTGGTTTTCTAATTAATTATAATTACAAGAGAATTAGCTTGGGTACTACTAACTAAAATACGTAATAATTACTTGTATTTACATTTCGAAGAATTAAAATTAAATTAATAATTGATATTCAATACATAACTTGGTCGTTATTTTCGGAAAATCGTCACTTTTCCGGACTTGTTTAAAGTTTATACGTTCACTTAGTTCTTCCGTTTACAACTCCAACGATAATAAAATCCTAAATTTTGTCAAATATAGGAAGTCTCAGTATTATATTTATGTATTAATGGGTTTAATGAAGAGATTTAAAGACTCGATTAACATAAAACACCACTTCATCAAGAAAATACGGTCTCAGTAATGACGATCTCAATTCAGTCTTGACTTCCAATCTTGCCGTGTATTATCCATACAAACTAAGTTTTTTCCAGGATTTTTAGACACAAATCCACTGTGCGTATTATACATAAATGCGTATTATACACAGCGTTTTACGGTATATGATAGATTATTATAGGTAGCACCATATGAAGCTGCAGCATGACATTGGAATTTTTAAAATGGCCGTCGTTACCATGGAAACTGCAAAAATGTGAATTTTTTTAAAATGCTTCAAACTTAATGAAATTTTACAGAGATGTTAAAGGGTTAATGAAGATTTGGCATTTGACTTTGGAATTTCCAAAATGGCCGGCGTTACCAAGGAAACTGCAAAAATGTGAAAAATTTCAAAATGCTTCAAACTTGATGAAACTTTACACAAATGTTGACTGCCATATGTAAATGTGGCATTTGACTTTGGAATTCAAAAATGGCGACCGTGACAATGGAAACTGCGAACATGTGAAAAAAATTAAAATGCTTCAAACTTAACGAAACTTTACACCAATGTTAACTGGCATATGTAGATGTGGCATTTGACTTTGGAATTTCAAAAATGGACGCCGTTACCATGGAAACTGCAAAAATGTAAAATTTTTTTTAAATGCTTCAAACTTAATGATTTTGTTTAGTTTGTTTAGTTGGAGTTTAACGCCATTTTCAGCAAATTTTGGTCATTCTGCGGCGGCCAGTTTTTATTGGTGCAGGAAGCCGGAGTACCGGGAGAGAACCATCGACCTTCGGTGGGAAAATTGGCAATCCTTGTCAATTAAGATCGGAGTCGAACACACCCCGCCACAGGTGAGATTCGAACTCACAACCCCAGCGTTTACAGGCTAGTGACCATTAGTAGTCATGACTAACTACCTAGCATCCTAACACAGGATTACTTGTTATTATTATTATTCTCTTTTTCAATCCTTAACTTGTCCTACAATTTTTTTTGAAGCAGTAAAGGATGGAAACTTTATACTTATTATGGGTATGGGTCTGTATCCTAGGGGTTGCAGAAATATATATATAATCCAAATATATATGGATGCTAGGGACTTTTTCATCGGTTGCTATGGAATTTTTCAATGACCTTGACCTCTGATGCTCCATTTAACTTGTACTGCTACCATTTAATTTATTTTAAGTAACGCCATAAACATCTGTGACAATGTCAGACCATTACCGGTATTTTCTGTTTACATGTAAATAATCTTTCAAGGGTAAAAACTCCTATAAGGGGTCAATTGACCATTTTGGTCATGTTGACTTATTCGTAGATCTTACTTTGCTGAACATTTTTGTTGTTTACAGTTTGTCTTTATCTATTATTATATTCAAGATAACAACCTAAAACTGCAAAATTTCCTTAAAATTAACAATTCAGGGGCAATGACCAACAAAGGGTTGTCTGATTCATCTGAAAAGTTCATGGATGGTAGATCTTGACCTGTTGAACATTTTTGCTCTAAATGCTTTGGTTTTTGAGATATAAGCCAAAAACTGCATTTGAACCTATGTTATAATTTTAGCAACAGCGGCCATGTTTGTTGATAGATCAAAACTTCAGATATAATTTATATCCTAGATACCCTTAGGAACATTGAGTTTAAGTTTGAAGGTATTTTGCCCAGTAGTTTCAGAGGAGAAATTCTTGAAATAGTTTACAATGACGATGACGATGATAGATGATGGACAACGACGGACGCCAAGTGATGGCATAAGCTCACATGGCCCTTTGGGCCAGGTGAGCTAAAAATGTCAACTAGATTGAATTTCTCTGAGATGGAATGGCATAAAGTCTTCAAACTTTATATAGAGACGAGGCACTATGCATAGTTTCTTACAGATGGCATGGAACTCTGGTTGCCATGGAAACAGTGCAAAAATATCCAAAAAACTGGAAATGATCCTTAAAGTCACCAAACTGCATAGGAAGGTTAATCTCTAAAAGTAATGCCATCATGAAAAAACTAGAGGCTCACCAGAGCCTGTATCGCTCACCTGGAGTCTGGTTTTCATTGGACAATTAATCAACTATTTGACCAAGTTTGTTGCAATTGGTTCAATTGTTCAGGGAAAATTTATTTGAAAAAAAAGGGCAATAACTCCGAAATGGGTTTTGGGATTTCCTTTAAAATTTCAGGGTAGGTAGACCTCAACATGGCAAATATTTTTCAGATTTACATTTCACTTCTATCTCAAATAGTTTTGGAGATAAATGACGAAAAATGTTAAATTTTGAAAATTTGACGAAAAAAGGGCAATAACTCCTAAATGGGTTTTGGGATTTCCTTCAAAATTTCAGGGTAGGTACATCTTGTCATGCTGATCAATTTTACCCGATGTCAGATTTTTGATATCTGTAACGGTTTTTAAGTTATAAGCCAAAAACAACACATGCACCCCTATATTCTATTTTTAGCTACGACAGCCATGTTTTATGTCATATCAAAATAAATTGAGGATCGTTTGTAGAGGATATGTCATAGATCATTCCTATCAAGTTTCAAACCAATCGCCCCAGCGGTTTCAGAGGAGAAGATTTTTGAATGAAAAAATTTGAAAATTTGACAAAAAAGGGCAACAACTCCTAAATCGGTTTTGGGATTTCCTTTAAAATTTCAGGGTATGTAGACTTCAACATGGCAAACATTTTTCAAATTTACATTTCACTTCTATCTCAAATAGTTTTGGAGATAAATGACGAAAAATGTTAAATTTTGAAAATTTGACGAAAAAAGGGCAATAACTCCTAAATGGGTTTTGGGATTTCCTTCAAAATTTCAGGGTAGGTACATCTTGTCAGGATGATCAATTTTGCACCATGTCAGATTTTTGATATCTGTAACGGTTTTTAAGTTATAAGCCAAAAACAACACATGCACCCCTATATTCTATTTTTAGCTACGACGGCCATGTTTTATGTCAGATCAAAATAAATTGAGGATCGTTTGTAGAGGACATGTCATAGATCATTCCTATTAAGTTTCAAACCAATCGGCCCAGTGGTTTCAGAGGAGAAGATTTTTGAAAATCAGCCAATCAGAAACAAGAATTGCCTCTGGTGGCCATGTTTCTTGACCAATCAGAACTAAATGAGGAAACTTTGTTGAGGACCTTCCATACACCACTCATGCAAAGTTTGGTTGGAATTGGCCAAATGGTTTCTGAGGAGAAGATGTTTGAATGAAAAGCTAACTTAACGGACGGACGACGGACGGACGGACGACGGACGGACGACGGACGCAAAGTGATGGCAAAAGCTCACCCTGGCCATAGCCAGGTGAGCTAACAAGAGGCTCAGAGAGCTGAACCTGTATCGCTCCCCTAGGAGTCACAAACTTTTGATTTGATTTGATGGACTAGAATGATTTCTGGAAACTTTGTAAATGACCTTCCATAGATGCTTCATACCAAGTATAACCAAACGGTTTCAAAGGAGAAGAATTTGACCAATGAGAACATATAAAGGCTTCTGGTGGCCATTTTGTTTCACAGACTATGATAATTTATGCAAAGTTTGTAAAGGACCTTTCATAGATGCTCCATACCAAAAGGACCAGGGGCGATAAGGCCCATAAATGGCCCCAAAAATGAAGTTTTTTCAAGATACTTTAATTGAAGTGCATTTGTCCCTAAAATTGATATGAATATATCTATTTTAAAAATCAAAACTTAAAATATATTTTTTTATTTGTGTGACATCACAAGCAGCAGGTGAAAACACCCAGTTTACAGAAAGTTGTGAAAAATATGCAGTTTTCCTGTATATATCTTCAAATTAAATCCACAAGCTAGTACCAACTTTTCCTTAAAAATATAAAACAATAAAAGGAAAGATACTATACATATTGAAATATTTTGTTGGTACTTGCCTGTGGAGGCAGTTTAATTTATATATATATATATGACTACATTTTTAGGGAAATTTTATGTAATGTTATGTTTATAAACGTTCAACACTAGAATTTCACAGGTTTTTTCCTGGATATGACTGAAAGAAACAATTATTATGAGTAGAAAATTTTTTATAAATATAAAATAGTATAAAACTGGAGACAAATGTACATATTTTTACAATTTTTCCTAACCCAGACGCGATAGCCGCGATCCCTTACGCATTGCTCTTCAAAGTCTTAGGTTTTGAGAACGGGTTCGAATCTATGAAAATATATTTATTTTTGTTACTATAATTTTCCATTGATTTCATTTTTTTTTAAAATGTAATTGTATGTGAATGATAAGAACATAAAAATAAAAAAGTTAATATTAATCTTAGAATTGAAGGTAGTACTTCAAGGATATTTTAAGCACAATAATTTTCTTATAAAAGTCCAAAACCAGTAATTCTCCCGGGGTAATTTTAAACTGATAGTTTTCGGATTTGTAATTCGTACCAAGTATATTAGTAATACAAAAGAATTTCTATTTTGGAAAAGAATAATAAAACAATCACAGACTACAAACTTTTCCAAAACTGAGCTGTAAATACTCCATTAATAACAAAGTTCACAGGGTTGGACATGATAGCCGTGATCGTTTAAGCGTGGCATAATTTATCAGTCAGTGGATGACAGGGTCGATACTGCACATTTATTTTCATATCTTTTTATCTAACTTTCATTTATTTTTACCAGAAACAGGATAAAATGGTATATGTTTTACTTTTTAATTTTATAAATAACGAAATAAACTTCACTATTATTATTAAAGTTGACCGTATGTGTGATATAATGGGGGAAAAAAATGATTTCAACACATGTCAATAATTTTCTTATAAAAATCCATACCCATTACTTCTGATTTATTTTATAATTAATATTAAAACATAAGAATTTACTCACTGAAGAATTTCTCTTTTACGAATGAATGCGGATTACAGATTTTTCGAAGATTTAGCTTTAAATACGCTATTAATTATATCTGTTTGTGACTTCGATGCGATATCTGTGATCGTAGGCGACACAAGATTGAAAGAAGCAATGTAGAAATTCTCTATTCTAATAATGTTAAAACCAAGTTTTTAAAAATACCAATTCAGCCATCAAATCTTTTATTAATGTCACCCTTTATTTCTTTTATTATAATTTTAAAAAAAAAACCATAAAACCAACCAAAAATTATATAAACAAAATAAACTAGCTGGAGTTCAGTTTGAAGGTTTGAACTCATCATCTTCCTATCCCCCTATAGTTTTGTGTACGCATAACCGATCACGGCTACCGCTTAGACATTGGTTATCGTGAAAAATGGCGTATTAGTATTAATAGCTACTATTGAAATTAAAGAACCTTTGTGAGCACGCTCACATACCCCACGTCTTCATATTGTCACTGGAGAAACAAACTCTCACTTCACAAGTAAAATGAACACAATCAAATGCTTACCTTCACATATTTATCCTAATTTGAATGGCAGCATGTTGGGAATATGGAACAGGGATTACTCTAGCATCATATACTTTGTCTTTTAGTATATACATATGGTCAATAGGAGCCAGAAATATGAGTAGGTGAATGTACAACTTGACAGAAATCTTCTGTAGCCAATGCTTTTATTAATAAGTTATTTGAAAAGGTTTCATGAAATTCTGTTGTGTGGTTTGAGAGGAGTTGCGATGACAAACTGTTGCAGTAGTACATTAAAGTAAATAAGTTCAAAGGGGTGTAACTCCTAGAAAAAAAATTGAATCGCAATTTCCTATCGATATGCACATCTACGTAGTATGTCCTTATTATCTGAAAAGGTTTCATGAAATTCTGTTGTGTGGTTTGAGAGGAGCTGCGATGACAAACTGTTGCAGTAGTACATTAAAGTAAATAAGTTCAAAGGGGCGTAACTCCTAGAAAAAAAATTGAATCGCAATTTCCTGTCGATATGCACAACTACATAGTATGTCCTTATTATCTAAAAAGGTTTCGTGAAATTCTGTTGTGTGGTTTGAGAGGAGTTGCGATGACAAGAAACAGGACTGACGGACGGATGGACAGACGGATGGACGGGTCAAGAACATTTTACCCTCTGCAACCCGTTGCGCGGTGTATAAATACTTGTGATTTGTTGATAAATTTCAGGAAATGAAAATTGGCTTAATAATACCTGAAACTTAAAATACAAAATATATTAACATACAATTATACGAGAAGTCAATTTTTGAATACACAAATGTTTTGAAAATCTCCAACGTGTGTGTCTCCCTCTATTTAATTTGGCCCTTGTATTGTCAGTCTATCTATTTCCAGTTTCAATAAAACAAGAGTATTACATTTAATATCTCGTTTAGTACCATTAAACCTTTTTTTCACTATATCTAATATTAGTATCTTTGGATTGTTATTTTTCTAAACTTAAAGATGTCACCAATGTCAAAATTTTACTTTTTTGTTATAGCTTGTAATTATTGTCAGTTTATATGTGCTTTTAACTTTAACATTTGACATATACTGTCCAAGAGTTATGCCACTGTATGTTTTAAAATATGTCATTTTGAGGTTTTCTTTAAATATATAATGGTTCATGTAAAGTCATCCTCCCAAGTCAGTGTTTTGTATGTTTGTTCCTACAAATCCTTGACATCACACATTCATATTTTACGGGTCGAACATATCGCCGCCTGGTATGTGACCTAGAAAATTCTACTACGATGCAAATGGATTCTCTTTTGAGGTAGAGAAGTAACCAATGAAAATCGTTCAGTTCCAACCTATAAAATATGAATATGGGATATCAGGGGTTAGTAGGAAGGAACGTGGATACAAAATCCTGACTTGGGAGGATGATGTAAAGTATATTTCATATTAAATGTCACAACACCAAAGATATAGGGAAATTGCAGATTCGGGACAACAGAAATAGTGTTATTCTATTTCAGCATACATTTCTGTATTCTGATTACAAATTATCTATTGATTATTGTTTCGGAAGACAAGAGTTTTACTTGTTTTATAAATACATGTATAAAGGAAAAGAAAGTGTTTGGAATGTAGAGTATCATAATTCTGATTTTTATTGAAAGCTGAATGCATTGTTGAGATTATCTTTTGGATGTTGGTTTGTAGTATATTGTTAATTATATGATTAAATGGACAAGAACAACTGTCTCAGTGTCTGGGTCTGAACAAAAAACTTAAAACTGAAATTATATAAATGAACATTTTGGTTACTATTAAAGTGGTTAACAAAAACACAAGTGACACAAAACTTTGTTAACATTCACGTGGAAAAAGCATCCATATCTAATAACCGAAATCGATCTTCTTAATTTATGCAGTTATAAACAAAATAGATATATTACATACATTTAAAAGTACTTTTCGCATGTCTTTAATTAATTTTTAAACGAATGCAAAGCAAATACACGTCCAATATAAACGTTTCATAAAGGAAACGTTCCAATGACGTCATGTTGCTTTCATGTTGTTTTACGCCAAAGCATAGAATGTAGGCGATATTATCAACAAAATGAACACAAAGAGTGAATTTTTTAATTCAATTTCAATAGAATTGAGATAACTTTATTGTATTTTAAGCTTTGTGGACGAAAAGGTTGGTTTTCCTGTCGCAAATATCTGTTTACCTAGCTCCACTGGCAACCGCTAGGAAAACTCAATTTGCGACAGTAAAACTTACGATTTACGTCCGCAAAGCTTCAAATACAATATCATTATCTCCTAACTCGAATTATTAAAAGAATCACGATATACATATAGGCATTGATGCATGTGAATTTCTCTTCCAATGAATTCACATTTTGTACATATAACGTCTAAAAGAATTAGTCAAGACGTTATATAGGTTATTTGACATGTCCACATTGGAGGCGCCGTGTACAGAAAATATGCATGATATATACTAATTCTTTATGTCTTTTGAAAGAAGACACTCTAGACATGCGCTACAGAAAATTTTATGAATATCTGAGATGGGGCTGATTTGGGCCCTTATTGCCCCTGGTCCTTTAGTTCATTTGGCTTTATGGTTCAGAGGAGAAGAAGTTGTAAATTGCAACCAATCAGAACATGTAATGCTCATGGTGGCCATTTTGTTTCATGGACGGGGATGATTTATGCAAATTTTGTAAAGGACATTACATAGATGCTCCACACCAAAAATCAGTTCATTTGGCTTTATGGTTTCAGAGGATAAGCTTTAAATTTCAACCACTCAGAAAATGTAAATGTTCATGGCGACCATTTTGTTGCAGGGACCAAGATGATTTAAGCAAACTTTGTAAAGGACCTTCCATAGATGCTCCATACCAAAAATCAGTTCATTTGGCTTTACGGTTTCAGAGGAGAAGTTTTAAATTTCGACCAATCAGAACATGTAAATGCTCATGGCGGCAATTTTGTTTCATTTACCAGGATGATTTATGCAAACTTTGTAAAGGACCTTCCATAGATGCTCCATACCAAAAATCAGTTCATTTGGCTTTATGGTTTCAGAGGAGAAGAAGTTTTAAATTTGGACCAATCAGAATATGTTAATGCTAATGGCTGCCATTTTGTTTGACGGACCGGGATGATTTATGCAAACTTTGTAAAGGACCTTCCATAGAAGCTTCAGGCCAAGTTTCAGTTCAATAGGTCCAGGGGTTTCAGAGGAGAAGATGAAAATGTAAAAGTTTACAGACAGACGGACGACGGATGCCAAGTGATGGCAAAAGCTCACATGCGCCAAAAAATTGAAAATCATTTATGTTGAATTTTTTTGTGCAAGGTAATGCCATAAGTCTTCAAACATCATATCAATATGAAGTACTATGCATAGTTCCCTGAACTCTGGTTGCCATGGAAAGAGTGCAAAAATATCCAAACTAGAGGCTCTCAAGAGCCTGTGTCGCTCACCTGTATCTAATGTGATTTTGGAAATTATGTAAAATTATATAATGATTGAGACCAAGATTGGTTTAATTTGACACAGTATTTAAAATTAAAAACAGGTAATCTTAGTGTAGTCTTACAATAGCTACTGAAGACATCTTATCATTATTATTTTTGAATATGTGGTCAAGTTGTGACCATTCAGAATTTTTTTTACAATTTTCTGATAGACTTCTAAACATCTTGGATGATGGATCGGCAACAAAGTAACAACACTTGGTCAGCACCTCATAAAGGAACATTCATGCTATGTTTTGTTACATTCCATTCAGTGGTTCTCTAAAAGAAGTCATTTGTATGCATTCCCCATAGGGTCCAATGTTAAACTTAGTCCCCTGCTGGCGGCCATCTTGGATGATGGATCAGCTACAAAGTAACAACGCTTGGTCAGCACCTCATAAGGAACATTCATGCCAGATTTAGTTTCATTCCATTCAGTGGTTCTCTAAAAGAAGTCATTTATATGCATTTCCCATAGGGTCCTATGTTAAACTAAGTTCCCCGCTGGCGGCCATCTTGGATGATGGATCAGCTACAAAGTAACAACACTTGGTCAGCACTTCATAAGGAATATTCATGCCATGTTTGGTTTCATTCCATTCAGTGGTTCTCTAAAAGAAGTCATTTGTATGCATTTCCCATAGGGTCCTATGTTAAACTAAGTTCCTCGCTGGCGGCCATCTTGGATGATGGATCAGCTACAAAGTAACAACACTTGGTCAGCACTTCATAAGGAATATTCATGCCATGTTTGGTTTCATTCCATTAAGTGGGTCACTAAAAGAAGTCATTTGTATGCATTTCCCATAGGGTTCTATGTTAAACTAAGTCCCCCGCTGGCGGCCATCTTGGATTATGGATCGGCTACAAAGTAACAACACTTGGTCAGCACCTCATAAGGAACATTCATGCCATGTTTGGTTTCATTCCATTCAACGGTTCTCTAAAAGAAGTCATTTGTATGCATTTTCCATAGGGTCCTATGTTAAACTAAGTCCCCCTTTGGTGGCCATCTTGGATGATGGATCGGCTACAAAGTAACAACACTTGGTCAGCACCTTATAAGGGTTCATTCATGCCAGATTTAGTTTCATTCCATTCAGTGGTTCTCTAAAAGAAGTCATTTGTATGCATTTCCCATAGGGTCCTATGTTAAACTAAGTTCCCGCTGGTGGCCATCTTGGATGATGGATTGGCTACAAAGTAACAACACTTGGTCAGCACCTCATAAGGTACATTCATGCCATGTTTAGTTTCATTCCATTCAGTGGTTCTCTAAAAGAAGTCATTTGTATGCATTTCCCATAGGGTCCTATGTTAAACTAAGTTCCCCGCTGGCGGCAATCTTGGATGATGGATCAGCTACAAAGTAACAACACTTGGTCAGCACTTCATAAGGAATATTCATGCCATGTTTGGTTTTATTCCATTCAGTGGTTCTCTAAAAGAAGTCATTTGTATGCATTTCCCATAGGGTCCTATGTTAAACTAAGTTCCCCGCTGGCGGCCATCTTGGATGATGGATCAGCTACAAAGTAACAACACTTGGTCAGCACTTCATAAGGAATATTCATGCCATGTTTGGTTTCATTCCATTAAGTGGGTCACTAAAAGAAGTCATTTGTATGCATTTCCCATAGGGTTCTATGTTAAACTAAGTCCCCCGCTGGCGGCCATCTTGGATTATGGATCGGCTACAAAGTAACAACACTTGGTCAGCACCTCATAAGGAACATTCATGCCATGTTTGGTTTCATTCCATTCAACGGTTCTCTAAAAGAAGTCATTTGTATGCATTTCCCATAGGGTCCTATGTTAAACTAAGTCCCCCTCTGGCGGCCATCTTGGATGATGGATCGGCTACAAAGTAACAACACTTGGTCAGCACCTTATAAGGGTTCATTCATGCCAGATTTAGTTTCATTCCATTCAGTGGTTCTCTAAAAGAAGTCATTTGTATGCATTTCCCATAGGGTCCTATGTTAAACTAAGTTCCCGCTGGCGGCCATCTTGGATGATGGATCGGCTACAAAGTAACAACACTTGGTCAGCACCTCATAAGGAACATTCATGCCATGTTTGGTTTCATTCCATTCAGTGGTTCTCTAGAAGAAGTTCAAAATGTTAATGACGACGCCGGACGACGCCGGACGATGGACGCCAAGTGATGAGAAAATTTATTATCTTATATCTCAAAAACTAAAGCTTTTAGAGCAAAAATGATGGGGTAAAAACTGGAAATGATCCTAACATATTTATGAATGATGACGTGTTTTCGATTGGAATAGAAATAATTTCCCCCACATTCATGACATTCAAATCAATCATTCACAATGGAAAAATGGGTCAAAGACACAAATGGCCAGGTTGCTGGGTGTTTATTGTAGTGGTAACAAAGGTGATTACAAGATCATATTGCACATTGGCAGTCATGAATATTTAGACAAAATCAGACACATTGTATGTTGGTGTACGAGCACAGAGGCAGCCATCAATTTAATTAGAAATAGGTAAAGAAAGCAATATTTGATTTGATTACATGTTGATAAACACTTGTTTGGAAAAATGGGAAATAATTCCTGAAATAATTCCATAAAGTGGGGTGCACATCTTCAATATGTATTAAAAGATTCTATGAAGTTTCAATGATGTGGGTGAAAAACTGTAGGAGGAGTTGATTTCACAAAATAGGTACCCTCTATTGAAGATGTCAATAAAAAACGACTAAGTTCCAAAGTTTGGAAAAATGGGAAATAATTCTTAAAATAATTCCATAAAGTGAGGTGCACATCTTCAATATATATAGAAACATTCTATGAAGTTTCAAGGGTGTGGGTGAAAAACTGTAGGAGGAGTTGATTTCACAAAATAGGTACCCTCTATTGAAGATGTCAATAAAAAAAGACTAAGTTCCAAAGTTTGGAAAAATGGGAAATAATTCCTGAAATAATTCCATAAAGTGAGGTGCACATCTTCAATATATATAGAAACATTCTATGAAGTTTCAAGGATGTGGGTGAAAAACTGTAGGAGGAGTTGATTTCACAAAATAGGTACCCTCTATTGAAGATGTCAATAAAAAAACAACTAAGTTCCAAAGTTTGGAAAAATGGGAAATAATTATTGAAATAACTCCATAAAGTGAGGTGCACATCTTCAATATATATAGAAACATTCTATGAAGTTTCAAGGATGTGGGTGAAAAACTGTAGGAGGAGTTGATTTCACAAAATAGGTACCCTCTATTGAAGATGTCAATAAAAAACGACTAAGTTCCAAAGTTTGGAAAAATGGGAAATAATTCCTGAAATAATTCCATAAAGTGAGGTGCACATCTTCAATATATATAGAAACATTCTATGAAGTTTCAAGGATGTGAGTGAAAAACTGTAGGAGGAGTTGATTTCACAAAATAGGTACCCATTTTCCCCGCCCGCCCGCCGCCGCCCGCCCGCCGCCCGCCCGCCCGACATTCACCATACTATAACCCGGATTTGCACTCTGTGCAACCCGGTCAAAAATGAAACTCCACAAAGGAAACAAGTCTGGTTCCAATTGGCCAAGTGGTTTTAGACAAGATTTTTCAATGAGTTTTACCTTAGGGCCCTATTTTAAAGGACCAATATTGCCGAGGTTTGGTTACAATTGGTCTTGTAGATTCATAGAAGAAGATTTTCTTAATTCATCCCCCCTTTTTTCTATTTTTGGTAACAGCAGCCTTGTCGGTTGGAAGTCGGGGATGCCGGACATGATTTGGGAAGGGGACCACCCAATGACCACTCCACCAAAGTTTGGTTCCAATTGGCCCAGTGGTTTCAGAGGAGAAGATCTTTAAAGGAAAGTTTATGCCAGACGTTGTCTTTAAAGGGCAAAAACTCCTATAAGGGGTCAATCAATTTTGGTCATGTTGACTTATTTGTAGATCTTACTTTGTTGAACATTTTTGCTGTTTACAGTTTGTCTTTATCTATAATATTATTCAAGATAAAAACCTAAAACTGCAAAATTTCCTTAAAATTAACAATAACCCAACAAAGGGTCGACCGATTCATCAGAAAATTTCATGGCAGGTAGATCTTGACCTGATAAACATTTTTACCCCATCATTTTTGCTCTAAATGCTTTAGTTTTTGAGATATAAGATAATAAATTGCTTCGCTGAGCGCAGCTGGATACGACCGCAGAGCTCAAACCCTGAACAAATGGGGCAAAAATGGACACAATATTCGCACTTGATACAGGTCTGAATTTTGATTGTAATTAAATATTTGACACATAATAGGTTTCTGACACAGAATAACTGTAATCAAAGAACTTAGAATTGGTCATATGATTTGAATTTATATATATAGCTTTTGTGCAATACACTATGAAGTTGCACATTGACCCCCCCCCCCCCCCCAAAAAAAAAAAAAAAAAAACAAAAAACAAAAAACTATAAAAATTATTGTAACACCCCCCCTTTTTTTGCCAAAAAAAATTTGAGATGAGAAAAAAATTGCCCCCCCCCCCAAATTTCTCATTTACCGCCCCTAAATTTTGTTTTCACCTCCCCCCACCGCATTTCTTTATACATAATTTACGATTTGTGAGGGAGGTAATCGAATCATACACAACATTTTACTTTAAATGTGTTTGGATTACCTCCCTTACACCAAGATAATAACCAAAAATGCTTATTGGGCCCTTTTTTGGCCCCCAATTCTTAAACTGTTGGGACCAAAACTCACAAAATCAATCCCAACCTTCCTTTTGTGGTCATAAACCTTGTGTTTAAATTTCATAGATTTCTATTAACTTATACAAAAGTTATAGTGCAAAAACCAAATGTCTTCGGACGACGATGACGGCGATGATGACGGCGACGATGACGCCGACGCTGCCAATGTCATATCAATATACGACCGCAAAAATTTTGCAGTCGTATAAAAACTGCAGTTTACCCCTATGTTCTATTTTTAGCCATGTTGGTTGGCAGGCGGGATCATCAGACTTATTTTTAAACTAGATACCCCAATGATGCTTGTGGCCAAGTTTGGTTCCATTTGGACGAGTAGTTTCAGAGGAGAAGATTTTTGTAAAAGTTAACGGACGACGGACGCCAAGTGATGAGAATAATTCACTGACCTTTGGGTCAGGTGAGCTAAAAAGGACAACCTAAGGACCATTGCTGCCAAGGTTTGTTCAATTGGCCCTGTGGTTTCAGAGAAGATCTTTAAAGGAAAGTTTACGGCAACGACAACAACAGACGACAAGCGATGACAATATCTCACATGGCCCTTTGGGCCCGATGACCTAAAAATTAAAAGTCGCCAAATACTTTGACACATCTCTATATATAGATTCATTGTAATTTTCTATTTTTTGTTTGTTTGGTATTTTCATTACAAAACATGTGAAAGGAATGGGTGGAAAGGCATGGCTTTAGGGGAGGTGCAGGCCATGACTGTGAACTTGGATGCTACTTATACCTATCATTCTAGGTAGCTGTCATTTTCAAACAATAACATTAACCAACATATGCAGATGTGAAAATGCGAGAAGATTTATGTTGCCACTACTAACATGTTCAAGGGGCGACATCTGCTATTGCTCGCGATTGCAATTCTAGTTATGTCGCCCCAGATGTAGTCGGACGACATATTGTTGTTTGTCTGTTTCTTTGTTATTATTCTTTCTTTCTTTCTTCCACACATTTTTGTCTGGCTTTTATCTAAGAGATTCCTGAACAGATTTCATTGATATTTGGCACAAAGTTGGACCTCATTCAGGGGGGATGTGCATGCAAAGTCAAAAATTTTCAAAATGGCCACCGTTTAAAGAAGGCCACCTCCAAGAATTAAGAAACTTTATTATCTCAAAAACTGCAACAGAATTTCATGAAACTTTGTACTTTTGTAAAGTATGATTAGTAGAACATGTTCATGAAAAAAAAATCGTGATCAGTTGGAGACATTTGGCGGCCATTTTGAAAAAGGTTGTAAAAATGACGAAAAACATTGTCCCATTTCAATGGAAATTGATATCTAGGCTAAGTTTGGGATGGCGAACAAGATGCAATCATCGAAATACATGGTTTTCAAAATTTCATTTGGTATCGGTAAAAACACGACATTGTCCGATTTGAATGAAAATTAATATCTATGCTAATTTTGGTATGACAAACAAGATGCAACCATCGAATTAGCTGCCAGGGGCGACATCTGCTATTGCTTGCAATTGCAATTCTAGTAAAATCTTCTTTCTTCCACACATTTTTGTCCGACTATTATCTCAGAGATGCCTGAACAGATTTCATTGATACTTGGCACAAAGTTGGACCATGCTGAGGGGGTGTGCATACAATGACAACATTTTTCAAAATGGGGGCCGTTTAAAGATGGCCGCCTCCAAGAATTAAGAAACTTTTATATCTCAAAAACTACACCATAGAATTTCATGAAACTTTGTACTTTTGTAAAGTATGAGCAGTAGAACATGTTCATAAAAAAAAAATCACGATCGGTTCGAGACGTTTGGTGGCCATTTTGAAAAATGTTGTAAAAATGATGAAAAACTCAAAATTGTCCAATTTAAACTAAAATAGATATCTAGGCTAGGTTTGGGATGACGAACAAGATGCAATCCTCACAATACAAACATTTTCAAAATGGCCACTCCGGGCGACATCTGCTATTGCTTGCAATTGCAATTCTATTTATTATTATTCTTCCACACTTTCTTGTCTGGGAAATATCTTTGAAATGACCGAACCTATTTTTATGAATCTTAGCAATAACATTAATCAACATATGCAGATGTGCAAGAAGGTTTGAAAATTTTCAAAATGGCAGCTGTTTAAAGGTTAAGAAATGGGGGGTCCAATATCTGGGAAACAGCCCGACAGAATTTATTGAAACTTGGTATAAATGTTCAATACGATCAGCGGAAGCAATTTGTGCAAAAAAATCGCGATCGGTTTGAGACATTTGGCGGCCATTTTGAAAAATGTTGTAAAAATGGTGAAAAACTCAACATTGTCCGATTTCAACAAAACTTCATATCTAGGCTAACTTTGGGATGGTGAACAAGATCCAATCATTGAAATACGTCCTACTAACGTGTTCAAGGGGCGACATCTGCTATTGCTCGCAATTGCAATTCTAGTTAAGTCGCCCAAACAAAGTTTTGGAGACTTCTTGTTTTTACCCCATTTCTTATTATGTCGCCCCGACGAAAGTCGATGACATATTGTTATTCTTCCGTTTCTTTGTTATTATGTCGCCCCGACGAAAGTCGGCGACATATTGTTTTTGTTCCGTTTCTCTGTTATTATTCTTTCTTTCTTCCAATGATTTTTGTCCGGCTTAGTTCTCGGAGATGCCTGGATAGAATTGAATGAAACTTGGCAGAAAGTAAGACCACTATGTGAAGGTATGCAATCGATACTTTTTTTTCCAAAATAGCCGCCATTTTCAAGATGGCCACCATTCGAAGATCGGTACCCTCCGAAAATTTAAAACGTTTATATCTCAAAAACTGTACCATAGAATTTCATTAAACTTCGTAAGTTTGTAAAGTACAATTAGAAGAACAAACTGATGAAAAAAAATCGCGATCGGTTGGAGACGTTTGGCGGCCATTTTGAAAAATGATGTTAAAATGGTGAAAAACTTAATATGGATAGAATTGAATGAAACCTGGCAGAAAGTAAGACCACTATGTGAAGGTGTGCAATCAATACTTTTTTTTCCAAAATGGCTGCCATTTTCAAGATGGCCGCCATTCAACGATCGGTACCCTCCGAAAATTTAAAACGTTTATATCTCAAAAACTGTACCAAGGAATTTCATTAAACTTCGTAGGTTTGTAAAGTACAATTAGAAAAACAAACTGATGAAAAAAAAATCGCAATAGGTTGGAGACGTTTGGCGGCCATTTTGAAAGATGTTAAAATGGCGAAAAACTTAACATGGATAGAATTGAATGAAACTTGGCCGAAAGTAAGATCACTATGTGAAGGTGTGCAATCAATACTTTTTTTTTCGAAATGGCCGCCATTTTCAAGATGGTCGCCATTCAAAGATCGGTACCTTCCGAAAATTTAAAACGTTTATATCTCAAAAACTGTACGATAGAATTTCATTAAACTTCGTAGATTTGTAAAGTACAATTAGACGAACAAACTGATGAAAAAAAATCGCGATCGGTTGGAGACGTTTGGCGGCCATTTTGAAAAATTCTTCTTCTTCTTCGTTCTCGCGCCGCCAACTTTGTCCGGGGCACATTTGTACTTTATACTTGACCGATTTCAATCAAATTTTGCACAATGATAGTACCCCATGAGATGTTGGTCCTAACCATTTTTCAAGTGTAGGGGGGCCCCAGGGGCAGTGCCACGCCCCTTCAAATACCTCAAAAGTTGATATTTTTTGAATAGGTCAAAAATAGTTTACATTCCTACCCTATAACCATATATATTATTACTGCTTATGATAGGACGAAGGATTTGGTACCTAAGGGGGGTCTGAGGTGGCCCCAGGGGCAGTGCCACACCCCTTCAAATACCTGAAAAATTGATATTTTTTTAATAGCTCAAAAATAGTTAACATTCCTACTCTATAACAGATATATTATTACTGCTTATGATAAGACGAAAGATTTGGTACGTAAGGGGGGTCTAAGGGGGTCATTCCCCGCCCCCCTCAAATGACAAAATACTTTATATCTTGAAAACCATTGAGATCCCCACCCTACAACCATATATATTATTACTCCTCATGATTAGACGAAGACTTTGGTACTATAGGGGGGTCTGAGGGGGTCATGCCACACCCCCTCAAACGACAAAAAACTTAATATCTTGAAAACCATTGAAATCCCCACCCTATAACCACATATATTATTAATCCTTATGACACGACGAAGCATTTGGTATCACATGGGGTCTGAGGGGGTCATGCCCCGCCCTCCTCAATTGACAAAATACTTAATATCTTGAAAAACCATTAAGATCCCCACCCTATAACCATATATATTATTACTCCTTATGACAAGATGAAGCATTTGGTACCATTGGGGGTCTGATGGGGAACTTCGTTTGGGAGACTTTTTAATACTTTTTTTCCCCAAATGGCTGCCATTTTAAGATGGCTTCCAGGGGCGACATCTGCCATTGCTCGCAATTGCAATTCTAATTATTATTCTTTTCCTTTCTTATTCTTCTTCTGAGCCATGAACTTGTCCGAAGAAGATCTCAAAAACCATTCAAGGGAACTTAATGAAACTTGGTACAAAAATAGGTGGACATGCCTAGTTGTGCCTAAAGGTTACCGAATTTTCAAAATGGCCACCTAAATGTAGAAAAATTCAACAAGCTCCGATTTGAAAGAAGTTTAGTTTCCAAGTAGATTATGATATTGTGAAGTGATTTCCATCATTGAAAATTTACCATCAGCCGCCATTTTCAAAAAGGCCGCAAAAATGTGGAAAAATTCAAAATGCTCGGATTTGGACCAAATTTCGATTCCTAGTAGGTTATGGTATTGTCATAATAAATTTTCCATTTGTCGTCAAAATGTGGAAAAAGTTAACATGCTCCAATTCGGACGAAATTTGGTTTCCAAGAAGATTATGACATTGCGAAGTGATTTCTGTCATCAAAAATTTTCCATTGGTTGCCAAAATGCTGAAAAATTCAACATGCTTCTATTTTAATGAGATTTGTTTTCTAAGTAGATTACGATATGGCCAAGTGATTTCCATCCTTTCTTCTTCATCTTCTGAGCCATGAACATGTCCGAAGCGGATCTCAAAATCTGTTTAATGTCATACAAGGAGGTAAGGTATAGCTGTGCTGAGTCAAGGCTGCAAACGTTTTGGGGACTTTTGTGTTGGCTTCCCAACACAGTATTACTTGTATCATTTTTGAATTTGAAAGTTACAAATAAAACAATCTGTTTTGCAAATCAAAACTATTGAAGTTCAAGTAATGCAGAGTTCATTTTGTGAAGTGGGTGTTGAGTATTTATGAAATGAGCTTTATGTATGTACAGGATATTGTGTTGATATATAACTTACCACTAGTAACACTGTTAAATATTAATGACTCTGCTACACGACCTCCTAATGCCATACACATCTGTTCAAATAACTAAAACAGAAGAGGCAATACAAGCATTTTCCCACAAAAGTTGGATCTAGAGTCACACAATTGTTTAAGAATTTATAAATACTTTTTATGAATTTTCTATTCTAAATTCAGGTGATCACATCCATCTATATCTAAAATTGGCCTTGCCAATAAATGTATGGTGAAATGTAAGCAAAATTTATTTTAATATGTCACACCATCTTTAAAATCTAATAGATCTGTATTTACACCAAACAGATATGAAGATCTGGATTTTATTATGGTTTGGCAAATGGAGGAGTATATGACTGCAAACAAAATCTAAACTACAGAGTTCACAATGTAATCGGTCCTGTCAGTCCAAACTGCCAAAATTTCATTAGGTGTGGTATTTGAGCGTCTTGTGCCGGCCTGATTGTACAACTGTTCGTTCCGAGAAAAAAACTGTTGCGGTGCATTGGGAAATAGTTGGTAATTGGTTAAATCATAACTAAACTGCCATGTTTTTTTGCACCATAATTTCCTATAGATACCAGTACAATTAGAATCGATGACAGAAACAGAGAAATGTTTACCACATAAAATATCTAATTATTCATCAGTTTTAGAATTTCTTGGAAAAATGTATTTTTCAAAATCTCACTTATGTTGTGAAGTCTGAATTTTTAACATTATTCATGAACTGAATTAGTTCTTGTCAGCATTGAGTCTTCCATCCCTCAAAACAAATAAGTTTATTCATCCCAAACATGAAAATAAATGTTATAAATACAAAATTTTTAACAAATTTAATTGATTTTTTGCACCTGGAAGTTAGGTTAAGATAGTAACAACAAAATAAAGTTCAGTATAAGTACGCTTCCGATTTCGTGTTAGATAATGAGGATAAAATTTACAAAATATTACAAAATTAAACATTTTCTACTTCATAATTCCTTTTCTTTAACCTATAATTTGAATTGACATTGATCTTATACGAAGATCCGAATCTGGATTATGACGACGTGTTGCCCGCATGTCAAAACATGGCGGGTATTTTGTCTTGTTTTACTTACCATGCATTCTTTAAACAAATCAATCTACTTACCATGCATTCTTTAAACAAATCAATCTAATGGAAGTCAAGACCGATCCCGTAACAACAAAACACCTAATTTTTTGTCAGTATTTAAAATTTCCTCAAAAATAGGTGTTTTTCAGTGACGAAAAATTAAAAGAAATTACGGGTATATATTAACAAATTTGCTGCAGAAGAATAACATTTTATACAAATAACAGATAATCAGTTTATTTTCAGGTTTGCTGCTTGCTGTTGATGTTCCAGTTTTACCCTAATAATGAATATGGCCTAATCATATTTTGTTGTTAAAATTTTCGCAAATTGTAGGAACACCAATTTTTTTGTGGGACCGGCAAAATTTTGCATTCTGTCAGTCCTATGTCTGACAGAAAATCTGAGGTATTCGCAAACTCTAAAACTATCATAAAAGAAGAATAAATATTAACATACCATTTCTTTAGAAAACAGCAGGTAGTTCGATGGTGAACTCTGTATAAATCCTAGCGTTTTACTTGTTCTTGGAATAATTGATATCTAATACAAAATAAAATGATGAAAATAAAATTAATCTGAATTCCATGCTATTTTCTTTTTAAGTTTTCAAAATTGCAGACTAGCAGGAGTAGTTCCCACAATGAAATTTATCAGATACAATAAATCATTTATATTCTAATGTAAAGTAGGTTTTGGTCAAAAGGTCATAAACTTATATGCTCTTTGAATGTGTATGTTTATATACAAATATGTACACACATACACATACATACATACGATTCAACTAATATTCAAACTTTTTTTATCTTTTTTTATTATTATTATTTAAAGAGATTATTTAAAGAGGTCTTATATGGTTACAATCATTTAAACAATACAGAACATATACATAATCCACACCAATATAATCTGCTGTACATAGATGAGTTTTAAGCTATTTAAATTGTAATTACATATCATATATTCAAACTTACTCCATGCTGAACAGATAATAGATTAACTGTACAATAAAAACTAAAAAATAAATAATTGTCTAAAAGATTGTCAACCAACATTAAAAAAAAAAAAACAGATAAAATTTGAATTAAAACAATAATTTAAACTTTGCAAAATTTTCAGATCACTGAAATCCTTTATGAATGCTACTGTGTTGCTTGATGTCAGCAAATAAATTTATATACCTGAGTGTTTAACAGGGTTAATCTAGATCCTGATTTTCTTTTATCTTTCATCTGACTTTGGATACTACAATTTGGTAAATTTTAATTTAGTGTTTAATTCATTTGTTACCTTTAATAGTGCAATATTTTTTTCATTTGCTATGGTATTACAGTTCTGGAACTTAAGATTTCAGGTCCTTATTAAATGTTATCTGGGAACCAATTACCATATTCATAGCATTCAGTCTCATGTTTTCAGAATATAAACACATTATTATTCTATTTTCCCTGAAATGTTACTATATCAGTGAAGATCAAGATCTAGATTAACCTTTCTGTTATATGCAGGTATAAATATTTATTTCAATTACATCAAGCAACACAATATCATTCTGAAAGACAAAGATTTCACATTCTATAAATTATTTGTCTCTGGAAAAGTGATAAAAATTTGTTTATCGGATTAAATATAAAACTAACAACAAATCTAACCTTCAGCAAGGCATCTGTGTGTTGCAACATCCATCCAACCAGGGCATGACCAGACTCATGATAAGCAATTATTTTTTTCTCTGCTGGTGATAATGCTGTTGTTCTCTTAGCAACACCTGAAAAACAAGTATATATGTGTCTAATGGACACTACCTGCCCCGCCAATGATGTAAGTATTTAGTAAATAGAATTACATTTGTATATTGTTGACTTTGAAGTCCCTAATGATAGGGTAGATGAAATACTATCTCTCAGTACTTAATGAAAAACTACCTTCAACCTAAACCTTAACCTGGATTCTAATACTGAAATTCTATAAAGAAATTCAAAGTTGATGACCCATGACCTCAAGGTCACAGCATCTGTTTCACATCAAAATGCTGCTGTTCATATCACAAGCTATCCGTGTACAAAGTTTCATAATGATACCATAACTCCTTCATAAAAAACTACCCTAAACCTGAACCTCGTACGGACGTATGGACGGATGGAGGCACAGAAGAACTATATGCCCGGCCTGCCTGTACATTTTGACTTGTACAGGTAAATTATAAGGTCCTTAATACAAATATATATGGTTGCTAGGGACTTTTTCAATGGTTGCTATGGATTTTTTCAATGACCTTGACCCGTGTCTTTTCTTTTTGACTTGTAAAGGTAAATCATAAGGTCCTTAATCCAAATATATATTGTTGCTAGGGACTTTTTCATCGGTTGCTATGGAAATTTTCAATGACCTTGACCCTTGACGCTCCATTTTACTTGTACTGCTACCATTTAATTTATTTCAAGTAACGCCCTAAACATCTGTGACAATGTCAGACAACTATTTTCTGTCCACATGTAAATTATCTTTCAAGGGCAAAAACTCCTATAAGGGGTCAATTGACGATTTTGGTCATGTTGACTTATTTGTAGATCTTACTTTGCTGAACATTTTTGTTGTTTACAGTTTGTCTTTATCTATTATTATATTCAAGATAACAACCTAAAACTGCAAAATTTCCTTAAAATTTACAATTCAGGGGCAATAACCCAACAACAGGTTGTCTGATTCATCTGAAAATTTCATGGCTGGTAGATCTTGACCTGTTGAACATTTTTTTTACCCCGTGTTAGTTTTGCTCTAAATGCTTTGGGTTTTGAGATATAAGCCAAAAACTGCATTTGACCCCTATGTTCTAATTTTAGCAACAGCGGCCATGTTTGTTGATAGATCAAAACTTCATAATTTATAAACTAGATACCTTAAGGAACATTCAGTTAAAGTTTGAAGGTATTTTGCCCAGTTGTTTCAGAGGAGGATTCTTGAAATAGTTTACGACGTCTTGTCTGCAGGAATTTGTACCTAACAGTAAGCTGGCTGTCTTGTTTGCAGTAATTTTTACTTACTACTAAGCTGATTGTCTTGTCAGTAGTAATTATTACCTACTAGTTAGCTACTTGTTGTCTGTAGTAATTTTTACCTAATAGTAAACTGGTTGTTTGTCTGTAGTAATTATTACCTACTATTTAGCTGTTTGTCTTGTCTTTAGTAATTATAACCTACTAGTTAGCTGGTTGTCTTGTCTGTAGTAAATATTACCTACTAGTAAGCTGGTTGTCTTGTCTGTAGTAATTATTACCTACTAATAAGCTGGTTGTCTTGTCTGTAGTAATTTCTACCTTCTAGTAAGTTAATTGCCTTGTATGTAGTAATTACTATACTAGTAAGCTGGTTGTCTTGTCTGTAGTAATTATTACCTACTAGTAAGCTGGTTGTCTTGTCTGTAGTAATTTTTACCTATTAGTAAGCTGATTATCTTGTCTGTAGTAATTATTACCTACTAGTAACCTGGTTGTCTTGTCTGTAGTAATTTTTACCTACTAGTAAGCTGATTATCTTGTCTGTAGTAATTATTACCTACTAGTAAGTTGGTTGCCTTCTCTGTAGTAATTATTACCTGCAATAACCCTTTCAACAGCATAATCAAAGTCTTCTGTATCAATAGATTTTTTACTCACTCTGGCTGCATGTAAAGCTGCTTCATTACAAACATTTGCTATGTCAGCTCCTTAAATATATAAAATATTTAGATTGGACGTTGTTTCCTTGGTTCATACCATATGTATATATTCATTTTCATTTTAGACAAACAAGATCAAAACAAAAATAACAATACATTATTTCATGTTACCATACATAACATGTTAGCAGTAAATACTCGTAAATGAATTGTACTGTACAAAAATATCCCCAAAATTGATAACTTGTACTGATAAATATCAAAACTTTATTGTCTATTAAAGTCACAGTGAGTCTTTTAAGAAAATCCCATACCTCACTGTATCTTTAAAATAGACCCCCCCCCCTCCAGGCAATTTGAGAGGAAGTTCTTTGATGTTAATCTTAACTTGAGGTAATACATATAGAGACATCCCTAGAAAAACAATAATCTTACCTGTCATGCGAGGAGTGAGCTGAGAAAGTTTTTCAGATAAATTTGGATATGTACTGGATAGTTTAAGCCTTTTAAGGTACATGTCAAATATTTCTTTTCTCTCTACTAGTGTTGGAAAATCTATCATAATATGCCGATCAAATCGACCTGATCGTAGTAATGCCTAAAAAAAGTAATGTATATATAAATGTAATATAGATCATGTTAAGCCAGTTAACTATACATGATTTATAATTTTTTTTAAATTTGAACCAGAGACTCCCATGACTTTATATCACTCACCATATTTAATTTGGACACCTAAAGCAGAACTAAATCAGGGTGTCAAGCCATTTTGGACCAATTGAAAATATAGGGTAAATATAGGACAACTGCTACCAAATTTCACTCTTTAATTTATGGCCTCCACCTCCCCTACAGCCATACATACCTCACCTCCTTTTTACTTAAAATAAAAGTTAATAACACAATTTTTATAAAAAAATGTTCTAAACTAAATGTTACAAACTAAATTGTAAATGAAACCACTTTTGCTGAAACTTAGTCTTTGATTTTGGAATTTTAAACTTGTTCAATAATTCAAATCAATCTGAAACAATGAATTAAATTACAATATATTGTACCTCCCATAAGTCTCAACTGCAGAGCACTCATGCCAATATTGTTTGACTATTTTTAGTAATTTCAAGGCAAAAAAGGGTAAAAATAAATCTGTGTATAGTTTACTATTTAAGATTTCATTTACATTTTGAGCCTACTTAAAAACAATCTTAAGATTACAATTTGGATGCATGGTTCATGCATATTTCATCGAACAAATAATCATCAGCAGTGCTCAGTCAGGGTCAGTTGAAATACAAAACAATAATTGGAAAACATTTAATAATGTCCTGTGTTAAACTAAGATAAGCTGTGGAGGACAACTTGGTTGGTGGTACTTGTCATCAGCTACATTCCTGAAAGAGGACCACCCAAGCACAATTACTGCAAAGTCTAGTTCCATTTGGCTGAGTGATTCCAGATAAATGTTTATATGAAATTTCCTATAGGATTCTATATCAAACTAAGTCTGCTTGTGGTAACCATCTTGATTGGCAGTCTGGGAATACAATATCCTATCTTAAATAATTAACAATTATTTATAGCATATTCACTATACAATATACAGTCAAACCTGCCCTAACAGTCAACTTAATTAAGCAGCCATCTGCCTTCAGCGGTCATCCTGGAGTCCGCCCAAAGAGTTTTACGTGTTAATTTAACGGACAAATACGAGCAAGTTACGACATTTTATGAGCTTTTTATGGATTGTTACGAGTATATTACGGAATGTTACGATTCATATAAGCTTTAACGTGTAAATTATGACCTGTAAACGTGTTGTTACGAATAGTTGCAAGTTCTTTACGAGTATTTACGAGACCTTATGCTTTTTGCAAAAAAGTATGCAATTCTCTGTGTATCATCATTCGACAACTGACATCCAGTTTGACAATGTTTATACCTTTCCTCAATCGTAAAGTATATGTATGTATTCGTAAAATAAGGTAACTATACGTAAAGTGCTCGTGATAACTCTTAACAATCCGTATTGCCATTGTAACACGATGTGAATGAAATCGTAAACATCACTTAAGTACTCGTAATAATCCATAAACAAATCGTACAACAAATTGTTTATGAGACATTTACGGATTCTTGCGAGTAATTTATAGAGGGTTACGATACTTACGGATTGTTTCAAGTTATTTATGGAAAATAGAGTCCGTGGACAATCGCAAGAAAATTTTTGACATGTCAAAAAATTTGCCTCTACTTTCATGGATCCTCACAAGTGTCTTACGAGGTGTTCTAAAACATATAGAAACAAGATGTTGCAATTTTATTTAATTTCATAATGGTCTTTAAGTTAAATAGTAGATTTACATAATTTTATGCCAGACATGGTGTTTCGTCCATAACTGCCCCGATCACAACCGCATTACGCGTACATCGTAAGTAAAGGGTTTAGCGTCCGTACATCATCAGTACAACGTTTGTACAACATCCGTTCAGCGTATGTCCATCGTTCGTTCAGTGTCTGTACATCATCCGTGCATCGTTTAGTTATCTTTTGACTTAATAGTAAATCTCAGCGTTTTGTTTAGCCTATGGTTTATGATATTGTTTATCGTATGGTAAATAGTACCGTTTAGTGTTTTATTTAGCGTATGGTACATCGTTTGGTAAATGGTATCGTTCATCATTTCCTTTAGCATTTGCTTCAGTGTACATCGTTCGTTCAGCGTATCCTACGGTGATTGGTCGCTTAATATGGAGACCATGCTTCTTCTATGTGAAAACAAATTTTAGCCCCTCCCTTTTCATAAATAATACAGAAATGTTTAGGTCACAAAATTAAAAATAAAGATAAATAATAATAATAATAACAAGAGGCTCAGTGGGCTGAGCCTGTATCGCTCACCTGGCCATTTTGTTTCATGGACCGGGAAGATTTATGGAAACTTTGTAAAGGACCTTCCACAGATGCTCCATACCAAAAAATCAGTTCATTTGGCTTTACGATTTCAGAGAAGAAGTTTTAAATTTCGACCTATCAGAACATGTAAATGCTCATGGCAGCCATTTTGTTTCACGGACCAGGATGATTTATGCAAATTTTGTAAAGGACCTTCCATAGATGTTCCATCTAAAAAATAAGTTCATTTGGCTTTATGGTTTCAGCGGAGAAGTTTTACATTTTGACCAATCAGAACATGTAAATTTTCATGGCGGCCATTTTGTTTCACGGACCGAGAAGATTTATGCAAAGGACCTTCAGTATATGCTACATACCAAAAATCAGTTCATTTGGCTTTACGGTTTCAGAGGAGAAGAAGTTTTAAATTTGACCAATCAGAACATGTAAATGCTCATGGTGGCCATTTTGTTTCACAGACCGGAATGAGTTATGCAAACTTGGTAAAGGACCTTCCATAGAAGCTCCATACCAAAATCAGTTCATTTGGCTTTACGGTTTCAGAGAAGAAGAGGTTTTAAATTTCTTCCAATCAGAACATGTAAATGCTCATGGCGGCAATTTTGTTTCACGGACCAAGAAGATTTATGCAAACTTTATAAAGGACCTTCTGTAGATGCTCCATACCAAAAATCAGTTCATTTGACTTTATGGTTTCAGAGGAGAAGAAGTTTTAAATTTCGACCAATCAGAACATGTAAATGCTCATGGCAGCCATTTTGTTTCACGGACTGGGATGATTTATGCAAATTTTGTAAAGGACCTTTCATAGATGCTCCATACCAAAAATTAGTTCATTTGGCTTCACCGTATAAGAGGAGAAGAAGTTTTAAATTTGGACCAATCAGAACATGTAAATGGTCATGGTGGCCATTTTGTTTCACAGAACAGGATGATATATGCAAACTTTGTAAAGAACCTTTCATAGATGCTCCATAAAAAAAAAACAATTCATTTGAATTTACGGTTTCAGAGAAGAAGTTTTAGATTTGGACCAATCAGAACATGAAAATGCTTATGGCGGCCATTTTGTTTTACCGACCAGGATGATTTATGCAAACTTTGTAAAGGACCTTACATAGATGCTCAATACCAAAAATCAGTTCATTTGGCTTCACTGTTTCAGAGAAGAAGAAGTTTTAAATTTGGACCAATCAGAACATATAAATGCTAATGGTGGCCATTTTGTTTGACGGACCGGGATGATTTATGCAAACCTTGTAAAGGACCTTCAATAGAAGCTTCAGGCCAAGTTTCAGTTCAATAGCTCCAGAGGTTTCAGAGGAGAAGATGAAAATGTAAAAGTTAACAGACGGACGGACGCCAAGTCATGGCAAGGTGAGCTAAAAATGATAAAAACTAGATGTACTGTGATCAAAGCTCACAAAGGATACCCCCCGCTTTGAAGTCCAATTATCTCCCTTGTGTGATATCGGAAAGCAAAGATTTGTCTTCATGCACATCTTTGGATGATGTACTTCCTTTCTGTGAAGTTTCGTTGAAATCCATTGAGTGGTCTAGGAGGAGTTGCGCTTACAAGATATATGGACAGACGGACAGACAGACAGACGGACAGACGGCGCGACAGACAGACGGACAAGGTGATTCCTATATACGGGGGGTATAAATATTGTTGTATATATTCAAGAGCATATAAAAATACCAAAAAGGAATCCAAAACCCATTGAAGGACAAATAGATTCATCAAAGGACAATGTACAACGGTTTCTTTTTTCTCCAACATCGGAAAGTCACAAAATTCCTGACCCGTATGATATACATATACATATAAATAGCAAAGTAAAAATATTTCGTTAGACATTTTTGTTTTTTCCAGAATAACAAAAAAAAAATTTCAATAAATAATTTATAACAACATGTATATGAAATACGATTATTCATGATAAATTCCATTTTTTTCCAATTTTCAAATTGTCCTAAAATAGATACTATGTCAAAATAGTTGTGAGCTTCACTTATGTTGTAAAAACCTTGATATATGTACTCTAAATAAAGTAAAATATAATTGTTTTCTTTCTGTACCTTTTTTCTTATCGGCATTTAATAGGTGAATATAAAAGGTGACAAATTCCTTAATGGTCAAATAATTAATTACTCTAGGTGGTAATATAACAGAAATCGTAAGACTTCATTATTTCTGCAAATTTATAAACAACTTTGGATTTATTGGTTATTTTTATTATATATGTATATATTTAAAAAGTGCAAAATTACAGACAAAAGTCATTTCAATTACAGCTAATTGCTTTTCAAAAGCTCAAGTGCACTAACCCATGCTATGTGGTGTTTAGACGACACCCCTTTTTAAAATAAAATATCCTTTAAATCAACCTTTTCTACTAAATTAGATAAAAAGCAATAAGCAGGGCGGTCTCAACTCATTTTATTGCTAGCTCAATAGAATATTTACAGAATAACCCAAAAAAAGTAACTTGGAGCATATAATAATAAAATGTTTTTTGTCTCCCTTCGATTATTTGAAAATTGGTTATTCTTTGCTTTCCATGCTAAAACATTGCTATGTTAAGGTATCCGGACCATAAATGACCACGTGATTATTCAAAAGTTCCCGGATGTTCCATACAACGCAATTGAAATGACCTCGGTAATTATCGGCAAACTTCGGAAATGTCAATATAAATAACTTATTTTTACAGACTCTCCATATAAGCAACAAAGTGTGTTTCAACTTCAGAAAAATATATATACAAATCCCAGTTTTAAATTGTTTGGTTCAGCCATTCACGGTCAAAACGAGATACAATTTTCGATCATGAACTATTATGGTCCGGATACCTTAATAAATAAAATGTGCAAAATATTAAATAGAAATAAACTTTCAATAACAAGAAAATATAAAATTTTACAAAGATTATAAATGGGCCAAAATAATCATTTTGAACTTTGTTCAATAACTAGAGGCTCTCAAGAGCCTGTATCGTTCACCTGGATTTAACTTTTCACCTTGAGTAAGACAAAATTCTAAAAGAGGACCATCTAAGGACCATTGCTACCATGTCTAATTCTAATTGTCTTAGTGGTTTAAGACAAGAAAATTTTTCAATGAATTTTCCCATAAGGCCCTATGTTAAACTAAGTTCAGCTGTGGCAGCCATCTTGGTTAACAGTCTAGGTCATTGGACATATTTCTGAAAGAAAACCTCGTAAGAACCATTACTGCCAACTTTGGTTCCAACTGGCCTTGTAGTTTCATATCAGAAAATTTTTGATTTTTGAAATTCACCCCCCCCCCTTTTTCTATTTTTAGTAACAGCAGCCATGTCAGTTGGAAGTCGGGGATGCCGGACAAATTTTTGGAAGGGGGCCACCCAAGGACAATTCCACCAAAGTTTGGTCTCAATTGGCCCAGTGGTTTGAGAGGAAAGGATCTTTAAAGGAAAGTTTACGCTGGATGCCGTCTTTAAAGGGCAAAAACTTCTGTAAGGGGTCAATCAATGATTTTGGTAATGTTGACTTATTTGTAGATCTTACTTTAATAATATAATACAATTTAATCATTTATTTATTAAATTTATTTATTGTATTACTTGTCAAATCTAAGCAAGCTTAATTTTTACACATTGCTATCATTAATTATGTTCAGGTAAAAATTATACAAACAATGTCTACAATTTACACAAGGCCGTTAGTTTTCGCGCTAAATGTTAGCACGAGTTTCTTGTTTTTTAATCCGAATAGACATAAAAAGACAGTTTCAATGTACCATATTGTTAGTTGTTGAAAAATCATCCAGGAGTTGGACGGAAAAAAGAATTCAAATTTATAAGATAAGTATACAATTTTGTTTTAGGCTTTAAATAAGTATTGTGTTGTATTTGCTAAGTGTAAACGTATCCAATCTTAAATCTACGTACTTATTTGAGTTTAAAATTTGCCAAATATAATGTTATCAGGGTACACAATATTTTATATGTTGCGTTTGACATAGAAGCAATTTAGTGCCAATGTTTAAACAATTTTCATTCTTAGTTGAATTTTAAATTAAATTAAGAAATAAGAATGAATTAATTCCCTTTAATGCGTGTATTTGGTAAACCTGGAATAACTTTAGTTTTATAACAATACTATTGATTTGATTTATGTTATACAATGTCAATTTGTTTATTTCACATAAAAAATTTGATTAAAA
Source organism: Mytilisepta virgata (assembly GCA_028015205.1). Lineage (NCBI taxonomy): Eukaryota > Metazoa > Mollusca > Bivalvia > Mytilida > Mytilidae > Mytilisepta > Mytilisepta virgata. Next base: position 67,140,636 of record CM051521.1, read on the forward strand.
TTATGAAAGTTTAACCGTAAGTATATATTTACAAATATTAATTTCGCATTGTACCAAATTAGATAAGATATTGCATATTGTATATAATATGATTGAATACTAATCCTTTGAATGGGGCCTCGGTGGCCGAGTGGTCTAGGTAGTTCGTCATGACTACCTGTGATCACTAGCCTGTCAACGCTGAGGTTGTGAGTTCGGATCTCATCTGTGGTGGGGTGTGTTCGACTCCGATCTTAATTGACAAGGATTGCCAATTTTCCTACCAAAGGTTGGTGGTTTCTCTGGGTACTCCGGTTTTCTCCACCAATAAAAACTGGCCGCCGCGAAATGGCCAAAATGTGCTAAAACGGCGTTAAACCCCAACTAAACAAAATACTTTGAATACAATCATTCAGCAGAGTAAATTAGATAATACATATTATTAATAAAGGAAGATAATCTTTCACATTATGTAATATGATTAAACCATCGCCTGTTTATTGAATTGTGGTAAAATTAGGGATTTACAGTATTTAAATACAAATAGTCATAGCGGAATTTTCTTATCAATAAACATACGTCAAAGGTAATTGAAATAATTTCAGCATTTTTAGTAATATTATACTTGCTCATATAACATAAATGATACATATTCATTGCGAATACTAGTATAAAATATTACGGATAACCGTGAGAGATATTAAAATCAATTATAAACACTTTAATTCATATTAGCTGTTTTATTTTACATGCCTAGAGGTCGTGGGATAAGACAGGCAAGGCAACAAAATCCGTATGGCGGCGTTGGAAGGGGACAAGTACGGAGAAACCCAGTCCGTGGAAACAGAGAACAAAGAAATCAACCTCAACAGGCTCGACAGGAAGCAGGTGTACTGCAAGTTGAACCGGAAGTAGTTCCAGAAGCACCAATACTAGATCAAGGGCCACAAATAGCTACATGTAATGTCGGTGTACAGGCTGATAACAATGTTATAAACGGTGAGGATTTTATGCAAGAAACTTCTCCTATTTCATGTAATTATAACAATGATCCTTTACTTGTACCTTTAAACAATGAGATTGACTTATTTGTTTCTCAAGGTTTGAAAGAAAAAATTTGGGCTTTACAATATGTCAATTTGGCACTTTTATTACATCAGAACTTTAATGTTCCAAATGAATCCAAAGTAAATGAGCTTGCGGTAATGAATGGAGCTATAATAGTAAACACAGAAAATAGAAATTTAAGAGTGAAACATATTGATAACATAACGGCATGGACAGACGCCTTTATTAATTTTGCAAAAATAGTCATTCAAAGGCATCCGTTGCTAGCAAGTGATTTATTTTCATATATAGCTTTAATAAGAGGTGCAGTAACGGATGCCCCATTTGAAAGAGTGTATCAATATGACCAACAATTTAGACTTAGGATTGCTCAAAATCCTACGAAAACTTGGTCACAAATTGATGGCAATTTATGGTTTCGCTTCATTGCAAAAGGTGCTTATGGAGGACAATCCCCTCCATCTCAAAGGTTACAAAGATGTTGTTATGACTATAACTTTAAAAAAGGGTGTTTTCGAATTAATTGCACATATCGACATGCATGTTTGAGATGTAATGGGATGCACCCTTCAGCTTTATGTGTATATTCTAAAAACGTGCAAAATAATCAACATTTCAATATTAGAAAAACCACTCCAAGGCAACCTATAGTAAATCAAATAAGACCATTTTCTCAACATTCAAGATTGCAATTTAGACCACCTGCTTCATATCCTCACAATATTCGTTATTAATATTTTCAGACAATAACATTCATAGATTTGACGTTTGGAAGCTTGGTTACTCTCCTATATGTGTTGCAGAATTAGATAAAGCTGTTCAATTATATCCGGATACGGAAACTGCTACATTATTGTCAAATGGTTTCAGATATGGTTTTAAACTGCAATATGAAGGGCCCAGACTTCCTTTTGAAACAAAAAATTTAAAATCGGTTATTCAAAATCCTAGGGCAGCTATTGAAAAAGTTGAAAATGAAATAAAAAACGGAAGAAGCTGGACCATTTGATTACAGGCCTATTTCAAATTTGAAATGTTCTCCAATAGGTTTGGTTCCAAAAAAGACATCAGGCTGGCGTTTAATAACACATTTATCTTATCCACCTTCAAATAGTGTTAATGACTTTATTGATCCAAAGTTTACGTCAGTTCAGTATTCATCATTTGATAATGCGGTATCTATAGTTAGCAAATTGGGAACAAATGCTCTCATTGCAAAAATGGACATAAAATCGGCATTTAGGCTATTGCCTTGTTATCCGGGTGATTTTAATTTATTAGGATTTAAAATTGGTTCAAAATATTTTATAGACAAATGTATGCCCATGGGATGTTCTATTTCTTGTTCCACGTTTGAAAAGTTCTCCACTTTTTTACATTGGTTAACAGTAAATGAAGCAGGATCAAGTAATTTAGACCATTATTTAGATGATTTCTTTTTTGCTGGTCGTAAGGAAACTAACGATTGTAAAGAATTGATGTGCGCATTTACTAAGGTATGCAAACGATTAAATGTACCAATTGCAGATGAAAAGACTGAAGGTCCAAGTTATATATTGGAGTATTTGGGCTTGACAATAAATACAATAGAAATGACTATTGAGATTCCTAAAAATAAGTTAGAAGAGTTATTATTGCAAATAAAAGCAGTTGCATTTTCTAAAAAGGTAACTCTAAAACAATTGCAGTCATTATGTGGCATGCTTGCCTTTTGTACAAGAGCAATTCCATCAGGAAGGGCTTTTAGTAGACGGTTGTATATGGCTACATCCAAAGCAAAAAAGTCCCATCATTTAATTAGAGTAACAAAAGAAATGTTTAATGATTTAATGATATGGAAAATGTTTATAGAAAATTTCAATGGAACCTCATTTATATTAAATGATAAATGGTTGTCAAACTTTGATATTCAGTTATTCACTGATAGTGCCGGTGGCGTGGGGAAAGGCTGTGGTTGTTATTTAATGGGAAAATGGTCTTATTTGCAATGGCCTGAAGAGTGGTATCACACAGAAATTTTACAAGATATTACTTTCCTTGAAATAATACCAATTGCTTTGGCGATATATCTTTGGTACAACTTGTTTCAGAAAAAGAGAATTGCATTTCATATCGATAACTTAGCTGTAGTTGCAGTTTTGAATAGTAAGACATCAAAATCTGTGAGAGTATTGAACATTTTGCGATTCATAGTCTATTGGTCAATGATAGGAAGTTTTCATATTAAAGCTTTTCATATTTCTTCTATTAATAATTGTATTGCTGATACACTTTCTCGTGGTCAGTTTCAGAAATTCAAAGATTTGGCACCAGAGGCAGATGCATTTCCAACCTCAATACCTATGGAATTTTGGAACCTTTTAAGATTGAATTTTCAAATTTAATACAAAGTTCGTTGTCTGAAAATACTTGGAATGTTTATGACAATGCAATCAATTTATTTGAGCTATTCAGAATAAAATTTCAACTAGAACATTCTTGGCCTGTTCCTTTAACCGACTTGATTAATTTCATAGTGTATTTAGCAACAGAATCGTACTCACCAAACACAGCTAAGTCGTATCTAGCTGCAATTGGTTTTAAAATGAAAATAAGTAATGTAACTGATACTACTGATACTTTTGTCATAAAAAAGCTATTGGGTGGAATGACAAAAAAGTATAAAAGTTTTGACATTCGCAAACCAATTACTATTAAAATACTTGAAGAATTAGTTACAGTTTTACCAAACATCTGTTCTTCTATATACGAGGCCAAACTTTTTTCAGCTATATTTGCTTTATCATTTTTTGCATTTTTGAGAATTGGCGAAACTGTTGAGTCTGGTCCAGGCAATCACGTTCTAAAAATTGATGATATAATTATGAATAAAAATGATGAAACCATAACAATAATGATTAATTCTTCAAAAACTGATCAAAATGGGCGTAAAACTAAGCTAATTGTGTCGAAAAGTGACAATGCTGTTTCTGTGTATACAATTATGGCAATTTATATGGCAGTTCGACCTCATATTTCGGGGTCTTTATTTTGTCATTTTAATCATAAAAAAGTTAACAGAAATCAGGCTTGTAAGGTTTTAAAATCTGCACTTAAGTTTATTGGCCTAAATGAAAATGAGTACAACACTCATTCTTTTAGAATTGGAGCCGCAACAAATGCAGCTGAAAAGGGGAAATCTGATGACGAAATCATGTTAATGGGCAGATGGAAGTCTCAAACATACAAAAGATATATCCGAATTTATACATCTTTATGAGCTTGTTGCACAGTATGATATTATTGTTTTTTCAGAAATTCCATTGACTAGAAGTATATGGATTCTGGGATCTTCTATAATTGCAAAAGCTGAAGCCCATTCTATTTCAAGATTTACAGGACAAAATTTGGGATTTGAAAGTTTAGGTCTTTCAGTTATATGGGTTGGAATGCCAGGTATGCACTGGCAGTCACTTGTATGTTTGGTGCATGCATTAATCAATTGTTTTGGTGTTCCAAAAATGATACTTATACATTGTGGTGGAAATGACATTGGACTAGTCTCATGTAGGCAATTATTATTTCATTTATAATTTGCTATTTATACTATCAGCAATATGCTTCCAAGCTCTATGATGGTTTTTTCAAGTATTTTACCACGACGCTCATGGCGTTATTCAAATAATCATGTTGCTATGGAAAAAACTAGAAAACGGGTAAACAGGGGTTTGAGATATTACATGTTAAAGAATGGTGCATATTTCGTTACACATCCGGATTTTAATGATGTACATACAGCTCTGTTTAAAGATGATGGTGTACATCTATCATTTTTAGGAAATGACATTTTTGTTAATACATTACAAGAAGCATTACTGCAGTTTTTAAAATCTCCAAATAAACAAGTTTACCCATTTGAATGTTGATCATGAATTTTGTTGTTGAGAACGTTGTGATGAATTGAATTATGAGTTGATGATGAATATGATTATTATCGTTGAAAATGAATTTTATTTTATGATCAAAGTGAATGTCTGTTAAATTATCTTTTGCTGCTTATTTGTTTAGTCGATAAATTGTTTGGCTGATTAACATGATATTTTTTAATACCATGTTAATTTGGCGGATTTATCGAAATTCACTGCTTTGGTGACCCAGCAGAGACAATTGTTATACACTGACTGGTACACCCGTCAGTGTTTGATAGTCAACTTGATGTAAATTGTTGACAATTTGTGTTATTTGTTTGAAGAAAATTAAATTGCCATGACAAATAAGCAGCCAAAAACTAATCAAGTTGTTGTTGTTTATTTTTACAATGAATAATATGAACCTACAATTCTTAAATAATATCTTTGCCTAGTTTGATATTCATTGTTCATTCGTAATCAAATCAAGCAAACGTATTTCCGTATAACAAGCATTACACAATTTCTTTTACACACATCAATTATATACAATAATACAATTTAATCATTTATTTATTAAATTTATTTATTGTATTACTTGTCAAATCTAAGCAAGCTTAATTTTTACACATTGCTATCATTAATTATGTTCAGGTAAAAATTATACAAACAATGTCTACAATTTACACAAGGCCGTTAGTTTTCGCGCTAAATGTTAGCACGAGTTTCTTGTTTTTTAATCCGAATAGACATAAAAAGACAGTTTCAATGTACCATATTGTTAGTTGTTGAAAAATCATCCAGGAGTTGGACGGAAAAACCCTCCCATCCCTCCCTTTAAACATATTTCTGCTGTTTCTGAATTTATTTTGCAGGTTGCAGTTTTCATTAATAATTTTGGACATTCTATCCATGTTCATAAGAAGATCATCAAAAAATCGTCATGGCAGAACTTGTTTGGACTTTATTGATTATTGAGATGGCGGATTTATCGAAATTCACTGCTTTGGTGACCCAGCAGAGACAATTATTATACACTGACTGGTACACCCGTCAGTGTTTGATAGTCAACTTGATGTAAATTGTTGACAATTTGTGTTATGTGTTTGAAGAAAATTAAATTGCCATGACAAATAAGCAGCCAAAAACTAATCAAGTTGTTGTTGTTTATTTTTACAATGAATAATATGAACCTACAATTCTTAAATAATATCTTTGCCTAGTTTGATATTCATTGTTCATTCGTAATCAAATCAAGCAAACGTATTTCCGTATAACAAGCATTACACAATTTCTTTTACACACATCAATTATATACAATAATAATATTCAAGATAATAACCTAAAACTGCAAAATTTCCTTAAAATGAACAATTCAGGGGCAATAACCCAACAAAGGGTTGACTGATTTGTCTGAAAATTTCATGGCAGGTAGATCTTGACCTGATGAACATTTTTACCCCATGTCAGTTTTGCTCTAATTGCTTTAGTTTTTGAGATATAAGACAAAAACTGCAGTTTACCCCTATGTTCTATTTTTAGCCATATCGGCCATGTTGGTTGGCAGGCTTATGATGACCCTTTGGGTCAGGTGAGCTCATAATAAATAACATCTGTCAATGTTATATCATTATCTACCATATTATCAGAAGTTTCTTTGTTTGCACTACTTCTGTATAAGCATGCATGTATAACGTCAGGGTACCCAAATCGCCCAGTGTACCCAAATCGCCCAGGTCGCAACTAAAATACGGCTGGATAATTTGCTTCCGCGAGTAAGAAAATAAATATGCACTTTTCGTAACATTCGCAAAAATACGCAACTTTTGGGTATAAAATGGAAATGATAAATTAATCAGATGATTGCAAAATATGGGTAAGAAGTTAGGATGAAACGGATCTGTCACTATCAAAGCTTGTGCGACGGACCGATTTCAACTCTTTAAAATCCACTGTATTGTTAAAAAATGTGTTGTCTTGGTGTTGAAACATTCATAGATCTATGTTCTCAAATTTATAACTTTACCTCTTCTCTAATGCCAGAAATATTAAGGATTTTCATGTCTTGTTGGAACGTTCTTACTTCCGCCATTTTTGTTGTGACAACTTTTAAGTTCGATAACTTGCACATGCAGGTGCGATAAAATGTAACGACTTACATTACGAGTAGTTCCCCTTACAACACAAAACATCGTCAGGAATATTAATCGTATTGCATTTGTAAATGTATAAAATGCATTTTCTCTGCAAATAACGATTGGGGATATATATTAGATATAAATTCTTTGATACCAATTTCGATGCACAAGATGTGCACATTTCATCTATTTACGACTCAATATGAGGACATGTTTTGGGGTCATTAAACATAAACACATTTTCTTTCTTTCTTTGGTCATTGTTGGTTCACGTTATCTTGTATTGGACAAAAGTTATATATTAGATCGTTTGAAAAAAACAATAACATATAGTTTTAAGGCAGACAGAATAACTTTGTTTTATTGTTATTGTGCATATATATACATACCTCACATCTGTTTCCTTCCAATTATTATTTTGTTTATTTTATTATTATTTTTTTTTAGCTATTCTGTTTTATTTCATCCCCCTTCATTTAACGTATTCTTGCTAAGATAGTTAAATTTTATGTTAATATGTGCCGTTCCTATACTCTGTAAGACACAAGGCAAGAAAGACCGAAATTTACAAAATTGTACAATCGCTCTATCACCTCAACTAAATTTTAAAAACCTTCCCCTTTTGTGCCCTTTCGCGTTTTGTTAATCTTGTAGCTCATTTATGAAGCAATTTCAAATTAAATGAAAAAAGAAGAGATGAAATAAAACAGAACAGCTAAAAAAATAACAATAAAGTTAAATAAAAAAGGGGATATCCATGCAAGAAAAACCTGTGATCCACCTTTAAACAATCGCACAGTTGATGTGATCGAAAACAAAAATTGAATACAATTGTAGACACATACATAAAGCTCATTTTTGTTATATTTTTTGTTTAGTTTATTATACGTTTTTTTTTAGTTATACATGTATCCTTGTTGTGTTTGCTATGCTTTGTCTTTTCCCTGGACGTCGAATTTGTGGACTTTCCCCCCTGATTTGTCTCTTTGGTATTCTTTTGTCTATACAATGTATTTAGCTCCTTTGCCTAAATTTCAAAAACAGTAAAGGCTTTAAAAATGTTTTGTCCTTACTGCGAGCTTTGACCATTCGCAAGGATAAAATGTATATCTGAAATGTCCTATGTAAAACTAAGATCGTCTATGGCGGTCATCTTGTGTCATCTGATAAAATTTTGAAATTGGACCAACTAAGGACTGTTCCACCAAACTTTGGTCTCAATGGCCAAATAGTTTCAGAGAAGATTTTATACATTTTTTCAGACTTTATTTTTAGTCATCAGTCTGTATTTCATGCCCCATCATGACTATTCTAGCAGAATGTGGTGCCACTATATCATGTGATTCCCTATAAGATTAAACTAAGGACAGACGACAACTACGAGAAGCAGATAAATATAGTCCCTTTTACCATTTGTATTTCCAAAACTGTAAAATATATATGTAGGAACAATACTGAAAGCATTCATCAAAATGAATTATAATAATATATTCCAATTTAATCAAATCGACTGCAAAGTCAAAATGTTACGTATCATGTATTTTAAAACACTGGCGCTGGCCTTGGTACTATAATTCACCCTCCATATATTTTCAGATCTGATCGGGAGTTGATTTGGAAAGTTATAATCAACAAAATAAATTGTTAATAAATAAATAAAACCAGTCATCAATTTTTATTAAATGGATCGAAGCACTGCTTTTTTCTTACTTTTGATGAAAGGAAAAATTCAGTGATATTTTACGCTGCCCCTAAACAGGAGGTAGGGATAAAAAAAAAACAGTTTTGACCCCGTAAGCATACGAATAATTCTAGTAAGATTCCCATAAATGATTTTAACCCCAAAAAGTTTATTTTAAAGGTTTGGAAAATAAATTTACTTTTGGTACTCCTGTATTGAAAAGATTAGAAGTACCGGTAATATAAAAATAGATACTGACCATCAACCAGACAAATCTTTTAGTCAATGGAAAGATAACTATAAAACGTAACACTTAAAAAGTCCGTTACAGAACAATACGAGAAACTGACTTTGGTTAAAATTTCCAAAATTCGACTTTTCATCTAAACTTTGTCCTTATGGAAAATTTAAATCCGACTGTAAATTTGAGCTTTACATAATAAACAATAATTTCACTTATAGAAAATTATTATCAAAATTTAGACTAAGTGACTGACCACTAGATATTGAAGTTGGCAGTTATATGAACATTCCCAGAGAACAAAGATTATGCAAAAAATGTAAAGTTGTACATGATCAAAATTCACCTTTGCGCCCGAAATTTTTGGCTCTTTTAAAAGACCAAGTTCCATCATTTCAAGACATGAATTGTACAAATAAATTACTTTTCAGTCATTCTCAGTCCCGCTCCCGGGTCTTTAGGACTGAGGGCCTAAATTGGACCCCTGTCAGATAGTTCATGACATATATTATGTACAAATTATACTGTGTTCAGTTTTCTGTACGGTATATGTTGTATTATGTCCACTTATTATATTGCTTGACCCTTATGTGTGTAATTTTGCAATAAATTTTATTATTTTCGAAATAAAAAATATTAGTAAGTTAAATGAATGAAAAAGACAATAATTCCCAGGTTTTAAGTTCAGAAATTTTTTGTCTCTTTTTCATAAAGTAACCACGAAATTCTGAGTAAGAAAAAAAAAACAACCCCCCCCCCCCAAAAAAAAAAAAAATAATAATAAAAAACCAAACCACAGTCGTTTGAATTTTAGTGATAAAAATATTAAAAAACAATGAAAAAAAAAATTGTATACAGTCGTTTGAATTTTACTGATAAAAATATTAAAAATCAATGAAAAAAAATTTGTATTACAATTTTTTTTTCATTGTTTTTTAATATTTTTATCACTAAAATTCAAACGACTGTGAAAAAACAACAAATAAAAATAAAACCGGCAAAATTACAGTTCATTAAAAATTTTCCATGTTTAAAAAATTAATTTATTCTTCATCAAATTGAACAAAATATCATCAAACGTTTATCGCATATAAAGAGTAAAAGAATCTTTTCGATTTGAAAGTATCACGGTGACTGAAAGTTCCACATGACTTATTTTTTTACTTTCACTTTCGTTTGCAAGGGAGACAACTATTATATATGAGTCTATCCATCTGCTTATTTTGAAAAAAATGAAAGTTAATGTGGCAAAACATCATCCAAAAGTCGAAAATTATTTAAAACACCAATGTACGCTGTATTATACAACATAGTTCAGTTTAATAGGACGCCGATTACTGACTGGGCGATTTGGGTTCCTTCCACGTCATTCCAGATATGGTAACGACACGTCGATCTAGGTGTCTGCTATAAATAGTTGCTAAGTTTACATGTATAAAATTTATGCGTGGAGAACAACCGACTTGTCTATTTGTCAGATAATAATTATTGATAATTTTGTAATGCAAGTTTTTCTGTGGCAGTTGAAAAACCCTCTTCGGACTGGGCGATTTGGGTACCCTGACGTTACACCCAATAGGAGTTAAAGACCTCAGAAAGGACATATAAACGAACATGGTGCCAAACTTAAACTTTGCTACAGCTGCATAAGCTTCATTTATTTTTACTGGTACAATTGTTAGTACAACATTACCTTGTCTAATACATCAGCACGGTTTGTTGATGCTAGGAGAATGACTCCCTCCACAGTTCCCATGCCATCCATTTCAACTAACAACTGATTCAGCGTGTGTTCCTCTTCACTTTCCTCGGTACCACTACAAATACAATCAATAGAAGAGACATATGACAGACAATTTTCACATTTATATCAGGAATTTTAAGTAAATACTGTAATACCATGAAAAAGGTAATGTCAGAGTGGGAAAAAATCAGTTTCAAAATAATTTGCATATATGTGAACAAAGTATTGAGAACATCAAAAAGAGCAAAACACAATGTATTTAAGTACAGTTCTAAATGCCTTGAAAATACTTGAATAGAAAGATTTTTTAATACTCTACAGAATATTAAGACTTGGCAGCGCTCTAAGTGGCACTAAATTTAGTCATCATAGCGACTTAAAAATATGCTTGGCGCCTTGTAATTCATGATAAGTTGTCAAATCAGAGATTAAATTTTTTAACTCTGGCGACCCGTGAAATATGGATTTAAGTTCGCCTTTGTCTTTGGTCCCACATGCATTTGAATGTTAAGAGAAAATTGATCGTGTCATGAAGGTGTTTGACACAGATTATTAACCACATGGCTTCACAACAATGTCATCAAAAACTATTATTTTTGCCAATTTTCCTGTTTGTTTATCAGTAATAGGCTGCTAACTATTTTGATTGGCACTCTAAAGCTCAATGGCGCTTGAACCAAAACTGTACATAGAGGCCTACTTGGACTTATTTGCTATTTTAGCTCCTTTATGGCTTGCAAGATGATACATTATAATATCTTGGTATATTTGTACCAAAATTCATATAACAGATATATATGAATACCCTCCTCTCTGACGTCCAATAGCATCAATTTCATCTATATATATAATACAAGGGGCTTCTTTCCTAGCTTGTTCAAATAAACTTCTCACTCTTGCTGCTCCAAGGCCTAAAATAGATTGGAAGAATTCTAAGCAAAAGAAAGTTTTTCTTAAAGGTTTATAAGAAATGGCTCAGTTTAAGTTCCTTTAATACAAATGGGAGGGTTATGAGAATGAAATTATATATGAACATAAACAAGACATCATATTAACTAACAAAAATTTAAACATTAATTTTAAACATAAAATAGTGCTTAAAATAACATCATCAAAGACATTTTAGATGGGTCAGAAATTTAAAACAGCATTGTTGAACAAGATGTAACTATGCAAAAATGTAACAGGAGGTACCGGTATCTATGTGTTACCGTTCCGGCTGAATACCAAAGGATCTAGATTACCATGAAACCAAAGCCAAATAAACCACGGATGACGGACGCCAAGTTACACGAGCCTATGCCGTGTGTGCTCAATGAACCAACACTATATTCATTGGTAATCCATATCCCTAGTTCGTTCCACTGTGATCAGCTATGTTATATTGTTTGACAATAAAACAAAAAGAAGTTTTCATATTTTATATCAACAGAACATCATGTATAAATAGCACTAAAACAAGAAAACAAATGTAAACGATATCAAAAAGCACCAAAAAGTTCGTATCAAAAATAACAATTAAATGTGGCGGTCTTAATTTGAAAGTACTGGCAAGATGAATTTAAAAGAAACAAACTGTGACAACTTAACGTTTTTTACCCTATCTTAAATTATGATTAAATTTTATTCCAAAAGTTTATTATTTAAATTTATAAACACATTCCGAAAGCGAAAATAATCCTACAAGGTTCTTTCGATCCTTTTCCAAAGGTTGTATAACCTAAATGGTCTACAGTACTTACGTTATTACGTATGATCATAGACAATTACACATTAAGATTTAAAGAGATATATCTGAATCAAAATAACTTTCAAAAACGGTAAAGTTTAGACATAAAATTTAAAACGTATTAAATATAGAAAAACATTCCTTAGAATTAATCATATCGGAACATCTAATATCAAAATAAGTGTTTAAATTCAGACTTCTTCATATTTTTAACGTAAGCATAAAATTAAACAAATGTCACCTTGAAAATCTTTAAAATAAAAGGGAGCTAATTATAATTTTTTAATTGAATAAACCAAAACCGCCACACTAGTATAAAACTTTTACCAACATTACAACAAATCACTATCAAGCTTCAAACGACATGTTGTGGCCTGTAGTTGCTAAGAACTTTGTAAAGAAAGATTTGAAAGTACACAGTGAAACAAGAGGCTGTCGAATGACAGCAAACCGGATTTTCCTGCATGGAAATGATGTTTGCAAATCTGGATTCCCAAACAGGATGAAGTAAAGAAATATAAATGAATTTTTGTAGGGTTTTGTAGGGTTCAGAAATGGAAAGGCAAAAATCAATCTTGACCTCCTATTTATAGTAAGTGACAAATATTGGAATTTTTGAGACTTGAACTGCCTTTTTTCAATTTTTCAGAACCATAACTCCTGAACGGTTAAAGTGAAAATCGTCAATATCGGAACGGTGAAAGTGGAAATCGTCAATATCGAACTTGACCTCCATTTTGTCATCAGTAACAACATATTAAAATTTGAAAAGCTTTGGTTGAACAGTTCATAAGTTATCACACGGACACCACTGGGAAAGCCATTTTTCAATCTTTCAAGAACAATAACTCCTGAACGGTGAAAGTGAAAATCGTCAATATCGAACTTGACCTCCATTTTGTCATCAGTAACAACATATTAAAATTTGAAAAGCTTTGGTTGAACAGTTCATAAGTTATCACACGGACACCACTGGGAAAGCCATTTTTCAATCTTTCAAGAACCATAACTCCTGAACGGTGAAAGTGAAAATCGTCAATATCGAACTTGACCTCCATTTTGTCATCAGTAACAACATATTAAAATTTGAAAAGCTTTGGTTGAACAGTTCATAAGTTATCACACGGACACCACTGGGAAAGCCATTTTTCAATCTTTCAAGAACAATAACTCCTGAACGGTGAAAGTGAAAATCGGCAATATCGAACTTGACCTCCATTTTGTCATCAGTAACAACATATTAAAATTTGAAAAGCTTTGGTTGAACAGTTCATAAGTTATCACACGGACACCACTGGAAAAGCCATTTTTCAATCTTTCAAGAACCATAACTCTTGAACGGTGAAAGGGAAAATCGTCAATATCGAACTTGACCTCCATTTTGTCATCAGTAACAACATATTAAAATTTGAAAAGCTTTGGTTGAACAGTTCATAAGTTATCACACGGACACCACTGGAAAAGCCATTTTTCAATCTTTCAAGAACCATAACTCTTGGACGGTGAAAGTGAAAATCGTCAATATCGAACTTGACCTCCATTTGGTCATCAGTAACAACATATTAAAATTTGAAAAGCTTTGGTTGAACAGTTCATAAGTTATTGCACGGACACTGTTTGGCAGCCGCCCGTCCGCCCGCCCGACCGCCCGCCCGTCCGCCCGCCCGGCCGCCCGCCCGCCCGGCCGCCCGCCCGCCCGCCCGGCCGCCCGCCCGCCCGGCCGCCCGCCCGCCCGCCCGCCGTACATCACCAATTTAATAACCGATATTTTCCTATGAAAATCCGGTTAAAAATTAAAATGGAATTAACAGGCAGTAGTTTCACAGCTATCTTCACATCTGTCTCACAGCTAACTTTAAAACCCTTTATGGTCATGCTTCATACCTGTCTCACAGCTAACTTTAAAACCCATGATGGTCAGGCTTCACACCTGTCTCACAGCTAACTTTAAAACCAATGATGGTCATTCTTTACACCTGTCTCACAGCTAACTGTAAAACCCATGATGGTCAGGCTTCACACCTGTCTCACATCTTACTTTAAAACCCATGATGGTCATGCTTCACACCTATCTCACAACTAACTGTAAAACCCATGATGGTCAGGCTTCACACCTGTCTCACAGCTAACTTTAAAACCCATGATGGTCATTCTTTACACCTGTCTCACAGCTAACTGTAAAACCCATGATGGTCAGGCTTCACACCTGTCTCACATCTTACTTTAAAACCCATGATGGTCATGCTTCACACCTATCTCACAACTAACTGTAAAACCCATCATGGTCATGCTTCACACCTGTCTCACAGCTAACTTTAAAACCCATGATGGTCATTCTTTACACCTGTCTCACAGCTAACTGTAAAACCCATGATGGTCAGGCTTCACACCTGTCTCACATCTTACTTTAAAACCCATGATGGTCATGCTTCACACCTATCTCACAACTAACTGTAAAACCCATCATAGTCATGCTTCACACCTGTCTCACAGCTAACTTTAAAACCCATGATGGTCATTCTTTACACCTGTCTCACAGCTAACTGTAAAACCCATGATGGTCAGGCTTCACACCTGTCTCACATCTTACTTTAAAACCTATGATGGTCATGCTTCACACCTATCCCACAACTAACTGTAAAACCCATCATGGTCATGCTTCACACCTGTCTCACAGCTAACTTTATAACCCATAATGGTCATGATTCACACCAACTATGAATTAGTTATTCCAACCAAAACTTTTTGTAGTCTGGAATTTAGCTAGGATTTTAAGACCATCAGACACTTTTGCATGATTGTTTGTGTTGCAGGGAACTTTTATACTCATCAGTTAGTGGATCACGAAACTATATTATAGTACAGTCAAACCTCAATGTGTCGAACTTGGTTGACTCGAAATCTCAGATATTTCGAAGTAATCTTGCAATCCCTTAAAACTGTCCTAATCATTTTTACCTCTGATAATTCAAAATCTTGGATAACTCAAGGATGTTTAGAGATCCCCAGAAAAAAATACAACATAATTTTATCTTGATGTGTCGAACTTCAAAGTGTTTTTCCTTTCTCAGAGAAGTCCAAAGTCAGAAGTAATACTTTTCTATAACTTAATTACCTTAGTTAAAAATCTCGGATAGTGCATATAGTTAATAAGATATATATTCAAATTTTTCCACTTAGGTCCTATGTTAAACACGGTTCAGCTTTGGTAGCCATCTTGGATGACGGGTGGGGTCATGAGATATAATTCTGAAAGAGGACCATTGCTGTCAAGTTCTGTTCCAACTGGCCAAGTGGTTTCAGACAAGAAGATCTTTAATTGAATTCCCCATAGGGTCCTATGTTAAACAATGTTTGGCTCTGGCGGCCATCTTGGATGATGGGCTGGGTCATCGGGTAAATGTCTGAATGAGGACCAACTAAGGACCATTGCTGCCAAGTTTTGTTCCAATTGGCCAAGTGGTTTCAGACAAGAAGATCTTTAATTAAATTCCCCATAGGATCCTATGTTAAAATATGTTCGGCTGTGATGGCCATCTTGGATGACGAGCCGGGTCATTGGATATAATTCTGAAAGAGGACCACTAAGGACCATTGCTGGCAAGTTTTGTTCCAATTGGCCCAGTGGTTTCAGAGGAGGAGATCTTTAAAGGAAAGTTTACGACGACGAGGACGACGGACGCCAAATGATGGCAATAGCTCACATGGCCCTGTGGGCCAGTTGAGCTTAAAAGGAAAATAAAATAAATAACTAAAAATCTATATTGTTTAAACGGAAATTTTCATTTACATTTGTATATTGTTTTCTTGTCTATAGTTAAACCTGTAAACAGTCATATGACAAATACATGTATACAAGAGGCTCCCAAGAGCCTGAATCA
The DNA here is from genome assembly GCA_028015205.1 of Mytilisepta virgata. Lineage (NCBI taxonomy): Eukaryota > Metazoa > Mollusca > Bivalvia > Mytilida > Mytilidae > Mytilisepta > Mytilisepta virgata. The sequence goes on from CM051521.1 coordinate 67,156,984, forward strand.
CTCACCAGTTATCTTTTGTGTAGATCTTGCATCAATGATTATTTTTGCTATTTAATGTATACCATCACAATTTTTTCCTTAATATTGATATGTACAGCTAAAATATTGAATACTGAACCCCAATTCTGAGATATGGTTGCTATGGACTTTTCCATCAGTTGCTATGGACTTTTTCAATGACCTTAACTCTTGACCTTTCTTTTTGATTTGTACATGTAAATTACAAGGTCCTTAACCCAAATATATATGGTTGCTATGGGCTTTTTCATTGGTTGCTATGGACTTTTTCAATGGCATTGACTCTTGACCTTTCTTTTGACTTGTACAGGTCAATTATAAGGTCCTTAACCCAAATATATATGGTTGCTAGGGACTTTTTCATCGGTTGCTATGGAATTTTTCAATGACCTTGACCCTTGACGCTCCATTTTACTCGTACAGCTACCATTTAATTTATTTCAAGTGATAGCCTAAACATCTGTGACAATATGTCAGACCATTATTTTCTGTTTTCATGTAAATAATCTTTCAAGGGCAAAAACTCCTATAAGGGGTCAACTGACGATTTTGGTCTTGTTGACTTATTTGTAGATCTTACTTTGCTGAATATTTTGCTGTTACAGTTTGTCTTTATCTATAATAATATTCAAGCTAATAACCTAAAACTTCAAAATTTCCTCAAAATTAACAATTCAGTGGCAATAACCCAAAAATGGGTTGACTGATTCGTCTAAAAATTTCAAGGCATGTAGATCTTCACCTTATAAACAATTTTACTACTTTTCAATTTTGCCCTACCTGCTTTAGTTTTTGAGATATGAGATATAATTGCATTTTCAGCTATTTTCTATTTTTAGCCACAGCAGCCATTCTTCTCGAAGGACAAGAAAATAAAACATAAAATTTATACTAGATACCCTAAGGATCCTTCAGCCTGAGTTTGGCTGAAATTGATTCTGTAGTTTCAAAGGAAAAGATGTTTTAAAGTTTACAAAGATGACGAAAAAATGTGAAAAATTGTCTTTAAAGGGCAAAAACTCCTTTAAGGGGTCAATTGACGATTTTGGTCATGTGGACTTATTTGTAGATCTTACGTTGCTGAACATTTTTGCAGTTTACAATTTGTCTGTATCTATAATAACATTCAAGATAACAACCTAAAACTGCAAAATTTCCTTAAAAGTAACAATTCAGGGGCAATAACCCAACAAAAGGTTGACCGATTGGTCTGAAAATTTCAAGGCATGTAGATCTTCACCTTATAAAAATGTTTACCCCTTTGTCAGTTTTGCCATAAATGCTTTAGTTTTTGAGATATAAGCCAAAAACTGCAGTTTACCCCCTATGTTCTATTTTAAGCCATGTTTCTCGACGGACAAGAAAATAAAACACAGACTTTATTCTAGATACCCTAAGGATCATTCAGACTAAGTATGGCTGTAATTGGTTCAGTGGTTTCAGAGGAGAAGATCTTTCAAAAATTTTACGATGGACGGACGACGGACGCCAAGTGATGTCAAAAGCTCACATGTTTTTAGGACAGTTGAGCTAAAAATGTATAACGGTGCACATTTGGAATTAATCATAGATTAAACAGTTAATAAAAAAAAACAAAAATATGCAGCAATGAAAATCAGTTACCATTAAGCATTTAAACTGCCAGTAGAAGTGTCAATTCTTGATGGAAGGTTTATTTATCAGACAATTAACTGGAATCTTATCAGAGGTCAGTAAATGGATTAGAAAGTAGATAAAATAAATTTGTTTTGTAGCTTTTGAATATTTTCATGTAATTTTACTGATTTCTGCAAAAACAAGGGGTGAATCTACTTAGAATTTCATTCATCACTTTTAAAATCAATTTGTCAATGATGAAAATGATGAGTGCTACCTAAATCCCTCTGAAGTCCATATGGTTGGAAAATGTAAGACATCATAATTAAACAGGAACTAGATACGCCGCAAGTACAAAATCGCTACCTACCTTACAATTTATAATGGTCATACTTCATAATAACTATGGCAGTAGTTGTGGCATATTTTCTTACATATTATAACTCAATACTATCAAGCTTCAAATTTTGAAACTAGGAAATCATAAATACAATTACAGTATACCTCCAACCATTTCTACAAATTCTGAACCAGCCATAGCAAGAAATGGCACATTAGCCTCTGTGCTAACTGCTTTAGCTAACAATGTCTTTCCGCATCCAGGAGGGCCCAGTAATAATGCTCCTTTTGGAATTTTAGCCCCAAGATCCTGTAAAAAAAATGACTATATCAACCTAAATAACAAGAGGCTCAGTGGGCTGAGCCTATATCGCTCACATGGCAGTCACAAACTTTTGATTTGACAGACCAGATTGATTTCTGGAAACTTTGTAAATGATCTTCTATAAATGCTTCATACCAAGTATAAGTTCATTGGCCAAACGGTTTCAGAGGAGAAGTTTTAAATTTCGACCGATCAAAACATATAAAGGTTTCTAGTGGCAATTTTGTTTTACGGACTAGAAAGATTTATGCAAAGTTTGTAAAGGACCTTCCATAGATGCTCCAAACCAAAAATCAGTTCAATTGGCTTTACGGTTTCAGAGGAGAACTTTTAAATTTCGACCAATCAGAACATGTAAATGCTCATGACATCCATTTTGTTTCACGGACCGGGAAGGTTTATGCAAACTTCCTAAAGGACCTTCCATAGATGCTTCATACCACAAATCAGTTCATTTGGCTCCATACCAAAAATCTCATCATCACCATTCACTAAGGATACCATGTTTACTTTAAAAATCAAATATTGTTGAAATCCGAGCAAGTGTAAATAAATTGCTTCGCTGAGCGCAGCTGGATACGCTGCAGAGGTCCAAACCTGAACAGTTGGGGCAAAAATGGACACAATATTCATGCTTGATACAGGTCTGAATTTGGATTGTAATTAAATATTTGACACATAAAAGGTTTCTGACACAGAATAACTGTAGTCAAAGAACTTAGAATTGGACATAAGATTTGAATTTATATTCAATTGTTTGCTTTTTGTGCAATACAATATGCTGTTGCGAATTGACCCCTCCCCCCCCCAAATAAAATTTAACCCCTTTTTTTTGCTTTTTTGCAATACACTATGCTGTTGCGTAAAAAATCATTGTACCCCCCTCCCCACCCTTTGTTTTGCTAAATAAAAATTTGAAGACATTTTCTTTTTAATTTCTGAAATCTGAAATGAGAAAAAATTGCCCCCCCCCCCCACAATTTCTTAATTACAACCCCCCCCTTTCCCTTTTTCCAAAAAAAAAAAAAAAAATTCTTTCCCTCGAGATATGGTCATAATCCCTATTCAAATTTCTCATGGAGTTTGGAAACATAATTACCCATTTAAATATATCATAAAAGTCTTAAAATAGAAAAATGACATATGGACAAAATTAATATTAATTAATAGTAACTTCTAAAAATAAACTGACAGCTATAAATCACGCCAAGATAATCTACATTTCTTTATACATAATTTACAAGCAGTGTGAGGGAGGTAATTGAATCATACACAACATTTTACTTTAAATGTGTTTGGATTACCTCCCTTACACCAAGATAATAACCAAACAAGAAAAATGCTTATTGGGCCCTTTTTTGGAACCTAATTCTTAAACTGTTGGGACCAAAACTCCCAAAATCAATCCCTACCTTCCTTTTGTGGTCATAAACCTTGTGTTTAAATTTCATAGACTTCTATTAACTTATACTAAAGTTATAGTGCGAAAACCAAATGTCTTCGGACGACGACGACGACGATGCCAACGTCATACCAATATACGACCGCAAAAATTTTGCGGTCGTATAAAAATGGCGGGAAAATGGCAGCCATTTTAAAAATGGCCGTCCAAAACAAACTTTCATCATCACCATTCAACTCGGGATACCATGTTTACCTTGAAAATAGCTTTCATCTTCATTTTCTTTCTATAATTCAGGAAAAAATAGCAAAAAACAGCATTTTGACCCCCTAAGTTCTATTTTTAGTAAGGGCGGACATGTTTTTCGACCAATCAAAAATCCAAGAATTAACTTTTTGCAGGATACCCTAAGGAACAATCTTACCAAGTTTCATTTGATTTTGAATAGTAGTTCCAGAGAAGATTTTTGAAATAATAACATAAAAAAAAGCCAAAAATGTCAAAAAAGGGCAATAACTCTAACATCAGTTGACAGATTTTCATGAAAATCAGCACACAGGTAGCTCTCATCATGCTGAACATTTCAACCTGCCAGAATTTGCCGTAACCTAATGATTTTTGAGATATTTGCGAAAAACTGTTGTTTGAAACCTATGTTCTATTTTTAGTAACAGTGGCCATGTTTTTTGACGAATCAAAAATCGAAGCATAAACTTTGTGCAGGATACCCTAAAGAACAATCATGCTAAGTTTTATCCAAATCCATTCAGTAGTTTCAGAGGAGAAGATGTTTGAAAAATTATTAATGACGACAGACGACAACAGACGACGACGGACGCAAAGTGATGAGAATAGCTCACATGGCATTTAGGACTATGTGAGCTAACAAGAGGCTCAGTGGGCTGAGCCTGTATCGCTCACCTGGCAGTCACAAACTTTTGATTTGACAGACTAGATTGATTTCTGGAAACTTTGTAAATGATCTTTTATAAATGCTTCATACCACGTATAAGTTCATTGGCCAAATGGTTTTAGAGGAGAAGTTTTAAATTTCGACCGATCAGAACATATAAAGGTTTCTGGTGGCAATTTTGTTTCACGGACTAGAAAGATTTATGCAAAGTTTATAAAGGACCTTCCATAGATGCTCCATACCAAAAATCAGTTCAATTGGCTTTACGGTTTCAGAGGAGAACTTTTAAATTTCGACCAATCAGAACATGTAAATGCTCATGACATCCATTTTGTTTCACGGACCGGGAAGGTTTATGCAAACTTCCTAAAGGACCTTCCATAGATGCTTCATACCACAAATCAGTTCATTTGGCTCCATACCAAAAATCTCATCATCACCATTCACTAAGGATACCATGTTTACTTTAAAAATCAAATATTGTTGAAATCCGAGCAAGTGTAAATAAATTGCTTCGCTGAGCGCAGCTGGATACGCTGCAGAGGTCCAAACCTGAACAGTTGGGGCAAAAATGGACACAATATTCATGCTTGATACAGGTCTGAATTTGGATTGTAATTAAATATTTGACACATAAAAGGTTTCTGACACAGAATAACTGTAGTCAAAGAACTTAGAATTGGACATAAGATTTGAATTTATATTCAATTGTTTGCTTTTTGTGCAATACAATATGCTGTTGCGAATTGACCCCTCCCCCCCCCAAATAAAATTTAACCCCTTTTTTTTGCTTTTTTGCAATACACTATGCTGTTGCGTAAAAAATCATTGTACCCCCCTCCCCACCCTTTGTTTTGCAAAATAAAAATTTGAAGACATTTTCTTTTTAATTTCTGAAATCTGAAATGAGAAAAAATTGCCCCCCCCCACAATTTCTTAATTACAACCCCCCCCCCTTTCCCTTTTTCCAAAAAAAAAAAAAAAATTCTTTCCCTCGAGATATGGTCATAATCCCTATTCAAATTTCTCATGGAGTTTGGAAACATAATTACCCATTTAAATATATCATAAAAGTCTTAAAATAGAAAAATGACATATGGACAAAATTAATATTAATTAATAGTAACTTCTAAAAATAAACTGACAGCTATAAATCACGCCAAGATAATCTACATTTCTTTATACATAATTTACAAGCAGTGTGAGGGAGGTAATTGAATCATACACAACATTTTACTTTAAATGTGTTTGGATTACCTCCCTTACACCAAGATAATAACCAAACAAGAAAAATGCTTATTGGGCCCTTTTTTGGAACCTAATTCTTAAACTGTTGGGACCAAAACTCCCAAAATCAATCCCTACCTTCCTTTTGTGGTCATAAACCTTGTGTTTAAATTTCATAGACTTCTATTAACTTATACTAAAGTTATAGTGCGAAAACCAAATGTCTTCGGACGACGACGACGACGACGCCAACGTCATACCAATATACGACCGCAAAAATTTTGCGGTCGTATAAAAATGGCGGGAAAATGGCAGCCATTTTAAAAATGGCCGTCCAAAACAAACTTTCATCATCACCATTCAACTCGGGATACCATGTTTACCTTGAAAATAGCTTTCATCTTCATTTTCTTTCTATAATTCAGGAAAAAATAGCAAAAAACAGCATTTTGACCCCCTAAGTTCTATTTTTAGTAAGGGCGGACATGTTTTTCGACCAATCAAAAATCCAAGAATTAACTTTTTGCAGGATACCCTAAGGAACAATCTTACCAAGTTTCATTTGATTTTGAATAGTAGTTCCAGAGAAGATTTTTGAAATAATAACATCAAAAAAAGCCAAAAATGTCAAAAAAGGGCAATAACTCTAACATCAGTTGACAGATTTTCATGAAAATCAGCACACAGGTAGCTCTCATCATGCTGAACATTTCAACCTGCCAGAATTTGCCGTAACCTAATGATTTTTGAGATATTTGCGAAAAACTGTTGTTTGAAACCTATGTTCTATTTTTAGTAACAGTGGCCATGTTTTTTGACGAATCAAAAATCGAAGCATAAACTTTGTGCAGGATACCCTAAAGAACAATCATGCTAAGTTTTATCCAAATCCATTCAGTAGTTTCAGAGGAGAAGATGTTTGAAAAATTATTAATGACGACAGACGACAACAGACGACGACGGACGCAAAGTGATGAGAATAGCTCACATGGCATTTAGGACTATGTGAGCTAACAAGAGGCTCAGTGGGCTGAGCCTGTATCGCTCACCTGGCAGTCACAAACTTTTGATTTGACAGACTAGATTGATTTCTGGAAACTTTGTAAATGATCTTTTATAAATGCTTCATACCACGTATAAGTTCATTGGCCAAATGGTTTTAGAGGAGAAGTTTTAAATTTCGACCGATCAGAACATATAAAGGTTTCTGGTGGCAATTTTGTTTCACGGACTAGAAAGATTTATGCAAAGTTTATAAAGGACCTTCCATAGATGCTCCATACCAAAAATCAGTTCATTTGGCTTTACAGTTTCAGAGGAGAAGAACTTTTAAATTTCGACCAATCAGAACATGTAAATACTCATGACGGCCATTTTGTTTCATGGAATGGGAAGATTTATGCAAACTTCCTAAAGGACCTTCCATAGATGTTCTATATCAAAAATCAGTTCATTTGGCTTTACGGTTTGTAAGGAGAAGAAGTTTTACATTTCAACCAGTCAGAACATGTAAGTGCTCATGGCAGCCATTTTGTTTCACGGACCATGATGAGTTATGCAAACTTTGTAAAGGACCTTCCATAGATCATCCATACCAACAAGAGGCTCTCAAGAGCCTGAATCGCTCACCTGGCAAACAATGCACTATAAACTAAATTAATATATTAATGTTTGTTGTAAATTAAACTGAGTATTAAAGGTCACGTAAAATGCTGAAAATACCTTTAAAAGCCTTTCAAGAACCTCTGGAAAGAAATGGGCATGAGTTCTCCCTACGCTTGATTAAGATACAGTTATGGTCAATCTGATGATTCACAATACAAAATACAAGCTTTAATTCATCTTCAAATACAAGTATAAATCTTTTGGTCTATATGTTGTCTTCGTTTTTAAAATGTTTGACAGAAGTTATGTAAAAATTGTAGGTTAGGCTTTTTATTGTACTTGAAAAGGAAATATTGCAGGAACAATCATGCTAAGTTTCATCCAAATCCCCCTAGTAGTTTCAGAGGAGAAGATGTTTGAAAATTTGTTAACAAAGATGATGACAGACACCATGTGATGGCAATTAAAAGCTCACATATTATGAAGTTTGTTATTGTTATACAACATTCTCATCATCATCATTCACTAAGGACACCATGTTTACTTTAAAAACCAAATATTGTTGAAATCCGAGCAAGTGTAAAAAATGGCGGGAAAATGGCAGCCATTTTAAAAATGGCCGTCCAAAACAAACTTTCATCATCACCATTCAACTCGGGATACCATGTTTGCCTTGAAAGTAGCTTTCATCTTCATTTTATTTCTATAATTCAGGTAAAAATAGCAAAAAACAGCATTTTGACCCCTATGTTCTATTTTTAGTAAGGGCGGACATGTTTTTCGACCAATCAAAAATCCAAGAATTAACTTTTTGCAGGATACCCTAAGGAACAATCTTACCAAGTTTCATTTGATTTTGAATAGTAGTTTCAGAGAAGAAGATTTTTGAAATAATAACATAAAAAAAAAAGCCAAAAATGTCAAAAAAGGCAATAACTCTAACATCAGCTGACAGATTTTCACGAAAATCAGCACACAGGTAGCTCTCATCATGCTGAACACTTTCAACCTGCAGAATTTGCCGTAACCTAATGATTTTTGAGATATTTGCAAAAAACTGTTGTTTGACCCCTATGTTCTATTTTTAGTAATAGTGGCCATGTTTTTCGACGGATCAAAAATCGATGCATAAACTTTGTGCAGGATACCCTAAGAAACAATCATGCTAAGTTTTATCCAAATCAATTCAGTAGTTTCAGAGGAGAAGATTTTTGAAATAATAACATAAAAACTAGAGGCTCTAAAGAGCCTGTATCGCTCACCTGCATTGAACTTTTCATCTTGAGTAGGACTAAAGATTTGGCTGGTTTTCTATAGGGTTCTATGTTCAATTATGTTCGGCTGTGGCAGCCAAGATAGTTGACAGTCTAGGTCAATGGACACATTTCTAAAAGAGAACCATTTTAAGGACCATTGCTACCAAGTCTAGTTCTAATTGACTGAGTGGTTTCAGACCAGAAGATTTTTGAGTGAATTTCCCATAGGGTTCTATGTTAAACTACCGTATTTTCCTGCCTATAGGTCGACCCTTTTTTACTTTAAAATGACCATTTTACCATTATAAGTCTATGGAGAAAGTATCAATTAGACCTATAGTTCACATAGACTTATAGTCTGGGAAATTCAGTAAGTTTGGCTCTGTCGGCCATCTTGGTTCACAGTCCACGAAATCAGACAATTCTGAAATACGACGTCCTAAGGACCATTGCTGCAAAGTCTGGTTCCAATTGGTCAGCCAAGTTCCGTTTCAGCCAAGAAGATTTTTCAATGAACACAAATTTTAAAAGGGGCCACCCAAGGTGCATTCCACCAAAGTTTGGTTCAAATTGGCCTAATGATCTCAGAGAAGATAACGAAAATGTTAAAATTCCCATAGGGTCCAAGGTTAAACAATGTCCGATCATGGCAGCCATATTGGACGGCACCCCGGAAAACCGAACACAAATTTTAAAGGAGACAATCCAAGGACCATTCCACCTAAGTTTGGTTTAAATTGGTTCAGTGGTTTCAGGAGTTGACGAAAAAGTAAAATTCCCATAGGCTCAATGTTAAAGTAAGTCCAGCCATGGCGGCTATCTTCGAATGCGTTCGATGAAACCGAACATAAATTTTAAAAGGGGCCACCAAAGGACCATTCCACCAAAGTTTGGTTCAAATTGGCCTAATGGTCTCAGAGAAGATAACAAAAATGTTAAAATTCCCATAGGGTCCAAGGTTAAACTATGTCCAACCATGGCAGCCATATTGGACAGGACCCCGGAAAACCAAACACAGTTTTTAAAGGGGACCATCCAAGGACCATTCCACTCAAGTTTGGTTTAAATTGGTTCACTGGTTTCAGAGGAGTTGACAAAAAAGTAAAATTCCCATAGGCTCAATGTTAAACTAAGTCCAGCCATGGCGGCCATGTTGGATGGCGTTCGGGGAAACCGAACACAAATTTTAAAAGGGGCCACCCAAGGACCATTCCACCAAAGTTTGGTTCAAACTGGCCTAATGGTCTCAGAGAAGATAACAAAAATGTTAAAATTCCCATAGGGTCCAAGGTTAAACTATGTCCAACCATGGCAGCCATATTGGACGGCGCCCCAGAAAACCAAACACACTTTTTAAAGGGGACCATCCAAGGACCATTCCACTTAAGTTTGGTTTAAATTGGTTCACTGGTTTCAGAGGAGTTGACGAAAAAGTAAAATTCCCATAGGCTCAATGTTAAACTAAGTCCAGCCATGGCAGCCATGTTGGATGGCGTTCGGGGAAACCGAACACACATTCTAAAAGGGGCCACCCAAGGACCATTCCACCAAAGTTTGGTTCAAATTGGCCTAATGGTCTTAGAGAAGATAACGAAAATGTTAAAATTCCCATAGGGTCCATGGTTAAACTATGTCCGACCATGGCAGCCATATTGGATGGTGCCCGGAAAAACCGAACACAAATTTTAAAGGGGACCATCCAAGGACCATTCCATTTAAGTTTGGTTTAAATTGGTTCAGTGGTTTCAGAGGAGTTGATAAAAATGTGAAAAGGATGTGTGCAGGATACCCTAAGGAACAATCATGCTAAGTTTTATCCAAATCCATTCAGTAGTTTCAGAGGAGAAGATTTTTGAAATAATAACATAAAAAAACATCAAAAATGTCAAAAAAGGGCAATAACTCTAACATCAGTTGACAGATTTTCACGAAAATCAGCACACAGGTAGCTCTCATCATGCTGAACACTTTCATCCTGCCAGAATTTGCCGTAACCTAATGATTTTTGAGATACTTGCGAAAAACTGTTGTTTGACCCCTATGTTCTATTTTTAGTAACAGTGGCCATGTTTTTAGACGGATCAAAAATCGAAGCATAAACTTTGTGCAGGATACCCTAAGGAACAATCATGCTAAGTTTTATCCAAATCCATTCAGTAGTTTCAGAGGGGAAGATGTTTGAAAAATTGTTAACGACGACAGACAACGGACGACGACGGACGCCAAGTGATGAGAAAACCTCACATGGCCTTTTAGGTCAGGTGAGCTAAAAAGGGAAAAAAGGGAAAAAAAATCCCTCCCCCAAATTTTTTGAACCCCCTTATGATTCATCACCCCCAAACTGAATCCCAGCCTTCCCTTTGTGGTATGGTACCTTGCAGTACAATTTCAGAGAGATGCATACACTTGAACACAAGTTATTGTCTGGAAACTAGAACTAGAGGCTCTCAAGAGCCTGTATCGCTCACCTGGATTTAACTTTTCACCTTGAGCAGACCTAAAAATTTAAGTGTTGCAATCAATTTGGCTGGTTTTTCTATAGGATTCTGTGTTAAACTAATTTCAGCTGTGGCAGCCATCTTGGTTTAGTCCAGGTCAATGGATACATTTCTAAAAGAGAACCATTTAAGGACCATTTCTGCTAAGTCTTGTTCCAACTGGCTAAGCGGTTTCAGACAAGAAGATTTTTAACTGAATTTTTCTATAGGGTCCAATATTTAACAAAGTTCGGTGTGGCAGCCATCTTGGTTGACAATCCACGTGATCGGACATATTTCTGAAAGAGGATCTCCTAAGGACCAATGCTGCCAAGTCTGGCTCCAATATGTCAAGTGGTTTCAGACAAGAAGATTTTTCAATTAATTTTTCCATAGGGCCCTATGTTAAACTAAGTTCTGCTGTGGCGGCCATCTTGGTTGACAGTCTGGGTCGTCGCACAAAAATTCTGAAAGAGGACCATCTAAGGACCCATTGCTACCAAGTCTAATTCTAATTGACTTAGTGGTTTCAGACGAGAAGATTTTTGAGTGAATTTCCCACAGGGTCCTATGTTAAACTAAGTTCTGCTGTGGCGGCCATCTTGGTTTACAGTCCACGAAATTTGACACATTTCTGAAAAAGGACCTCCTAAGGACCAATGCCGCCAAGTCCTGCTCCAATATGTCAAGTGGTTTCAGACAACACAATTTTTCAATGAATTTTCCTATAGGGCCTATGTTAAACTAAGTTCAACTGTGGCGGCCATCTTGGTTCACAGTCCGGGTCATCAGACACACCTCTCTAAGAGGACCATCTAAGGACCATTGCTGACAAGTCTGGTTCCAATTGGTCAAGTGGTTTAAGGCAAGAATATTTTTCAATGAATTTTCCCATAGGGCCCTATGTTAAACTAAGTTCGGCTGTGGCGGCCATCTTGGTTAACAGTCCGGGTCATTGGACATATTTCTGAAAGAGAACTTCCTAAAAACCATTACTGCCAACTTTGGTTCCAACTGGCCTTGTAGTTTCATATAAGAAGGTTTTTGAAATTCACCCCCCCCCTTTTTTTCTATTTTTAGTAACAGCAGCCATGGAAGTCGGGGATGCCAGACATAAGTTTGGAAGGGGGCCAGCCAAGGACCATTCCACCAAAGTCTGGTCTCAATTGGCTCAGTGGTTTGAGAGGAAAAGATCTTAAAAGCAAAGTTTACGCTGAATGCCGTCTTTAAAGGGCAAAAACTCCTATAAGGGGTCAATCAATGATTTTGGTCATGTTGACTTATTTGTAGATCTTACTTTGTTGAACATTTTTGCTGTTTACAATTTGTCTTTATCTATAATAATATTCAAGATAATAGCGTAAAACTGCAAAATTTCCTTAAAATTAAAAATTCAGGGGCAATAACCCAATAAAGGGTTGACCGATTCGTCTGAAAATTTCATGACAGGTAGATCTTGACCTGATGAACATTTTTACCCCATGTCAGTTTTGCTCTAATTGCTTTAGTTTTTGAGATATAAGACAAAAACTGCAGTTTACCCCTATGTTCTATTTTTAGCCATGTCGGCCATGTTGGTTGACAGGCGGGGTCATCGGACACATTTTTTAAACTAGATACCCTAATGATGCTTGTGGCCAAGTTTGGTTCAATTTGGCCCAGTAGTTTCAGAGGAGAAGATTTTTGTAAAAGTTAACAGACGACGACGACGGACGACGGACGCCAAGTGATGAGAAAAGCTCACTTGACCCTTTGGGTCAGGTGAGCTAAAAATGCTTGTTTGCAGGGCCCCTTTTGGCCCCAAATTCCTAAACGTTTAGGGCAATTACCCACAAACTCAAACCCAGCTTTCCCTTTGTGATATGGAACATTGTAGTACAATTTCATAAAGATCCATACACTTACACACAAGTTATTGCTATTGCGCAATACTGTGCAATTGAAGATTTCTTGATATTGCGCAATACTGTGCAATTGAAAATTTCTTGCTATTGCACAATACTTATTATAATAATTTACACATCCTGTTTGGTGTGTATCTCTTGCCTTATCATTATTATTTGCTTTTATATATAAATCAGAAATTTAATAATAAAGTTTTTGGCAAATTTCCAATATACATAATTTAAAAGCAGTTTAGGTGAGATAAACAAAAAAGCTTCATCAGCAACATTTTATATTGGCAAATTTCAAATGAAGTTCATTAAACTAAAGTTTTTGGCAAATTTCAAATGAAGTTCATTAAACTAAAGTTTTTGGCAAATTTCCGATATAAATAATTTAAAAGCAGTTTAGGTGAGATATTCAAATGAGTTTCAATTACAAACCTTACACTGCCTTTTAAATTATGTTTTGTACTTAAGTAATTGTCCATTAACCTGGAAACCCTTTTCCCCCCTTTTTTGCACCTTATTCCTTAATGGTTTGAGCCATAACTCCCAAAGACAATTCTTACCATCCCTTTGTGGTATTCCAATATCCAAAATCTAAATACATGGTTAGATTCAGCATATCAAAGAACCCCAAGAATTCAATTTTTGATGAAATCAAATAAAGTTCAATTTTGGACCCTCTAAACCTCAATGTGGACCAATTTGATAACCGGGCCCAAATATCAAAAATCTAAATACATGGTTAGATTCAGCATATCGAAGAACCCCATATATTCAATTTTTGTTGAAATCAAACAAAGTTTAATTTTGGACCCTGATTTGGACCAACTTGAAAACTGGGCCCATAATAAAAAAACTAAGTACATGTTTAGATTCAGCATATCAAAGAATTTTAAGTTTAATTTTGGACCCTTTGGACCTTAATGTAGACCAATTTGAAAACGGGACCAAAAATTAAGAATCTAAATACACGGTTAGATTCGGCATATCAAAGAACCCCAATAGTTCAATTTTCGATGAAATCAAACAAAGTTTAATTTTGGACCCTTTTGGCCCCTTATTCCTAAACTGTTGGGACCAAAACTCCCAAAAACAATCCCAACCTTCCTTTTGTGGTCATAAACCTTGTGTAAAAATTTCATCGATTTCTATTTACTTATACTAGAGTTATTGTGTGAAAACCAAGAAAAATGCTTATTGGGCCCTTTTTTGGAACCTAATTCTTAAAATGTTGGGACCAAAACTCCCAAAATCAATCCCAACCTTCCTTTTGTGGTCATAAACATTGTGTTTAAATTTCATAGATTTCTATTAACTTATACTAAAGTTATAGTGCGAAAACCAAATGTCTTCGGACGACGACAACGATAAAAATAACAACGACGCCGCCGCCGACGACAACGCCAACGTCATACCAATATACGACCGCAAAAATTGTGCGGTCGTATAAAAATTGTTAACGACGACGACAGACGATGCCTGACGACGATGACGAATGCCAAGTGATGAGAAAAGCTCACTTGACCTTTTAGGTCAGGTGAGCTAAAAAGGACCTCCTAAGAACCAATGCTGCCAAGTCCTGCTCCAATATGTCAAGTTGTTTCAGACAAGAAGATTTTTCAATGAATTTTCCTATAGGGCCCTACGTTAAACTAAGTTCCGTTGTGGCGGCCATCTTGGTTGACAGTTCAGGTCATCAGACACACTAAGAGGACCATCTAAGGACCATTGCTGCCAAGTCTCGTTCCAATATGTCAAGTTGTTTCAGACAAGAAGATTTTTCAATGAATTTTTCCATAGGGCCCTATGTTTAAACTATGTTTGGCTGTGGCGGCCATCTTGGTTAACAGTCTGGGTCATTGGACATATTTCTGAAAGAGAACCTCCTAAGAACCATTACTGCCAACTTTGGTTCCAACTGGCCTTGGAGTTTCATATAAGATTTTTTAAATTCACCCCCCCCCTTTTTCTATTTTTAGTAACAGCAGCCATGTCAGCTGGAAGTTGGGGATGCCAGACATAATTTTGGAAGGGGGCCACCTAAGGACCATTCCACCAAAGTTTGCTCTCAATTGGCTCAATTTGACAGGAAAAGATCTTTAAAGGAAAGTTTATGCTGGATGCAGTCTTTAAAGGGCAAAAACTCCTATAAGGGGTCAATCAATGATTTTGGTCATGTTGACTTATTTGTAGATGTTACTTTGTTGAACATTTTTGCTGTTTACAATTTGTCTTTATCTATAATAATTAATATTCAAGATAATAACCTAAAACTGCAAAATTTCCTTAAAATTAACAATTCAGGGGCAATAACCCAACAAAGGGTTGACCGATTCGTCTGAAAATTTTATGACAGGTAGATCTTGACCTGATGAACATTTTTACCCCGTCAGTTTTGCTCTGATATCAGACAAAAACTGCAGTTTACCCCTATGTTCTATTTTTAGCCATGTCGGCCATGTTGGTTGGCAGGCGCGGTCATCGGACATATTTTTTAAACTAGATACCCTAATGACACTTGTGGCCAAGTTTGGTTCAATTTGGCCCAGTTGTTTAAGAGGAGAAGATTTTGGTAAAAGTTAACAGACGACAACGACGATGACTACAACGGACAATGGACGATGGACGACGGATGCCAAGTGATGAGAAAAGCTCACTTGACCTTTCAGGTCAGGTGAGCTAAAAATCTGACAAATACATTAAATATGAACAGACATTTTATTAAATGTATTATTGTCTGGAAACCTCACTTTGGATAATGGGTTTTTGTCATTATGAAGGTCTAAATGCTGGAGTATTCAAATAATCTTTTATCTGGTAGTTAATTTTGTTTAGTTTTCCAAGTAAACAATAAAATTTTACCACTGTATCTGAAATTTATATCTTTTAACCCAAAATATGATTGAATGCAAAATTTCTAATACATGCATAAAAATAAAATGTTGAAAAATTGATAACTTTAAAAAATCTCAAACCAATTTTAGAATTTGTAAAATAATTACTTACTTTACATAATTTTCATTTAGTCTGTGTGTAAAGCCTAATTTATGAAAATCTCACTTGGAGAGTAACCTAGCTTTAAGACAGAAAATGCCCCTCCCCCCCACATTTTTTAACAAAATCTGGTATGTTTGTTTGATTACAACTTGCCTAAATGCATCTATTCAAAATTTAGGTCAAAGGGGTGGTGTGACCTCAATGTCATGGTCGATTGATCATTATTTAGGTGTTTGTTTGGAAGCAGGGCACAATGTCCAATGGACACATATATTCTTGTTGATTACTAATTTGTTACCTTGTATCTGCTAGGACTTTTTAAATAATCAACAAACTCCATCACTTCAACTTTAGCCTCCTGTAATCCAGCCACATCTTTAAATGTTATTTTCTGTTTTCCTACACTAGTACTGGCATCAACCCTTGTAAATCTTGCTTTTGTAATGTTGTCCTGAAATCGACAGATAATCTGACATTAATGAGTGTTAGTTTCAGTTAAAAAATAATATCTATTATCTAATATAGAGTTAAGCCTTCTTAATACAGTTTCAATTGTTAAGAAACTCCTCTTAATTGCTTAATGTTTTTAGTTCACCTGGCGAGCTATTGCCATCACTTCACGTCGGTCGTCGTCCGGCATGACCTTTTCCTTTAAAGATCTCCTCTAAAACCACTGGGCAAACTGGAACTAAACCTTGCAGGAATGATGTTTGTGAGGTCCTCCAAAAACCTTCTTCATTTCATCTTGATCAGGCAAAAACAATGGCCGCCATGAAATTGTTGTTTCTGATTGGCTGAGTTTTCAAAAATCTTCTCCTCTAAAATTGCTTGGCCACAAAACTTGACAGGAGGCATCTATGGGGGGTCTTTTATATACTTTCCTCATTTTGTCTCGATTGGACTACAAATATAGCTGCCATGGGCATTTCTTGTTTCTGATTGGCTAATATAAAACTAGATATGGACAATGCCCCCCCGTTTTTTTCTGCCCTGACATATGCATGAGTATAGCTCCACATTTTTTAGACTTGACAAACAGTGATGTTGGCATACAACTTGAAACTGTTACACTGTCTGTAAGACACAAATTATGCCCCCCCCCCCCTGACCAAAAGAATTTATAAATTCAACACTATGTATGATGATATATATTTTACAAGAATGTATTCCTATGCTAAAGGCTACACTTGCAGGGCTGCATGTCTAGCCAACAGGTTTCAAATTTCAAGAGACATCCTACAAAATATTAAAGCTGTATCTCCAAAACTGTAGGAGGAGATAGCCCGACAAACCATGATCTCTTTAAGCAGCTTGCAAAAATGACTAAGTACAACTAACTGTCATTTTCAGAATATATAAAAGAAATCAATATCCTGTTGCTATGCACACCTCCATTTTATGTATGAACATTCTATATTATATTAAAGATGCATCTCCAAATCTGTAGGAGGAGATAGCCGGACAAACCACGATCTCTTTATGCAGCTAGTACCAAAAAATTACTTAGTCCAACTACCTGTCATTTTCAGAATATTTGAAAAAAATCAAAATCCTGTGGCCATGTACACCTTCATTATGTATATGAACATCCTACAAAATATTGAACTTGTATCTCCAAAACTTTGGGAGGAGATAGCCGGACAAACAATGTATCCTAATCTAGATGGATAGACAGACGGACGGACAGGGATAAATTAATATGCCCCCTGACATTTTGTCGCAGGAGCATAAAAATCTTCTCCTCTGAAAAAGCTTGGCCAAATGAAATAAAACTTGAAAGGAAGCATTTATGGGAGGTTCTTTACACCTTTCCTAATTTCATCCCTACCAGACTACAAATGTGGCAGCCATAGGCAATTCTTGTTTCTGCTTGGCTGATATAAAAAAATCTTTTCCTCTGAAATCGCTTGGCCAAATCCCATCCCTAGAATTTCCATACAACCATATATTTTCCATCATTTTTCCATGGACTTCCATGGAAAATTTGATGTTGTGAATGGAATTACATGGAAAATTTGATTTTGTAAATGGAATTCCATGGAAATGCATAGCAGAAAATTCCATCTCTCATTTCTTTTAGATTTTCCATGTAATTCCATGGTGAGATGGAAAATATTTCCATGGATTTCCATGGAAAAGACATCTTTGACATGAAAAAAGGATTGAAAACCAACTTAGATTTTTTGAGATGGAAATTGGGGTGGAAACCTTTTTGTGGATGGAAAATGGACTTAGAATTTTCTGGGATGGAAAAGTGAATTGAAACTGGACTTAGAAATTTTTGGGCATGGAAATCAATGGAATTTCCCTTACGGAGACTAAGTCTAACTTATACTTGACTTATATGTAACTTCTAAGTGGCCTAAAAGTGACTTATACGTCAAGGTTTTCACTGGGTTACTATCAGTCTTTAAAAGTATAAGTGAAATTATAAGTGAAACATTTTTTTAACTTATAAATGGCTTATAATTTCACTTATACCACTTATACATGATTCTGTATCACTGATGATTAAGCCTTATAAGTGGCCTATATGTGAATAAGACTGCAGTTTACTACCACATCTGTGGTATATAAGTCAACTATAATATTGAACTTGTTCAAACATGTCACAGAACCGATCTACTGTCTGAAAACCTCTCTTCATATAACAGCTTTTTTTTGTAAAATTCTTTAATTTGTCTTCTGACTTAATGAGATTTTTTGTCAGGAATTTAGTCTTACAATAAAACATCAAATTCTGAGTTTTTCAGCCCATTTGTACCAAGATGAAAATAGTTTTGAATGGGGAATTTCTAGTGTAAAGGTGTAGGCCCATACATGAAATCTCCATGCTGTTTGTAAATTTCCATGGAATATGGGGTATTTTTGGAATATTATGAACTTTTCTCAGTGTTCATCACATTACGGAAAATTCTCCTCAGATCTATGTGAAAACTCCGCAGATCTCTGTGGAGAGATTTTTTTATGTCGACAGAAATCTGCGAAGAAATATGAAAAACATTTTCCTAAAATAACTATGTACAGAAATTTGTGGAACTCGAAAAAGCTTGAGCCTGGAATATGGGAAATAGTGGAGATTTAGTACTTGCACGTTCAGAAATGAATCTGAGATTGAGATTTAATTAAAAAAAATTATGCATCTTCAAGACCATAAGTTATATTATAAGGCATCGGGGGAATTCAGCACCAGTACCAATGGTCATTTCGAGACCATTAAATGGTCAATTCGGGACATATTATCAATTTTTAAATCTTTGCACAAAATTTAAGCCACGTATACAAACATAATATTTAAACAAACTACACATTATGTCCTCACAATAAACCTTCTTCCTAGCCATATTACATGCTTTACTATTTGAACCAAAAATATATCTAGATAATTTAGTGCACAGTTTATCACATTGTAAATTCTCATATGCTTTTTCTAATTTATAGAATTGCTCCCTTTTCAATGAGGATGATCTAAGCACCATAATTTATAACATTTTCGAATTTATCAATACATGAATGTAAATCTTTCTCAGTTTAGGATAATAATAATACATCATCGGCATACATTAAGCAATTTAGTTAATAATCACCAATACTGACAGCATCACATGTGTACTCAAAACCGTCGGGAAGATCATTGATTAAAATTGTAAACAAATAAGGCTTATGGTATTTCTTTGTCGTACACTAATATTTTATTATAAACTCTTATTTGCATGAAATTTTTATCACAAAGCTATTAAATAGCCCTCCTGAACAAGTTTTTGAAATATTGCTTTATGCACAACATAATCAAATGATTTGCGAAAATCGACAAAACATAGAAAAGTTTAGATTTCAACCCTCCAGTGTATTTATCTTTCAAAGTTCGTATATATACAATTGTGGGCCTGAGCGACTGTTAGACTTTGGTAAGACTTTGGGACGGAACGACCTGTTACCAAAATTTATTGACTCAGTTTGACCACTGAAATCTTATCAATAAATGTCTGTAAAAAAAAATCTCTGTACAGAGAAGAGTGCTGTTTACCCTTTTTAAACAGACATTAATTGACACTTAGACACAGAAAATATTGGGGGTTTACCATTTACATAATACATACAGTATATTAGCCAGAGCATGGTGCTTTGTGTTTTCTTATTTTCTTTCAGTATGGTGTTAAAATACAGCAGAAGCAGTAGATCATAAATTAGAACAAAGATTTCAACCTAGTGGCCAGGTCTTATGGAAATAACAATATTTCACCAACACACTTAGGAAGAAGTAAGGATTATAATGAATCCATACTGGCTGATAGCAGAAATAGATGCTTACGGTATGTAATGAAAATTACTTTACACCATCACAATCCCAGTACTGTCTATAAACCTCAGTCCGCCGAAGGATTTTTTCCCTAATTTTAGTACCTATAGTAAATCATTTTGAATCATTTTGCTACTTGGCAAAAAGATGCAATTAGCTAGGTCATATAACCTGACATAACTTAAACTATTGCCTTATTTTGTTCAACGATGTCTTCCAGAGAAACAAAAATATTTCCACTGTGGAATTTTCAATGTAAAAGGGCGATAACTCTTACTGTGTGATTTTATTAAATTAAGTATTTCATTCCCTGGTTGCACTAAAATGTCTAAATATACACAAAGTGCATGAAAACTGCTAAGAATAATGGTTTTACAAATTTTAAGACAGATCTGAGTTAGTCATTTCAAATTTTTTCAGCATTCTGGTTGTACTTATTTTTCCATTGTAAATTCCCCATTCAAAATAAGATTTTCGATTAAAAATATGTAACCTTCACAAAGAATGTTAAAATTTTTAAGTTTTCTTGGATGACTCATTGAGGTTAATTGACCCACAAAAAATTGTCCTAAAATTCTAACATTTAGACTTTCAAAATCTCCAAAATCCATTCCGCGAACTAAGGTTTACAGACAGTAAATATTAAGTGATGATTAATTTTTACCTAGTAAATTCTACAGAACTTGTTCTATATACAGTTAGTGGACATATTTATTCGTCAACTATGATTTTTCCCATAGGTTTCTATACAAACTCACAAATTTTCAAAAAATTATTGTGAAGTCATTTCACCACAATTTGCACCATCAGAAAGGAAAACGTTTCAGGTGTCTTGTTTATTTATATATATTTTTGCCATTCGAGACTTCAGAGTTGTAACAATTTAATCACAAAAAAATTATGACATAAAAAAAAAATTGATTCAAAATTTTCACTTAGTGGGTCAGAAAGCGGCCACATTTTAGCATCTACAAACATCATATAGGAGTCCTTAATGTCCTAAGGGAGTTACTCTTTTTTGTCCCCTTCTGATGGACTGGCATCTTTTAATCTAGACCATCCTCACAAATCGTGTCGATCAGGCATCACAAATTTGATCTGTGAAATTTTCATGTTGAACTGGAATCGAACGAGAATCTTTGGCTTGCCTTTGTAGTCTGATGCGCTAAGGCCACACCAAATTGATTTTTAGTTTTTTGGATTTTTGGTTTGCAAAAATAGGTGCAAGCATGCAAAATGACCCATTTCCAAGCATCCAGAGGATGCGATGGATGATGGGAATTCTATAAGCTTCGCGGGTTGAAGACGCATATTCCATTCTATAGGCTTTTTTACAGGAATTAAACTAAAAAAAAAGTGGAATTGTCTAAATTCATTCACCCATATCATATAAATTGCCATGTGTACCTGTGTGCAGCCTCATTTTAAAGAATTGGAAAATTACTCAAACCAATCTCATTTAATTGTAATGGGTTAGGAAGCATAAGCCAGTAACCACAAGTAACCATACAAACTCTCCATAGAAAAGTACATGTACACAAATGTCTCAAGTAATAATACAAACTCTCCACCGAAAAAAGTCACATATTTACAAATGTAGTCCAACAGCAAAAAATCCATACACTGTCACATCACGGTCATCAACGAATCTAACTGCTGAAAAACATGGTTTTAATTAGAATCGACTGATAAAACAGCATCAGAAAACATTTTGTTTGTGTAAACATATGCCTTGTTATCGAAGTTTGCTTCCCTAAGATACAATTTTTAAAATGTATTTGCTGATTTCCAATTTGCTGTTTTTATAATATCTTTCAGTGATATGCCAGCATGATATGCAGTTGATGCTCCACGATAAGAACGTGCTTTAAAGATTGAAATATCAATCCCTGACATATCTAATATGGTTTTTAACCATCTTGCAACTGTTGACGGTGTGACTTTCTTAAATGTTTTAAATGATATTAAAAGATTTATGTCTTTTCTTACAGACTTTGTTTCCTTTAAATAATGTTTTAGTGTAAATACCGGACAAATTTCTTTTCTCCGATAAGACCTTCTTGTTACAGTTTGAACTGATTTATCATATATTGATATCTTTAATAAAGTTTTCATGTAAAAGTGACAGATTTTGAATCAAAATACATGTCCTCTATATTCAGACTTACCAAAGTTTGAGCTCCTTGAGCTGTACTGATAGCTGGCAGTGAAGCTAATTTCAATGTCAACATTTTTAAACTTAGATTTTCAATAGAATACAGTTCTGATAAATAATTAATAACTTTGCTAACATCCCAACTAAAAGTATAATGTGGTAAAGGAGGCCTAAGATTGAAAATACCTTTCATAAATCTTGATATTAATAAACTATTTTGTGTCTCTGAGTATCCAATTGAAGCCAGAGTCTGACCTATTACTGATCTATATGTATTAATACAAATATATGATTTATTTTTATGAAATTGATCAGCCAGAAAATTTATTACTTGAACCTCAGATGGCAAAATGGAATTAATTTTTTGTTGACAAGACCAAAAATTCCATTTCCGCCATGCATATTCATACTGTTTCGAGGTAGAGTTTCTCTAAGACTGTGAAATGATATATCTAGCAAATTTTGCAACTCCTCTCTTTTGGATGCAATGCAGGATATTACACAAGCGGTTAGAAAGTTTTCTCATGTTCATGGGATGCTTTTGATTGAAAATGTTTGTGAGTCACAATGAATTTTGACAAAATGGAATTAAAACTGGATAATCCACCCGACAATTTAGCAATCTTGGGAACCATGGTTGTGACGGCCATGTTGGTGCAATTATTAAAACAATGCTTACCTGCTCTTCCTCTATCTTGCTTAGGACTCTTGGAAGCAAGATTTTTTGTATTTCGTCCAATTAAAAGAAAAAGGTGTGAGTCTTCCATGGAAGACATGTGTCGCCTGCGGACGTCAATTTTTACAAAAGATATTAAAATTTTCTAAATATGAAATATAGTGAGTAGTTGAGGATAGAAGTTTTGACCCCCCCCCTTTTTTCAAAAATGTCAATTTTTAGAAAAAAAACATTAAAATTTTCTAAAACTGAAACATATATGCACACCTTTGCATTAAGGTTAATGCACAGAGGAAGTTTAATCAAATTCCTTTAAGTGGTTATAGAGTAGTTGAGGATAGAAGTTTAGCTGCTCCCCTCCCCCTTTTTTTTTTTGAAAAATGTCAATTATTACAAAAAAAAATTAAAATTTTCTAAAAATGAAATATATATGCTCACCTGTGCATTAAGGTAAATGCACAGAGAAAGTTTCACCAAATTCCTTTGAGTTGTTATGGAGTAGTTGAGGATAGAAGTTTTGACCCCCCCCCCTTTTTTCAAAAATGTCAATTTTTACAAAAAAAAATTAAAAATTTTAAAAAATAAAATATACATGCACACCTGTGCATTAAGGTTTATGCACAGAGAAAGTTTCATCAAATTCCTTTAAGCGGTTATGGAGTAGTTGGGGATAGAAGTTTTGCCCCCCCCTTTTTTTTGCAAAAATGTCAATTTTTACAAAAAAAAATTTGAAATTGTCTAAAAATGAAATATATATGCACACCTGTGCATTAAGGTTAATGTACAGAGAGAATTTCATCAAATTCCTTTGAGCGGTTTACGAGTAGTTGAGGATAGAAGAAAAGTGTGACGACGCAAGACGAAGCAACAAGACGACAGATAGTGATCCCAGGCGACACAAAAAGCATCACACGCAACTGCATCTGGATCGGGAAACCAAGAAACATATAATGGTAACTGTTTATTGATCCTAGATGCAAATAAGTCAATTTCAGGTTGGAAAAAATGAGAACAAACTTTAGCAAATAAGGACTCATTTAATTTCCATTCGGAACAGTCACTAAAGTTTCATGCTGTAATATATAGTTGTCTTTCTTCTGCCCAAAATAAAATTAATTTTGACTGTTCATGCAATACAATTACTTTTCCACCTTTACTATTAATATAATTAACAGCAGTAGAACTGTCGGTTTTTACACATAAATGAACACAACTATGCAAATTATTACACAATGCTAGTAGGGCAAACCTGATTCTAAAACATTAATATGTATATTACTTTTAAATTCATTCCACTTACCCTAAGTAATAGAATCACAAATTACTGCGCCCCAACCTATAACCAGAGGCATCAGTTTCAATATAATGTGTAGCAATGGCAAAACTGATTGGTTTGCCATTTTTTAACTCTACATTATCTATCCACCATAAAATTTCAGACTTTGACTCATCAGATAACTTAATACGGGCATCATAGTTGTCACTGTAACAATTTAAAGCAACAGTTTTATCATTGTCCAAATATCTATGAAACAGAGGTGCTAGAGTTATAGCATGATAAGCGGACACATATAGCCCAATCAATGTTGACACTTGTCGAATCTTAATCTTGCTATTCTTTATTTGCAAAATTTTTCGAGAAAACTGCAAATTTTTTCTATTTTTCCAGCTGGTAGAAACACTTTAAATTCAACTGAATCAATTACATAGCCAAGGAAAATAATCCTTTGTATAGATCTTCATTCACAGTAAAACCCAATGATGTAAATAAATCCCTCAAAGAAAGTATATTTTCATAACATGTATCTTTCTGTGAATCAAGAATAAGTGAATCATCGATATAAAAAATGAAATTATGCCCCTATTCCTTATGCGGGAAAAAATTACTTGCATTACTTTAGTAAAAATTCTTGGAGCACTTGCCAATCCTGAATTGAAAAAGAAAAATATGCTTGACACAGGTCAACTGAAGTAAAATAATCATTTCTTGATATGTTTGGTAACACAGATTGCAAATTTTCTTGTTTGAAATGATAATATTTGACAAATTCATTTTACTGCTTTAAATTTATAACTGGACGGAACTTTCCGTTTTTCCTCTGAACTGAAAATATATTAGAAACAAACTGTTCATGCCTCTCTGGTTTTGAAATCCTCTCTTTCCTGAATTACATCAGCCTCTGCCTCAACCTCTTGCAAACTGCATTGAGGATCTCCGCGCATATCGATCCCCTGCCTCTTGAGTAGGATGGACCTGGAGCATTGAAGTTTTTTTAAGAATGTGCTAGAGCCCCTTTAATTTTTTGAGCATCTGTTATATCTTTCATCCGCTTAGAAATGTCATCATCAAATAGGAAGTCTGTTGTCTCAAGATTTTTGATGCATAACTGATGGTATTTGAAATCCATGTGTGGTTTAAGAAGCATATGAGAGCTCAGAAAAAGCACTACACAATACTGATAAAGCACTACTTTATCAAAGTTGTCATTCTTGGACAAAAACTCTGCCATTTTCAACACAGGGACAATGCCCAACCCTAAAACTCTTTGAATGCCTTGAAACAGCAAATTTTAAGTCATTACTTTTAGCAACTCTTTTAAGGAAACCCCACACCTCAGGGTTGACTTCTGGTGGACTTAAGGCTTTACAATTTACTGGCACTTTATTATCCTTTACCAGCTCTGACACATTCTATTTCCTCTTAGAAACCGTACCAACCAAACTTGCAATACTTGCAGTAGTAGCATCACCGAACTTCTCATCGTCTTCGAATATTTCCGGAAGTTCATAGAAAATTCCTTATCAATATTATTGTTTTCGTCAGCTTTCATAATATCATTATGGTTTTCATTGTCAAGATTATCAAAAATGTCAAATTCGTCAAAATTAACTGATTCTATTTCAGGTAACTTCTAATCAATAACGTCCGAGGATTCCGAACATTGCGGTGCTTTTGATTGGGTAGATTGTTGCAAAATTTGTTCCATCATATCATATATTTTCTTAAATTCCTCATTATCATTCTGTTTAAGTTTCTTCGAGGATGAAGGCTCACCTGCACATGTTGCAGTCATGGCTTTCCTTTTCACGGAGATTTGCCTTTTTTATTTTTATCTGGGTGTTCCCTTTACCACTGCCTTTTGCAATACTTTCTGCATCTGGTACAACCACAACAGACACTAATTTCTTAGGTTTAGGTTCATCATCATTTGCGATGTTTGAAAATCCTGAAAAGCTCCCAGCTTCATCGTCTGCAGCAAGAAGTTTCATGATGTAATCACTGGCTTGGTCCGATTCAGACCAACTATCTGAACCCATGATGTGCAAAAATTAATGTATGCCGATTCTGCAAATAACTGGTGAGTTATCTAGCCTTCGAATAAAACAAGGCTGCACACAGGTAGACTCAGCAATTTATATGATATGAGTGAATGAATTTGGACGATTCCACTTTTGTTTTAGTTTACTTCCTGTAAACTGTTATCGCTCACCTGGATTTAACTTTTCACCTTGAGCAGGAATAAAAATTTAACAATCCGGTTGACAATCCGGGTGATCAGACACAATTCTGAAAGAGGAACATCTAAGGACCAATGCTGCCTATTTTAGTTCCAATTGGCTCAGTAGTTCCAGACAAAAATATTTTTGAGTAAATTTCCCATAGGGTCTGTTAAACTAAGTTCGGCTGTGGTGGCCATCTTGGTTCACAGACCATGAAATCGGACACATATCTAAGGACCATTGCTGCCAAGTCTGGTTCCAATTGGTCAAGAGGTTTGAGACAAAGAAGATTTTTAAATGAATTTTCCCATAGGGCCCTATGTTAAACTAAGTTCGGCTGTGGTGGCCATCTTGGTTGACAGTCCATGTCATCTGACACATTTCTGAAAGAGGACCATCTAAGGACCATTGCTGCCAAGTCTGGTTCCAATTGGTCCAGTGGTTTGAGACAAGAAGATTTTTGAGTGAATTTCCCATAGGGTCCTATGTTAAACTATGTTCGGCTGTGGATTCCATCTTGGTTCACAGTCCATGAAATTGGACATATTTCTGAAAGAGGACCTCCTAAGGACCATTGCTGCAAATTCTGGTTCCAATTGGTCAAGTGATTTCAGACAAGAAGATTTTTCAATGAATTTTCCCATAGGGTCCTATGTTTAACTAAGTTGTGCTGTGGCTGTGATCTTGGTTAACAGTCTGGGTCATCGGACAAACTTCTGAAAGAGAACCTCCTAAGGACCATTACTGCCAAGTTTGGTTGCAACTGCCCTTGTAGTTTCATAGAACAAGAAATTTGAAATTCATCCACCCTTTTTAGCTCACCTGACCCAAAGGGTCAAGTGAGCTTTTCTCATCACTTGGCGTCCATCGTCCGTCGTCGTCCGTCGTCCGTCGTCGTCCGGCGTCGTCGTTAACATTTTACATTTTGAACTTCTTCTAGAGAACCACTGAATGGAATGAAACCAAACAAGGCATGAATGTTCCTTATGAGGTGCTGACCAAGTGTTGTTACTTTGTAGCCGATCCATCATCCAAGATGGCCGCCAGCGGGGAACTTAGTTTAACATAGGACCCTATGGGAAATGCATACAAATGACTTCTTTTAGTGACCCACTTAATGGAATGAAACCAAACATGGCATGAATATTCCTTATGAAGTGCTGACCAAGTGTTGTTACTTTGTAGCTGATCCATCATCCAAGATGGCCGCCAGTGGGGAACTTAGTTTAACATAGGACCCTATGGGAAATGCATACAAATGACTTCTTTTAGAGAACCACTGAATGGAATGAAACTAAATCTGGCATGAATGTTCCTTATGAGATGCTGACCAAGTGTTGTTACTTTGTAGCCGATCCATTATCCAAGATGGGCGCCAGAGGGATACTTAGTTTAACATAGGACCCTATGGGAAATGCATACAAATGACTTCTTTTAGAGAACCGTTGAATGGAATGAAACCAAACATGGCATGAATGTTCCTTATGAGGTGCTGACCAAGTGTTGTTACTTTGTAGCCGATCCATAATCCAAGATGGCCGCCAGCGGGGGACTTAGTTTAACATAGAACCCTATGGGAAATGCATACAATTGACTTCTTTTAGTGACCCACTTAATGGAATGAAACCAAACATGGCATGAATATTCCTTATGAAGTGCTGACCAAGTATTGTTACTTTGTAGCTGATCCATCATCCAAGATGGCCGCCAGCGGGGAACATAGTTTAACATAGGACCCTATGGGAAATGCATACAAATGACTTCTTTTAGAGAACCACTGAATGGAATGAAACTAAATCTGGCATGAATGTTCCTTATGAGGTGCTGACCAAGAGTTGTTACTTTGTAGCCGATCCATCATCCAAGATGGCCGCCAGAGGGGGAATTAGTTTAACATAGGACCCTATGGGAAATGCATACAAATGACTTCTTTTAGAGAACCGTTAAATGGAATGAAACCAAACATGGCATGAATGTTCCTTATGAGGTGCTGACCAAGTGTTGTTACTTTGTAGCTGATCCATCATCCAAGATGGCCACCAGCGGGGGACTAAGTTTAACATAGGACCCTATG
Organism: Mytilisepta virgata; assembly: GCA_028015205.1. Lineage (NCBI taxonomy): Eukaryota > Metazoa > Mollusca > Bivalvia > Mytilida > Mytilidae > Mytilisepta > Mytilisepta virgata. The sequence continues at coordinate 67,185,737 of CM051521.1, forward strand.
GGAAATGCATACAAATGACTTCTTTTAGAGAACCACTGAATGGAATGTAACAAAACATAGCATGAATGTTCCTTATGAGGTGCTGACCAAGTGTTGTTACTTTGTTGCCTATCCATCATCCAAGATGTTTAGAAGTCTATCAGAAAATTGTAAAAAAAATTCTGAATGGTCACAACTTGACCACATATTCAAAAATAATAATGATAAGATGTCTTCAGCAGCTATTGTAAGGCTACACTAAGATGACCTGTTTTTAATTTTAAATACTGTGTCAAATTAAACCAATCTTGGTCTCAATCATTATATTATTTTACATAATTTTCAAAATCACATTAGATACAGGTGAGCGACACAGGCTCTTGAGAGCCTCTAGTTTCTATTTCTAGTAACAGCAGCCATGTCGGTTGAAACTCGGGGGTGCTGGACAAAATTTTGGAAAGGGGCCACCCAAGGACTATTCCACCAAAGTATGGTTCAAATTGGCTCAGCGGTTTCAGAGGAGTTGACGAAAAAGTAAAATTCCCAATTGCTCAATGTTAAACTGTCCAGCAGCCATGTTGGATGGCATTTGGGGAAACCGAACATAAGTTTTTAAAAGGGGCCATCCAAGGACCATTGCACCAAAGTTTGGTTCAAGTTGTCCTAATGGTCTCAGAGACGATAACAAAATGTTAAAATTCCCAAAGGGTCCAAGGTTAAACTACAGAAAATGTGAAAAGTTTACGATGATGACGACGGACACAGAGTGATGAGAATAGCTCACATGGCATTTTAGGCCAGGTGAGGTAAAAATGATTCAGAAATGTCATGTGATAGAAAAAAAGATGAAATTGTTGGTTTCTTTTTCCTTTTATTTGAAAAATACTGCATGGTAGTCACGGCCAACAATCGATCTAAGTCACAGCCAAATGCTGTGAAAGGAAAATATTTAGAGGAATTTCCAGTTGTGACTTGGAGGAATCAATTTGTGTGAATTTTTGCATTTATAGTTCTGTATGAGGTTTTTAAAGAGAATATGAAAATTCTAAGAATGTCATCATACACTTTAATGGTTCCCCTGTCGCATATTAGCAGCGTTTTTACATCTGTAATATTATGTTGATGCTACAACATTTGGCAGACAGAAGTTGAGGTGTTTCATGCAGCAGATTGAATTTTAAATCGGGTTTTCCAGAGCTAAATGGTGTATCTGGATCATTTTTTTCATTCAAAAGGCTTCTATTTGCTGACCATACATTCAAATCACCTTTAATTAACCAAAAATCTATGAATTACCAACAAATACGGACATTTAGTGCAATGCTGTGACTGATAGAGACCTGTTGTGACTTGGAGGAACAAGATGTGATTTGGAGGAATCAATAACTAGAACTGTCCTGAAAGGGACTAATACCCACCACAGCAACATGTCTGTTTTAAAGACTACACAACATTCAATTATCATATTTTTCAAAGTACTCGCCCAAACAGAAAATCCTGACAATATGCACATCTCCATAGTGTGATCTAACACTCCATAAAGCTTCATGAGAATTCTACAAATAATTTATGAGGAGTAGCGGACAACATATGGAATGAAGTTTTGTTAAACTAGAGGCTCTCAAGAGCCTGTATCGCTCACCCGGGTTTAACTTTTCACCTTGAACAGGACTAAAAATTTAAGTGTTGCAGTCAGTTTGGCTGGTTTTTCTATAAGGTTCTATGTTAAACTAAGTTCGGCTGTGGCAGCCATCTTGGTTGACAGTCCAGGTCAATGGACATATTTCTAAAAGAGAACCATCTAAGGATCATTACTGTTAAGTCTTGTTCCAACTGGCTAAGTGGTTTCAGATAAGATTTTTAAATGAATTTTCCCATAGGGTCCAATATGAAACTAAGTTCGGCTGTGGCGGCCATCTTGGTTGACAATCCGGGTGATTGGACAACACTTTGAAAGAGAACCATCTAAGGACCAAAGCTGCCAACTTTAGTTTCAATTGGCTCAGTAGTTTCAGAAGAAAAGATTTTTGGGTTCTATGTAAAACTAAGTTCAGCTGGGGTGGCCATGTTGGTTCACAGTCCACGAAATCGGACATATTTCTGAAAGAGGACCATCTAAGGACCACTGCTGACAAGTCTGGTTCCAATTGGTCAAGTGGTTTCAGACAAGAAGATATTTCAATGAATTTTCCCTTAGGGCCTTCTTTTAAACCAAGTTATGCTGTGGCGGCCAGCTTGGTTAACCGTCCGGGTCATTTGACATAATCCTAAAAGAGAACCTACTAAGGACCAATACTGGTTACAATTCGCCTTGTAGTTTCATAGAAGATTTTTGAAATTCACCTCCCTATTTTTAGTAACAGCAGCCTTGTCAGTTGGAAGTCGGGGATGCAGGACATAATTTGGGAAAGGGGGCCACCCAAGGACCATTCCACCAAAGTTTGGTTCAATTAGCCTAGTGGTTTCAGAGAAGATCTTTAAAGGAAAGTTTATGCCGAAGTTGTCTTTAAATGGCAAAAACTCCTATAAGGTGTCAATCAATGATTTTGGTCATGATGACTTATTTGTAGATCTTACTTTGTTGAACATTTTTGCTGATTACAGTTTGTCTTTATCTATAATAATATTCAAGATAATAATCTAAAACTGCAAAATTTCCTCAAAATTAACAATTCAGGGGCAATAACCCAACAAATGGTTGACCGATTTGTCTGAAAATTTCATGGCAGGTAGATCTTGACCTGATGAACATTTTTACCCCATGTCAGTTTTGCTCTTAAGAATGCAAACAACAATTTTGTATAAAATTCCAGTGGTTTTCCACTGAATATATTATGTCATAGGTATGGAATTCCCTCTATTTATAAGTTCTAGATATTGATTTCTGATTGTTTTTTGGTTTCATTATGTAAATTAAGAGTATTGGCTTTATTTTAAGATTTTAAAAAATGCATGAAATGTAAAAAAGTAATTTTTTTCAGAAAAGTTTTATTAATGGGAGACTACTCTGAAAACATCCAAAAATAGGGTAGGTGAAAACACAACATTTTTATACCACTTCATGTAGCAATTTTAAAAGGCGGCGAATGTACCCTGAAACTACATGTGCTGAAACCAGTTGAATGTGTACTTTGGAAAACACATATACTCAGTTCTCTAAATTATGCAGGAATCCTTACTAGGATGTTCTGAGGTTGGTCTGTTTTTGAAATATTTAAAAAGGGGAGGCCTATTTTTGTCAGTTATCTTTCTGTAAAGGTAAGAATTTGGAAAGGATTTCCATAAAAAAAATTACATGCAGTGAAAGCTTGAAGAAATATGTTTTATTTGATATATGGTTGTCTATGGGTATATGATACAGCCAATTGTCCAGCTATCAATCTTTTGAAATGTTCCTTCAATTCATGACATCATGAAAAGTACTAAGAAAAACTGTTGTGTGCACTCTAAATGCTTTAGTTTTTGAGATATAAGACAAAAACTGAAGTTTACCCTTATGCAAGATTTCTTTGCTGCTGTTGGTCCTGAAACATTATTATTGTCATTAGTTGGTCTGGTCTGATCTGTCTTCTTGGACATGCTTGCCACCATATTGATTTATTTGATCTGGTCTCAAAGGCGCTTTAAAGCATAGATATTCTGCTGCTTTCAAGCATTTAAGTGATCCAGAGGGAATTTTACACATTTTGTAACAAAACGAAAATTTTCCGAACAAGTGAATTGACAACCGTAGATTTTGAAATGAAAATTGTAGTCCGTATTTTTTCACTAAAATCCGTAGAAACTACGCCAAAATGGTAGATGTAAACACCTCTGCTTGTGCTCTATTTTGAGCCATGTCTGCCATGTTGGGTGGCAGGCGGGGTCATCGGACATACATTTTAAACTAGATACTCTAATGATGCTTGTGGCCAAGTTTGGTTCCATTTGGCCCAGTAGTTTCAGAGGAGAAAATTTTTGTTAAAGTTAATGGACGACAGATGCCAAGTGATGAGAATAGCTCATTTGACCCTTTGGTCAGGTGTTATTATAAGATTATTTCATCAATTTAATAAAAAATTGTCATAATTTATGGTTTGTTGGCCGTATTTTCGTAGATTGGCAAACATCTTCGTTTACTATCATGGCGGAGAGAGAGTCTGGTGGAATAATATCAGATTATATAGAAGTTTGTTAAAATCTTCTTGCAGTTTTTGTTTTATGCCATTATTATTAGACCATATTAATAACTAGAGGCTCCCAGGAGCCTGTATCGCCCAAGTGGACTATGTCCATCTTGACTGGCAACCTGTCAAGTTCCAACTGGCTCACTGGTTTCAAACAAGATCTTTCAGTGACTTTTCCACATAGGTCCTATGTCAAACACTGTTTGGCTTGTTTGACAAACTTTGTAACAACAATTAAAAATTACTTAGTCGCAAATTTGCTGTTTTTAGTAGCAAGGCTTGCCCTAAAATTTCTGGTTTTAATAATATCCACAGTCAAATATTTTCTATTTTAGTATCAGATGTTAGTTGTAAAATTTCTGTTTTTAGTAACATTTCGAGTAACAAATTTTCTGTTTTATGTAACAATTAGGTTTGCCCAGAATTATTAAAATTTTCCCCTATTAGTTTGGCTTTTTCTTCCTCCACTTGACGGATTAGACAGACTAAGCTGGAGAATTCCAATTTTCCCCGTATTTATCTAATGTTTTTGGCCACTTCATTTTTGCCCCACCTGACTACAGTATATATTATTTATAAGCTGGACTATTCAAATATTTATTATTTTGGCTTTTTCTTCCTCTGCTTGACGGATGTGACAAATAAGCTTGAGTATTTCAATTCTCCCAGTATTTTCAAAATGCTTTTGGCCACCTTATTTTTCCTGCGCCTGACTGCTGTATATATTATTATTTATAAACTGAACTATTCAACTTTTTTCCCATTATTTTAGCTTTTTCTTCCTCTGCTTGATGGATGTGACAGACTAAGCTGGAGTATTCCAATTTTTCCCGTATTTCCAAAATGTGTTTGGTTACACTTTTTCCTCCGCCTGACTGCTGTATACTATTTTTATTTATTTCAATTATCTGTTGTATATATAGTTAAAGTTTTTTTTCTTTTCTCTCTATTGTTTAAATAGTTATATAGTTAAAGTTATTTTTTTTCTCTATTGTTTAATTTATTGATATGCATCCTTCATGTCTACTTTTTTTCATTTATTTATTTCATTTTTTTTTCTCCCAGAAAACATTTATCTAAAATGTTTAATACGTACTGAAATATTATATAAAGTCAGTAAAAAATTCAATTAAAAAATGGACCCAGAAGTAGAATCATGTCCACGTCATTGGGTCTGGTAACAATATGGTGGGGAGGTCTACACTGTTCAAGATTTGTTCTGAAATTAGTCCTTACATATTAATGGCGATGTTGTTTACATCGACTTCAAACTATATCATATAGTCCAATAAAGACTGAAATCAATTTAATAGATATTGAAACAGTTGTCATTTATCTTAAAACAGTTCAGATAATGAATTAAAATGATTATATTCCCCTTATTTCATGTAATTATAGTATTTCCCTACCAGTCTTTATGTCTGGCATGACAGCGAGCGACAATGTTTGTCAATTTTCCAAAATACAAATAAAAAACAATTTTTGATATATATTTTTATTAAAATGGTGAAATAATAATGGCATAAAACAAAAAATGGATGAAAATAGACATACTTGTATATAATCTGATATTTTTCAACCAGACTCGCTTTTTGCCATGACAATAAACGAAAATGTTTGCTGATCTTCGTAAATATGACCAACAAACAATAAATTATGACAAATTTTTATTAAATTGATGAAATAATGTTATAATAACACTTATACGACAAGAAAATGTTATCAAACATGTATATATTCTAATATTTTGCTACCAGACTCTTCCCGACTCAACCATACTCGACCAGACTCTGTTTAGTCATTCCCAACAATTGACAGATGGCTGATATATGGGCCAACTGTACCTCATTGTTACTGAAAATGCTAAACTTACAGCTGTAAAATATCACTGATTTAGCATGAATGGTTGTTAGAAATGGACCATCACACAAAATTTTTACATGAGTTGATCAAACATAAAAGATATGTAAGGGTAACCCAATTGTTAATTATGTGTGTTGCTTCAAAAAAGACAATTGCATGTGTGAGGTATCACTGATGTACCACATATAGTTGATAAAAATATATTTAAACTCAATATTTCACCAGATTCAATCAAAAGTTAAATGTACGTCAAGGCGACTTAAGGTGGGACTTTACGATAAGAGTTATCGTTCTGAACGTTATCGAGTATAAACCTATTCTATGTGTTCAAAGAATGCGAAGAAGATTGAATAGGATACGATGATGACTTAAATTATAAACGGAAAAAAAAAATTTAAAAAAAAGATATTATGTTTGAAAACCAAGCATTCTCTTTTGTGTCCTGTAATACTTTTGTAAGATTACTTTCATTTGTCAAAACAAAATTTTGTTTATAAAATATATGATCTATAACACATTATAGAAAACCTATAGATTTTCATGAAAAAAACTTGCTATTCACCCAAATCTAAAAATTACAAAATGTGATGGTTAAACCCCAATTAGTAAAATTTTTATTAATAGAAATTAGGAAAGGTATAACTGTAAGAGGAAGGAGAGGAGAAGAGAGATAAAGAGAAGAATGAGAGCAAAAATTTTTTTTAAAAACCCGGAAATCGCGTTATTTCGAAACGTCACAAACAGTGCTTGAACTGGCACATTCGTAATTTTTGAAATGGAAGCAATCCAATGCTTCCAAGTTGGCAAAAGACAAAACGGGATTTTTATGGGAAGAAAAAGTGTTGTAAAAAGTAAGAGGACGACACATGCTGAGTTTGAAATACAAACAGCAGACTCATATATCTCTTGGTCAGATGGGCACAGAATTGTTGGATTAGGATATATTGTCGGTCAACTCAAAGAATGTCAAAAGTGAAAAAGCCTACCATTACAACTAGTCTAACTTATGGTGTCCTTCGCATTATAAATAATTAATTCTTGTCAGTCCGTCCATTCACAATGATACATGTTTCGTTCTACACCCATAAGATTTATTATCTTTTCTGGGAATTTTAGTATCTAAACATGCTAAAGTGACTGCAGATTTATTTGTAGTTTTACAAACTTTACATTTGGATGTCATTTGAACTGTTGATGAATTTAGATAAAACTAGAAATACTGTGAGCAAAGCTCACTACTTGACATCCCCGCCTTACATAAGATACATGAAAGGAAATGTCAATATTTTGGATAGGAAAACTCCAACAGCAGTGAGATGAGTTTCATCAAATACCATTCAGTGGTTTAGGAGGAGTTGTGGATGGCATACTGGAACCCCCTATCACAATGAATGGCAAAGTCCATGTGTTGGTATGGGAAACCCCAAATGTTGGTCAGATCAAAATCTAAAATAGGAGGTGCACTACAGCATCATGTAATAAAGACCCTGTGAAAGTTTCATCAAATTCTATTCAGTGGTTTAGGAGGAGTTGCGGATGGCATCATGGTACCGCTATCAAAATGAATGTCAAAGTCCATGTTTTGGTATGGGTAACCCCAAATATTCATCAGATCAAAATCTAAAATAGGAGGTGCACTACAGCATCATGTAATAAAGATCCTCTGAAAGTTTCATCAAATTCCATTCAGTGGTTTAGGAGGAGTTGCAGATGGCATCATGGTACCCCCTATCACAATGAATGGCAAAGTCCATGTGTTGGTATAGGAAACCCCAAATGTTGGTCAGATCAAAATCTAAAATAGGAGGTGCACTACAGCATCATGAAATAAAGATCCTCTGAAAGTTTCATCAAATTCCATTCAGTGGTTTAGGAGGAGTTGCGGATGTCATCATGGTACCCCTATCACAATGAATGTCAAAGTCCATGTTTTGGTATGGGTAACCCCAAATATTCATCAGATCAAAATCTAAAAATAGGAGGTGCACTATGGCATCATGTAATAAAGATCTTCTGAAAGTTTCATCAAATTCCATTCAGTAGTTTAGGAGAAGTTACTGATACAAAGGTCGGACGAACGGACGGACGGACAGACGGTACATCAGATGGACAGACAGATGACACAAAGTGATGACAAAAGCTCACCCTAGCATAGCCAGGTGAGCTAAAAATCAGTTCATTTGGCTTTACGGTTTCAGAGCAGAAGTTTTAGATTTGGACCAATCAGAACATGAAAATGCTAATGGCGGCCATTTTGTTTCACGGACCAGAATGATTTATGCAAACTTTGTAAAGGACCTTCTATAAATGCTCCATACCAAAAATCAGTTCATTTGGCTTTACTTTTTCAAGGAGAAGAAGTTTTAAATTTGCACCAATCAGAACATGTAAATGCTAATGGCGGCCATTTTGTTTCACAGACAGGGATGATTTATGCAAACTTTGTAAAGGATGCAAAGTGATCGCAAAAGCTCACATGTCCTTTTATGACAGGTGAGCTAAAAATCAGTTCATTTGGCTTTACCGTTTCAGAGGAGAAAAAGTTTTAAATTTTGACCAATCAGAACATGTAAATGGTCATGGCGGCCATTTTGTTTCACGGACCAAGATGATTTATGCAAACTTTGTAAGGACCTCCCATAGATGCTCCATACCAAAAATCAGTTCATTTGGCTTTATGGTTTGAGAGGAGAAGAAGTTTTAAATTTCGACCAGGTGAATAGGACAAGTGAGCTAAAAATGTACTGACGATATAAATTAATACATTACATTTGTCAAAAAATTAAAATCTTTTTACAAACAACTGAAAGTTCAAATCTATCTTGAACTTGCAAATGTTGTATGCACGTTATACGATCATTTAATTTAGGCAAAATTTCACTTATAACAATAAACATTTTTTCAAACCAAATTAATTTGATGAATTACATTAGTAATAGATAAAATTATAAACTCAACAATTTTAAATAGTTGACACTGATGAAACTTCATTCCAGCAATCTTTTAATTCAAGTTTGAAATATGCTCTGATTTGAATTCACACATTTTATTATCGTATTTCCCCATGCCTATATCGACCTGCTGAGGCCTTCACAATTTCCCATATTTCGGCACTGTGACGTCGTAAAGAGTTGACCCGACCCTAATATGAGCTGACCCGAATATATCAGCGACGTCATAATGTTTGACCCAACGTTGACCCGAATATATCAGGAAAACATCCGCATAGGCAGATGACCATTGAATAGTAAGAAATTCCATTAAGATTGCTAGTTAACAATACGAATACGATAAATTTATCATCAAGTTTTCTTTAAACAAATATTGTAAAATGTAAGCCGCTCGACACAATATGAAGCTTTTTAGCTCGTTCGCTACGCTCACTCGACGAAAAAGCTTCACATTGTGTCTCGCGGCTGATATTTTACGATATACGTTTGCAGAAAACCTGATAATATGTACATATTTGTCTCCACCAAGGAAATCTCATACACATTACACGATTCTAATCGCACGTTTATAAGCACACGCAAACCACACGCACATGATTTGCTTGTTGCACGCACACAATTCCCACGTTACACGCACAGGATTCGAACGTTACATGATTCACACGTTACACATATATGATTCACACATTACACGCGCACGTTTCACGTTACATGATATTTTTGGTGATTTACATGCTCAACCAAGTGTAAAACTAGAATTATCTATTAAAGTTCAAAGTTTATTATACTTTATTGGACTTTCAAATTTTGAAATTAATCCATTTTTATATGAATCTTTTTTATTAAATAAGAATTTGGACACCTCAGGTTAATACACATGGTATACATATGCTAAAAATATAGCCGAAGAGGGAGGAATTGATTTAAGTATGTTGGAGGATTGTGCTGATAAAAAGAAAATGAAACCTGTGAAACAACTTTTAAAATGAAAGTAAACAACTTTTTATGAAAACATTTTTGAAAATAAATTTAACAAATAGATAACCATAGTAAACTTATGTAGTACAAAAATTTAAAACAAAATATGAACATAGAAAATTATTTAACTTCAGAAAATTTTCAAAAAAGGAAGCTCATTACAAAAATCAGAATCAGTGACCATAATCTTTTAATTGAAAAGGGAAGACATTTAAAACTGCCAAGGGAAAATACATTATGTTTGTATTGTAATAACACTGAGGATGAAAACATTTTCTTATTGATTGTAATAAATACTCAAAATTGCATGACACTTTTTTACCAGTAATATCTAAAGATTGTTCTCACAGTATTATTTGATAGTGAGAAGTTACAATTTATGCTTAGCCCATCAACACTTATGCAAGCAGAAAAAATAAGTTCCTTCAATAAACAGTAGCTAGAACTGAGGGCAGGGGACTCATGACAAAATTTTTTCATACTTGTATTTTTGTTTTTATTTGTTTTTGTCACAAAACACTTCTGATTGTAAGACAATAAATGTTTGAATCTGAATCTGAATATATTTCATCAACATATGCAATAATAGTAATATACTTACAAACATATTAAAAGGATTTGTGCCACTCTTTCCAGCAGATTGAGTGGGACTTGTCCCCCCCTTTCCTCTTTGTAACATCCATAGGAAAAACAGTAATATCATCACGAAACCCCTCTGAAGCTTTTCTTCTGACTCACTATAGAAATAAATATTAGAATTTAATTAATTACATTTATTACAGTAATCTTGATGAAAAGAAAAAAATCATCATTACATCTTACATTTTGTTTGAGCTGAACAAATATTTAAACATATTAATGAAGCAAGTTCCTCATACTGCTAATATCTATAATTCATACTGAAACTTGTCAATTATTTTATCCTTAAGCTCATTAGGGACGAGATCAAAAGTTCAATGTAGGATAAAAAACTTAATTCACATAGTTTTTTTTCACTGACCCCCTCACTCCCCCTCTTAACTTAATTTGGGAAAAATTATTGACCAATATAGGCATATGCTTTGAGAGTATACTTTTGTAGCATGGGTCCTGTTTTTCCTCAACAATGTATGTTTGTTCTGTATATTGACTTGGACATCACTTGAATCCGTATTTTTCAATCTGAAAATCAATGTCGGATAACAAAACTTGCAGCGATTTTTACCCCCCTACCCCCAAACTATTTGAATTAAGTTTTTTATCATACATTGAACTTTTGATCTCATCCCTTAGTTTTTGCAAAATCAAAGTGCATAGCACTGGTAGGGTTAGGTTGCTAGCATTTGACTTTTATTTGTACAAACATTGCTGATGATTATTTCAATGCTTTTTGTTTGTACAGTGTATTGCAAAATAGGTTTTGGTATTGAATTCTTTTTATTAACAGTATTATTTACAAGGAAATATATCAATTATGAAAGTTAACGAGCTCTGCAGAAAAAGTGTCTATTATATAATAATGTTCCTGTGGGTAGGTGACTGATTTTTTTTTAAATTGACAGCATATGTATTGCTTTGGTTTCAAAATATACAGTGATTTTTTAAAACGTATATTTTCGCAACACAGTGTATCTGAGCTGAAGGTTCTACTACTCAACTTTACTGCGCATGTCTGTGGAAACAAGTCGTTTCGGCCATACTACCAGTTCGGCCATAGTCGTTTCGTCCATACTACCAGTTCGGCCATAGAATTAAAGTCGATTCGGCCATGGAATATTTATACGGAATCTAACAAATATTTAACAAGTTCTAAGCTCAAAATTTAAGTTTTATTTTATATATATAATAAATATTTGGAAATTAATCATGAAATTTCAGAATATTATTTATTTACTAGATGATTAATGATCAATATAAACCAGCTATTGTAGATCAATCGTAATTAATTGCAAGACAAATAAAATGTAATTATGTTCATTACTTCATGATAATTATCAATTATTTATTCTTTGATCTGACTATATCCTGCATTTTGTGATTGTTAAGCACACGAAATGGCTGCATATGGGTTATTTTTATCCAAGCTTGACCCAAGCTTACCACAAGATGATGCAATTAAACTTTTCTTGTTATGGAGAAAATTTTAAAACAACAATGAGACCATGAGAAAACTTTTTATATTTGCCGACATGCTTTATATAAAGGATTTGAAAATGTGAATTGTATTCATAAAAAAAAACTTTCCACATTGCCGTTTCCATGTGTATCCAATCTAATTAAAAACCGATCTCTCATCGCTCCCGTTTTCTGATGTGTCGCGTGGGAGATCTAACGAAACCCGCTTTGAGGTCACATGTGAGTGACCTCGTAGGTGTGTCCTGTTCGACCAATGAAATTGCGGCTTACGCGATCTTGTAAGTTGATTACGAAGAAATCGTCAGTCCCCAGAATTCATAAACTTTTTTGATTGGCTTACTGATAGGAAGTCAACTCATTTGCATGTCATTATAAATTCATACGTTCCAGTTCACTCACATGTGACCTCAAAGCGGATTTCGTTAGATCTCCCACGCGACATATCAGAAAACGGGAGCGATGAGAGATCGGTTTTTTAATTAGATTGATGTGTATCTTGTAGCAAGCCAGTTCGTCCACGCCAGCATGCTCTTGAGTGCGAGTCTTGTTTCCGTTGGCAGCATCGGCTCTTGAGTATAAATTGATTCTTTGCAGAAGTTCAAGATGAGGTATATTGCATATTTTTTTTTTATGATTGATATTGTTTGACTATAGAAATTTTGCTTTGTGTACGCTACAGTTTACAGGTATTGTTAGTAATTAACAACGTGTGGCAGTAGCGTATTATCTCAATCACTTGATTGATCTTTCTTAATGGCTTCATTGCCTATAATTAATTATCAAAACATAACGCTTTTATTTATTGATTCATTCACTTAATAGTTTCAATGTTAAAGTTCACATTTTAGAAAATTAGAAAAGAAGAATTAAAAAAGTGCACATTATTAATAAAATAAATATTTTTTTCAGAACACTTCCAATAATGTAAATTAAATCTATTATATTATACCGCTGGGTTAAATTACAATCACTGTACAGTGGAACCTCTGTAAACCGAACAGCTGTGGGACCGGAGAAATCGGCCGGTTTTCAGAGGGTCCGGTTTTGGGAGGTTCCGGAAAAGACATATCTGATCCGGAGAGTGAAACCGGAAGTGTTTACAATGTATTATAACGATGTTGTAAAATTGTGCCATGTGCTTACATATGTACATGTAATACGCGCATATTATTTTACTACAATTAATTGTTTTACGTTTGTATTGATGCCTGATTATTGTTTGTTAACGACTTTCACACCTTTATTTAAAATGGTTATTTAGTTTAATGATGTCAATCATCGATCGATTAAGGATGACATGTATTACGGTTCACTGAGTTTCCAGGTAATACATTGTATCGGCCGGTTTCTGGAGGTTAATTTGACAAGAATATATATGTTTTGTACCGGAAAGTACGGCCGGTGTTCGGAATTCAGAGGGTCCGGTTTTCAGAGGATTTTTTTACTTGAATATATAGGCAAAAATTGCGGACCGAAAGTAAAAGTTCGGTTTTCAGAGGAATCCGGTTTTCAGAGGGGCCGGTTTTCGGGGGTTCCACTGTATAATAATTTTGAAGGTTGAACAAATCATATTTGCTGTGAAGTATGTTGTATTAATTCAATTATTACTTTTGTAGGCTGGCACAGACGTTTTAATGGTAAAGCAGCCCGCACCCAACTCCAATTCTACAGAATAGTGCCTGCATTCCAGAAGGAAGCCAAGACTGTCAACATCACCTACAGACTGGTCGGGGAACAGCAACTGACAAGATACCAGCGTGATACTTACAAGAAGATGCAAGGTCGCCTGGAGTCCCTGTGGGGGCAGTATGACAGCAAGTCCATCAGAACATCAGACTTCCTGCGTGCTGTGGGTAACCTTACTCGCCAGCAGTACCAAACCAAGAAGACCTACCAGACTCCGATGACAGTGGTTCCGATTCTGATGCTTAGTGAACATATCTTATATATATAATTATAGTGCAACTCACCTGTTATAGCGCTTTTTTTTAAATTGTTGTTAATTATGTATTTGCTTGTTATCAACCTGATGATATAAATATATAAAGAGAATAAATAAAGTTGAAAACAATGATTGTGAGTGTTTCAAAACTTTTTTCTTCCCTACCAAGAATACCTCTCGTAAGAAACAACGATGCTATTAAGTATATATTTCATTATAAAAAGTATGGCCGAAACGACTATGGCCGAATCGGTCTATGGACGAAACGGTATATGGACGAACTGGTTTATGGCCGAAACGTCTCGAAAGCCATGTCTGTACATAAATATGCACTAATCAATCAAAGAAAGCACGAGTCGGCTAACGTTTCTTGAATTATCACTCTAAATTGAATTTTTTTAAAAAGTCAAACGCATAATAATGATTTGATGAATTAAAATAAACAGAAATCAAAGGTCTTCAAGTTATTAAGGTTATATAAAAAGACAAAGTTTGGACAATTGTAGAAGGGGGTCATTTCTATTTACACTACATTGCGCATGTGCAGGTAGATCAGAACGTAAACATTCAAGCTTTCAATTAAAATAAACCCATTATACCTTCGATAATACAGTTTTCTAAATTAATGATAAACACAGTGTTTTTCAATCTTAATGTGCAAGTTGTCGGAATTTCAAATAACCTGTATGCAATTCTATCACTGACCAACAGGTTTGACAAAATGAAGTCACGATGATCAGGTCAAAAGGTTAATCAAATACACAAAAAGAACGTAAACATTCAAGCTTTCAATTAAAATAAACCCATTATACCTTCGATAATACCATTTTCTAAATTAATGATAAACACAGTGTTTTTCAATCTTAATGTGCAAGTTGTCGGCATTTCAAATAACCTGTATGCAATTCTATCACTGACCAACAGGTTTGACAAAATGAAGTCACGATGATCAGGTCAAAAGGTTAATCAAATACACAAAATACCATCAGAATTACAAGAAGAATAAGCAAATAATGTGCAAAATATGTTCTGTATAAGTTAACAATCACGTTCACAACAAAAATGGAACTTATCTTTGAAATCTTTTGAAAATAAACCTGATTGTAATCCTTCCCAAAATATCCGTGCAAAATCCTTACGCAGATAGCATTGTACACTTTAAAAGGTGCGAATACTTTACACGGCTTTCAAAACAAAAAGGAAATCGTCAATAAAACACACATCTTTTATTAAATAACTGGACAATTACACTTCTCGGTGTGTTTCAGTTACATTTCTATTAAAAAACAACTGCACCAGCAACAACAAATATTAGGACTATTTTACCGCGGAATGTTTATTTTCTTATATGATATTCCAATATAAACATAGTCGTAATTCGAAAAATATGGATGTAGCTTTGCGCATGTGTCATCTCAAAATCGAGATAAAAAGCTGCTTAACTAGCCTTGCTTAAGCTTCAATCCTAGATAAGCTTGCATATTTACTCATAAAAACATAGTTTCAAAAACTTCTGGTCCAACTTTTTCCACAAAACACCAGATTTCCAAAGTTTCCTTCATTGTCTAACCAAACGACCGACGGCATAAGGGTTTTGGTTGCTTAGCAACCTAACCCTAAAAAGGTTTTTGAAAGTTACGTATTAAAAGTTAAAATTCCCAAAATATCACATTGAATGAACTTGACATTGTTTAATAATCAATGTGCTGATTCAGCACTGATAAAAAGATTAGACTGACAGCAGTGTGAATATGAGCTATCATAAAACATGTTATGAAAGGATGACACTGCATTTAGTTTGTACAATGTAAAAATGACACTGCATTTAGTTTGTACAATGTGAAAATGACACTGCATTTAGTTTGTACAATGTGAAAATGAAAAATAAACATTATTTGTAAAACTTTAATCCAAATTTGCATTTTCTTTTCTTATAATTTACCTGCAAACTAATTCTTTGAATGTTCAATCTACAGTACAAGAATATATGTGTCCGATAGACACTGTGTCCTGCTTACAAATGAATACCCAAATCATGATCAGTCAACCGTGACATGAAGGTCACACCACCCCTTTGACCTAAATTTTGATATAGATCCCCCTTAAGGTATTTAGTAGTTTCATGCTGATATGACAAGTGGAGTCTAAAAATTATGATTAGTCAGTCCCAGTTAAAATTCTGATTAGTCAGTCCCAGTTTCCTTTTGTTACAATGTACATCTATTTTATTTGTTCTGCCAAAGAGAAGATTTTTTATCAGTTGATTACACAGTATCACAAACTCTCGGGAATTTTTGTCACTAGATGGAATATAAAATCACATTTTACAACTTTAAACTAGACTAGCTTGAGCCTATATCGCACACCTGGCTTTTATTATTACAAAATGTTAGCTCTATAGTATCCACAAGGCTGTAAGAACGCAAAATGTCAAAGTAACCTTGATATTTGACCTTAGACCTAAAAAAGGTGGATCATTTTCATCTGTCCTTCCTTATCTTATGAGATTCCTGCCAACTTTTGTTACAGTCTGCCCATTCCTGAGCAAAATGACAATCAAAGTGCTGGAAAGATTGCAACTGTAGTTGTGTATAATTTCAAATGGAACTAGCTATAGGTGGAAATGTTTTTGTAAACTACAACATATATCTCCCCTTCACTTTATTCTAGTTTAATCTTGTCTACCTCTAAGGTAAAAAGACAACAAAGTTATGACCTGGAGAAGCTTCACTGACCTTGAAGTCAAAGATCAAGGAGGTCATGATGGTACGTGACACACTGCCTCATGGGGATACACCTACATACCAAAGGGTATAATTTTAAGTCAAAAGACAAAAAAATTACAACCTTGTCAAGAAAATACTATAATTTTAGTCATAATTTGACCTTGAGGTTAAAGGTCTATATCACATGGAGGTCATAATGGTAGGTGACACACCGTCTCTTGGTTATATAAAGATTTACCAAAAGGCATAAGCATAGGTAAAAAGACAACAAAGTTATCACTGGAAGAAGTTCCGCTGACATTGAAGACAAAGGTCAAGGTTATACAGAGGTCAGGATAATACATAACACACTGCCTCATGAGGTCACACCTACATACCAAAGACTATAAGCTCAATTCAAAGACAAAAAAAGTTACAACCCACACAAGGAAATACTATAATTGTAGTCATAATTTGACCTTGAGGTCAAAGGTCAAGGTCATATGTGGATCATGATACTACATGACACATCATCTTATGGTGATATACCCGCATGCAAAAATATCATATGCCGAGGTCAAAAGATAACTTTGATTTAGAGGTCAAAGGTCAAGGTCATATGTGGGTCATGATACTACGCTACACATCATCTTATGGCCATACACCCTCATACCAAATATCCTAGGCCTAGGTTAAAAGATAAAAAATACTGGCCCAGATACAGTTGTATTAGAATAAAATTATTTGACCTTGAGGTCAAAGGTCAAGGTCACATGACACATCATCTCATGGTGATACACCACATGCAAAATATATGCCTAGGTCAAAAAATAATAAAATGCTCCGCTGGGCGCAGCTAGATACGACCGCAGATGTCAAACCCTGAATAGTTGGGGCAATTATGAACACAACATTCAAGCTTGATACAATACTGAATTTGGATTGTGAATAAATATTTGACACAGCATAGGTTTCTGACACAGAATGAATGTTGTCTAAGAACTTAAAAATTTTTTATTTACCTATTCAAACCATATCAGTGTTATTTGTTTTTATATATAAATCAGAAATAACCAATTTAAAATTTAAAATTGGGCACACATATCAATTTCTTGTTATTGCGCAATACTGTGCAATTGAAGATTTCTTGCTATTGGGCAATACTGTGCAATTGAAAATTTCTTGAAATATTTGACACATAATAGGTTTCTGACACAGAATAACTGAAATCAAAGAACTTAGAATTGGTCATATGATTTGAATTTATATTCAATTTTTTGCTTCTAGTGCAATACAATATGCTGTGGAGAATTGCCCCCCCCCCCCCAAAAAAAAAAATAATAATTTACCCCTTTTTTTAGCTTTTGTGCAATACACTATGAAGTTGCACATTGACCCCCCCCCCTCCCAAAAAAAACAAACAAAAAACAATAAAATTTATTGTAACCCCCCTTTTTTTGCTAAAAAAAATTTGAAATTTTCTTTTTAATTTATGAAATATAAAATTAGAAACAAATTGCCCCCTCCCCAACTTCTCATTTACCCCCCTAAATTTTGTTTTCAACCCCCCCCCCCCCATTTAATTATACTTTGCAACCATAACAGCCCATTTAAATACACCATAACGTATTAAAATAGAAAATGACATCATAGTCATGGATGGCAAATTTTAAATATACATAATTTAAAAGCAGTTTAGATGAGGTAAACAAAAAAGCTTCATCAGCACATTTTATATTGGCAAATTTCCAATGAAGTTCATTAAACTAAAGTTATTGGCAAATTTCCAATGGAATTTGTTAATAATAAAGTTTTGATAACAGGGCACACATATCAATTTCTTGCTATTGTACAATACTGTGCAATTGAAGATTTCTTGCTATTGTGCAATACTATGCAATTGAAAATTTCTTGAAATATTTGACACATAATAGGTTTCTGACACAGAATAACTGAAATCAAAGAACTTAGAATTGGTCATATGATTTGAATTTATGTTCAATTTTTTGCTTCTTGTGCAATACAATATGCTGTGGAGAATTGCCCCCCCCCAAAAAAAAAATAATTTACCCCTTTTTTAGCTTTAATTTTGGACCCCGATTTGAACCAACTTAAAAACTGGGCCCATAATAAAAAAACTAAGTACATGTTTAGATTCAGCATATCAAAGAACCCCAAGAATTCAATTTTTGTTAAAATCAAACTAAGTTTAATTTTGGACCCTTTGGACCTTAATGTAGACCAATTTGAAAACGGGACCAAAAATTAAGAATCTAAATGCACAGTTAGATTCGGCATATCAAAGAACCCCAATAGTTCAATTTTCGATGAAATCAAACAAAGTTTAATTTTGGACTCCGATTTGGACCAACTTGAAAACTGGGCCCATAATAAAAAAACTAAGTATATGTTTAGATTCAGCATATCAAAGAACCCCAAGAATTCAATTTTTGTTAAAATCAAACTAAGTTTAATTTTGGACCCTTTGGACCTTAATGTAGACCAATTTGAAAACGGGACCAAAAATTAAGAATCTAAATGCACGGTTAGATTCGGCATATCAAAGAACCCCAATAGTTCAATTTTCGATGAAATCAAACAAAGTTTAATTTTGGACCCCGATTTGGACCAACTTGAAAACTGGGCCCATAATAAAAAAACTAAGTATATGTTTAGATTCAGCATATCAAAGAACCCCAAGAATTCAATTTTTGTTACAATCAAACTAAGTTTAATTTTGGACCCTTTGGACCTTAATGTAGACCAATTTGAAAACGGGACCAAAAATTAAGAATCTAAATGCACAGTTAGATTCGGCATATCAAAGAACCCCAATAGTTCAATTTTCGATGAAATCAAACAAAGTTTAAATCTGGACCTTTTTGGCCCCTAATTCCTAAACTGTTGGGACCAAAACTCCCAAAATCAATCCCAACCTTCCTTTTGTGGTCATAAACCTTGTGTTTAAATTTCATAAATTTCTACTTACTTATACTAAAGTTATTGTGCAAAAACCAAGAAAAATGCTTATTTGGGCCCTTTTTTAGCCCCTAATTCCTAAACTGTTAGGACCAAAACTCCCAAAAACAATCCCAACCTTCCTTTTGTGGTCATAAACCTTGTGTTAAAATTTCATAGATTTCTGTTTACTTATACTAGAGTTTTTGTGCGAAAACCAAGAAAAATGCTTATTGGGCCCTTTTTTGGCCCCTAATTCTTAAACTGTTGGGACCAAAACTCCCAAAATCAATCCCAACCTTCCTTTTTTGGTCATAAACCTTGTGTTTAAATTTCATAGATTTCTATTAACTTATACTAAAGTTATAGTGCGAAAACCAAATGTCTTCGGACGACGATGCCGACGACGGACGACAACGACGACGCCGACGCCGCCAACGTCATACCAATATACGACCGCAAAAATTTTGCGGTCGTATAAAAAAGTTTGATCTTGAGGTCAAAGGTCAAAGTCATATGTGGGTCACGATACTATGCCACACATCATGTCATGGGGATACACCCCATACCAAATATCATACGCCTGGGTTAAAAGATAAAAACTTCTGGCCCAGACAGTTGTATGAGAAAAAAATCAATAATTTGACCTTTAAGTCAAAGCTCAAGGTCAAATGTGGGTCATGATACTATGCGACATCATGTTATGGTGATACACCCGCATGTCAAATGTCATAGGCCTAGGTCAAAATATAAAAAAGTTCTGGCCGGAATTGGTTGTATGAGATTAAAAATCAAGAATTTGACCTTGAGGTCAAAGGTCAATGTCATGTGGGTCATGATACTACGTAACACATCGTCTTATGGTCATACACCCACATGCCAAATGTCATAGGCCAAGGTCAAAAGATAATAAAGTTCTTGCCTGTACAATCTATTGCTGAGAAGAATAACAAGAGGCTCCCAAGAGCCTGAATCGCTCACCTGTTATCTTTTGTGTACCAGTAGATCTTGCATCAATGATTATTTTTGCTATTTAATGTATACTGTCACAATTTTCTCCTTAATATTGACCTGTACAGCTAAAATATAGAATCCTGAACCCAAATAGATATGGTTCCTATGGACTTTTTCAATGGCATTGACTCTTGACCTTCAATTTTGACTTGAACAGGTTAATTGTAGGGTCCTGAACCGAAATATATACGCCAAGTGATGGCATAAGCTCACCTGGCCCTTTGGGCCAGGTGAGCTAATAAGAAGAAGAACTAGAATTGCAATTGCAATTGCAAGCAATAGCAGATGTCGCCCATGGTGGCTGTTTTGCAAATTTTTGTATTTCGATGGGTGCATCTTGTTCGTCATCCCAAATTTAGCCAAGATATGAATTTTCGTTGAAATCGGACAATGTTCAGTTTTTCGTCATTTTTACAACATATTGTAGCGAGCTAGGGCTAAACTGATGAATGGTAGGTTAGAACCCACCAGAGCCACTCAAATCTATATTACTACTAACTTACTAAGACCTCAAATCGAAACCAATTGTATCCAAAACCAAAGGTGATCGTGAACCAAATCTCCAATCTTGTTCGACCGGAAAAGCAATACCTATGTCTGCAACTCTGTAATTTCTGGAAGGCTTAGAGATGGATACTTTTCAAAGTTTAATGCTTTATTTTTGTTGTGAATTCTCAATAATATTACAAAAGACAGATCTACAGGTGGATTGACTGTACCAGAGCTGATATATATATGTACCAAACTTTAATATAATTTCTCCAGATAAACAGATACTGGGTTAAATTTATTAATAATAATATACAGTTTGCTTGAGTATTTGGTCACTTAAGCAAAGGATAATTTTGTAGACAAGTGTACAGGAGACCTTACCAGTAATGTATGTCTCAATTTAGACTATGTATTTTATTAAAAAGAATAAATACAAGACAAGTGTACTAGAAACTATACTAGTAGCGTATGTCTAAGGGAACTCCTCAGCAAACTGTAGGGTTTCTTAAAAATTGTACTATTGTAAAAAAAATAAAGTATATCTGAGGTATATCCTAAGTAAATTTTATATGTAGATTATTCGCTTATTCACACTGGACAAAAGAAGTAACTATTTAGTATTCTAAGCTTAGTTTTGTGCTAATAAAACTTATTTACACATTATTTTGACTTGTTTTTAATGTTTTTAGAATAAAAGATTAAAACTTGTTGTTCAGTTTATATGAGTTTGACAAGGCACTGTACTAGTAGACGTTTCTAGTAATGTGTGCAAGGAATTCCTAATATTTATTTACTATTTAAAATTGACAAAAGCACTGTGCTAGTAGACTTTTCTAGTAATGTGTGCAAGGAATTCCTAATATTTATTTCTATTTAATTTGACAAAGCACTGTACTAGCAGACTTTTCTAGTGATGTGTGCAAGAAATTCCTAGTATTTTATTTACTAATTAAATTTGACAAAGCACTGTACTAGCAGACTTTTCTAGTATGTGTGCAAGAAATTCCTAGTATTTTATTTACTAATTAAATTTGACAAATTCCTAGTATTTTATTTACTTGAACTTGACAAAAGCACTGTACTAGTAAACTTTTCTAATGTGTGCAAGAAATTCCTTGTATTTCATCAGAGACGTATATGTATTGTATTATATGTCTCTGATTTTATTTACTATTTAAATTTGACAAAGCACTGTACTAGCAGACTTTTCTAGTAATGTGTGCAAGAAATTCCTAGTATTTTATTTACTATTTAAATTTGACAAAGCACTGTACTAGTAGACTTTTCTAGTAATGTGTGCAAGAAATTCCTAGTATTTTATTTACTATTTAAATTTGACAAAGCACTGTACTAGTAGACTTTTCTAGTAATGTGTGCAAGAAATTCCTAGTATTTTATTTACTATTTAAATTTGACAAAGCACTGTACTAGTAGACTTTTCTAGTAATGTGTGCAAGCAGTTAAAGAACAAACATTGCAGTAGTTTCCTTACTGTATTTTTAAAATATTCAAAATTTAATTAAGATTTTACAAGGTATATCTCCGTTTCACCAGAGACGTATATAACATTGTATTATATGTCTCTGGTTTCACGGAGATCTCAAGACTAACATTATCAGTAAAGTCTCTGATAAACCTGTCTTGATTTGATCATAAATTCTTTAGTAGTAAATCTTGTTCTTTAAAAAAATTTCAGGACTCTGAGTTAAAAAAAATCAAATACTAGAACTGACGAAAAAAACGTTCTTTGACTGAAAAATTCCGTGAATTATTTCTTTCCATATAAGTTTTCTAGACTTGAAGAAAACTAGAAGTCCAAAAATCAAATTTCTAGTTGAACATAATTCCTTACTTTTCTACTAAAATTTGAGCATAGTCCTCCCTAGCAATAGCAAAAGTGACGTTGAAATAGCGTTTCGGGTCCTTTTAATACTCCCCGTGCAGCACAGTTGAACCCTAAAGGGGTCAACTGTGCACTGTGCGCGGTGCAGATCAATAGCCAATCAAAACGATGTCACAGTGCTCACTTAACCTTTGAGGGGTCAACTGTGATCAAACGTGCACATCGATGAATCGATGATCATAAGAAAATTTGGTCAACTGTGATCAAACGTGCACATCGATGAATCGATGATCATAAGAAAATTTATTAATCAGTTTAACAAATATTTTCTAGATTATACAGAAAAATGCTACAATTCTATATAATTATTTACATAAAAAAATAAATATAACTTCTAAAATTTATTTCGACCAATCAAATCTAATACCGCAATTGAAGAACGATGGCGGACAGGATAAACACATGTTGCTGCAGACACGGAGATCGACAGATTTATGGCATAATACTTAATTACCCACTGCCGAAACGTGAATTCTGAAAATCAATTCGACTTCAGGAATATAGGTATATAAGTAAATTTTGCTGACATTATCCAAACATCATGAAAAATCGACCAAAAGTGGTCGTCGTGATTCCCGTAAAGTCTGCAACTTAAAATTAGAGGGAAAATCTCAAAACATAATGACATAGTGAAAATCAGCTTAGCAATACAATTTCATCACCATTTTCTTAATGAATATATCTATTACAACGAAATCACAATTCCAAGGTATTATATATTAATAAATACTAATTTTTATACCACTGAAAACACAAATCTTAAGTTATGAAAACTGACTGAAGTTAATATTTTATGAAATTTTTTGGTAGAGTCAATCCAAGTGCAAAACATCAAATGCTCAGTTATCAACAACAATATCTGACATCATTAACAATAAAATTTAATTTTATGTCTACAAATACCAACAAAATAAAAGAGGGGGGGGTCTTCTGTTAAAATATTTCAAAATGGTCAACTGATCGCGATTTTTGTTCATGAACATGTTATACTAATCATACTTTACAAAAATACAAAGTTTCATGAAATTCTATGGTGCAGTTTTTGAGATATGAAAGTTTCCATAACTTTTCATACTTTTTCAGTTTCCATGGCAATGGCAGCCATTTTGAAAATTCTTAATGTTATATGCAGACTACACTTGGTGATCATCCTTACTGTGAAGTTTCATAAAGATTGTTCCAGCCATCTCTAAGAACTTGGGCCGTCAAAATTAGGTGGAAGAAGAAGCCAGAGGCTCCCAGGAGCCTGTATCGCTCACTTGATAGTGCATTGCCTATAACATATAGCGACCAGTTCCCACAGGGTTAACATTTTTGGCTGTGGTAGCCACACTGGTTCATAGTTTGGGTCAACGGACATAATTCTGAAATAGGACCATCTAAGGACCACTGTTGCAAAGTTGGTTGCCATTGGCTCAGTACTTTCAAACAAGAAGATTTTTAAATGAATTTCCCATAAGGTCATATGTTAAACTTAGTTCGGCTGTGGTGGCCATCTTGGTTGATCGTTCGGTTCTTTGGACATAATTCTGAAAGAGGGCCATCTATGGACCATTGCTGCTGAGTTTAGTTGCCATTGGCTCATTAGTTTCAGACAAGAAGATTTTTAAATGAATTTCCCATAGGGTCCTATGTTAAACTAAATTTGGCTGTGGTGGCCATCTTGGTTGATCGTCCAGTTTATCGGACATAATTCTGAAAGAGGACCATCTAAGGAACATTTTTGCTGAGTTTGGTTGTCACTGGCTCAGTGGTTTCAGACAAAAAGATTTTTAAATGAATTTCCCATAAGTTCGGCTGTGGTGGCCATCTTGGTAGGTCAGGGCCAACAGACAGAATTTTAAAAGAGGACCACCTTTTGACCATTTCACCACAGTTTGGTTCTAATTGGGCAAGTAGTTTCAGACAAGAAGATTTTTATGTGAATTTCCCATAGGCTCCTATGTTAAACTAAATTTGGCTGTGGTGGACATAATTCTGAAAGAGGACTATCTAAGGAACATTTCTGCTGAGTTTGGTTGACATTGGCTCAGTGGTTTCAGACAAAAAGATTTTTAAATGAATTTCCCATAAGTTCAGCTGTGGCAGTCATCTTGGTCAGAAGTCAGGATCATCAGACATAATTTTAAAAGGGAACTACCCAAGGATCATTTCAGCAAAGTTTGGTCCCAATTGGCCCAGTTGTTTCTGAGGAGAAGATTAAAATGTGAATTGTGGACAACAGATGACAGATGCCAAGTGATGACAATAGCTCACATGACCCTTTGGCCAAGTGGTTTCAGAGAAGATTAAAATGTGAAAAGTTAATGGACGATGGACGCCAAGTAATGACAAAAGTTTATGGATGACGGACACAAAGTCATGACATAAGCTCACATGGCCTGCTTTGACAACAGATACAGTTTGCATTTGTAGAAACAGAATACCAATGCAATGAAGATTTTTTCTGATAAATTCACATTTTACAAGAGACTTGCCATATGTTTTAGGTAAACCAAAGTATGAACAGACAAGCTGTTTATCACATGACTCATATTTGTTATTGTAAACAGAACACAGATAAAGTGTAGATGGGCAAATTAATTTTTTGCATTTTTAAAAATAATTGAAGAACTAGAGACTCCCAGGACCATGTATCGCTCACCTGGATTATGTCCCTCTTGACTGGTAGCCTGGAACATTGCTGTCAAGCCACTGTTTTCAAACAAGAAGATTTTTCAGTGATTTTTCCAATTAGGTCCTATGTTAAACTATGTTAAACTAAGTTCGGCTTTGGTGGCCATCTTGGATGACGGGTGAGTTCACCTGATATATTTCTGAAAGAGGACCAATTAAGAACCATTGTTGCCAAGTTTTGTTCAAAATGGCCCAGTGGTTTTAAACAAGAAGATGTTTAAGTAAATTTCCCATATGTTACTATGTTTAACTATGTTTAGCTCTGACAGCCATTTTGGATGGTTGGAGGGAAAATCGGAAACATTTCTGAAAGAGACCCACTTAAGGACCATTGCTGTCAAGTTTAGTTCCAATTGGCATAGCGGTTTCAGACAAGAAGATCTTTCAGAAAATTCCCCATAAGGTCCTATGTTAAACTATGTTCCGCTCTGGTGGCCATATTTGATAACAGGTTGGGTCATTGGATACATTTCTGAAAAAGGACCATCTAAGGATCATTGCTGCCAACGTTTGGTCCAATTGGCCAAGTAGTTTCAGACAAGAAGATCATTAATTAAATTCCCCATAGGATCCTATGTTAAACTAAGTTCGGCTCTGGCGTCCATCATGGATGACGGGCAGTGTCATCGGATATATATATGAAAGTGGACCACCTAAGGACCATTGCTGCCAAATTTTTGTCCAATTGGCCAAATGGTTTCAGACAAGAAGATCTTTAATTAAATTCCCCATAGGGTCCATCATGGTTGACGGGCAGTGTCATCGGATATAATTCTGAAAGTAGACCATATAAGCACCATTGCTGCCAAGTTTTGTTCCAATTGGCCTAGTGGTTTCAGACCTTTCAGTAAACTTCCCATAGGTCCTATGTTAAAATATGTTCGGTTCTGGGGGAGATCTTGGATTACGGATGGGGTCATCTGATACAATTCTGAAAGAGGACCACCTAAGGACCATTGCTGCCCAGTTTTGTTCCAACTGGCCAAGTGCTTTCAGTCTGACAAGAAGATCTTTAAGTAAATTCCCCATAGGGTCCTATGTTAAACTACAATTATGTTCGGCTCTGGCTGCCATCTTGGATGACAGGCCGGGTCATCGGATATAATTCTGAAAGAGGACCAACTAAGGACAATTACTGCCTATGTCGAATATTTTTGTGGTCCCAAGCACACGACAGTATAATCTATGTATTTTTATTCCTTTTATCTAGAAATTCGATTAGTCGAAATTTCAGGTATGTTGAACTGATATTTAGTACCCATGAAACATCGTTAGTAGAAAATAAACCCATTAGTGGAATTCATCAATTATTTATACAGGTGAACCAAATATTCACACTGTCAATCTCAATCGATGCCGATGTCAAATGGTATTTTGACCCCCATGGGAAATTGACCCGGGGTCAGTTTTCAGAAATGGTATATTGACCCCCTCATGGAATAACCTCCCCCTGTATGGTATTTTGACACCCGTGGAATAAAGACCCCTCCCCCCCCCCATTTGGCAGGTATTTTAAATATTGCAGGGGGTTCATTTTTCCATGGTTAGAAGGATCAGAATATCATGGCAGATAAACTTTTTATTTCAGGGGGGGGGGGCTCATTTTTCCAAGGTTATTGGGTCAATGTACTATAGGAGATCAACTATTAATTTATAAGGTTTTAATTTTTCCATGGTTGCGGGCGGGGGGGGGTGGGGGGTGGGGGGGGGGGTCAGAATACCATACCAGAAATATAAACTTTAAAATATTGCAGGGGTTCATTTTTACATAGTTGTGGGGTTAAAATACCATGGCCAGTTAACTTAAATTATAGGTGGTTCACTTTTCCATGGTTCTGGGTTAAAATACCATGGCAGGTAAACTTTTAAAAATTGCAGAGGGTTCTTTTTTCCATGGTTAGGAGGGTTAAAATACCATAGCAGATAAACTTAAATTATAGGGGGTTCATTTTTCCATGGTTAGGGGGGTCAGAATACCATGGCAGAAAAGAATAACTTTTAAATTAAAGGTGGTTAATTTTTCCATGGTTGGGGGGTTAAAGTACCATGGTACATAAACTTTTAAAAATTGCTGAGGGTTCATTTTTCCATGGTTAGTGAGGTTAAAATACCATGGCATGTAAACTTTTAAATATTGCAGGGGGTCCATTTTTCCATGGTTTAAGTTGGGGGGTGGGTGGGGGTAAAATACCATGGCAGGTAAACTTTTAAATATTGCAAGGGGTTTCATTTTTCCATGGTTAGGGGGGTTAAAATACCATTGCAGTTGAACTTAAATTATAGGGGGGGGGGTATTTTTTCATGGTTAGGAGGGTTAAAATACCTTGATAGGTAACATTTTAAATATTGTAAGGGGTTCATTTTTCCATGGTTAGGGGGGTTAAAATACCATGACAGGTAAACTTTAAAATATGGCAAGGGGTTCATTTTTCTATGGTTGGTGGGGGGGGGGGGGGGGGGGTTAAATTACCATAGCAGATAAACTTAAATTATAGGGGGTTCATTTTTCCATGGTTATGGGGGTCAGAATACCATGGCAGAGAAATTAACTTTTAAATTAAAGGGGGTTCATTTTTCCATGGTTGGCGGGTTAAATACCATAGCATGTTAACTTTAAAATATTGCAGGGGGTTCATTTTTGCATGGTTGTGGGGTTAGAATACCATGGCAGGTAAACTTTTAAAAATTGCAGGGGTTCATTTTTCCATGGATAGGGTGGTTAAAATACCACGACAGGTAAACTTTTAAATATTGCAGGGGGTTCATTTTTCACTGGTTAGGAGGGTTAAAATACCATAGCAGTTAAACTTAAATTATAGGGGTTCCATGGTTAGATGGGTCTGAATACCATGGCAGACAAATTAACTTTGAAATTAAAGGGGTTTCATTTTTCCATGGTTGGGGTTTAAAATACCATGGTACGTAAATTTTTAAAAATAGCTGAGAGTTCATTTTTAGCTCACCTGGCCAAAGGCCATGTGAGCTATTGCCATCACTTGGCGTCCGTCGTCGTCGTCCATCGTCGTCGTTAACAATTATACAAAACTCTTCTCCTCTGAAACTACTTATCTAATTAGAACCAAACTTGATATGAATGTTCCTTAGGGTACCCTGCATAGAACTGATGTGGGGATTTTTGATTCGTCGAAAAACATGGCCGCTGTTACTAAAAATAGAACATAGGGGTCAAACAACATTTTTTCGCAAATATCTCAAAAATCATTAGGTTACGGCAAATTCTGGCAGGTTGAAAGTGTTCAGCATGATGAGAGCTACCTGTATGCTGATTTTCGTGAAAATCTGTCAACTGATGTTAGAGTTATTGCCCTTTTTTGACATTTTTGGCTTTTTTTTAAGTTATTATTTCAAAAATCTTCTCCTCTGAAACTACTGAATGGATTTGGATAAAACTTCGCTTGATTGTTCCTTAGGGTATCCTGCACAAAGTTTATGCTTCGATTTTTGATCCGTCGAAAAACATGGCCACTGTTACTAAAAATAGAACATAGGGGTCAAACAACAGTTTTTCGCAAATATCTCAAAAATCATTAGGTTACGGCAAATTCTGGCAGGTTGAAAGTGTTCAGCATGGTGAGAGCTACCTGTGTGCTGATTTTCGTGAAAATGTTAGAGTTATTGCCCCTTTTTTGACATTTTTGGCTTTTTTTTATGTTATTATTTCAAAAATCTTCTCTGAAACTACTATACAAAATCAACTGAAACTTGGTAAGATTGTTCCTTAGGGTATCCTGCAAAAAGTTAATGCTTGGATTTTTGATTGGTCGAAAAACATGTCCGCCCTTACTAAAAATAGAACATAGGGGTCAAAATGCTGTTTTTTGCTATTTTTTCCTGAATTATAGAAAGAAAATGAAGATGAAAGCTACTTTCAAGGTAAACATGGTATCCCGAGTTGAATGGTGATGATGAAAGTTTGTTTTGGACGGCCATTTTTAAAATGGCTGCCATTTTCCCGCCATTTTTTACACTTGCTCGGATTTCAACAATATTTGGTTTTTAAAGTAAACATGGTATCCTTATTGTATGGTGATGATGAGAATGTTGTATAACAATGATTAAACTTCATAATATGTGAGCTTTTAATTGCTATCACTTGGTGTCCGTCATCATTGTTGTTAACAAATTTTCAAACATCTTCTCCTCTGAAACTATTAGGGGGATTTGGATGAAACTCTACAAAATGATAGATGAGTTAAGCATGGTTTATTGGATAAAAACCAACAGCTTAGTCAATATGATCAAAGATCAAGCATAATAAAAAATAAAAAGCCTTAAAACAATTTTTACATAACTTCTTTCAAACATTTTTAAAACGAAGACAACATATAGACCAAAAGATTTATACTTTTATTTGAAGATGAATTAAAGCTTGTATTTTGTATTGTGAATCATCAGATTGACCATGACTGTATCTTAATCAAGCGTAGGGAGAACTCATGCCCATTTCTTTCCACAGGTTCTTGAAAGGCTTTTAAAGGTATTTTCAGCATTTTACATGACCTTTAATACTCAGTTTAATTTACAACAAACATTAATATATTAATTTAGTTTATAGTGTATTGTTTCCCAGGTGAGCGATTCAGGCTCTTGAGAGCCTCTTGTTCCATGGTTAGGGAGGTTAAACTTTTAAATATTGCAGAGGGTTCATTTTTCCATGGTTTAGGGGGGGGGGGGGTAAAATACCATGGCAGGTAAACTTTTAAATATTGCAAGGGGTTCAAATTTCCATGGTTAGGGGGGGGTTAAAATACCATTGCAGTTAAACTTAAATATAGGGGGTTCATTTTTCCATGGTTAGGAGGGTTAAAATACCATGACAGGTAAACTTTTAAATATTGCAAGGGGTTCATTTTTCCATGGTTAGGGGGGTTAATACCATGGTAGGTAAAATTTTAAATATTGCAAGGGGCTCATTTTTCCAAGTTTAGGGGGTCAAAGTACCGTAGCAGATAAACTATTAATTTATAAGGTTTTCATTTTTCCATGATAAGGGAAGGGGGGGGGGCAAAATACCATGCCAGTAAAATTAACTATTATATTATAAAGCGTTCATTTTTCCATGGTTGGGGAGTTAAAATACCATGGTAGGTTTTTAATTTTTCATTATAAAGTTCACTTTTTAATTATATAGAAAAAATATGGAGACAATTTTTAAAATTTTTTACTGAGATATCTGTATTTACATATATGCAATAACTGGTTAATCCATGAAATTAACCTTTTTATTAGAAAATGAGGAAATTTAGTTTAGTGAATAATTTTTGTTTAAAATGGCAATGAACATATTTTTTTATTACTGTATACTAATGTGCATGTGTATTAATCTTAATTAAGAAGAATAACTGTAGTACCCATAGCCTATTGTAAAATGCAGATTGTTATTTTAGCATTTAATTATGACAATCAATATAAACACCTTCACAAAAGGTGTTCACACCTTACTGTCCATTTTTAGGGAATAGCAGTATCCTGTATAAAATGTCAAGATTTTATTGTGGGGTTAAAATATGATTGGTGTACCAATGATATTTTTTTATATCCCTGTCATGGAGAAAAGACCTCCCCTCCTTGATAAAGTTTTATATATGCTATGTTATTCTGGCCTCCCTGTCATGGAAAAAAGACCCCCCCCCCCATTTCTGCGACATCTACTATCCTTGATAAAGTTTTATATCTGCTATGGTATTCTGACCTCCCTGTCATGGAAAAATGACCTCCCCTCCTTTTAGTAATGTTTTAAATCAGCTATGGTATTCTGACCCCCCTATCATGGAAAACTGACCACGCCTCCCTTTAGTAATGTTTTAAATGAGCAATGGTATTCTGACCACTCTATCATGGAAAACCGACCCCCACCCATTTCTGTGATATCCCCTCTCCTTGATAAAGTTTTATACCTGCTATGGTATTCTGACCTCCCTGTCATGGAAAAATGACCTCTCCTCCTTTTGTAATGTTTTAAATCAGCTATGGTAGGTATTTTGACCACCCTATCATGAAAAACTGACCATGAGCCTCCCCCAACCCCTATTTCTGTGACATCCCCTCTCCTTGATAAAGATTTATATCTGCTATAGTATTCTGACCTCCCAGTCATGGAAAAATGACCTCCCCTCCCTTTAGTAATGTTTTAAATCAGCTATGGTATTGTGACCCCTATCATGGAAAACTGAACCCCCCCCCCCCATTTCTTTGATCTCCCCTCTCCTTGATAAAGTTTTAAATCTGCTATGGTATTCTGACCTCCCTGTCATGGAAAAATGACCTCCCCTCCCTTTGGTAATGTTTTAAATCATTTATGGTATTCTGATCCCCCTATTATGAAAAACTGAACCCCCCATTTCTGTTAATAATAAAATGCTCCGCTGGGCGCAGCTAGATACGACCGCAGATGTCGAACCCTGAATAGTTGGGGCAATTATGAACACAACATTCAAGCTTGATACAATACTGAATTTGGATTGTGAATAAATATTTGACACAGCATAGGTTTCTGACACAGAATGAATGTTGTCTAAGAACTTAAAAATTTTTAATTTACCTATTCAAACCATATCAGTATTATTTGTTTTTATATATAAATCAGAAATAACCAATTTAAAATTTAAAATTGGGCACACATATCAATTCCTTGCTATTGCGCAATACTGTGTAATTGAAAATTTCTTCAAATATTTGACACATAATAGGTTTCTGACACAGAATAACTGAAATCAAAGAACTTAAAATTGGTCATATGATTTGAATTTATATTCAATTTTTTGCTTTTGTGTAATACAATATGCTGTGGAGAATTGCCCCCCCCCCAAAAAAAAATAATAATTTACCCCTTTTTTTAGCTTTTGTGCAATACACTATGAAGTTGCACATTGACCCCCCTCCCAAAAAAAAAAACAAAAAACAATAAAATTTATTGTAACCCCCCCCTTTTTTTTGCTAAAAAAAATTTGAAATTTTCTTTTTAATTTATGAAATATGAAATGAGAAAAAATTACCCCCTCCCCAATTTCTCATTTACCCCCCCCCCCCCCCATTTCTTTATACTTTGCAACCATAACAGCCCATTTAAATACACCATAACATATTAAAATAGAAAATGACATCATAGTCATGGATGGCAAATTTTAAATATACATATTAAAAGCAGTTTAGATAAGATAAACAAAAAAGCTTTATCAGCACATTTTATATTGGCAAATTTCCAATGGAATTTGTTAATAATAAAGTTTTGATAACAGGGCACACATATCAATTTCTTGCTATTGCGCAATACTGTGCAATTGAAAATTTCTTCAAATATTTGACACATAATAGGTTTCTGACACAGAATAACTGAAATAAAGAACTTAGAATTGGACATATGATTTGAATTTATATTCAATTTTTTGCTTTTGTGTAATACAATATGCTGTGGAGAATTGCCCCCCCCCCCCCAAAAAAAAAAAATAAATAATTTACCCCCTTTTTAGCTTTAATTTTGGACCCCGATTTGGACCAACTTGAAAACTGGGCCCATAATAAAAAAACTAAGTACATGTTTAGATTCAGCATATCAAAGAACCCCAAGAATTCAATTTTTGTTAAAATCAAACTAAGTTTAATTTTGGACCCTTTGGACCTTAATGTAGACCAATTTGAAAACGGGACCAAAAATTAAGAATCTAAATGCACGGTTAGATTCGGCATATCAAAGAACCCCAATAGTTCAATTTTCGATGAAATCAAACAAAGTTTAATTTTGGACCCCGATTTGGACCAACTTGAAAACTGGGCCCATAATAAAAAAACTAAGTACATGTTTAGATTCAGCTTATCAAAGAACCCAAAGAATTCAATTTTTGTTAAAATCAAACTAAGTTTAATTTTGGACCCTTTGGACCTTAATGTAGACCAATTTGAAAACGGGACCAAAAATTAAGATCCTAAATGCACGGTTAGATTCGGCATATCAAAGAACCCCAATAGTTCAATTTTCAATGAAATCAAACAAAGTTTAATTTTGGAAACTTTTGGCCCCTAATTCCTAAACTGTTGGGACCAAAACTCCAAAAATCAATCCCAACCTTCCTTTTGTGGTCATAAACCTTGTGTTTAAATTTCATAGATTTCTATTTACTTATACTAAAGTTATTGTGCAAAAACCAAGAAAAATGCTTATTTTGGCCCTTTTTTAGCCCCTAATTCCTAAACTGTTAGGACCAAAACTCCCAAAAACAATCCCAACCTTCCTTTTGTGGTCATAAACCTTGTGTTAAAATTTCATAGATTTCTATTTACTTATACTAGAGTTATTGTGCGAAAACCTAGAAAAATGCTTATTGGGCCCTTTTTTGGCCCCTGATTCTTAAACTGTTGGGACCAAAACTCCCAAAATCAATCCCAACCTTCCTTTTGTGGTCATAAACCTTGTGTTTAAATTTCATAGATTTCTATTAACTTATACTAAAGTTATAGTGCGAAAACCAAATGTCTTCGGACGACGCCGCAGATGACGGACGACGACGCAGACGACGACGACAACGACGACAACGACGACGACGACGACGATGCCAACGTCATACCAATATACGACCGCAAAAATTTTGCGGTCGTATAAAAATTGATTTCTACAGGGGGGTCACTTTTCCATCAAGGGGTTCAAAATTCAATGGGTAGAATTTAACCCTGGGGTCAGAATACCATATGGTATTTTGACCCTGGGGTCAATATTCTATATGGTATTAATACCATATGGTATTTTGACCCTGGGGTCAATATTCTATATGGTATTCTGACCCCAGTGCCATATGGTATTTTGACTCCATGGGATATTGACCACAGGGTCAGAATACCATATTGAATATTGACCTCGGTGTTAAATTCTTAGAATTTTGAACTCCATCATGGAAAAGAAATGAATTTTTATCCTCAAAAATGGGGGCTTCAGTTTTCCATAATAGGGGGGTCAGAATACCATAGCTATTTTAAAACATTACCAAAGGGAGGGGATGTCATTATTCCATGACAGGGAGGTCAGAATACCATAGCAGATTTAATACTTTTGCAAGGAGAGGGGGTAATTTTTCTATGACAGGGAGGTCAGAACACCATAGCAGATGAAAAAATTTTGGCAAGGAGAGGGGAGGTCATTATTCCGTAACAGGGGAGGTCATTATTCCATGACAGGGAGGTCAGAATACCATAGCAGATTTAATACTTTTGCAAGGAGAGGGAGGTCATTTTTCCATTGTAGGGTGGTCAGAATACCATAGCAGATATAAAATTTTGGCAAGGAGAGGGGAGGCCATTATTCCATGACAGGGGGGTCAGAATACCATAGCAGATGTAAAATTTTATCAATGATAGGGGAGGTAATTTTTCCATGACAGGTGGTCAGAATACCATTGCTGTTTTAAACATTACCAAAGGGATGGGGAGGTTATTACTCCATGACAAGGAGGTCAGAATACCATAGCAGATTCAATACTTTTGCCAGGAGAGGGGGGTCATTTTTCCATGACAGGAAGGTCAGAATACAATAGTCGTTATATTTTTGCAAGGTGAGGGGGTCATTTTTCCATGACAGGCAGGTCAGAATACCATAGCAGATGTAAAACTTTATCAATGAGAGGGGAGGTCATTATTCCATGACAGGGGGGGGTCAGAATACCATAGCAGATGTAAAATTTTATCAATGATAGGGGAGGTCATTATTCCATGACAGGGAGGTTAGAATACCATAGCCGATATAATATTTTTGCAAGGAGAGGGGGTCATTTTTCCATGACAGGCAGGTCAGAATACCATAGCAGATGTAAAACTTTATCAATGAGAGGGGAGGTCATTATTCCATTACAGGGGGGTCAGAATACCATAGCAGATGTAAAATTTTATCAATGATGGGGGAGGTAATTTTTCCATGACAGGTGGTCAGAATATCATAGCTGTTTTAAAACATTACAAAAGGGAGGGGAGGTTATTATTCCATGACAGCAAGGTCAGAATACCATAGCAGATTTAATACTTTTTGCAAGGAGAGGGGGGTCATTATTCCATGACAGGGGGGTCAGAATACCATAGCAGATGTAAAATTTTATCAATGATGGGGGAGGTAATTTTTCCATGACAGGTGGTCAGAATATCATAGCTGTTTTAAAACATTACCAAAGGGAAGGGAGGTTGTTATTCCATGACAGGGAGGTCAGAACACCATAGCAGATATAATATTTTTGCAATTTTTTGTAATTTAATAGTTTATCTGCTTTATATTTTAAACCCCCCCCCCCAAACCATGGAAAGACGAACCACCTATAATTTAAAAGTTAATTTTATCTTCCATGGTATTCTGATGCCCTAACCATGGAAAATTGAACCCTTTATAATTTAATAGTTTATCTGCTATGGTATTTTAACCCCCATCATCATGGAAAAATGAACCCCCTATAATTCAAAACTTCATTTATCTGCTATGGTATTCTGACCCCCCTAACCATGGAAAAATGAACCCCTGTAATTTAATAGTTTATCTGCTTTGTATTTTAATCCCCCCTAAAACCATGGAAAAATGAACCCTCTGTAATATTTCAAAGTTTATCTGCCATGGTATCCTGACACCCCTAACCATGGAAAAATGTCACCCCTGTAATCTAAAAGTTTATATGCCATGGTATTCTGACCCCCCTTACCATGGAAAAATGAACCACCTCTTATTTAATAGTTTATCTGCTATGGTATTTTAACCCACCTTAACATGGGGAAATGAACCCCCCCTACAACCATGGAAAAATGAACCCTCTGTGATATTTCAAAGTTTATCTGCCATGGTATTCTGAACACCCTAACCATGGTAAATTGAACCCCCCTATAATTTAATAGTTTACCTACTATGGTATTCTGACCACCCAAGCCATGGAAAAATTAGCCCCCTGTAATTTAAAAGTTTATCTGGCATGGTATTCTGACCCCCAACTAATTTAATAGTTTATCTGTCATGGTATTCTGACCCCCCTTTCCCCCAACTATAGAAAAATGAACCCCTGTAATTTAATAGTTTATCCCACTTTGTATTTTAACCCCCCCCCCCCAAACCAACCATGGAAAAATGAACCCTCTGGAATATTTCAAAGTTTATCTGCTATGGTATTTTAACCCCCCTTACCATGGAAAAATGAACCCCTATAATTTAAAACTTAATTTGTCTGCTATGGTATTCTGACCCACCAAACCATGGAAAAATGAACCCCCTGTAATTTAAAAGTTTATCTGCCGTGGTATTCTGACCCCCCTTACCATGGAAAAATGACCCCCCTCTAATTTAAAAGTTACTTTATCTGCCATGTTATTTATACACCCTTCTTTTGAAAAAATGAACCCCTTATAATTTAAAACTTAATTTATCTGCCTTGGTATTCTGACCCCCTTACCATGGAAAAATGATCCCCCTGTAATATTTAAAAGTTTACCTGCCATGGTATTTTGACCCCCAACCAAGGAAAAGTGAACCCCCTTTTGACATTCAAGTTATAAAATGGGGGGTTCTATATTCCATGGGGGTCAAAATACCATACAGAGGGAGGTCATTATTCCATGATGATATACCATGCCGGAAAACTGACCCCAG